>JAHMML010000002.1:1668136-2280261 GCA_020341155.1 Eciton burchellii
GAGAGAGAGAGAGAGAGAGAGAGAGAGAGAGAGAGAGAGAGAGAGAGAGAGAGAGAGAGAGAGAGAATGAGAGATACGGCATGGCATCCATCGCATCCAGATAAGAAAGCGTGTTACATTTGCCGCCTTATGGAATTCGCGGAGATTATTTGCTTTGTCCCATGCGAACGTTCATGCTCCGCGAGTGCCGGCAGTATTTCGTTTGATGTTACCGTTCCAGAAATTGCCAATCGATAAACGATCGAGTTGACGACTCCGGCTCTCGTACTGGACTTTCGTACCGGAGAGCCGCGAGTTCATGAAAAATCTGCGTGAATTGTGCGTACGTGATACATCATACATCCACGTAACAGGAACTGGCATTACGATCGTTAAAAAACAGCTCGGCGGCTCGGTCTTGATCTTCATTCCAGCCGCCTCGATTGAAGCAAGCGTCGCCAACGACGGTTGGCTGATGAATTGCATGACTTTCCAAGATTCCCGGCTCCTCGCGGCATTATATAATATCCCGGCCATAATAAACATGCAAAACATGTTTATTACGAGCGGCGTGAGCATCATGCTCGATGAGCAATCCCGCGACATTTCCATATTACGGACTTGCATTACCATTCACCGGTAAACGCAACAACGTTTAGAGGATCGCAAAAACTCTCTAATATCGTCGCGAGGCGATAACGAGGCGAGGATGAAGAAACGTTAGGTAACATGAGAGACGGACAGGGACAATTGCTCGTTAGAAGAACGTGTATATAACGCGTACCGTCCACAGGGCACGACGCGTGGAGCAAACAGAGGAGTGCCAGGGCGAGGAAGCTCGCCATGCCGGTGTCGCGAACGTCTCTCATCTTCGCTGAGCTTCCCGAGCGGGTGCAGCCGGTGGTCCGCCGTGGCGATCGTGCCGTCCGCTATCGCGGATATCCGGTCGTGGTGGTGTCGTCGTCGTCGTCGTCGTCGTCGTCGTCGTCCTCGTCCTCGTCCTCGTCCTCGTCTTCGTCGTCGTCGTCGTCGTCGTCGTCGTCGTCGCCGTCGTCGTCGCCGAGGAACGCCCTGGTCAGCCTTGGCGCCGCGCGACTCAACGCCGATCGCGGCGGAGTCGCACGCGGGACTCGCGGGCGGCGACGACCGCTGCCGTCGATCCCGGTATCATCCTACCGCGGCAAGCGCGAGGTGGRGSGGGGGAGAGGGGGAGGCGAGGCGAGGCGGCGGCGAGATGTCGCCCCCGCCGCGGTGACAGAACACTTGTCACCGCGATTGTCGGTGCGATTGTCCGTGCCGCTGCTGCCGATGCCGCGGACACGCGGCTCTCACTCGCATAAGAGAAGCGCGAGAGGAGCACTCGTCACTTCCGAGGAGAATGAGAGCGGTGGCCGCGCCGCACCGTACCGCGCCGCGCCGCACCGCGCCGCACCGCACCGCACCACACACCAGACCACGCACTCGTCACACGCGCGATGCGCGCCGTCCGCCGCTTCCCAGCGAGCGTTGTTTCGCGGCCGCGGACGCCGTCCGGTCGCTCGGAGCGACCGTCGCTCCGAGATGAGCACGCCGCCGCGAGAGCGAGATCCCTCGACCGATCGAACGGCCGTCGAGGGTTGTCGCCCTCGAGGGTGACGGAGGGCGGCGGGGAGGCGCGGGGTGGCTCTTCCTCGCGCGATCCCTCAGACGCACCTCGTCGCCGTCGCGCGACGTCCTCGCCGCGGAAGGCGCGCCGCCATTTTCCTACCGACAGACCCGGCCTATCGTTCTGGCACGGCGAGGAATCGCTCGCGACGGAATCGCACTGCTTCGCTCCGCGACGATACCACCGACGGCAGCAGCGCGTCAACAGATCTCGTCCTGCTGCGTGCGCGATGCCAACAAACTGCGCACCATCATCATCGCCGTCGCTCTTGTCGTCGACGTCGTCGTCGTCGTCGTGGTCGTCGTCGGCGTCGGCACTCCACAACTTCGGCGCAACTCTCGACGCGGCTGTCACGCGGCACGCTCATCAGAGCGACTCTTCACGCTGATCGCCGAGCAACGACTCGTGTTGCTGTTACTACCGTCGCTACTGCCGCTACTCCCATGGCCGATAATGCTTTGCGAAACACATCGCTGTTTTCTTCAGGGTCGTAGCTGTCCGCGCGCGGCTCCGTTCTTCCTCGCTCGCTTCGGAATCGTTCGTTTCGGAATAACATTCAGATGTATTCGGATGTATAAATTCCCTCGAAATGGCAAACATCATGAAATCTTACGTGTCTTCTTGTACATCTCTTTAATCCATTTCTACCAATTGATTACACCCAATTATAAGATTTATACGGGTCAAAATTCGACTGCTCGACTTTTGCTGTTGCGTTTCATGCCAAACTAGAGGCAAGGAAAAAGTTGTAACAGAAAAGTTGAGATAATGAGACATTATGCGGAGATAACAAGAAAGCATTCCTTTTTAAGCCTATCTTCGTAATAATAATTCTATGGGAAAGCTGTTGAACATTTTAATTATTATTACGAGTTATCGTATTATATTTTATATCGCGGGAAAATTTGACTTTTCTGATTAAAATTGAGGGAAACGGAGATTTCGCACCGTATTTCGCGGAAATTTTATTACGACCAAGAGACATACAGATATGCCAGTTTTGTCCATCGAAACGTCTCTTCACGAGATAGATTGATGTAACCGCCATTTTCTCATCTCTCGTTCGCCGTTTCTGTACATTCGGTCGCGTTAGTGGCAGGGTACATGGAAGAGTAGATACGCCATTGCAAGAATTACGCGCCAATTTGCGCATGCGTCGGTTATGCAGTCCTTTAAATTCCAATTATAATGATAGTTTCGCGATTAAAGAGATAAGATAACTTGATGTGATCGGTACTGCATCGCGAGTGCAAAAATTATCACATTATCACAAATTATCACGGATTTGCAAACTCTTATGTATATCTTTATTCTCTAAATCTTATATTATTCAAAAAATGCGGCATTTCAAATATACGGCATAAATTGCAAGCGCATGGATAAAATCGATTTTTTCAATTTCTTGACATAAAAATCAGCAATCGGGCATCACTGTCTTTATATTGTAATTTCTTGATCTAATAAATAGTCTAATAAATTTTCTTGTACGAGGGCATTAATGATCAAAGACGTTTCTATGAAGAATTTATTTATAAATCTTGTAATGTGTATACTTACAAATTATATGCATTGCGCACTAAAATGTAACATATGTACATATGTATATATATGTATATATGTATATACGATTGAAATTGCGATTTTGCGATACAAACTTGCGATAAAAACTCACTAATTATTGATACAATATATATATATATATATATATATATATATATATATATCAAACTAATTTTCATTAATACTTATAATGTATATATTTATTAACAGAATATAAGTAATATTAAAAGATTATTGTAGAGCTTAATCGCAGAAGCTATTTCACTGACATAATACTGTAAATACCATCCAAGAGTCACTTAAAATAATTCTGATAATAACAAACAAACGCATAAAAACTGTATTAGATTATAAATTTACCAATGATACGTGCAAAAATTGATAAAATGAATTAATATCCGTAAAATATTTCGCAAACTTGATTACCTAATAAACTATAATCTGTTTTTTTTTATGTAAAGGCAAGGTAAAATAAAAATAATTTTTCAGAAGAATTCTACTATACGTGCCGTACATCAGTTTGATGTTAAAATAAAAATATACTGACATAAATGCACTTTACAAATAACTTTCCCAACAATTAATAATTAACATAAAGATGATCGGAAAAAAAATTAGACTTTTTAATAATATCGTAATATCATAATATCATCAATAATAAATGCGCATTCTCTCTTCTAAAATTATATATATATATAATTTAGAATTAATAATAATAACAAAATCTCTTTATTCAAAGATCAGTTCTATTAAAGTTGTTGATCGAAAGCATTATACATAATTCATATATAAAATAAGAAATTATAACAATATTGTTTCAGTTGTTCGTTCATTTTTCCCGTTAAATGTTCTAATCTACTTAGAAATAACTTGAAGTAATATAGCAACATAGGCGCATCTAGCTTTTCTTGGTGGGAATTCAGACTTAGGAGAAGCGAAACGGAACTTATCACAGATAAAAGTAAAAAGTAAAAAATCCCTTTAAAGTTTGTCGAAAAAGAAATTTCACATTTATAAAATAACTTTTTCTTTATTAAAATATTTCCTAAAGTATTTTAATAGTCCCAAGTTTTCCTCTCTTTCTCTCTCTCTCTCTCTCTCTCTCTCTCTCTCTCTCTCTCTTTGATTCGTCTATGCAACTGCGAGTGTAAGAAATCGGTATATAAACTTATATACAAACTTATATATTAATAGAAAATTAACATGTCATATTGTCTATATTGCAGTGTGCAGTCTGTATCAATAAGATTCCTATGAGATAAACACGCTTGTTAAAATGGTAAAGATTCGACATTTCATATTCTAAAAATGCATCAATATTTGAATTAATCTTACGAAATCCTTGCAACGTGGATCGCAAACATTGTTCAGTAAATTGGAAAAAGTGTCGCTTACAAATTTATTCCCTTTCTAAATTTGCGTCTGACTACCCCACGCTCTCGAAACAGCAAACCTTGTCAGTCTTTTACCAATAGTCTGAACAACGAAGCCGATCTTTTGTAGACGATCGTGATTCAAAATCTTTCTTCCGTCGAAAATGTACGCTGGTTTCATCATTCCTGCATAGATCTGCGTGTAATTCAATTCCTAAAAATTATATATTGGAATAATAAATTATTCTTATTATTACACAGATTAATGTAATATTGTGTTTAGAGTTTAGAAAAGTTAATATTGCAAAAGTAAATTTGACAATTTAATTCGAACCGTACTCGAATTAGATTGTTTAGCAAAAATACATATAATAATCACATATATTATAATAATAATTTGATAAATTTATCCGATCAAAGAAATAATCGGTAAAATTTGTAATTAGTAAAACTTGTAATAGTTATATTTTAGGTTAAAATAAAAATTGATCAAAAGATCAATAAAAATTGATCAAAGAATTGATCAAAAGACTTCACTGCAAAATCAAAGATTGTTGAAAAGGATAATTACAATAAATTCGTCCCATTCAGTACACAAAACAATCGCATGAGTGTTCTTCGTGGCGCTATAAGCATCCTTATAAATACTGATTCGACTTTTAACATCCTCCGGACTACTCGTTACACTCGGATAAGTCAAATCTTGAATAATTTGAGTTTCCTCAACCTGCAGATAAAATATACATATACATCACATATGCATAATGCATTCGTCAGCAATTGATCTCACCGATAAAATCTCAATATATCGAATAAAAAGTGTGCCTCACGCATATAAAAAGGTTGAAAAGCGATCGCTTTTCTAAGTATTCACATAATCCAACTTTCAATTGCATTACATTAAAGTAAATAAATTTTTTTATAGCTAGCATAAAACTCGCATTAATGATCTAGGAGATATGAAAATATAAAACGACTTCTTTAAATAGAATAAATTTTTCAAGAAAAGGAAACACGTTTGTATAATTTTGCGCATATACAAGATCTACAAGAGAGAATCCTGTTTCAATAAATGAATTGATTTCTTAATAGACATCTCAAAGCAATTTTATTACAATTTAAGTTATAATCTTAATATATACAGAGCTTATATAGGAAGCTTAAAGTTTCAATAGCATAATTTAATGATAAATGGCGACTGATAGAGATAAACATCTGAAGAGAAAGTACTAACCTTGGGATCGTAAATGTGAAGAACTGCGCCTTCATCCAACAAGGTCTTGGCGACGTGAATTGCCGGTGATTCACGCGTATCCCCGGTATTTTTCTTGAAAGCAAAACCCAGCATGGCGATTCTCTTGTCAGTCACGGTATTGAAGAGTGATTCTATGACCTTCGCGGAGAACCTTGATTTCTGATATTCGTTCATGTCGATCACCTGTTGCCAATAGGCCGCTACCTCTGGCAGATTAAGACATTCGCAAATATACACTAAATTTAAGATATCCTTTTGAAAGCAGGAACCACCAAAGCCAACCGACGCGTGAAGGAATTTAGAACCGATCCGGGAATCAAGTCCGACTGCTCGAGCGACCTCGGACACGTCGGCGCCTGTGGCTTCGCATACCGCCGACAGCGAGTTTATGCTGGATATTCGTTGAGCTAGGAAAGCGTTTGCGGCCTGAAACAAATCGCTTAACATTAGAATCAGTTATCTCTCCTTTAATGTTCGGTTGGAAAAACTGAGTAATGAACTGACGAGTTTCGATAATTCCGAGCTCCACGTATTAGTAGTTAAAATATTTTCCCGTGGGATCCAATGTTCGTAGACTTTACAAAGTTGTTCGATAGCCGCTTGTCCTTCCGGTGAATCTTCACCGCCAATCAGCACGCGATCCGCGTTGACTAGATCTTCTATAGCGGTTCCTTCGGCAAGAAATTCCGGATTCGAGAGAATCTGAAAAACAATAATCATTCGTGTAAGAATAAGCACAGCAGGTGATGCAAACGTGCAGGGAATACAAAGCGATGCTCAAGACGCGACGGAAAGTGGCACGCATGAGGTAAGACCTTGTAAAATGTATAAACGTTACCTTGAACGACGAATGTTAATTACCGCAAGTGCGAGGAATGCGATTTACAATTAGCGATAATCAATCGATAACGAGCACAGATAAAAGCACGCTATCGAGCACGGTTACAATCTCAGACAGTTCAATATTCCATTTTTTCTGCACGTTACACGTCGACGATATCTTATAAATGTTAAAAATGTCAAAAGCTCCGCTCTTAATTTATGCAATTTTGATAAAAAGTTGCGGTATGATAAAACAGTTTTATCAGGAAGACATTAATTTGCAAAACATACAAAATTGTACTATCGATTGTATATTATAATAATGAATAATAATAATGAAATAACAAGGAACGAACTACTATACTATATCATCATAGTTAACGATACAAACAAAAAATAACGTAACCAGATCCAGGCGAATCATAGGATCAAGCCGAATCATAAAAAATGTTAACTCAAGTCACCGGTTTAAATCATAATGGAAATGGTGTGCAATAAATCCTCACCTGATAGGAGACTCCCGGCTTGTGATTGGCACGTAGGATGTTCAAGATACTCTCGGCTGCTCTTACCGGCACTGTGCTTTTCTCCACGACGATTTTGTCCCCTATTGCAATCTCGGCGATCATCCTTGCAGCACTCTCTACATACTTCAAATCTGCTGCTCTCCCCTTGCCATTGCCGAAGGTCTTCGTCGGCGTGTTTACCGAGATGAATATCAGTTCGGCTTCCTTGATTGCCGTCTCGATGTCAGTAGAAAAAAATAAATTTTTACCGCGACATTTCTGCACCACCTCGTCCAAGCCCGGCTCGTATATCGGCAACTTGTGCGAATTCCACTGCGCTATTCTCTCTTTACTCTTATCGACGACGGTCACCTGTATCTCCGGACATTTCAGCGCAATGACGCTGCATGTGGGCCCACCGACGTAGCCGGCTCCGATGCAGCAAATTTTCTTAATTCCGCTCATTTCGTCTGCAAAATTGTTTGCATGAATTTTCGCAAAGTCGCAGTTGCGCTTACGGGGGATTACGATGAAGCGTTACCGCACGGCAAACGGACAAAGGGTTTTGTCTAAACTAAACATTTTATAGGCTGCACAAGAAACTACACTATAGAACATTATAGTTTATTCGATCGTAGATGTTCGATTTACTATCAAGGTAGATAGATATTAAAGATAGGATTACGAGTAGTGGTGGTCCCGGCTTCCTTTCATTTTACAAATCAAAATATTGAGTGTCGTAACTTACGTGTTAACGTGTGCGTGCGTGCGTGCGTGCGTGCGTGCGTGCGTGTCTGCGTGCGCACATGTACGTGAGTAAAGTAAAGTGTAAAAATTTAAATACGCACGTTACTCTCCGACATCTTCGATATCTATTTATCTTTAGGTTATGATCAGATAAGGAATAAAAGAAAAGTATATTACATGTCAGTGTGCAATATCACGCAGATACATTAATAATGTGAACACACATTTACGACCCGATAAAACTGATCCAACGGATGATAACGGAAAATGAAAAACCTGCATTATTATCGATAACGTGCGTTTATCCAATTCGATCGAAATTAACAAATAATTTCACGCAATTTCAGTATTTCTTGGGCAACGGAACGCCAAATTAGACCGGATATGATAAAAAAACGGTATTTAAAATTACACGGGGAAGTACGTAATAACGAATGAACACTTAAACATTTTTTCGTCTTTTCAAGACTTAAAAAGATATTTCCGCGAGGGAACTGCTCCTCATCCGTATAACGCTAATCTCTGAAAAGCGATAAGAGTATATCTACACCGGCTTTATAACAGTGTACGCCAACGGAAATGTCAACCGTCAAGCAAATTACTAGCTATCTCTCCTCGCATTCCAGCATTGTTCGAGCAGTCATTCACGATTTTAAAATTCCCTTTCCACATTCTGACTGAAAGTATCGCATTAATTTCAATTTATTACATCGTAACAGAGCTAGCATCGCGTATTGCTGTTAAAATTAATGAAAGGACCAAGAATCACGCAGTCGGAAAATAGAATAACGAGACGAAAGTTATCGCTCGTCAAGCGATCCGAGAGTCACGTACTGATCGAAGAAAGGGAAAGCATAGGGTTTCATTACCTGCTCGGTCGAAAGAACAACTCAGCTCAGTTAAAAGAATCAGCCGTAAGATCGAAGGAGACGCAACATAAAAGCGAATGCGATTTCCAAGCGAATGCGCGCTCCGGCTTCTTACAAGCACGAAGACGTACGTAGCTTTCACAAGAAAATGATGACGATTCCGTTCATTCGCGTCGGACGCACTTATCACGCTCCGGATTGCCTGAATGCTGTGCGCCCGTCGTTTCGCGACGCCGTGAGGTGGAGGCACCGAGGCCGCTCCGCGGTGACCGTGTTGCCACGTTAGGCGCCGCAAGGGCACATGCGCGGACGGAATTGGCAACGCCGTAGCGTATTTCTAAGTCATTCATGATAATTTATCACGTTGATCGCTGATCGCTCATATCTCGCTGACAGCTATGTTTTCGCAGAGACCGCCGTTATCGACGCGGTCGATTTCACTTCATTTAGATAGTAGATTTTAGAAGTAGTTTACAACTAACAGCTTTCTATTCCTCATATCTCATCAATCGAAGCAAAGTTGTCCGGGAATAACTGAGATACTATTTTTCTTTACGTCTTTACCCTTTTTACGTCTTTTTCAGCTCGTTGAGATCATTACTCGATAACAAATCGGATCATAATCGGATCAGCTGCTGTCATAATGTATGCATGTTGTCAAACTACCCAAGTTTAAAGCAACATCGCAGTCTCCCAGACTATCCGTTATCCGAAATTATTTCATGTAGAATAATGAGCACTTCAAGGAGCAACAAAACTGCAAAGAAGTTCAAAGTTCAAAGTTCGAAAAACAAGAGAAAAAAATGTTTTCCGAACAACTCCCGTTATGGAAAAACAGACAGATTAATTATAAGTACACATGCTAGTGCTAGCGTCGTGCTAGTGTCGAATCAAATTGCGGCGAAATGCGGATTGGCACCTCGCAGAAAACGTATTCGGTTTATGGCGGGAACGATCCATGGAAACAACGTAAATACGGGCATACGCTTACTCGATTGCATCGTGAATATACGTAATACGTGAAAAAAAAAAGAAAAAAAAAAAAAGATTTCTACATTCAGTGCGCCGTAGTGTAATAAATCATTTAACTTACTGGATCATCGGACTTTAGTCTCGGTAGTTAAACGGACAAATTTAAATAAGAAATCTGTTTTATATTTCCTGACGCGATCTTTGATCAATAGTATCCAAGAATTTATCTTTATGTAAGAAAAGAGAGAATAGAATAACGTGCAAAACTTTAATTATACTTTGAATATACATGTTAAACAGCGTATCAAGGTGCAACCAGCGTGTAATGACGATATTATAGTGACCTTTCAGCGGCATATAATGTAGGATATTATTAAAGTCTATTATCCTCGATCAAGCGATCAATCATAATCGGATATAAAGACCATCTAACCGGATGATACACGTTTTGGTATAACGTTGCGTATGAAATTAGTTGACGTAATCGTCACAGCATTAACATATATCATCATTATCTCAAAATGTAAATGCGTCTTTACAAAACCATTGATATCTTTAGGTAAAATATAAAACTATTTTTATCCGTTTGCCGCATAAAAGTTATCCGAAATATAACTGTTATTACATCTGTTATGTAAATATACATAAAGTGCAGAAATATTGTAATCAGTATAAAAGTAGTTTTTTTTATATACTCGATACTTTTCAGAGGACTAACAAGACTGACAAGAATCGAATGCAATGTCATAAATTTGAAAATGGGGAAACTCTCGGAATTGATATAAATTAAATAAGATGAAATAAACGGATAAAGGGACACAGCTTTCTCGCGTACGTTTATCTCGTCTTCAATTACTTCCGATATAAATAAAACATGCGCTAGATAATGATCGCTTGAAGAGTATAATAAAGAGAATCAATTCGTGGACGTTATTTCATGGATGAGATCTCATGATAATTCAGTTTCATCGAATCATCCATTGGCATTAGAAGAATTGCCAATCTTGTTAAATAAAGCTACTAGCCGACAGGATCTAATGAAATCTAATGAAATCCGCTAAAAGTCGGCGATCTTCCCAGAAATGGATTTCTCAATAATGTCACGATTCTTTCTTCTCGAAAAACAACATCAGAACTGTTGAAAATATAGACGCAGAAATGTAGGACAAAAATGTTGAAAAGTAAGAAGGAAGGAGAAGCAACGTACATAGACGCTAGAAAATATAATCGCAAGGACAGGCCAATCGATATTTCTCCGTTTGAATGATGCAGGCTACAACTGCACGCTTTTCCAGCACGATGCACGAATATCTAGATATTCGATTCGGATGTGTTCAATCACGAGCGACGTGAGCGGCCTCTAATCAGCTGACGCTGCATTAAAAATTTCGTAATTTATTTTTCGACAAATTCGTTGATGGAAATCGCTGTTGGTGACAAAATGGAGGAGGAAATGTTTGGGATCAATCTTTGTTATTTGATCATTTCCAATTGAGTGACGAACAGGTGTGGTAACGGAATAGAGAACGCGATAGACACGAGCAAGTGAGCGTTGTTACAATCGTCGATCATCGTCCGTGAATTCCATTATTTACTTGTCTAATTGCGCAAGATGATCATTCGATATAGTGTCCGTTTTTTTTAATTTAATTTAATTTTTATAAATTGAATCACGTCTAACTGGACAATGGATAAAATAATAGTGAGTAGACTTTAACCTCTCGTTTCGTAAGCGTACTGCTTTGCGCGATTCATACGCATCCGCGCATTCTTCATTCATAATCAAATATCGATGTCTTTTGTCGATTGATTCAGATTTATAGAGAATTAATATGCTGCGAAAAGACGCGTTTGTTTACTTTTTTCTCGTATACTATTTTTGTTTGTTTGTTTGGCAAGTCTGCTCTCCGTAGCCGTTTTATTTGAAATGCACGCAATGATTAGTTATTATTTAAATGCGCATATAATCACTTTCCATTTATTTCTGATTTATCTTTTTAATTTATTTCTTATATTCAATTATTTTATTCCAATAACCACCATTATCAAATTAAATATCAAAAGATTTTTTTAATACGCGTTAAATACATTTGAGTAAAGTACGTGAAATGAGTAGAAAATTTTTATTTGAATTTCATGTTCTGATATACGTTTTTTTAAATTTAGGACGCGGCAATTTTTGATATATTTATTATATTTCCAAATAATTATGACATTTAATGAAAGGTATTTCTAAAGATTGTATCAAAAGATTTTTGAATTTAATTGATAAGACTTACAAATATTATCTGCGTACATGTATCTAAAACAGAATTATTGTTAATCAAGCATTTTGTATTTTTAGGGAATAATATATTCAATTGGTCGGGGGTTTATAGACAGCTTGAGGGGAGCTGTTTTTCTCTTTTATATAGATAAACAAATTCAAGAAAAATCAATCAGAAAATATAGTAAGGCAGAGCCTAGAAAAAAAAGTCTGTCTGTACAAAATCCTTCCAAGCACAGTAATGAATCACGGTATGTTCATATTGTATGATCATTACAAATAGAAAATATAACAGATTTAGATGCTTATTATTTATATTTAATTCAAGAGAATCGACGGTGTTGATGAGAGCCATGCAATGTTGTACATTAAATGGTGGGGTTTTCTTGGCTAGTATAATAATATTCGATTTCGGACTCCTTCCATTAGTCAAATACTCATTGAGTGTTGTGTTTGGCAAATCTTCCGGTATGGATTTATGGTTATGGATTCAACCATTTCTATCTCTCGTATTTAGCACAATATGGGTGCTGCCGCTATTTTTGCTCAGTAAAATAGTTAACAGTTTATGGTTTCAGGTATGATTCTTTATTAAATGTTTTATTAGTTATCATTTTATTATTATTAAACAAGTTTATTATTAAAAAAAGGGAGAAATGCATTACTTGTAGAGATGTATATGTTAATTGTGTTTAAAGTTATTCCTAAATCTTTTAGGATATAGCGGATAGCGCTTACAGATATAGACAAGGAAGGCCATTGCTTCTGTCGAGCGTGAGCAAACTGATAGCTGACACGTTTTTCAGCATATTAGTCCAAGCGTTATTCTTAGGGCAGGGAATGTTGGTGTCTCAGATTCCGTTACCGCCATTAGGAGATATTCTCGCTCTCATCCATATGTGCCTTTTATATGCTCTCTATGCCTTTGAATACAAATGGTACAATATGGGCTGGGAGTTGCATAAACGACTGACTTTTATTGAAGGCAATTGGCCATACTTTTTAGGTTTTGGTATGCCATTAGCAGTACTTACTCAATTAGCCAATTCGTATTTTATAAGGTATAACTTCTTTATAAGGTATAATGCTTTTCTTCTTTATTTTCTTCTTTATTCTCTTCTCTATTCTCTTCTCTTTATTCTCTTCTCTTTATTCTCTTCTCTTTATTCTCTTCTCTTTATTCTCTTCTCTTTATTCTCTTCTCTTTATTCGCTTCAAAAAATATAATGTTTATAGATAAAACCTGATTTTGTAACATTGACTTCAATTCTCTATATTGCTATCTGGTTTTCAAAAATATTCTTGAGCTTAAAACTTAAACTTAAAATAAAAATTGTTATGTTGATTTTTGGAAAATACGGAAAATCTTGATTCTGCTCTAAGCATGTTGTATAAAAGGTGATATTGTTTCAGTGGCTGTGTCTTTTCTATATTGTTTCCCTTGTTCATTGTGAGTGGAAATGAAGCAGAACCCGTAATTGGAGTATGGTATGTCTTTAAATTCTATAATATTTAATGCAGTATTTTTCGTTTGTGTAATATGTCATTATAATGCAAATAATTGTTCCAGTGATTATCAGCTAAGATTATTTTCGCCAGTAATTGCAATCGCAAATACATTATTTAATAGAACTATTGGG
This sequence comes from Eciton burchellii, assembly GCA_020341155.1. Taxonomy (NCBI): domain Eukaryota; kingdom Metazoa; phylum Arthropoda; class Insecta; order Hymenoptera; family Formicidae; genus Eciton; species Eciton burchellii. Next base: position 1,681,771 of record JAHMML010000002.1, read on the forward strand.
CGAGCCAGTCAGCGATGACAATGAAGACGGAAAATATCATAAATATTGTCACGCTTAATTTATGCGTATGTAATTTATCACTGCATTTTGGTGCAAACTAAAAAAATATGCAGAAAATTGTATAAATTAGAAATTAATTAGATTAATTAATATTTAGAACAACTGGAACATTTGATTTTAAAGGATAGGTTTGGATTATATCGGCTTATTCAGGTTATCATAATTTTTATTATTTAGGGGAACTATAAATTATATGTATGAAAGTGATATAAGATACATTTAAATCTTTTGATTTTTTTATACAGTCGAAATAATATAACGAATTTTGTACTTCTCTTCATTTTTATTTTTTGATTGAAAGTACAAAAAATCATATTTTAATTGGTCTGTGTAGATAAAGAATTAGTACAAATATTTATTGATGCGTAAAATAATGCATATATAAGTAATACAGCTGTTCATACATGTAATTCTCTGCATCGAGTGATTTTGCTGATACATAGCTGTACAATATACAAATCCGGATTTATGTAACATTTTTTATGAAAATTGATATTTTGAATCGCTTTTTACGTCGCTAGTCATTTTTTTAATAATCAATTTGTGATCTCTACAAATCGGCGCTGTGCTATAAACATATGTATCATAAATGCTATAAAAATATATGGGATAGGTGAAATATCTGATATCTAGTTAGGATATCTTAATAGAGAGTAGAATACTACTTTTTTCAAATATTAAGATAAAGAGATTAAATATTTATCCTAAACCTATAATATAGCCCGATGTATCATATCATGATTTTGTTAGAGTTCCTCGGAAGTAAAACGATTGTTTTTAATTTCAACAAGTTATACGTAAGCGCCACAAAAATAGAAATATTTTAATTGATTATATATTTGTTGATATTAATTAAATGTACATTATATCATACATATCACATTTATATGTATACACGTTATGATGAATCCGAAAAATGATTTATATAAATGAACTGAAAATATCGTGATAATCTAGTAAACAATGCTATATAAGAATGTTCTAATTTGTATATTATGGTTAGGGAAGTGCTACTGGTTATTATGTTGATCGTAATCAACATAACACTCGCAAACATTTTATATACCATGACTTAAATAAATATATAAAATTTATTGAAAGGTATTTTGCTTATATTAGCAATTATCACAAATTTATTTCTATTAGATGGAAATAAAAAAAGTCCCAAAGAAAAAAAATACATTTGTTACTTTGATGCAAGAATATTTATATGAATTAACTGTCAACTCCATTGACGAAATAAAAATTAATAGATAATAATACTCAATAGTATATCCAATAAATATTTTTTTAAGTTTAAGTGCTTAAAGTTTTGGCCTTTTTTTAATTTCAATATAAATTATGATTACTATCCAGTTTATAATATTAACGATTATGCGAGAAGATCTTGTAATGCTAATAAATCGTGCTCCGAGGGTTCTTCTTTTACCCGATAAGGATGCAAAGCGTAATGCCTGTGCAATGCTGCGAAACCAAGTCCTGGATCTGCTTCTACTTCTGCAACTGGGCTTGCAGCTCGATCGATTACATGATTTTTGCTTACCTGAAATATGATATATGATTTCTGTATATGTACAAATATATAAGATAACTTTTCAAAAAATTTAAAAAATAATTAATCTCATGATGCTTTTCAGATATATATTCAGATCTATTGACACGTACTTCGAAACGTTGTTGTTTGTACATGGCCAATTTACGTGTTCCTGGTGAACTTTGTATTAAATTTTGTATAGTGGGATGAGAAATTCCAAAAAAATCTGCACCTTTCGGTAATACCGAACAAAGTGCCGGAGATATCGCTGCCAGTAGTTTTGAATGACATTCATTAGGACTAGATCCGACCAATGGTTGGTCCAAATCATTATCAGATACTATTTCAAATCTGTCATAAATAAATGATTGAGATATCCATTATGCAATAAGAATAATTGTTCTTCCAGTATTTTTGTTTGCATACCTAGGTTTCAAACCACCATCCAATATTTTACAGGTATATAAGGACTTTGTCCTTGGATCTCGCAAATTAGCATAGATTCTTGTACTGCAATAACCCACTGGAAATATAAGATCTTCCGTATGATACGCGATTCTATCCGATACTACCTCGCCAAGAGAATATATCGTGAGATCTCCCAAAGCTATAGGAAATATCGGCCTTCCATGTACATCCAATGGAATCAATTGCACTACTCTTCTGGCAGATTTATTATACCTTTTCGTTTTGCTTTTCGATTCTGCAAGATATTTAAATTACAAGTTCCGATATCCCGGTAAAGTTTTGATACAACATTTTTGTAAGTAAAGTACATTACGCAAAAGCGTACCTGTTCCATCTGTGGAAACTCTTTTTTTTACAGTTTTTTTTGTTGTAGCACATTCCGGATTGAATGATGGTGAATTCATGTTATTTGATTGTGAACGTGCTATCATAGAATTAGACTCCATTTCCCCTTGCTGTTGACATAATTTGCGCAAAAGAAACAGTCTTTCTTCTTTGACCAACATCAGATTCTCCTGCATGTGTGCAACTTGATCACATAATGCTGCATTTTCCTGCATTAAAGATTAAATCACATATGCTGTTACGTTAACTTCTCCCTCAAAATACATTGATATTATATCATTCCTTTATATATATATATCATGTAATTACAACTTACAAATACGGTATCTTTTACAATTTTCTTGAGTTTCCGGTACTTTTTTTTATATTTTAAATTCTGTTCTAATTCAGCATTTTTGTGATAGTCATTGTGATAATAATTGTCATAACCTTGGGCCATTTTATAACGTTTAAAATATTGTACACTTGCAATTGTTTATTGTATTGTATTGTATTATGAACTGTGCAGCATGATAGGTTAGAAATTGCCAACAATTCCACTCTCTCTCCTGCATCGTATTCTATTTGTTTCTCTCCCTCTACAGGAAAGAAAAGGAAGTTATATATTTGTTTCATACAAAGTGCAGAAAGTACAATTAGACTACCGGGTCTATATATAGAGTAATTCTAAACTGATAAGTACGAAATTGAAGAGGATATTACTCGGCCTCATAGAGTTTCTAATAATAGAAAAGTTGTTATAGAGTATAATTAATAATCTATTTTATTTTATTGATTTATTTCATTTTATCAAGTAAAAAAGAATTCAGCTATAATTATTATAGAACACGGAACGCGAAATTGTAGCAATTGTAACAGAATTGTAACAATTCTGCCGCAATAACTAATTGTAGTGATTTAATTGTGAAAGGCACAAAACGGATGCGATTAACGCTGCGATCAACGAGCGTTTCAAAATATATATATAATTAGCTCTCTTTACTTATCGCTGTTCTTTGCATGTTCCATATCTCATATCGAAACTCGCATATCGATAGATTTTGAATGGTCAGTTGCGACATGCGCTACAACGGATCGCGGAAGCGCATCTGTATCGTCTCACTTTCTTCGAGATTATTACTGCATAAAAGTGAATTCGGCACGTAAAATATTATCGTAATTCTTATAAAGCGTCGATCAATTATTGGAATTGATAATCTGATGTTCAATTCTTCGATGTCTTCCCGACAATTACGGCGTTGTATCTCGGAATTAACCGAGAAATATGGAACGGTCTGAAGTGCAATTGAGATGATCGATGTGAAGTTGCATTCGAAATCACTCGATCCTATCGCGATTATTTAATATCTGAATCTCACGCGTAAGAGGACGCGAGTGTCTTTCCTAAAGTGCCGAGTGAAATGTCGAGTGAAATCGAGTGAATCGTGCGAAGTTTTTGTTTCAATGTGAATAGTGCGACATGTATCGGTGAAGGTGTGCGTGAATTTATTAGAATCACGATCGTGTGCCCTCCTTCAAATTATTTCGGAATGGCAGAAGAACAGTTTGCACATCGTCATTATTGGTACGTATATTTCGTTAGCTTGCGTAGCGAATAAATGTTAATAAAAATTTTGTACGTAATAAGGGAATATCCTTTTCTACAAGAATCTGTAGCAATTTTTACTTGTGACTGGATGACATTTAGAATAATTATCAGCATCTCCGATTAAAGCTGAGCCCGAATAATGACGCGTCTCTTCGAGAAATCCAACTTCCCTGCAAGTTTCTCCCTGCCATTATGGAGGCAATAGCGCATTAAGGAGGGGAAATGAGCTCATAGAACGAAGTTTATTTCGAAAATACGATTTATTAACCTGCCGAACCTAAATTCTGTGACGCGCGCATTCACACGCATTTTTACACGCGCATTACCTCACTGTCGCACGCGCTCTGCATATTTTCACACACGCGATATACAAAATCTAAAATGGATCGCTACGTTTAAACACCGTGACTCGTAGCTTGCACGATAAACGTTACGCTATCCTAGAAGTCGTGTTAATTACTATGTCGATGCGAGTTACTCGATCGTGCGCGATCGCCACTGCTCGTTACAATGATCTTACAGAACTCTGAACAGAACTCGCAGGACACTCTGATCCCTGCATCATTGGAAAACATCCAAGCCTCACTCTGCGACCTTTCTTTCACACATACTCATTGTCCTATCTCATTCGTCTTGAAAAGTGCGTAATGCCACCTGCCCGGAATTTTTAGCGATTAGCAAAGATCTTGCAGAAAGTATAAGAGAAGAACGAAATCGCACATAAGAAGAATCATGATCGATGAAGCGAATTTTGGGCTCCTTTGTGTGGGTAACAATTTAAAAATTCACGTTCTTCGTATCGGATGAGAAAAGTCTTTTCAAAATACATTCTAAGCACAAATTTCCGCACAGTGCGGAATCTTATTACAGCATTTTAACGATTAACTGTGAGACAGCAATCTCAATTGACGTGCGATGTTGTTCATAGATAGAAATCGAGTAAAATCCTCCGTTTATTATTACTTGGGAAGATAGTGCTTGCAAGTTGTTTGCTAAGTTTTGTACATCTTTGTAATATCGGCTATGCATTTCTCGAGCTAGAACAATCCTCGTGAACAATCGGAATCGCCGAATGTCTCGATCACACATGCGAACAATGCTATTTTTATCAAAATCTAGCGGCGGATTTATGGGTAGATCTCGAGTACAATCCAATTTGAGAGACGAGTTCATGAATCAAGATTGATAAAACGTCTCGCTACTAGCGAAACAACTTTCTGCTAAGAAACAAAAATCAGACCGTGATCCGCTGCGAGAGCATAAATCCGACGCTGTCAGTATTACGCGTATGCGTGCAATCTTTCGTTTTTTTTTTCTTTTTTTTTTTGTTATCACCCGTGTCAGCGAGATTAATCTAGAAACTTATTCGACTATTTCGTATCCTTAATTCTCGCAGTCAGAACGAGTGTCTCGAGATAGAAGGGAAATCTGTATGCACGTAGATTCGTTCTCTGATCACAATTTCTCGTTCGCGTTTCTTATCAAGAATATCTTTCGCGATTAGGCTGCATCGTTCTTTCGATAAATTCTCATCGACGATTTGTAAACAGAGAAATGCACCGTTCAATAACTACTCATAGTTCGTACAAACACAAACGCGTTCACTTGATCCGTTGAGAGAAATCAAAGAGAAGTTTCATAAGCTTCAATGCAGATATTTTAAGTCGGTTATTGAATAAGAGAAGGTTATTGAATTTTCTATTAATAGTCCTGCAAGAAGCGCGGACAATAACGTAAATGAAAGTGTACGTTAAAGAATTCCGGACGAGATTAAGCAAAAGCTTCCACAATCTGGACAAGCGTAAACAAAGAATCAATGGCGACAAATCTATCCGCTTACGTGGAGAAACAATCCGGCATTCTCATACTTTATTTATCCATGAAAGAAAATGTAAGCTATATAGACAAAAAATAAAACAGAAGACTTGCAAGACTTATAAAGATATTATAACAAGCAAGAAACGAAATGATGGCTACGAGATAGTGATAAAGATAGTAAAGAGAAACCTCGAAAGTCGGTTTCAAAGATGATACTTCATCATCTAACGTATTTGAGCATTCTACTAAAAGTACAATCAACGCAGTTAGTAAATAATAGGAATCGGATATATCTAAATACAATAGAAATCTTAAAATTGCAAATTGTAGACGAAGACGTGATCACCGAAGATAATCTACAAACTGATCCTGATAAGAGCGATAAAGCGATTGGCAAGAAAATAATAAAGCTATTAAATATTCATCGGTGCGGAAGAATAATAATAAGAAAAATGTAGAAAGTGTAATAAGTGTTCCCGATAAAGTTTTTACATTTATAATCGAATTTGTAATCCGGCGATTTACACAATCGACAGTTTGTGTGATGGATATGTATTATACGTATTGTATAAAAAAAAAATGAAATTAACATTACAAAATAGAACGACAACGATCAAATTTGTTTCTACGAATTCGTAGATTAGGTTCTACGAATAAAAATAATCTGCTTAGTTAATAAAATAATCCACATGCATAAATTCGAAAATACGCAACACTTCTCGATCGATATCTCGAATGTTACGATTTATTCGCAGCAGCGAGGATGCTTTAACTTCCGTCGAAGTTTTCAGTTTGATTGAAGTTCGAAGTAAGTCGATTTGATTCGCGCTTTTCTTCGAGTCAACTGGCTTTACATAGCTGAATTTACGAATCGATAATTGTACACGATTAACATGCAGGATCGTTTCTAGACGCGAGCGACGTGGGGAACGAAATTACAATATGGAGGATAATAAATGATAAACGACGACGGTTTTCACATTTAATGCAAAAAATATGAAGCTCTCAGCTGTTTCAGTTATCAATAAATATTTTTCTCTTCTCTATCGATACGTTATAAAATGTGCTTACTTAAATTATACATACATTGAAACCGAGATGCATCTTTGTGGAAATAGGGAGCCGCGAACTCTTTTTTTTTACACGGCTGTCGTGTATTTGAGCAGATCTTGTTAATTTTTCCTTTAATTTGCGGAAACGTGAGATCAACCGATCTTCGAAAATTGATTAATGTTTACTCGTTTTCGCGCGTATCTCAAATTAGACGTGTCAAATTAGCAATCCTCACAGGATATACATTATAGATATGTAAGTGCTACTTCCGCTGTTCGCACTCGAGTTTCGTCCACATGCACTTGCGGTCTAGAAAGAGCCCTTTATCGTAGGGATCGAACGTCGAGAGCAACACACACCTCGGAGATTAGTAATCATCGGTCCCGATCGGCTAAGAAATTTTTAATTGCAGGCGCAATTGTCCGCAGATTAAATATAATTTCTTAAATGCCTATGCTAGCTACGAATTCACTATGCGCGAATTACGGATGCAATTAACAATCAGTCGACTGCCATCTTCGTCATCGTTGCGTTCCTTCTCCGCCGATGAGTGTGGTTTTCGAGACCTAAAGAATACCTCGAAGAATACACGTCAGGATACTAAAGAAAAAGAACATCTAATCTTTCTCTTTGTACGACACGTGTACGTTCACGACTTGGCAGTATTGAATGTCCACGTGTAAACGATAGTCCGCAGAATACGCAGGATACATTGCGGATGCATCGCGCGTGACGCATGCATTGCCGGAATCCTCTTATCACTGATGAAAAAAACAATTATTGCGGCTCCAGTACGGAATCTTAATTCCATGATGGACTCGGCGTTTTCCTTTCTTTCGATGCTCGTCTGTAGCGAGCTGAGAGTCGCGCGGCTATACGACGTTCAATCGTTTAGCAACTAAATTCAAGTACGGGCCGTAATTTGCGTAAGTGACGTTTTGGATATTCTATATGTAGACTATACGTGGACTTCCCATACTATCCTGTTACGCTCTCATGCATCCACTGGAGTAATCGCTGTACGCGCGTGTACACAGTGGCGGAGTTCCGTCAGAGACGGAAGCGCGTATCGTGGCTCTTCTCCCCGTGAAACGTTGCTATTTACAGTAGTTACAGAGATTCGTCTCTACAAGTTAAATACGCAACATTACGACTAATATTTACATGATAAGGGTAACCAACTCGGCAGCCATCGCTAGTATTCGTTCCACCCGGTGTATCGATAAATTTTCCCGATACTCGAGACTCTCTCACAGCCGCGTTGGAGAGAGACATAATTATTTCACGTTAAAGTGGTTTCTCATCTGCGCATAAAATCGAGATAAAATCGAGATCCTATTTGACGGTCCAATTTTTCTAGCGAGATTTCTCCTTGAGGATTTATTAAAGAAGATCCCGCTTGATGCGGGCAAAATGTACAAAATTTGTACAAATACGTTTGTAGAAAATGCATGACAGATTTTGGTATTCGTTACAGGCCATCGTTGCTCGATTCGCCTGAACGTTCTCCAGCTTTCCTCGTGCTTGTAAATCAATGTATAGACTAATCGGTCAAAGAACAATCGATCTTGCATTAGTCGAGGAATTTATCGATGGAAAATGGCGGTAACATTTCGGAGGAGCCTGTATAAAAGATGCTCTTGTACTTTTTGTCTATTTGTCTATTTGTCTATTTTTCATCTTTCAGAACTTGAATCTTTTCCCGAATCTTTTCGAATGCGCAGAAAATTTGATCGACCAAAATCGGCTCCGGGCATCGATCTTCCTTGCGCCACTGTGAACACACGCTATGGAGACCATCGCACAATCGATCATATAACGGCACGATAACTCGGAATTCCGATGCGTACAAAAAATACCCTTACGCGTTAAGTATGCGATTATGTACAGTTTGTATATACTAGTTCGTGATATTGTTGCGGGTGTGCGTGCAGATTTTGTACAATTCACATTCTAGCATGAGCGCCGAAAAAAAGATTGCAACTTGCGCATATTTATATGCATATTAATCGAAGTTTTGACACAAAAAGAGAGCGGCTCTCTTCTAGCATCAGAAAACAATATTTTGAGGGAGGAGGGATTACATACGTTCCAAAGTATATTTTATATCTCGTTTACTTGCTTAAAAAATTCTCTTTACACTCGTTTTGTACTTTTACGGATGTTCCTGCGAACAACTGGCCTTTAGCATATCTTGGCACGTAATTTACCTCAATGGAAATTACTTTACTCTAAAAATACAACGGCTCATTGATGAAAGGGCCTTTTTATGTCAAATCTCCGATATATGAGTAATGAATGTTACATTCGGATGTTGGATGTCGATTTGAAGCAATACCGTTTTCAATATTGACACGAGCGCTTTATAGAGGAACGCATAGAAATTACACATGTTAATTAATTATAAAGAAATTCCCGACATGGTAATCGCGTACGTAGCTTAAAGATCGTAGACAAAAGCGCTTTCTGAAAACAAGTATACAACATGCTCGTGTATCCGCGCTAAGTAACGTGACTTAGTTTATGTACAAAATGTATACGATATATAAAAGTGACAAGATTGATAGAAAAGTGACATTTTCGATTGACTTCTCTCTGAAAGAGAAAACATTTCTAACACTACATCAAAATCGAGATAATTAGCCGCGATGGGCCATTGAATCAGTCATTTAAAACTTTATTCGAACAATCGCCCGAATAATTCGTTCATCGTATTCTTAGTTATAGATTATATGCATTTTATCTTTCGACATGACAAAGACACGAAATTGCAACAGTCATATAAAATGTCAGCTCAAAAATATTTTAGGCAAAAGCAGTTGCTTGTAAAAATTTATTTATTATGAATAGAGTTTGTATCTAATTAAACAATAATTAATAAATAAAAGTAACAATGATATATTCAATATATGCTGAATGGCATTGAAATAAATAACTTAACATGAGCCGTTTATTTTGGAAGAATTATAAATTATATATCATAAATATATATTTAGATATTGTGTGTGTATATATATATATATATATAATTATTAATCCAAACAAAATAAAAACAATTATCGAATTTACTGTCTTTAAAATTGAAATTTATATTATTTATAAAATAAATAACTCTGTGAATATTGCAAAACAAAAATTGAATTAAAAATTACGAAATTGAACGAATTACATGTTATTAAAAAAACTTAATTATTTATATATAAATTTCTTGTGTCAATCACAATTATATCGTTAGTAGTTTCGAAGCACGCTGTACACATACAGTTATATACAATGAAATAGATAGCCATGTGAAGCCAATATTCATACACGATTGATTAATTCCTTAAATCGTGTATCACAAGTGTTTAGATATTTTAGCCGTTTAATATTTATCAATTGACAATTCAACGTTATCGCAACAATATCGTATCATTTGATATCATGTTCAAATAAATTTTCTAGCAATTTATCTTTCATGAATGAATAATCGATTAAAAACTCAGTACATCTATTCAAGAAATCATTAAAGGATTGGTTTATAGTATATACATACACAACAAAAGACGGCTGAATACTCTGTACTAGCATTTTCCATGGATCTCGCCAAAGATGGACAGATTGGGGAATCAGGATCGTAGGAGCGGTAATATATATATATATATATATATATATATATATATATATATATATATAAAGCGAAGAAAAAAATTAAAACAACAAAATAAATACATATATTGTTATTTCCAACATACGCCACATGCTGATCGCGCTGTAGGCTAAGCGAAACAGAAAAAAGAAAACTATATAAGTATACTCAACGACAGGTCGACGGTATCCGCGATTTCGCCGCTGATCGTTTTAAGATCGAAGACTGGTTAGCGCGATTTGAGGGAAAAGAAAGAACAAAAAAAAGAAAAGAATAAACTAAAGATGGAGGGTTAAGAGTCAGACGCGGAGCGGCGTTAAGCGCGCATCAGACGCGACGACAGAAGGCGATGAGGACCATCGCATACGCAGACACTCACATTATGTATGTATGCGTCCGTACATGTACAGAGATACACATACACAATACATTTAATGCCCGAACATGAGCGCAGGTGGAAAGCCATCGCAATGTGCGCGAGGGATAACCACAGCGATAAGTCTCGATACTCTACTCGCATTCACGATTAAATCCTCCGATCGTCGAGGATTAAGCCGATCCAATCAGAAAAAATAGAATCAGTAACGTCTCCTCCGGAGCCTCTCGATGATCTTAAATTATATACATGTTGGTAGCAGTCATTCAAATTCAAATTTCTCATAAACTCGTGTTTCGAGAGATTACATTCGACAGTCACGAATACCGGCAACTTAAGTATCGAACATCGCAATATGTTCATCAACGATCAAAGCGACAACATTTAACAAGATACATATTACTTTTAGCAATGTTTCATCATATTGCTAATTATACAGGTATTAAACGACGCTCAACGTGCTTGAAAAATAAGAAAAAGATTTGCATTTAACTTGATTTAACACAATTCACGTCTGGATAGCTCCGATCGGAACGCGTTTCATTTTTTGATAAAGAAAACGCATAGATCTTATAAAAGCGAATACGCTTTAATTCGAACTTTAATAAATTAAAAAAAACAAAAAAAGAAAAAAAATACAAGTTCGACCTTCGGCGCAGAAAAAAAGAGACGAAAATAAAGAAGCATGACAAAAAAAAAAGTTAACAATGCAAAGATAATATACTCAACAGTATGACAATAACTTTACAAAATAATATATAGCTCAAACATTTAAAAAACAAAAATATACTCTATCGACAAATTTAGATTACGAAAATAACGAATGGATAGCCGTGTCATTGGAACGTCAGTCGAACAGGATTACCGAATTGATCGGCTCGTGTGCGAGAGAGAAAGAGGGGATATAAACTTATATTATTTAACGCGTGCAGAAAAATTACTTAAGTATTATGTAGAATAATGTTTACATAATATAAACGAGATATAAGAACAAAAATTCAAGTTTTCCAATTGAATAAAGCCTTGTAACAATACAGAGAGTGTTATATATGTATATATATATATATGTGTGTATATATATATATATATATATATATATATATATATATATATATATTCTCTTGCCAGCACTCTTGGAATATAAAAATTTTTGCTCTTATATCTCTTACTGAAAAAGACGGTAGCCTATGTCTGTCACTAACATTTACAAGTGTCGGCGACTATTTTAACGAATGCTGAAAACATATTTCGGACACATTTCAGTTTGCCTCCGTTGATCAGTTTGGTCCAATCTTTGGATAATGCTAATGTGAAAACGAACACGAAAATAAATTGTTAACATCGTAAGTACATTATACCATGCTATCATGATGTTTATCTCGTTTAAAAACGTTCGATAAGTGATCCCTATATGATCACTCATGCTTATCACGCAGATACATGATCTATTTTTATGGCGAATGAAATCACTCGTGCATCCTATAAGAACGAATATAAAAGTATCCGGATGATCCTGACCTAAACTGATAGTCTGCCATCGCGGTATATTAAGTATTGAGCGAGCGATCGGTATCGGCAACAATAACAGGCGATAATCGCGATCGCTGTCGCGTTAGATGCTCATAATAAAAGTGATAGAAGCAATGGTCATAATAGTAATATGATAATTGCCAAGGACGGTATCGTCATTGGTGAAATAATAATATATAATAATACTAATAATAAAATATAATAGTAATCGTGAATGAGAGAATAATAGCTATAATGATAACCCTAATGATAGTAATGACAATCCTAATAATAGTAGCAATCAAATTAGAACAGGTATAACCAGCAAGAATAAACATAGCAATTATAATAGCCGTAATAAACCTAGCAGCACTAACAACAATATCAACGCACGTTCTGAGACAATGATGGAAATGACACGAACATAAAACTGATCTTTCTTTTCTTCAACTGTTCATATTTGTGACTAGGCTCTATTTGTACGCACAAAACTAACGTGTACGCGTGCTCGCTATTATTAGTTACAATCGACTCGATGTGTGTAGATCAGTGTTGACTGTCTACGCGCAGCATACATGATGAACACCAAGGAACTATGTTCCTTTAAGATTTATGATATCTTACACGCAATTCATAATATTTAATGACTACTCATGCCAAAAAAGAGCCGCTTTAAACACTCGGAGAAGATGATCGAATAATTTTTTATCCATTCGATTTTTATAATATCATTATCATGTCGTGGAAATGTTTTTACAATAAATATTCTAATTTGATATCATACCTTCTAAATGTACAAAATATAACGACAGCGGAGTTTTGCTTTTTGCTCATTTGTTCGCTTATGTTTCATGTAAAGCAACGGTACGAATATTTTACGTAGACCTGTTCATGCATAGACATTCAACACTGACTTAGTGATTAGTCGTTAGCGTTGCGTAAGTACATCAATTAATTAAAGACACATCTTTGGTAACTCGTACAGAGCGTGACGTTCTCTGCTTGTCAAAGACGATCGCAGATACCTGATAAAACTTGCCCGTTAATATGAATTTTATTTGCAACGACGCCGGTTGCTCCGTTCATTTGGTTTAACACATGTTAATGTTCTCGTCGATATAGCAAGATTAAGTATTGTCATTCAATCGAGTGCATGCAAACTTGCTTTGTCTATGTAACGCAAACAAGTGGAAAAGTTCTTTTCTAAAGAATCGAAGAATATTAGACATGTATGTAAAATTTAAAATACGGACAGCGATCATAGAAGATTTCGCGGCAATTACAAGAGAAAAAATGACATAGAGATTTCTTCAGGGGCGTCGAAAACTGTGCAAGATTTTGTTATTTAGACAATACGACAGAAAAATTATATATATATATATAAAATCATGTTATTATATATATAATAATTATAATAATATGATTCAATTATTTCAACGATTATGGAAATAAAAATATTTTTTGATTAACATTTGTATGTTTTCTTCGAAGAAAAAAAAAAGTTTAAAAGAAATATCCAAAAATTATTTTAAAAACAATAAACTCTTGAACGTTAGAAATTTTTTCGTTAGAATGAATTATTATTAAGCGATTTCGGCACGTTCAAATTATCGGCTTCGTCATCGCATCATGCAGCTATAAACGCTGCTTAATAATAGCTGTTCTATGAACAACATTTGAGATTTTATGTTATATCTTGACAACTTATAATAAGAACCATGATCGATCGTTATCTCGTGATCTCGATTGATAAGTTATTATTTCCCAAAATTTAAAAATACTTGCAAGATTATACTATTTCCAAGAAGCAAATTTATATCCGCTGTCACGAGTGAATCATCTCAAATTAATTGGCGTCCTAATGCAGTCCTACTCGAGCAAATTTTCTCTCTAATTTTTCTCGTTACGAAAATGTTTCGCAATATTGCAGCAATCCCTTCTTCCAAATCACATTCTGCATATCGCGTCTGTGCATGAAGATGTTTCTTAGCTCGTCGAGTCGACCAAATAGCTTGTCCGATCGGTCCCCTATCCAGCTTTATTAAAGAGCTAAGGCTAGTCGCATAAAGTGCTACTCGTGAATGAACTCGACGAAAAAGATTATGCGAATGCACGGTCGGGAAACTCGTTCGACATTAAGATTCATCAAAAATCTGCGGCACCTCATATATTTCTCTGCTCGTCGCGAGGTGTTTCCGATGGCGATAGAATCGGATGCGCGCATCAACGCACAGACGCTCGATGTGTTACACCTTCTCAGCAATCTGGCTCCAATGGTTTCGCTTCGGTATCGCCAGGTCCGTTAGCGAACCCGGAGAGCAGCTTCAAGCCCGATGCAATTCTACACGACCATAATCTTATCACAAAATCGTTACTACAAAAAGTATTCGGTATGCGCGCCTTATGCTCGCTTCTCGGTGCTATGCTAGCTAATCGGTTTGTTTGTTTCTTTGTATCCGTTTCGTTTTTGGTATGTTGCACGATCCTAAGCCTAAGAAATCGCACGCGCGCCGGTCCCGCACGATCAATTGTTCATCCTTTCTCGCGTTCTCCAATCTCCGTCTCCAGTCGCGCTTCTTCATATACACACATGCATGTGCCTATGTGCACACATATACAAGCATCTCGTCTACATGATCAATTTACCGTGTTTGTGTGTGTATGCGCATATAATGCGTATATGAAACAGGCGCTGCGAGACGTTGACAGCGATCTCGACAGTAGAGCCGATAAAAATAGTTCTCAGTCGATATAATTCGAATTTATGAACATGTATGTATATCTATGTATATGTATAATTATGTATAAGAAATCTTTTTCTCTTTCGTACAGCTCGGGCGCTGCACGTATTCCTCGGCATCTTCTCTTTTGTTCTTCTTCGTTCTAAAATACGATTCGTCGTCTATCACTAGTTAGCCACGTGAATCCTCGTAGCGTTTTCGACAAACGCGCGTACGCACGCACGCACATACCACACACGCACACATATATGCGTATGTACATATATGTATAATATATTTATATATCTGTATATACACAAGAGAGAGAGATGTGGACAGACAATTAACATAGCGTGTTAGCTTCGCGTTAGCTTCGCTCGAGGAACCCAGCTCGTCGGTGCATCGTCCTCCGCCTTTCGAGTTCCCACGTTCTTGGCCCTCCTTGTCGTGTTCCTCTGTATGCACACGGTACCTCAGCCGCGACTTTTCGCACATCCAGCATCGTCAATTCTCCTGCGAGTCCGATGGCCGGCGAAGATTCGTCCCGCCCGCATTTCGCCTGCGATCGAGAAGGCGAGACGCGACTTCCGGGGATTATCGGCGATCCGGCAGGGCGCGATCGCGCAACACGAGCAACACGTCGCAACTTCGTGGACAGGTGACATGATCGCGCGCGGAAGGTCGACGCAGGGCAAGAGATGAAGAGAGAGAAAGAAAAAAAGAGGTCGATACGGCGAAGGACCTTACGGCGAAAGTGAGAGCGCGTTGTTCTTTGTACAGGCACCGACAGACACAGATAGACTGATCGAGAAACTGACCGGGGGAATCGTGATTGATCGATCGACCGGTCGGGCGAACGATCGATATCGATTTGACTGACTGAGACTGACATGGCACGGCGACTCCGATCGAGAGTACACGGTCACAACGTCACAGGCCACCTGCTGGCACACAAACAAACACACGGACATGTTAGTCACCACCACACACCAGATATGAAGATTCATCTCCGGGCAAACGCGCGCGGTGATGGCTACCGCGGGGCCCCGCGACGTCCATTCGTGCCCATGATTGTATAATGTACATCCAGTTCTTATTAGTCGCCATTATACAAGTATGTGACACGGTTTCCTTGAAGGAGAGAATCCCGAGAAAGAACGCGTTATCATTATGAAATAGAGCTGTATTTCAACTACATTTAACATCAACAGAATTAAAAGAATTAATATTGAAGAACGTTGTCTTTCGAGCGTCGCTTTATTAATTTAGTTCTTTCATGAAGCAACATCTCGGAAATGAATCCCGTTACGAAAGTGGCGTACGGAGTTACTTCGATTATCAGCAACGAAACACGGCATTCGCGGGGCCTCCAAGCGGATAACACCGTGCGTCGTGTACACAGATAGTTTGCCGAGTCATTCTTTTTACACACGAGCAACGAGCGTCCACTTTGTTCAGCTTGACGGACAATCACAAGGAAAGAGAAACAAAGTGTTCAACAGCGCATCGGTGGAAACTCATTGCTAATGCAACGCGGTCGGTGAAACTCGCCGACAGTTTCCGGATTCAGATTACGCGAAATAATGATGCAATTGCCGGTTTCTCAGATCATAAATTCATAACGTATCTTATAAAGCGTGCCGCGAGCAGTTGAAACAGAGAGAGAGAGAGAGAGAGAGAGAGAGAGAGAGAGAGAGGCAGAGAGAGCCATCTGTTTCGGGAGTTGCATAGATGCCTTCCCAAAACGGAAATCGCGACGACGTTTTTCATGACAAACTGGAAACCCATGATCTACTTCGCTAGAAACTGTCGGCTTACCCACCGCTTTCCTCGACTGACTGCATTCCCCTCCCTCCCTCCCTCCCCCCCAACCCCTCGCCAAAAAATCACATGGCAATGTTAGTACTACTAACTAGTGAAGCGTCGTAGCGTGATTAACCATTAAAAAGAACTTAGTGATATTATTATCACGTGAGAACGTATCGTATTCTGTGCGCCTCGAACACTGAACCAATGATACACGCGATATAATATAGCTGCTGACATAATTACAATGAGTGAGGTAGATCCTTGTGTATATTGCTCGTAACCGCTGGCACAATTGTCAGCTCAGATTACGTGGTTATTGAGATAAAGAGATATGGACGGAGAGACAAAGAAATAAAAAGATATGTGTGTATGTGTGTGCGCGTGTGCGCACGCGCGCGTGTGTGTGTGTGTGTGTATAAATTACAAAAAAAATACAAGGAAGAAGAGAGAAAAAAAACAGAAAAGTCGTGCCAAATCGTCAGATGGTTACAAGATACGACTTAGAAACGCTGCGTGAAAACTCAAAAGCGAAAACTACTTTTACTCTCCTGAAAGGGGGGTTGGGGGAGGAAGGAGGAAAAGCTATGTTAGTGAACTTTCACGTATGTAATTTCACTTTGTGCAACAATAAGTTAGCACAGAGAAGCTTTACTGGCAGCCTTTGCAACGCGAGATGTGGTTTGATTGCATCACCGGGATACGTGCCGCCAGGCTTTACACCTTCGAGACTCGAAGAGATAAACGTATTTTCGGCGTATGCGACAAATACGGGCGAGATATTATTTGCGAGAGACCCGTATTATGCTACCGCGTGTGTAACGATAAGCGGCTATTCGACTCTCATCATGCGTTCATATTAAATATATTCCTTGTAGCATAAATAAATAATATTCCGCGATAAACAAGTAAAAATAGATACGCGCTATTTCTTTCTGGAAAACGGACGAGCAAACGAACTTTAGCCCGGAAGTCTGCTTAAGCTTAGAAGTCTTCATTCATCTCGCCTTTGGTGCACGAACAGAGAAGTCTTCAGAAATATAGCTAATTGGAGCCATTTATTTTGAAAGCTCCTAACTGTGTCCGCTACGAAAGCAGAGATCAGATTAAGAGATAGACATAACAATCACGCGACAAAGCCTTTACGTGCACAGATTTTTTTATCATTCATGACTAGAATTATTCGCGCAAACTTTGCGCACGTAAGTGTCGATAAAACTAAACGATATTTGATACATGAATGAATGTTTCTCAGGAAATTTCACGTACAGAGTCACTTTCGACATAAACGGCTCATTCAATTCCTAAATAAATCGATCGCTATTCTACTAATCTCGATTAGTAGAATCGAGTTAGAGTAGAGTTATCGAAATCATTAGATATGAACGGGCTCTAAGAATAATATGATCATAGTCTTTCAGGCTAATCAAATTATGAGTAACAACGAAACAAGCCGTCCGAAATAATAATGCTAATACTGACCCGTTAATCCTGTCCTTGTATAAAATTATGGGAGTAGATCGTCGAAGAAAGCGAAATATCTGCATGTCTAATTCGGCACTGAGAGAATAAAACAGAGAATGCAACCGCGATACACGATCGCGATATAACGCGGACGCGAGCAGGATGGATAGATTTGGTCTCCTAGATAAAAAAAATTAATACCCGACGAGTTTCCGGTTGAGCCGATAGAAGAGAGAAGACACTTAACGCGGGACATTAAAAGGATAAATTACGTTCCTGCACCTCGGAAGAAAAGTCTCAATCCGACGGACAAGAGAGTCTTCTGGATTATCACAGCCTCGTTTCAATAGGACGGCAAAGGTCGAGCGGCGAGGTCTCCTCTTCGGCGTCCGAGGACGCTCGTAGCCCTGCTAGCTCGTTACCTTCGTGGAAAATACCGTTTGACTAGAGAGAACATCGTGAAACAGCACCTAATACTTTGGTCTGTCTAACTAAACCTATCGCTAAACGCGCTTCCATTGCGGAATAACAATCGACCAATGTTGTTAACTAAACGCGCACGCGCGCGTGCGAACGTTGTCCCGATTAAGGACATCGTCGTCGTCGAGAAGTCCTTGGTATCTACCTACGAACGCTCTGTAACGTCGGCTAGTACGGCTTGGAGGCATCCTTGGACCGCTTCAGCTGGACCTTCAGCCGCTTCATGCCGATCTGGAAACCATGCATTGTTTGGATCGCCGCTTGCGCGCTCGACGCATTGTCGTATGACACAAAACCTGAAACAACATCACGTAGATGTAGCATATCAGAACTGTGCGTTCCACTTGTTTGTGTCGCGTCGCGTACTCGCGTACGAATGCATCTGCACGAACGATTGTATCTCATTTCCTCCAGTTCTCTCGATAGGATTCATTCGTTCAACTCACCGAAGCATTTGCTCATGTGCGTGTGCTTATCTATAAAAACTTTGGCGGATATGACATTGCCAAAAGGCAAGAAGGTGGAGATAAGGTCCGTGTCGCTGAACTCCTGCGGCAAGTGGTAAATGAAGAGGTTGCAGCCTTCGGGACCCTCGATCTGCTTGTCCGTGTTACTGAACTTCGTTTTCTGCGCTGCCGCTGCCGCAGCGGCTGCTGCTGCCGTGAACGCGGGGAACCCTGAAACCCGAACATGTCGTTGATGATATTCACGTTATCCGTAGATTCGCAATCGCAATCGTACGTCTTTCGAAGTGACATAAATCGAATCTTGTTAATCACGTCGAGAGTATTGACATTTTTATTCTCTTTCTCAAAAGTATCGAATATGATGCGGGAAAAGGAGAGAAACTATAAATTTTGTCTCGTATATCAGCCCTCGCAATGAATCTATAATTCTATTCAATAATGATTTAATTATTTGCCAAAGTTTGGCTTATATCACTTCGCCAACAGCTCGATTATCAAGACAATTCTACGAGCGCGAGCTAACAGAGACACACCAAACAAGCTTAATTGATCGAATGCACTGCTCGGAGGCATTTAAATCTATACGAACAATATAACTGTAAGCAAATAAACGTGTACGATAATAAGAGGTAAAGCAATAAATAATTAAATGTTCGTACGATATCGCGCAAAATTAGATTGCAATGGAAAATATGTAAAATATATGCGCGCGCCATATTTACAACGCAACTTTGCGTAAGCTCTCGAAAATATTTGTAACCGTGACAGTATCGCAATATACATCTTCATCTATTTTATCTTTTTTTCTAATTTATCTTGTATGTGCTTCGGGATAGGTGGACATTCTAATAGGCACATGCAAGCCTATTGATAGTCTATTTCGCTTCAAGTATTCATTTGGTTCACTTCCACATTCTCTGCACAGTAAATAATACTTGATATACTTCTGTTTAATTGATCGTCAGTCGCTTGGTTTAATTACGTTCCAAAGAAGCTAAATTCGCGTTATGCACGTAAATCAATAAAGAATATGCAATATAAAAGAACAAAGTCTTTAATTTAAAACATAATAGTGCCGTCATTAAAATTTTCTTCGGGCAATTTTCTTGCTTTATAACGGCGATCAAATTATTCCAGATATCGTGCCAATTTTTAACGATTCAGCAGCGATGATCGATTATGTAGGACGCTTGAACGATAGGACGGAAGAAAAGTTCATCGATCGTAAAGTCAACCACATGAATAACTTGATGTTATGAGACATGGACGATTCATAGGAATATACATAGTTAGACAATGTGTACTCGTTATTACTCACTATGCAATTCTTTCTTTTCCACGGTCACCGTCGTCTTTCCAATGAGAGCTTTAATGCGCATAGTTCACTCGTTAGAAAAGGTGGCACTTTCGTATGTTTACGTGGATACAAAGTGACATTCCCGATTTGTATTTCTACGGTCGTGAGTATACATCGAAAATGGCTCGGCGAGCTGGATAATTACCTGCATACTGCTGCAAATTGGAGTAGGCGTTGCTCAACGAGTCCTGAAGTCCATTTAGCGGCGTCCCCGTTAAGGAGTTGAGCGTGAGGGATGTGACAGGACTAAGACTGCCCCCGGTAGACCCTTGAAGATGAACGTAAATTACGTTATCATTTACTGATCTCGAAGTGCGATGCACTTTCGTCGCGATGCCCAAGCCTAATTAATTCTCATGACATGCCTCGCATGCTGCGACGCCGTGAAACAGGCAGTCGCAATTGCTTCGATAACTTTGTTATTACGATTAGAGGCAGGAAGCAATGTACTTGTGCGATACAACGAGATAATTCTCCATTGGATAGTATGCTAAACTAATTCAAAGAACTTTACGGTGCATCGCGTACGACAGTTCTCAATCGTAAGCTAAGATCAACCAACGAAAGTTTAAAAGGCAATCTTATGCCTCACAAAGGGAATATAATAACATGAAATATTAATTATACCGTGATAATTTTACCGTGATATTTCCGTGAAATTATTTTTTCTTTTCAAGCGTATAAAAGATTCTGAAACGCGAGCGAATAAAATTGGATGGTACAATACGAAATATTTTTCGGCAAAATCCATACTTTGACAATCGATACTTGGATTTAAGAGAATATCGCGATTCTTCGACGAAGAAGTTCTCTGTGTGCGATAATAGTGCTAAATCAAGAATAGAATATATACTTTCGTGCGCGACTATTTACACGATGAAGTTTCATGTCCCAGGTTAATTGCGATAAGCGTTTTGTAAAAAATCTTATCACAGATATCGCTGCCAATTAAATTTCCATTACGGAGAGTCGTGCACTCGTTAATTGCGATAAGCGTTTGTGCAAAAAGTCGTATAGGCCCAATACGTCTCAAATATACACACACAGTAATCCAATTTGATATATACATATTGTTAAAACTACAATTTACGGTCGATGGAGGATAAAAAAATATATGGTCCTGAAAGCGCCAGCCAGATCCCGCCAATTAATAATTGTTAATTTAGTGTCCGTGAAAGTTTTCACAATAACAGCCAGGAGCGTAACATCAATCAGTTACTAATTGGCTCGGTTCTGTTCATGTTGGTGGATGAAATATGTACACAAGGTGTCACAAAACTATCGCCATGGTCCTTCGAATTCGTTGATTTTAATGTGGAGTCAATTTTCTTTCAACGAAAGAGATTTGCTCGGATATTATTCTCTTTCATCGTTTTCGATATCCGATTTTATATATTTCTCTATACTTCATAGTCAAATCGCAAAATTTTACTGATAGCAATTTTAGATCATCCGCATAAATTTAATTGAAAAATAAAACCGCATTTATCCACAAGGTTTTTCATTCATAAAAATCTATAGATTTTTTAATTGTTTGATCAATCGCTATTTTAATAGCGTTAGAAATAAGTCATAAGCGAACAAACATTATGTATGTATTTCTAAATATTTTGACTTTTATAACTAATATAATATAATTTTACGATAAAAACGCTATGCTTGCGTCAGATCAAGGGAAACCTGCTTGATTAATATCACGGCCAACAATAATTATTAATCTTGCATTCTACAAAGGAGAAGATTAAAATTTACAAGAGTGACAAACGGAAAATAATACCGGAGGGACGAGGATTCTGGAGAAATATATTTACATGTGAAATGTGTATTGCGGTATGATACAGAATGCGTATCAGCCAAACAGTTCTCCTTTCGTAAATTTGTCTCACCTGTATTTCCTGTTTTTCCCAGAAGAGCAGCTACGCACGAAAAAAAAAAAAATACGCAGCGTTAAGATTGTAATGTATACATTTACATAAGGGAGAACGAAAGAGAAAAGACCAGCATAAATAATTGTAATGCCATTCGTGTGACAGCGTAACGTGTTCTGTGCAATATAAAAATAACGATGATCATGTACGCGATTTAAATTCATGGCATACAAATCTACATAACAGCATTCACCTATTACGTTAATAGTCCGATCAATTAAACGCTGATTATAATTTTTGCGGTGGAACAGCCATAAATTACGCGATATTACGCGCCATATTTCATTATTTTATTTAGATCTTCTGCAATAATCTTTATATATCGTAATTTTCATTGCTCGCTATGTTTGCGTATGCCAGTTCCACCTAATCCGAGTAAATTTACTTTCGCGAGAACGAAAAAATATCTCGTCACAAAACTCAAAATCTCATGAGAGGCTCTCCGAAAGATAGTATATCGAAAATCGATTTCACTCATCGATCGCTGAGAAGTTTTTGAGAGATGAAACTCGGCGATCACGTGCTATCGGAAATATTTGGGCGTGATTGATCCTCAATGTCCGAAAGGCCCAATGTACGTCCGATTCTACGATCGTAATTGCTTATTAATTGCTTAATCGATTGAGTTAACATGGCCGCTTTGATAGTTCGCATTTGGAATAATCTTTTAGCGTACAACGTGCGATCGCAAAAGACGCCGTTGCGTTCGGGCTCGACCCGTGGAAATTGAAACGTGTGGCTAGAAACGACAGACAGGGGCGGGGAGAAGAGAAGGGGGAAGGGAAACGTGAGAGAATTCGGGAGCGGGAAACAATAGGGGCGAGGGAGCGGACGGGAGAGGGCGCGTGCGTGCACGCGCCCGCGTTTAACGTTTACGCGACTATTATAAATGAGCGAAATGGGGGAAATCAGACCGTCAACGGGATTAAGGAGAGGGAGGGGAGGGATGAGAGGGAGAGGCTCTTTTGCATGATCGAAATTAATTTAGTAATTGTTAATACTGTACCAGGCAATGCGACACGTACATAGCGACATACCTGCTGTCGAATTCGCCAGGCCGCTTAACGCTGAAACACAGAAATACATTCGCGGTATTAGCAAGCGGGGTCAGCTATGCATCTATACGATGTGTATTCCCCGCAAAATGAAGCTTTGACGGGATTTTCTCGGCGAGCGTCGCCGACATTGTGTTTTTAATTGCGACACGGAAGGATGGAATGGAGGGGGAGATTGCAGAGTGAACGGGGCGCTTGTATCAAATTAGTACAGCGAGTCAAGTTTGCAAGGCTTGGGAACGTATTGCAGGAAGTTGCATTTGTCTTTCTGGTCAAAATGCCATCAAAGAGTCATACACGAAGGTATTTTGTTACTAATGGATACCTCTCGCGGGATAACGTAGCAATAATCAGTTTGACTAATCTCGGACTATACGGCTACGATAAATTACGAGCGGATAAATTACTTTGAATTCGCGAGTTCGAGATACGATAAAGTTTCTTGAAAAATTATATCAGCGAATAGAACGCTCGATCGTATTTTAATTCGGTATGAGATCTATCGTCTCTTGAAATTACCAGATATTTTACCATGTGCTTCTGACCTCTTTGTACGATCGAGATTTATTATTCCTGTTCTCTGCACTGCGACTCCGCGGTGGCACGGCTATTTATAATTATTCGAAAAAAACAAGGAAAAAAAAACTCATCCGTGTGCAAATAGCACACTTGGATAATACGTTATAAAGCATACAAAAACTGCAATAAAATAACTTGCAATGCTTGACTTGCTTCTCTGTTGATTTTACATAAATCACAAAAGAGGAGTCGCCTGTGGACTCGTAAAGGTGTGTTAGTTTGCTTTGCAGATACGGATGGGAAATGGTAAAGGTAATTGCGTAATTAACTACAGAAATATACATCTTACCTGCGGACTTTGTACATTTATGTGATTCAACGTGCACACGATACAGGATACGATACAGGAGGACACAGAAGTTTCGATTCATTTAATACACTCTTTGCAACCATTCGATTAATTATCACATTTCACGTCTAGTCACTCTATTAGGCTCCATCATCGAATTAATTCGATAAACAACAGAAATGATTATAACGATCCTGTTTTCTATTTTAGTGCAAGTAATAATTTGGATTATGGAAAAACATGTAAATACTATATGCATTTAATAGCTTTAAAAAATTCTGCAGATTATTCTGAATTGATCATCAGAGTTTATCAGCGAAATATGTGCCCGTACAATTTCCATATCATGATCGCACGCTTGCATGTTCATCTTAAGTTCAATGACTGAGCCTGTTAGACGATCTACAAACATAAATGTATTTCAGAAATCAGTCGGGAAACTAAAGTAATCATTTCACGAATTACAAATCGTTTCCTCATAACGCGATGGAATCACTTACGAAGATACTAGTTTGAAAATAACAGATTCATTGAAAGAAATACGCAATTGAGTACAATATTGTTCGATCATCCGACCGTTACATGATTCGCGCATTTCAGCAAAACTGATTTCGAGACTTCCTGGCTTTGGCAAGCGCAAGGAAATTTCTACTTAAAGTTGAGATTTAACGCGCGCGGATCTTTTCTCCCGACTGACTCTCAGCATGCATTATTTATAGCATGCATTATATTCATATCCTGGAGTATGCTCTCCCATCACATCGCGTCGTATTGCGATTAAACTTTGTTAATACATTTGAGGGGATATATACGCCGTTGCACGATTAATCGCACGGTAATCGCGACTTTGGAGCCGGTTTTCCATGCATATCTATAAAAGCATGGACAGATCACCCGGAACTTCAACAATATACGCGTCATTAAATCTCGAAATCTCTATGTTCAAGCGGATTTACTATTTATGGCAAGTGACGTTAGTGTCTGCTATCTTCTACGATCGTTGAAAGAACGTTCTTCCGAGATTACGCATGTAACTCGAAATGCAGCTGGACCATTCCGCGCGAAACTGTTGCGTGTGCGTGTGTGTTAATAATGTTCTCTGATTACGTGCTCTGAGAAAATATTCTCTACTCACTGTTTGGCGATACTTGGAGATTGCCATTTCCACCGGTCATAGCTGCCAAGGTGACGAGGTTCTGCATGCTCATCGGTGACACGCCCGCGTTCGCTGCAATCAAGATTCATCGTAGAGAATCTTTATATCGATCTTCGAGACAGAGACAAGCTATGATGATTTTTGTGCAAGTAATGTAATATACGTATAATGTAATAACGAATAAATCAGCGAAAGAAACTTACTCGGATCTCCGATCCGAGATAACGTAGAATATTGACTTCTCTTGAAATGATATTGATTTTAAGAAATTAATGCATTAAAATTATGCATTCGGAATCTGATCATCGGCGTATATTTTTATATGCCTGATTGTTATATGCCTGATTCGCGCAAAAAATAAAGTCATCGCATGACGGAAGCATGGTAGAACGTTCCGCAACAATGAACGATAAATACATATTAGAAAAAAAGTTAATGATAGGCGCATGCGCATCATCGTGTTTCCTATAGTCCGTCCTGATTCTATCAAGCATAGAATTTTGTTATTGCTAGACGAACCACGTGGCGCGTTTTGTTATAAATTTCCAAAAGATATCGGATCAATCGTGCATGAAGATCGAAGTGCAAAATAATAGAATTTATTCCGACACCGATATGAATGGGCGGGTGAGTAATTTCGGCAAGGAAACGAATCAAATCTCGTTTGACGAGTCGATCGTGTTCTGCGGTACTTTGTAGAATAATGACGCGTCCTTGGATGCGAATCGTCGCGCGAAACGTGACTCAGACATTTAAATCAGCAAACCAAAATCAATAGCGTAGCAAAAGCTCCGTTTTAAATTCGCGCGCGAGGATCTCATACGAGTGTCTCGTATGAGAGATCAGAGCGAAGTTAATCACAAGGATGAAGATGATCGTACACATTCGAAGGAAATAAATGAAAGCAGACGCTTCGATCCGAATCGCAATCGCGAACGCGAAGAGGTGCAGAAATAAAAGTACGTAAAACAACCAAATCGACACTGACCATACTCACCGGCGGTGTTACTCAGGGACGCGAGGGTTGCCAGGCTTTGCAGATTCGCGGGGTTGATCTCCGCTGGGCTGGGCACGGCGGGTGGCGCCGCGTGCGCGGGTGTTGCCGCCCCAAGGCCAAGGTGCTGTTGCAACAACAACTGATGTTGCACATTCGACAACGCGTTCGCCGCCCCGGCGTTCGCGGCCACTGGGGTTGCGGCGCTCGTTGTCGCCTGTAATTGTTGCAGCAGCTGCAGCGACGCGGGCGCCAGGGTATGCGCGTCATTCTGCGAGCATAAACGTCACTTTCGTCATCATCGTCGTCGATCTGAGAACAGCCTTAATCTTACACGCAGTAAGACGGCGAGCGGAGATTCTCTTGGACAATTAAAAGAGATACCAGGGATTGGAAGATCGTGTTATTTTCTTACGTAAAGAGCATTAAATACTGTCCGATCTCCATCGATGAGGTCTCTCATTGAATTCTTGACTAGCAAAGAAGAAAATCGATCGCAAATTCGCTGACGAGTACGCGGAGTTTTATGCAAACCTTATGAAACGTTCAGGTGGAGACAAAGGCCTTGCACGCTTGGCCACGCATGCTCGGGTCGCGGTCTTCGGAAAGGTCTCGATCGCTTTCTTTTTTCCCACTTTTTTTTTACGTATATTTTGCATAATAAAATTGAGGTCGCCGTCTAGTAAGTCTCAAAGACTCGGATAACGCAAGATGTGCGCAAGACGGTGAAACGATGGCGCCACGAAGAGCGCTCTCATTCGCGATGCAAATAGAATCTTTGATACCGGCCAAAGGACTTTCATTGTAAAATATTAAGCACACGTACGGCCAGGTAATGCGGCGTTGTAATATTGACCCCCGTGATGTTCCAGAGATTCGAATGCAGTTGCTGCATCCTCTTCTGGTCCTTCTCCTTTTGCGTATCGGCGAATTTTACAACTAATGGCGAGGAACATCCCTGAAAAATTGAACAGCGTGTCGTTAATGTCTCACAATCGTGAACGAAAATGAAACACGGGAAGAGAAAGTTATCGATTGACGATGAATCGACTAGAATATCCGCTATCTTGGCACATGAAACACGAGCAAGCGTCGATAATCGCGTCAGCATTCACCGGGACACGCGAACAGGGCTCAGTGAAAGAGACTTGCTTTCAATCAAATTCTTGAGGGAGTTTCTGCAGCTTGCCATCTCTCTCGTTATCCTCAAGCATCCAGCGAGTGGATGCGACGCTCCTACTTGCGAGTCATGAAGCGCAGTTTCGCACCTGAGCCACGCATTCCATTTCGCTCTATTGCGCTATTGGTTCAAGTCCAAGTTCAACACTGGCGTGAGAACGGATTTACTGGCGATCAGGCGTTACATTGGGGGAAACGGATACCCATTCGACCACGGGACAGTACACGCGAATCGCGAGGTCGATGCACCACGCATAATGCGCATGCAATCGTGAACGTGAAATTGGCGTGCAGGTTGCATCGGTAGCGACGAACGAGCAAGTTCGAAGAACCTGCTGCCGGAAATATTCGTGATATTAAAGTGGAATTGCCCTCATGCCCGCATGCCTTGGCACGGCTCGCTTTTACCATTCGAAATAGTACGTTGCATAGGCGTATCGTCGCCAGACCGAGCCATTCTCGCAACGGAAACAACGCTTGTGTCTCGTGAGAGATAGAAATTGCCGTTGCCGTTAAATATCTCGATATATTAGATCTTGCATTGCCGAGACGCAACGGTACGTTGTTATTAATATAACGATTAACTAATGTAACCGTAGACTGCTATGTGCAACACGAAAGAGAAATACCAGCGGGGAGTCTCGATATAGAAACAAATCTTTCTTCTACGGATATTCGTTGAAGACTTCCCAGGAAACTACACAAGTCGGTTCACTGATTGTTTATAAAGTGCGCGAGGAATTACAAGAGGAAAGGGCAAATCGTTCCGTGATCTATATTCCTGATCTACATTTCTAATCGATACCGGCAATCCCACTTACTACCCGCGAATCATACGGACGAGAGATCCGATAACAGCCAGCGTTTATCTGTCCATACCTATTCTAGCATTCTGGCGGAAGCTTAGGAGGCATAGCAGACGAGAAAGAGAAGAGAAAGGTGAAGAGAAACAGAAAGTCGCGGCGAGCTTCAAATCGCCAAGGTGTCGACCGGTTCGGCCGCCTTTACTGACTCGGTTTTAGTTACTGCGAGTTAAATTGGTATATCACCGAGGTGACTAGCCGAGATGCGTGCACACGGATGTTTCATCGGATGACAGTGGCATCGAGCCAACACATCCGACGGCTGGTTTGAATTGCCACGAAAAGAAAAGACGACGCGTCGTGTCGTCAATTCCTCCCCTTTCGCGGAGTGTCCTTCTGCGACACACTTTTCTTCTCTTATAAGCGAGAAGTCCTCAAAGGTCTCGTTCCTGCTCGCGACGCATACGCGAGAGTAAATTGCGCGCCAAGTTGTTTATTATCTCCGGCCAGAGCTGTTACTTTCGATCGCGAGAGCATGCGAAGAATTTGGCGATGGGAGGCTCATGAACGAGACTAGAATCGCTGGATGGAAGATGAACGTGGTAATTAAGGAAGTGAGTGAATGGACCGATTGAGATACATCGCATTCATGCATCGAATCTTATTCTTGATCGACCAGTTTTAGTCTACTTGCCAAAACAAACCTCGAAGCACTGCGTACGTTGTATTCTCTACTCGCTTGTTCTCATGTGTCCTAACGTTTGTAATTACACTTACCTCCATTGTCTGGGAATGATGCAGAGCTTTGATGGCGTTGATCGCGTACTGCTTACTAGCGAAGGTAACGAAGGCACAGGCTTTACTTTTCCCGGTGCTGTCCCTCAGCACCGAGCATTCCTCGATCATTCCGTAAGCGCTGAACATGTTCCTCACGTCGTTCTCCGTGAACTTTTTCGACAGCATACCGACGAATAACTTGCGCTCTGTAACCATAAAATGTAGCCTTCTTCAATGGAAATTCCAAGTGTCATCGCGTCGAGAAGCGGACACGCTCGAGTGTCATGCGTAACATTTTCCGTAACAGTTTCTGATGTTGTGACAATAGCATCGCGTAGCGATCGGCCTCGAGATAACGCCTAAGTAATTATTCATCACGCATGATTACACAATTACTCACACGCATTTGACTGGCTAATCGTACAATCGGCTGGTTTGCATCGTACCGCTGTTTAGCAAGAATATACGAGACGCTCTACGTGGAATTACGTGGCGGATAAATTAAATGCATTGCTCATTTTTATTGCGCCGACAGGCGCAAGTTCCTAGATTTACTTGACCTCATAGTTGTGCGTTTCTATTGCCTTCTTTCGCGGATTTAGATTTACACGAATATTCTGCCAATCGAGATTAATAACTTTACGATCGTGTCAGTCAGTATTGATTAATCCTTTGAGTCTTTCAATTATTTCAGAAAGTTTATCGTATTTATCGATTGAATAACTGATTGAAAATAATCAACTGAAGTTATCAAATATGAAAAAATCCTGATTTTAATAGATCTTAGCCGGTCTTTAATGAAAATGAAGCTGAATACTAAATAAAATTTATATGTATTAAGAACAAAGCGAACGAGTTGAACGAGGTAAAAGTGATGATGAATAAAATTCAGGAAGAATTGAAAAAATTGCATCATTACTCTTTGATCCCAGTTTACTCCGACTTCCTTGCGAAATTAATCTTTCGTGAAATTTTTTTGAATGAGATTCACGCGATCAATCATCATCAATATGACATCCATGATGAGGAACATGGCTAGCGATCTAAAGATTAGCGATTGCAGTCTCACATTCTCGAGCGACAGTATCAATTAATCGAAGAGACAACCGTTCTTCCTACGATACGACGTAATTCTTAAACTTTGACTCGCATCGTATCGAGACGAGGTCGCGAATGACATCATGATTTCCTATCTTGCCTAGCGTCTAATAAGCGTTTACCGATAATACGGACGATGGTCAACGATGGCCATTTGACGATGAAGGACTGACCGCTGAAGGAGGCGACCTGATCAATATTTGTTTAGGACTGACAGAAAAGCTCCGTCCGAAGGAAAGCGGCTTATGTAAATTCGGCGTCGCGACGGATAGACTAGACAAAATACTCAGATCTATCCCCTCGAGTCTGTCTTCGTTTCTCCTATCGCGCCTGTCACGCGTGTTCAATCTTCCGGTGAATCTTCTCGGCGTTAACGCCTCAATTTCTAGAACAAAAAGCGACGAATTGGGAAAGGAGGATTCAATTCTGTGTCAAGTTTCGTCACGCAATTTTCAGTTGTGCAATCCGAACGTCCTTGCAGTCCTTATCGTTTTACCGATTTCATCTTAATATCCATCTGATACTTTCGAAAAATAAAGTCATAAGTTATCAAATGCACTTTTCTTTAATTGCATTGCATATGATTAGTGATATTTACACTACTGCTTATCGATGTGACAGTAAAGTTTTTCTTTTTTACGAGATCTATCCGTAATGTTTGCTACATATTCATGTGCGCGTTATGCATGAACAAATTACGCGATAAAGATTAAACGTGTGTCATTATTTGTATAACCGCATCGTGTAATATTAGGCCGTCAGTATTAGGTATTCGGCAGCGATCACGTTAATGAGCGTTTCGGGGCATTAATGATGCGAGCTAACGTATTAATATCGAGCTCTGTAAATCTGCCGGCCAACAAAAGACCGGGCTAAACATGACGATAATGTGGAATTGAAAATCGCGACTTGCTGTCAAATGTTGCAATCCAATTCGCATGATATCAAAGGAACACGATGCTGCGTTTCGAGCTCTGCGTGCGGCCATACTAGTGCGAATTGAAATCGAGCATACAACGATGCGCATGATGTATCCGTAGAAGTTGATATCGAATTCGTATGGTACAATTGCGTGTGATCATGTTTCCGGAGATCATCAATGCGCTTTACGTGCAAATAATTACGACCCGGGACGTTGGTGAATGATACCGTGATTACATTTTATAATACTCTCTTTCTCTCTCGCTTTACAACAAAAAAAAAGTTACAACGAAAGATATTGATAATAAAGTATGCACTGCTTTGAAACGTAATCTCCAAACGTTCCTGTTTGCATTCGGATAACGATAACGAGAATGATAATCTGTATTCATCCGCTATGAAAGCTACATTAGCGCTGCGCGTCAATGTCGCGTTATTATTTACGGCACTATATACGGCTTCATTTTCGACTACTTCGCTCGATTATTTCGCGCCCATAATATCGACACGTAGCGATAAAATTCTGGCTAATCGCAAACTCTAAAGCGCGATCTCTCGTCCTTCAGACCTACTAAAATTCCTTTGACAACGATCTAATCCTTTGCTTTCGCAATCCTTCACGAATTTAACGAATCGTATTCAAGAGAACGTGAGACCAAACGTCCAAAAAAAAAAAAAGAGAGAGAAAGAGAGGAAAGGGAACAGCAAAAAACTACCGAGGTTCGAGGATCAAGGGAGTTCATCCGAGGGTTGATCCACTGCTAGGAGCAGCGGAAGGGATGGAAAGGGCGTTGGATATGTCGAGCCGAGCTCGACGGCAAACTCGCTCGCAGTTAACGATTTAATTAATTTCTCGTAGCGACCGGATGCCCGCGGTTGCTGCTGACGGATCGGATTTCCCGTGGAAATCGAATGAAAATTTTAAGGCCCTTTCCCCTCGCGAGGGAAATACGGTGTAAAAAGGCAGGCGGCCAGGGGCGAAAGACAAATTCTCCCCCTTTCCCGAATCCCTCTTTTCCCACGTTCCAGCGGAACTACGGCCCTCGCGGAATGTTTATTAAATACCGAAGGCGCTTTTCTCTTCTTTGTGAATGGACCGAAATTTTCCGTCCGCCGCGAGGCCAACGTATCGAGTGCTCGGGGATCGATTAGGGCTGATGTCGTGGTCGACCGGGAAATAAGGAGGGCGGGCACGAGCCATCTTGCGGCATCGTCGATTTAATTCACACACGGGAGAAATACGAGAGAAGTGTGATTGACGGAAAAGTGGAAATCGGATTATTGTCCGAATGGATTGAGGGGATTGTGGCTCGCGTGTCGATGATTGAAAGGCGATTTAGATTCAAATTAATTCGTAAATCGAACATTGCGCATCTCACGATACGTTTGTCTAAATATCATTCGATATTGCGAAATGTATGATACTACTATTAGCTTAATTTTCTTTGTTTACTTTATAATTGTTCGATTCGTGTAATACGCTTCCGGGAGAGCTATCGTCACTAATTTTCCATCACCGATCAATCATTAAGTTAAACGCAGCCTGATTATCTTATCTAGATTTGCTCAATCATATACTCAGGTGCATACACATACACACACGCACACATTGATGTGTTGCATATTGATAACAATGAGCTCTCCCTTATCGCGTTGCAATCATCGAGACAATGTCGAGTTCACTGTAATCATATTTCGGTATGCGAGATTATTATCGCGGAAATAAAACAACAGCGCGCCATACAGCGGCGTGGTAGCTTTCTATGCTGCATTTATAATGTAATTCTCTTGCAAACTAGATACGATGTGTCGTCGGATCATGCGGTCGGATATGAGATGCAGATCGCGGCTGTCGGAATGTTTGCATCGCGCCGAATATTCCGTTAGAATGTCTGCGGCACGTCGTCGCAGGATACATGCATCAAAGTATCGCGCGCCTTCGATCGATCGAGTTTCGTAAGATTGGGCTGCACAGCAAACGAATAATGCGGAATAGATTACGTGGGAAGAACGCCGTAAGCGAGGCAGGGAGCAATCATCGATTACGCGTGGTCGATAATAATTCTACACTTTGCTCGCATTTTGCGCGAGGCAAAGGTCTGCTCGATGCAAAAACACGAATACCCGAACGAAACGTTCGTGGTCGGTGCGGTCGCTCTTGCTCGATTCGATCTCCTTTTGCGCGGGCCCATTTACAATCTGTGCAATTAAATCGCGAATGTGCTAAGTTTTCGGTCGAATTCCCGAGGCAAGCATTCCAGATCGATTCTCGCGATAACAGCTACCTTCCCCTCACGATCGTTCATTGCTCGATCAATCCTGTCTTCCTCTCCTTTCTTTCGCAGCATGATGCATCCGGATGCGAGACATCGCGAATGAACCGATGTTCTTGCAGAGAATCAGAGAAAAAGACCAGCGTGAGATTAGAATCGCGCATGCAAATGCGAACAGGCGCCTTTCGATGCGCCTCTCCGAGAAAACGAGTTGTTGCTCGATACGCATCGCCGGAAGCAGAGCTCTCTGATTTCCGGCAGAATTCGTTTTCCAAGATCACTGTCTCGTTTGTCAAAGACTCCTCTTCAGCCCCCCATCCTCTCCCCCCTGCCCCATCCAGCCGCTGTATTATTCGAGCGAGATTTTAGAATTCAGGAAGAGAAGCTACGTGAAAATGCCAGTGGAAACGAAGCAATCCCCTAATCCTCGAGTTCCGGATTACTTCGAACTTTCAACATAGAAGTGTCAAATATATTTCGACTATGTTTTATAGGTAGCAAATATAAATGAGAGAATGTGTCACGCGTAAAAACTTTAATATTGCATAACTAATTCCGGAATGTAATCTGGACCAAGATTCAAGTTTGCTTTTTAACTTTCGTGAGATTAAAACTATGATGATTATGTAATTTATATAAAAAATTTATATAAAAACGTGCGAATATGCGAATCAAAGAACATTAAGAACATTAAGAAAATTCTCGTTATTGCGGATTTAAATCCAAGATGTTTTCTTAAAGTTGGCTGAAATAGTCGAATAAAAAATTATCAATAATCAATATTTGCGCAGCGCATCTCATAATAATCTCACAGTCTCACGAAATCTTGTGACGAGGAATAACCTCTGAACCGTGAATCTTAATTAAAAATCTCTCTGCTTGCATCGCCTAAGCGCTTCTCGCTCTATGAATATTTATCGATAATAATCAGAACCGGCTTCTTGCAACCAGCAACGAGCACTAAAGATGATTAGATTTGTATCATTGTTACTTCCGTGTTCGCGGATGCATTTGTATGTATACTTTCGCCAGGGAGATATTCCTTGCCTCTTAACACATCGGTTTTTAGGCCATGTGCTTCTTTCAACGAACGAGAATGGGCCGCGTTAATTAAATTACCACATTCGCACATCTCTGACACGTGCGTTGCGCTCGATGCATAGAATTTGCGGAATCAATTATTTACTCTATGATACTCGTGAAATTTCACGTGTAAAGATAAAAACCGTAAATCTGGAGATGCACGAACAATGTGTCATGACGCGGCATGACGAAGTTCAACCGATGTCGCGTTTATACTCCGTTAGAGTGTGAAAACCCGTAAGCGGAATGTATTAATTGGGCATTTGTATGGGTTCCGGTATCCCGTGTTGTTTCCGGTTAGTTTCTACTGTCGAAGCTATGTTCATTACAATATCTCATAGCGATGAAGTAGCTTCCTGTTTTTCATATGAGTCACTCTGTCCAATGGAATTTCATAATTATATCTTTTCTTGAAATCATCGATCGTTCTTTTCTTTCTCGTAAAAGAAAGAAAACGCGTTGGTATTATATTTTAGAAAACTCCCTTCGGACAATCCGAAATTGTGTGAATTTAAAATAGACGATGACATATAAACATCAGATTTCTTCCTGTCGAGTTTCAGATCGTTACCTGATTTCAGATGATTCAGATAAAAATCATTGCGTCAAATTGATTTTTATTATCGTAAATCTCTCTACGAATTATATAGTGTTTCACTTCTTCTTTCAAATGCGCTACTAACTACTTGTATAATCGTCAAACGCGCTCATGTTTGCTGCTTTTTATTTGAAATGTTCTTATGAAAACTCGAAACGTTCTTTGCATATGAAATCGATTATTTTCGAAGGCCTTCAGACGACAAGACAACAAAAAGAGGACTTTACAAATACTTTATTAAAGTAACTTCCTACTTTGACATCATTGCCATGACCTTCACGTGTAATAGCTACGATGTAACATGCACATTAGTCACACACATATTACTTTTATATAATTGACGCTGGAATTTAAAAATAAAAACTTGTTTGGACTTTTAATAAATTCATTAATTGGACTTGGAACAGTTGAATAAATTGAAATAATTTAGATATAACTACACACATTAAAAAAGAAAAAAGACATGTAAGATTTTAAAGCAAGTAAATATACATGTATAAATCATTAAATCCACGACGGAATCATAGATTTTCTCGCTTTTGAAGCGAATGCGAAATATACGATGCTATGAATGTATAATAAATTCCTCATTATAAACTTAATTCACTTCCTATGAATGTGATTTCCAAACTCGCGAATTTAATTTCGCAGTTATAAGTGTCGTCCATTCGCAAGTTCTACATTGAAATGCTTCGTTGAGATTGCATCCGTGTCATGACAATCGATTTGATCGGATCTTTTCTTTCTCATTTACCTACACGCTCATAACGAAGAATGAGAGAATACTCACGCAAACTTCTAAACAGACTAATAATATTTTGATCGTTCTAGATCATTATAGATCAGGAACTTAAATAATAATTAATATTTAAGTCGATTATTATTAAATCATTGCTCGATTTGTATGCGAGATACGTGAAACAAGGAATATTCGCGAATATAAAAACTTGATTATACATTGAAAATCTTAGAAATGTATCTGATGCTTATTTCAGAGAGATAAATTATTATTCCTACAAACTCTTGTCAGCGCATAGAATTTCAATTCACAATGAATTAATCTAATTACTTCGTCCTAAATATCTGACTATCTAATCTAAGTAATCTAGGAATCCAAATAACTAAGAGATTTATTAAATTCATAAAAACTACATAAATTGAGCGCATGACATTGTTTACCTAACTTGTCAACGTGAAAAGAAAAGAGATGCGTTATCGCACTCAAAGAAAACACATCGCGAGAGACGAGAAGAGGATGGCATGACGAGCAATGAAACCTGCGAACGTCATAAAACACCTAGCTCGCTTTTATGATACGAAGAGGATCGTTTCAAAGATCAATATCGCAACGTTTCGATTATCCATGCAATGACTACTTCAACAAAAAGATTTCCTCTATCGTCATCAGGCGTCTAGCGAATAGCAGACGTTAATTCCCGATGTTTGTCCGTTATATACGTTGTCGTGCAAAATCGGCGCATAAATATGTAAAACGTAAATCAACCGGCGCGTTTCTCAGGAGCGAACCGGTACACGTCCGGCTCCAAGGTATCCTCGATCTTCCAAATCTTCATCGTTGTCAGTTTCGCTCACGCCCACGAAATTGCGAACAAGAACCCGACCATCGTAATTGCAGGGCAATCATCGGTAGTCCCGATAATCGCGTAATTACTCGACACGCTTGGCCGTAATTGTTCGCCGGTTGCTGCAATAAGCGTATCGACGCATTGGTGAGCGCACGCGAGGTGCACCATCATCAAGAAACCGTGTCGAAAGCTTCTTCTACATCGCTTCTTGTCGCTTCCATCTTGGAGAGATGATCATCCTCAAATACGGATCAACGCGAAATTTATTTTCGTCATCTCGATATATACATCTGCAATTCTAATCATCGATGGTTGCGTTGTCCAAGCTCAATTATAATCGCGTTAATAATTAGTAAAATAAGTTTGCATCGCTCTGCTGTTTTTGACATACTGTTATAAATTATCGTTAATGGATGATGTCCGGGATGCGCTGTCTGTCGAGAGAAAAAGGATAGATACAGCGTTATATAATCTTAACCGCGCGACTTTGATCGAAACGTGCGTCCATCCATGACATGCAATCGTGATATTGCAATAAATCACGTCTTTACGCGTGTACTTTTCTCTGCTGTGCATTTATTTGCAAGACAAACTTAAAAATCAGGTGATACGATTGCCTGCAAAGAATCATCTAAAGAAGAACGCGTACGTGAAGATTAAATAAATCTCTTCTGATAAAATCCAGCATTTATCGAACGGCGGCGCAGACGCAAAAATGCAGACATGCTTTTTACGGATTACGTAACTTACGCTCCTCGTTCCCAAGAAGATCGCAGAGACTGTCGCGTCGCATTAATAAGCCTTGCAAGTTGATTTCGCAACAATGCCGGATGGATGAATGTTTCCCATGGTGGCGATTAATTAACCGTAGAAGTACCACGGCACGGCTGCAACGTAAGTTCTTACATAAAGTCCGAGCGTAACAACACATCGTTGCAACACGGACACGTATGAATTCACAGCGCGCTTCCACTCGATGCGAAGGCCGATATTCCGCAAGGCACGGAAATAAGTCGCGCAAAGTTACTTTCGTAACGACGACGATGACGATGACGACAACGACAACGATGGACAATGAGATATGCGTCTACGTTGTAGTCGGTAGATAACGCTGGATGTATAATGATGTACATTTATACAAACCTGTCCGGGCCCAGGCTGGACAACAGCTAAAAACATCGAATCCCATATCGCATCGTCAGGCATATTAAATCGCAGAAATAAAAAGTTACGCTTTATCGAGCGTATTTACAATTATGTATCCGCGTTATATAATCCTTATTTGTTTATTGATTTTATGCTAACTCCAATCGCGCGATATGTAAATCAGCCTCTTCGGAGAATGCGATAAACCTCCTTGCTTTCTTGTTCTGCCAGAGACTTGGCGTTACCACATTATTGCAGAATCGGCCTTCAAAGAACCCAACCGAAGCTCCAAGCCTATGCGGTCAATTCCAGCTCAGACTCCATCATTCACTGAGTCATTCCCCGCGTTTCCCCAGATGCGTTCAGAAACCTCGGGTAAACCCCAGCGATATGTCCAGAGAATATCCGAGCCTAGACTTCACTGTCTGTCGTGCACAGACGTGCACGGCTTGTCGAACCGGTAAGTGGGTTACCACAGGTAGCCGTTTCACAGTCGGCCGACTACATACTTATCTGCACAACAGTGCACAACGGCACGCTGCTAACTCGCCATACATACGGTACCATCTTGCAAGGCACACGTTGGCAATGAGCGGACAGCCTGGCCGGCGAGTAATCGCAATCCCATCTTGCGCAACCGGATGGTTGCCGCCGATTTGTGTAGAACTGTTGGCCGTATCGGTGGACGAAGGAAAAGCTCGATTCCTCGATGCGACACAAATGATTCGACCTGAGCAGGTATCATCGGGATTCGCCCGATTGAAATCTTCGAGTCTGGATTGGAGGAGAAACCTCTCTCTCCTCTCTCTTTCCTGCCGATATGATTTCGAATTCTCTCTTCGTGCACGCCGCTTCTTTGCGCTGCCGAGACTATCGTGTCGTCATTGTCCACTTTACCCAGCTTGGTATTCTTTTTTCGTAGACCGAAATTAGTTTCGATCACGCTCTCTCTCTTTCTCTCTCTCTCTCTCCCTCTTTCTCTCTCTGGCTATGGCAATCATGTCAGATCGGGATATACGAATTCGTGTATGATTGAATTTCGAAAAAACCATGTGCACCATGTGTTTTCGTAAATTTTCGTAGAGGTCTTGGATGCTGTCTTGGTCACTGTTGTGTGTACTCCTTCAGGCATTTTTATCAAAAGAGTAATTTCTGTTGACTCTTTTACCGGTTATTATACAGCTGTTCGCAAGACGATCGATAATTGCAATTGCAGATTCGATTGAATTGTTCGAATCGAGAAAGGTTGTTAATAGTTGTAATCACGACGATCGCTGTTTCCTTAGACATGTCTATGTATATCAGTGAAACGCGATACTTGTAAACTGAATAGAAGAGTTACGAATGTTATGAGCTTGCTAATTTATGAAACGCGAATATTTCAAATATTCCTGCCTGGATTGCAAGAATATGCACCACAGAGTCCTTTGCGTATGATAATATGATACTTTTAATATCGGGATTGGCGCGG
This sequence comes from Eciton burchellii, assembly GCA_020341155.1. Taxonomy (NCBI): domain Eukaryota; kingdom Metazoa; phylum Arthropoda; class Insecta; order Hymenoptera; family Formicidae; genus Eciton; species Eciton burchellii. Next base: position 1,721,380 of record JAHMML010000002.1, read on the forward strand.
TTACCAATTTTATGTGCTCGCGACGACTAAAATTACTTTGGAATATCGTTTACGCGGCGGTCGCGCTTCGCTTCGCTCACTGCGATCATTAAAAGCCAGCGTACCTTTAAAGGATACGATTTCATCGTGAGTTCAAATATATCTGCCGGTACAATGCGCAAGCACGGAGAAACGCCGCGAATTTCTTCAATATATCTCCTTCAGCCGTTCGACTCGTTCGAACATTTTTGACCTACATTTGCCGCAAAAAAAAAAGAGATCTTTATAGTGAAGTCCAACGTACATTTTTATGCAGTATTTGGAGCGTAAATAAAAGAAACTTCCAGTATTGCGATAAAAAATGCTTATTTAAAATTTCGATTCAAATAATCATCGACCTGGATGCATGTAATAAGAAATACCATTTAACCGTTCAAAGAATATTAAACATCTAACGAGTAACAATGACTCGAGATTTGTAGGAGACCAAATCTGCATTGCGTTTACATAAAACATAACGTTCAATTAATTTCGGTGTGGTCTCGGCGCGGTGTTCTTGCGATAATTCCGCGGTTCTCATCTCGACATCACGTTTAACCACGCTTCCACGTGGCATTACGCAAGCGGCTGCGGGATGTTGTTTTGCGCACGTTGGAAACGAATTCAAGGATATCGCGGAGTCTCGTGCGGCCGGGTCGGCGCAGCCGCCGACCGAGACTCGCCGCGAGTTCCGGCATCATCCAGCGAGAAAGGCGATGACTCTCGCGAGTGCATTACACCAGGGTAGACAGAACGGAATGATCGCCTTTCGCGAGAAGCAACGATTCACGATCACTGCAGTCGGTTATTTTCGGAACACATGCTGCAACGCAACGCTAACTGGACTGCGTTCCAGAACGCCGCTCGCCGCAGCGATATCTTTCTTGCCAGCTGTTCGAGAAATCGCTCGCGTCATGTCTCGAACGATATTCTTAACGCGTGCGAGAACTCGATGAGCCATCACGATCGCACGCGTCATCTGCAATGCGGTCGCAACGAGTGGGGATTTCTAGAGGAAATAGCGAAGCTTAGAGTTCTCGCGTAGAACTAGAGAAAGAGGAAGATCTTGAGATTGTCAAGAAAAAATACAGAGTGTCTCCCCGCGAGTTGGATCTCCCGCCACAAGGCATGACTCGAACCGAGCAGAAGAATTAATTAATTTCAGATCAGTGTTGATATAATTCAAGAATCGATTCTTAAAGCGATGCCGGCTTTCGAACGCACCAAATGAACGGCCGCAGCTTCACAATGACCTGACAACGAGGACGAGCAAAGAAAATCAATGTGCGCTGACGCTTGTTTCAAAGCTGAAGTCATCGCGTCACGAGATTGCACCTCTTTCTGACGAACGGTCAAATCAGCAGAAGGATTGCGCGGATAACGAAGGTGACGCGCGAACGCGCGCGCGCGATGCCGACGTCCGGGAATTCTTTTCACGGCGCGATTGCGCGGGGATGTAATTAACGTTTGGACGTTAATTCGGCCCCCGACGCGATTCTCAATCGCATGCCATCCGCGATTTGGTCGACCAACGGTAAACTCGAACTGGCTCGCAATCGGGCCGACGATAACACGCGCCTGCAATTCGCTACCGTTCGCCGCGTTACGAGCGAGCGTGGTCGTGCACGCGCGTTTACACGACCGTGATCGTGAAACGTCCGGCACTCGAGATGCCGGATATTCGTTATCGAAGCGGGAGTTCGATCGATCGAACATCCAGATGCGAGACTCCTAATTTCTAGTTATTAGCGATTACGCGAGTTCGTGGAAAAGAACAGAATGCGGTGGAAAGAGAGCGGGAATCTCCGATTTGCATAAAAAATGAGGATTCGTGTGTTTTATTCAGAACTTGCATAGAATAGAATGCAATTACTTGCAAGTATATGCATGACATTTTCCTAGATCGTTAAAGAATATGTTTATCTATTCTTATAGGCTTATCTCATGTATTTGCATTTTATGCATTTTGCGGGCATGCCAGCATGCGTAAAGGAACGGACTGTCTCTGAAGGAAAGATTAATTTGCGGAAAGATATTTACAATGCCTGCCGCTCTTCCGATGAATTTAAAAGAATTTATGATAACGAAATTGATGATGAATAACTACGGCAAGTCTCGCACGAGAAGCGCGGAATTCGCGAAAGACAATGTCTTCTTAAGAGCGTTCCCGCACGTAGGCGTGTATAAACTACTATACTGCTGGCCAAAAATACAGCGGCTACTTCATTTGCATACTGAATTCGTAATGATTCCCTCATCAAGTGCATCATGATGTAAACGTTTAGATAACCATTGCGTAATTTATGCTCACGTGTATCAGGAAGGTCACAAATAAAGATCGTCATCGTCGACTTAAATGCAATATCATCAATTGTTATCGCTAGACGCTTTCTATTTCTATATTTAGCATACTTTTATCGACGATGACCCATTTAGGAGGTAATAACTATATTGTTATCGGAATAGATGGAGAGATGGATACCCTTTCGAATGCGCGATCAGATATTTCGATTACTTCACTAATTGCGCTACGAAAATAACGTCGCTGCAGATTATGATTTTTACGCGATATCGAGTTGATATGCACGTAATTCATTAATTATTTCGCATTAATTATTAAACGTATAATGAACCTTTACACGTCTTAATTTAAATCAGGAAAATTATTTTTCCACATTAATTCAAGCTTGATTTTAATTACGTTTCAAAAAGGTGCTCAAAGCTGTTATCGTTAATATGAGTTAATATCGCGCGAAAAATTTTAATATTGCGCGATGTATTAAAACCTTGCTGCATTTATTATGAAAATAAAATAAAAATCTAATTATATAATCAATTAAGAATCGATTTTGCATATGTATTTTATCTCACAATCTCTATTTTACACGAATCTTACACGAAGAGAGCATAATTTACTTAATAACAAATGATTTGATAAGTAACTTGATAAAAAACCTAGTAAGTTCTTGATCGCGAAACGCATATCGATAACAATGAAGAATGACGTAGGATCATTCGGTTAAATTTACGCGCCATCATTGTCGATACTAGACTTTAGCTGAGATCGTTTCGTCGTGGCCTTCATTTTCTATCAGCGCGCTCGTAACCGTTTCTCTTTCTCTCTCGCGCGAACGTAATAACGGTCTCCATTGATAAATTTTCGTGAACTCGCTGATTGCGATGAGCCACCATGAAGCATTACATACAAGAGTGTACATATGCGGCGAACTGTGCTGTTTTTTTCGTTTTCTTTTCTCCCTTTCCTCTCGTTACAGCTGTTGCTCCCTTTTATCGCGATTTTCTCCTGCCATTGCATCATTGACCACCGTTGAAATAAATTCATGGCGAATCTTTTTTATAAGCGCGATCCGAGGCATGTGCAGCATGTGCGTTTAGTATGTAAATGTCTCATGTTTGTTTCATATGTATATATTACAGACGGCTTTCATATCGCATAACTAGATCATAGAAACATACCACCGCAATATTTAGCGTTGCACCGCCACACGGAGAAGTGAAAAGATACGATATTTGAAAAGTAACTCTGCTTCCAATTAAGAAAAAAAATTATTACGCAAACTTGACAAATATTTATTCACGGAAGTATCTCTCATTAATGTACTATTATTAAATAGTGAGTCACTGTAAGAGCGATAATGTTTTACTTAACAGCGATCGAAGGCGGAAAACTCACGTCGGCACTTTGCGACGTGAATTACAGTTGATAAAGAGCATTTATCGCGGATAAACCGGTAACAAACGAGTTTATAGCGTTGAGTGCAAAAAGGAAAAAAGCACACCGAGACAGACAAGGTAAAATGAGTCGTTACGCGGTCATAGTGACCGAACAGCAAATGGAGACTAAAATATTTACATTGACTCGGAATAGCAACAGCACATATCTACGGTGTACCCGATTTTGTCTTTTTGCAATTTAGAAGTAGAAACGCTCATTGTGCGTAACGAATTACGTGATTTTTCAGCGACGACGCGATTGCCGAGATACGAGTGAAAGCGGAACACGCGTGCATGCGAGTCAACGTGCGAGGAAGTGTCACGAGTGAAATCCCTCTTTGCATCGAATGATTGGGATCGCTGCTTCGTCCGTACAATGATCCAGGGCGTTCGATATATTATATATATATATATATATATATATATAAAATTTGTGTTTGATTAACACTTTATATTTATCTGACATTGCATTGAATCACGAGCGATGCTTGACGGCTTGTTAGTTAAAACTTGTTCAAAGTTGCTTCAACATCCAAATAAAAAGATCAGAGTATTATTTAATGCTGCATTTGTTAACGCGTTAGCATCACCTTTTTTCGGTCAAGCTTTATATTGTAGAAGGCTCCGAAAGATAGCATGTATCTTTTCCCTGCAGTGCAGTTTCCAAACAGCTTCTCGACGCAAATCCGATGTATCACGATCGGATTTCTTCTAAACTATAAAATATACGGCGAGATATGTCGAAATAGAAGTTTTACTGTATTCAGATCCTTGCAGAGAGATTCTCACAACCATATGGTGAAGGCCATATATCGAGTTATACGAAGAATTGATTGAAATCGCAAGAGCGAGCGCGAGGAATCGAAGCGGAACTAGCATCCATAATAGCATCCAGAATGTACATCGAATATACATCGTAGTAGCGGAAATTCAACAAATTTTATCATCGTCATCCTCGCGATTATTTCCAACAATCACGAAACAAGATATACTAATTTATCGAATTTATAGCCGCGAAATGCAACTGTCGCGCACAAGATTCGTGAGAATGATCGCTTCTCAATCAGCTAAGATTAAGATGCGAATCATCAAGATTCTTCCTGTCATTGCAGATTTATTTCCCGGGAAAAGGTGATCAATAAAGTCGCCGCGATTTCGATATTTACTCGGTTGGTTCTCGTTGCTTTCAATGTTATTTCGTTCCTAATTCATGAATCATCCTGTCATATACATTAATTCTCGTGTAGCTCTTGGAATAATGGGTTATATGTCAATCCTTTTGCCTGATAAATAGAATAATTTATGAAAAAGAAACTATAAATTGCTAGTTCACGCAATCCGTTTACGGAGGCCTATAACATATTTGCAACTGAATTTTTAATTGCAACAAAATTCCTCGATGCAATTATATCATCAAACAGAGCGAATGCATATATACGTTTGATTCGGTGTTCATTGACGATATCGTCTATTTCATCTCCGCAATTCTCGCTGATCTCCCCGGATGTAGATCACTCATGAAAAGACGACTGAAGAGATGGAAAGTAGTACGCCAAACTGTGACAGCGAAGGGCATCGTATCTTGCGGTTACGCTTAAATGCCGGCTAAGAAACCCGTTTCGCTCCTCGGTCCACTGACACACTGACGCGATGTCGTCTCGTATCGCGCGATGCCTTAACTTTCCCGAGTTCGTAAAGTTGCGCTTTTGAGAGAGCCGGAGGGCTCGGTATTTCGCAGAATAGAAAACGTCCCGGCGCCGCGGGCAAAAGACGATGCGAAACGAAGTCATGTTTCGCCCTGCCGCGCACAGGAAAATTAATTTTTTAACATGCCTAAAGAAGCACGCGCGCATATTATGCCCCTGAGAAGTATTACGACCTGCTGCAACTTCCGCCAGGCATGAATTTCGCGGGACGCAACGTGTACAGTGTACACGTGTATGCGACGGATTTTCCGACGTTACTCATATTAAATAACATAAAAATTTCATAGATGCACATCGTGTACACGTGACTGACAATTTTTCAACGTCAGGAGCATCAGAGATGGAATTATTGCGCCAGAAAATCGCGGTAAGATCTTCCAACTCTGCGATTAGACTGGCTTAATCTTCCAGGATACGTAAATTAAAGCTGAAATCGCATTTGACGATAATCAAAGCAGAATAGTCGGCCTCACGGCAGGCAGCGGAGTACTTTGACCGCAAACGATGGCATTTTCATCGCGTCGTCTCGATTGACCGATTCTACGAGCTCTGTGAAAGATACATGGCGACGGGTTAAGCAGCAATCTCCAGACAGAGTTAGAAAGAAATATCGCGCTACCGCTTGCTAATGCAGCCAAGTGCATTGGAAACGTGCAGTTTGTCAAGCATCGACATGACGAGTCGTCTCGTCGCTTGCGTAATCCATTAACGCACACCTCAACTGTTCGTGCCGAGTCTCGATGATGCGATCGCGAGAAAAGAGTTACTAGCAGCCAGTCATCGCGCGTCATAAAAATGGTGCGCAACACTCGCAATAGCGCAATTCATTGTTCTCTGGATATGCGCATTGGTATGTTTCTGGCGAAGGTCGTGCGATTTCTCAAAGAATATCTCGATTAACACTCTAACGTGATCGAGCTTGCTTCAAGGAACCGATTTAATAATTGATACACGCATAGGAATAATATGCATGCGAATAAGGTATAAATTATCTCCAGCATGAGATATCGGTTGTTGTGGAATAATTAAGGTGGAATATCAAGCTCGTTCCTATCGGTTTTACTGCGATTATCATTTCTGCATTATAAATTATTCGTGGAACAATGTTATTCTTTCCTCTTCGCAGTGAACGATTCTACGTTTGCGCGTACACACGCGCAATTATTTAATTTCTCTTTTCGTACGAAAACTACGTACGTTTTATTAACGCGTATTGCTGATGCGATCCGTCAAATACGCGAGGATGAAGATCACTCGAGCGTTATTACATTAAGTGTTGCACGTTACCGATAAATCTTACGCGATTACGCAATTACTTATGCAATTTGTGAGTAATTATATATCCGTATAACTAGAACTATACAACTTAGTTAGCTGCATGAAGCTAGATCGTTACATTACGTCTGCAATCTTGAAAGCTGAAACTATTTAGAAATCAGTCAATGTATAAATCTGCGAATTGAACACGATAAATCCTTCAAAAGTATTCGCGCACATAAGCATAATGCCAAATAGATTTCGTTCAATATTTATTGTTTCGCTGAATCTTTTATGTCATTAAAATTTATTCAACGTGCCCCGTCACTTTAATATTTAAAGATCGCGATTGTCATGAGAGACATTTTGCATATCTGGTCGGGTTACAATCTTGTCATGAATTCTTGAAAAAAGTTTTATATCGACTAATTTGCTGAAAATGATACGGCATATGATACGATAAAAATATCGAGTAAACGATATCTCTTACATAAGAAACTTAGCCTTTATTCTAGGCATTACGCGCAAGATTACATAACGTTATTCTTATCTTGTTATTCATTCGTTGACATATATCTAACAACATACATTAAACTAGGCTAATGCATTAGATCCCGCGAGACCCTGACCATATTACCTTTCTCTTTCACGTTTCGCGATGATCGTAATTCCACAGAATATCCTAAATATATATTTTCACGAGAAATGCTGAATCAAAACTCATTGAAAAAGATCGTTATAAATATATAAAACTGTCAAATATACGATTTCCGTAATTAAAGATCATGCATGCGATTGAATCAAGTATTAAAAATCTTAATAGACACATTAAGCTTCTTCCGATTAATGACTCTACTCTGTCAGAATATATGCGCTTACTTAGGGAACTACAAATTCGTGCTCAAGATATCGAAGACTTCGGGAAAGAATGATGCGATGATTAAAATTCCGCAAAAAGTGGAAGATCGAAGAAAAATAGGAACCAAAACAAGGACTCGTTAGTACAACGCTGATGCATGTTCGCTGTATACTTTGCAGATCTTATCCGTATAAACGGCTGCGTTTCTCGTTTCAATCCGGTGAGAGGCTCGTTACAACGATCTCGGATGACAATGTCGGGGACGGAGCGGTCGAAAGAAAATTTCTAATTCCGCAGAACAATCTGACGCGACAGAAACTGCACCGGCAAAGAGGATTCCAGCATGCCGCGTGGTCCCATCTCTCATTTTCTTACCGTATCCTTCTTACCCGCTTTGCCATGACACGACGGCTTTCATTACGTAACTTCCCGCGTGCCTGCATATAAGGAAGTCAAGGATGTTTGAAAGTGCGTTCGTTATTGTGTTCTCTCCTCCCTCGGAATTCCACGCGATTCTCATGCGCGCTTTCCTCTTCGCGCCGCGACACCTGTTATCGATTGCTCGCGAGGATCGATACGTCGAGCCGCGACACTCGTTCGCGTTGCGATTCGCACCTGATGAAGATGAAGATCAAAGAGGAGCAACGCCACGTCGAAGGATATCGCCGAAATTTATGGATAAACTCACGTCGCCAATTCCGCGAAATCTCTGATGAGGTGTGATAAATCACGCGTAATCATCCCTATCAAAACCTTGCAGAGAGATCCTCACAGCCATATGGTGAAGGCCATATATCGAGTTATACGAGGAATTGATTGAAATCGCAAGAGCGAGCGCGAGGAATCGAAGCGGAACTAGCATCCGTAATAGCATCCAGAATGTACATCGAATATACATCGTAGTTGCGGAAATTCAACGAATTTTATCATTGTCATCCTAACGGAATGGAATCTCTTATCGTCATTGATGAACTCCTGACATTGAGCATCTTAATAATGAAACGCGATGATAACCCGATTAGGCCATCGTATAATTAACTGCAGATTTTCTGCAATTTGCGTCTTCTTCTTTTCTTCTTCTTCTTCTTCTCCGTTTTATCTCGCCGATAATTTATTCGTTCAGAGAACCGCATCAGGAAACCGCATCAGAGAACCGTGCCTATTCAGCTTTATTAGTTGAAGAGGCTCGTGTTGCTGCAACGCGATATGTTTGCGCCGACGCACACGTTATCGTTCTTTTTTCATTTGTTATTGCGAGACGAGTATGCTTATGTTGAGACATTCGCAATATTGATGAGAGGCAGTTAATTTATTCTACGTCTCCTGTCGCCGATGTGCAAATCTTCGCGCGCCGTTTACGATCTGATCACGATAGAATTCATCGAGCAATCTGTATTGTATTATCGATCATCCTCCCCGCGAAAACGAGGAGGAATTGAATCAGGAATTGAAGCATCTCGCTCGGACGATATTCAGCATCGGCGGAATTCTCCCGACTAACAGAACGTCTCGGAACGATACGCGGGACGATACGCGGCGAGCTTGGAAAAGTCACGTCGTCACGCCAGCAGCTTATTTGGATAACGGACGTGCCCGGTCGCATACTTGATTAGCGTCTTGCGAAACGCGTTAAATATTTTCACCTTGTGCACGCGTAACGTAGAGACGCGATAAGAATACTTACGCGTGCGCAGCGATAGTCCTTCCTTTCGCAACGTCGTCCGCGAGGAAAGAGCCGCCGCAGGCGGATTTAGCAAGAGTGCAAAAAGCCCGAGAATCGTTACCTCAATGCAAACCGCTGAAATCGTAGCGATACAAATAACCGGTTTTAACGGATTATTTAAGGATACGCGCGCATAGGCAAGGTCGTCCGCGCAGAAATCAGCGAGCCTGAAACGATGAATTCCCGAACGACGAATGAATGTTCGCGAAATCGAGTCGCGCGCCTTTCCTCTTCCTTTCCCCAGCCGTTCGTATTCGCGAGAAGCGATCGATGATCGACGGTGGGATTCTGTTTGACTTTTCGCGGCCACTTACGCGCACGCGCGTAATTGTGTCCCGTTATCGGGAATACACGAAAACGTTTCCGCAAATTACAACAGTTTGCCGACTTTCCTTCAAGGCGAAATATTAAAAAAAAAAAGACAGCAGGCAGCAGTTTATACGATATGCTTGAGAGAAAGAAAGAGAGAGAGAGAGAGAGAGAGAGAGAGAGAGAGAGAGAGAGAGAGGGAGAGAGAGATTAAACTTTTACGTAGCGTTTCTCGCGCTCGCGCGTCGCGCATACGTAGAAGCTGAATTCCTTGGACGATAGCGCGCGAATAACGCGCCAACGCCGGGTCACCATAATTATCCTCATCGTGAGTCGTAAAGAGTGCTTCTGCTCGCGCGGGATCTATTGTCGAGCAAACGCGGCCGACGAACGAACGCCCACGTGGTCCAGGAGCAGCGAGCAGCGGCGGAAACTGCGAGACTAAAATGCCGCGGTGCACGCTTGGATTGTCCGCGAAAATCATTACGCGTGATTTATGAGTGGTCGCCGCCCGTAATCTTGTAAACGCCCGACGAATCGATCGATGAGATCCTTTCATCGCGGCAATCTCCGACGCGCTTGTCGATACGCCGGTGAATTATTACCAAGATTCGTTATTAATTGCTCCGACACTGAGACAAACGTGATTAAACGCAATTAAACGCGAACGGCTCGTAAACGGCACGAGCGAAGACGAAGATAGCATGAAACGCGGCGAGTGGATATCGGACGATAACGGTAACGGGAGATTTACGCGTTTACTTTTCGAGGAAGGAATAATCAGAGCGCGGATAACACACGCTGTTCCAGGTGTATACGCTTCGCGCTAATAATAGCGCTGAAGAGCAGATTCAAAGAATGCTATGTGATCTGATGTCACGCTTACCGAGAGCACATAACACATAAAGGCTATATATACGTGGAGTGTCGTTAAATTGTGCGCCACAGTCTTCGGAAGAGCTTTACTGGCGAGCTACGTGTCGGGAATTGGCGAGCTTTGGGATATAGCGTTTCTCTTTCTTCGCACCGAGCTTCCTTGGACGATTTCGTTCGCTGTGATAATCTCGCATTTCCGAGATGCCCGAGTTGCTTCACGTCAGCTGTCAAATACGCGTCAAGTGCGCGTGCAGTCGATCAAGCTCGATGAACGCGACCTTCCGATCGTATTATACCGCGCGAGATTCACGGCGACTAACCTCGCTTCAGTCGCGATCAGTTAATGCAATCATTCTGCAATGATCGCTATAAACACACTTTCGCTTTTGCCAAACCCACGCTATTGTTGTAGCGGATGCCTCCGTTAATATCCTGGCGATTGTTCCCTCCCTCCCTCTCACTCTCTCTTTTGCGCGCGCGAGCGATGTCGTTTACGAAAGAAGCTAAAGGCGCGGGCAGCTTTTCGATCGCGAACTCCCATTCGCTTTGTCAATCGAACGACCGGCATTCCCATTTTCTGGAACAAGTCGGTCATACGAACTATTATTCGAGTAGAACGAGTCCGTTTAATCCTACGCGGGATGCCTGAATCAATCCAGTCAGCTGATAGCGACGGATTCCCTGACAACGATTTCCAATCGATTTTCCACGAACGACGTTTCTGATGATACATGTCGTTATTCGGCGCGAAGTCTATGCTGTTCGCCGATTGCACAATATGCCGAAATCGGAAACGATAACGGTGACGATAAACGTTATTATCACCGCCATTGACGCTAGAGTGACTAAATATTACGATCTATCCAGGTTTTAACGAAAGAAAAAACGAATGCACGTAAGAGCTTCTCGTTATCGTTTTGCAAGAATATCGTTGGGAATCGGATATTCGATTTATGCAGGAAGCAAACTATACAGATCGTCGTGCTGAAGACTTCAAACGAGAGCTGGCGATCGATCGATTACGATCGAAAATAGATCCTTTTAGACGTCTCGGATAAAGAGACGCGGATATTGACTGCCGGCGCACAGTGACACGTTCGACGCAGTCGGGATACCTTTATTTTATTAATAGTGATGGCTCAAGCGGTATACGCAACGCGGTCATGTATATTTATGCAGGTACGTACGTACTTATTCATTCTCTTCGATGGTTTGCGAACCGCTTCTGACTATTCATAACGTCACCGGCTTCGACAGGCCGATATCACCTTGCGAGCCTATCCGATCCTGAATCGATTAATCGATTATTTGCGTGAGTCTCGGCGCATCGGCGAATGAAAGCAATCCTTCCTGTCCCTCTCCGCGGCAGCCGTTTTCGCAGATAATTATTATCGAAAAGGGAAACGGCTCGTCCGCGAGATAACCGATTGTTGCACTGTTGGAGCGATTTAATATTTATAGGATTTAATATTTACAGGGATGCCGCGGCATCGCGCGGCGTTAGATACGCGTCAACGTTGCGCGACTTGTTTTACCGCGAATGTTTGTGTTAATTGTTATTTTATCGCGGACACAGATAAACATTGATATATTAATCTCATAGATATAATACGCGAATTTATTATACATGAGAGGCGAAGTTTCCACGAAAGAAGGGAGAACGTATTTGCGCCGCGTGTATTTTACCGATAATTAATTTCAAAGTTCGACGCGTGTACGGCAAGATGTAATGGATCGCTTGAAATCCGCTCGAGTCCTTTTCCGCTGAAACTCTTGTATCTAAATTGAATCATTGCGTTACGATAATTCCGACCGTATGACGAATGATGTATAAAAGATGGTACCTTTTAGGAATCGACACGTAATTTTCTTTGCACACCTCATCCATGCAACGGCATTTCGATTTAAATATAATTTGAATACAAAGGTATGGCGGGTTAAGGTCTTTGCCAATGTTTCGTGGCCTCTCTTTTCGCGATAAATTCTCGCGTACCTTCCGCGATGGTATCTCAGTCTGGACGGAAGGCTATTATTATTAGGGGGAGAGGAGGGGGGGCAATTAGAGGAGCAATTAACACGATCGCACATTGCAGATCGCGGATCGTATGTCTACACCGGCCTGGATTGGCGTGAAAAAATTCGGGACATGTGCGGACTCGTGCGAAAATCTTGGCACGAATTCCCACGCGTAGAAAGCTCCGGTCGTGTTTATATAATTGGCGTTCCTTCTAATTATGTAATCATAATAATATCTTAAATACGATCTCGCCGTGTTTTCTGATGTTATCTAAGGATAGGTAGGTCACAAATGACACACTCCATCATGATCTTAAGATACTAATCATTAAAGAAACTAAGAAATTCTGTCGAGAGATTCTCGCGACAGATTAGAAGAGCATGCAAACAACCTTGCTGCCTTATGAAAGCAAGAGGAATAGCGAGAGGAAGAGACTTAGAGATCTTCTAAACTAATAGTTCCATAGTTAAACACTTCTGAACAGCATACTCGCAAGGTTGCGAATATGCTTATGCATTATACAAGGATATGACACTGGTTGTGTATCTTGCCTAATATGATTATTTGGACAAACGTATCGTTGAATGTTCCACGTGTAGCAATAATTACAATAAATGTTGGATGTTAAAAAAAAGAAAGAAAAAGAAAAGAAAGAAAAGCTTAAGGATACGATATAAATACATCTGTCCAAGAGCACCGATCACTAATCACGATAGAGGCAGAAATTCTACTCCAGCTCCATATGATTGATAACTAACTACATCCGCACTATTAAATCTTTCCGTAAAACGTAGAAACGCTCGGTAAGCGAAACAAGTGAATCATCAAGCATTGCTTTTTGATCAAATGCTTTCGAATACAGCACGCATCGTGTTATCACAAACCGAGAAACGAACGAATGCATTTCAGCGTCAAGCACGTATTTGGCGTTACGAGCGTAACGCAAGGCCTTTGATCTCGCGTTCATGACGATCCAGCGACCTTCGGACTGCGGTTACTTGCGCTAATCACGTGAATAGTCCCGAAGAATAATCATCGCGCCGATCTGCGTATTATCGGGGATTAATAAGCCGATACCTGGAACGGAGTAAGGCGCGGTCTGCGGCTGCGGCGCCCAGTAAGCCTGGCTGATAGCCGGATAATGAGTTTTGGAGGAAGCAATGTTGGTACCGGTGGTGTACCGGTGCTTCTGGCTTTTCATCGCCATCGTGCGTCACTTTCCACGTCCTCGTCGTCCTTCTCGATACCTCCACTTGGCCGGAATTACACACTCCGTCCGTCTGAGTACACTATCAAACTGCCATCGCGATTACCGGAGCTTTTCCGCTCGGTGGGACTCCCTGCGACCTTCCCGTGTGATTAGTCGCGGTCAGCTCGGTTAACGATCAAGTTAAACTCCCTTTTTACGAAAGAGCACGGTATTGAAGCTTCAGTAGACCCTGAATCGACTCGAACGCCGGAATTACGCTCGCGACGACACCTCCGCGTAGCACGTGCTCGCACGTTCTCCTCCTCCTATTCGGAGACCAGCCTGGCCACGGATCACTGATCACCGCTGGATCATTATGTAACCGGCTGCTATCCGGTAGTTATGCAATCTTGATATGCGTGACAATCGCGATAACAATAACCGGGGATAACAATGGTAGATGACACGGTGACGAAGTGGCTCGGGCGACTGGCGTTCGAAACGAGATTTTGTAATCTTGTCTCCCCACTGTTATCACTGTGATACCATGCTTCTCGATGAAACAGCTGATACTAGCACTGTGTGTGATACTGACAAATGACAATAGCAATACCAACGACAACAACAAATGCAAGTAATGCAATTGCGCACAGTAAGGCGATAACGAAATACCGGCACAATCCAGATCCACCGACAGATGCACCAGATGACTCGATCCGAACCACGCCGTCTTCACATCGCGCACAGTTTCAAGCCATCGCTACGACATGACCGCGAGCCGTTCGTATCGCGATGGGCCACTCGCCGCGGCAGTCGCGCGCGGTCAACGCGCCGGCGGAAACTCTCTGGCAGCATTCGAAAATAGCCCGCCTTTCCCGGAAGACTCCTTCCGCACTCTCGCTCCTCTCAGTGAGCGCACTCGACTGCCCGATGCTATTAACGCAACGATAATGCACCGTTATCGCATACCTGCGTTCGCCCCACGCGCCACCGCGCACTTCCGTGCGTCACCGCACACGTGGTTACGCCGCGTGCGTGCACACCACGTGGCTCCGTCACTTCGCGCACCACCCTCTCGCGCACGTATCGACCCCCACGTGTCAACCCCCACGCACGGTTTTCCGCGGGATTCTCGCGACTTGCCGCGGCGGTCCACGCGGACAGAGACTGGCCGGTCTCTCTCAGCGAGACGCGCGAGCAGACGGAACGCGCTGCACCACGTCGTCGTCTGCGGCGGCGGTCCGCGGGCTCTGCTCGTCTCGTCGTCGACTCGCCGACTCGGCGCACTCAACAAGTGAGAGAACCGGCACTGTGCGCCGCCGACTCACCAAGCTCGGCCCCGCGCCGCCACCCGCCGCCCGCTCGCCACCGCTCCGCATGCACTCGTGACTCCTACCTACTCGCAGACCGCCACCCTCTCGATGCTTCCCCCCTCCCCATGATGTTTTCATTCTAGCTCACTTCGACGGCTGCTCCTCGCGCTCGCTCGCGCTCTCTCATCTCTCCCTGCCTCCTCCCCTCCGCCCTTCCGTCATTCTGCCTCCCACGCGCCTGGCATCGGCGTCGAGTGTGTGCGCGCGTACTCTCTCTCCCTCCGTCTGTCTCCGTCTAGCGCGCGTCTCGCGCGCGTCTCTGTCAAACCCGCGGAGGAGCACTGCCCGTCAGTCGAGTCAGCTTCGAGCGCGCGCGACGAGGAGGTCGATCGATTAATGGATCCATTGGCATCCGATCGATCGTTCTTTTGGCGATCGCTCCGTATTTCTTTGACACGCGGTCACGGTTCGCCCGATAAGAATTCGCGGTGCGTTACATTGCCGCTTTGACGATACATCTAATAATCGGTGGGTCTTGCTCACATCTGTCTCGCATTCGCATTGCTTACCGATAACCCGGACACGATTTCCCGCGATAACGTTGGCCCGATACCCCTGCTTTTGACTTGGTTTTGACAAGTAGTTTACGTCCGCGTGATATCAGTTTAACAGCCGTTTTACTTTAGCTTGCCGTCAATGCCGGATCCGCGTCGCTGCTCGCTGTAGATAGCGTTTCGATATTAGATTTGCACTCGACTTAGCCCATTCGATATCCACTCGCTGGCACTTTGCAGTTACACTCGATCCTCGCTTAGTAACTCGGGATCTCCGTGATACTCGCCGGATATCCGCTTTGTATGTTTCATTCGAGTATCCGCTTGTAGCGATTCAACGAACCCAGTCTCTCTCTCTCTCTCTCTCTCTCTCTCGCTCTATGCTTCTCTCTTATTTGTTACGATCCACGAACCGTTTCGTTCGTTGCCGAAGCAGCACGCGATCTCTGCAAACGCCAGCCAAAGTGGATAAGGACACCAGCTGATCGCGATGTGGTGCGCACATGACTGTCTCCGGTGCAACGGGCGTGATGCCATGCGGGACGCCAAGATCCAGCACGAAGCAAAGATTTAATTGGCTAATTCAATCTAATTCCACGGTTGTCCGCTCATTTAACTTTCCGTTCCATTTGCTCAACTCGCACGCGAAATCGCAGAGTCACGATTGCGCGAGTCACAGGCGTCTCAAGATCAATCCCCGGTTGTTTCCCTCTTCCCTGGAAACATTAATGTAGAGCGTCGTGATGCATCTTATTCATCCACACGTCGTGATGCGAAGCGCTTCGTCGCAAACGTCACGTTTCGCATGGATTACTCGAAGCGCGGGAGATCGGCAGATCGATGGCGATGTTGAGACAAATATAATATTCCGTCGTGAGAGCCAATAAATTTGGATGGGCGAGTGAATCTGGCCAAGACCGTTCCCGGAGCGAACGACAATCCGATCCCGGCGAATTTACGGCGTCTCGTCGTAACGCATCGCAACGAGGGAGACGAGCGTAGCTCGTGCTGCAGCTGCGTTCGATTTCGCGCGCTCACGCGCGAAACAATGGTCGCCCCGAAACACCCGCGCCGCGGGTGTTTCGTTCGTACGTGCGCGCGATGAGAATTGCGAGCCGGCCAGACGCGGAAACGCGAAATCTCGCCGAATGGCGGGAACGACGGGTTCGTGACCGGAGTTCGTCGAGAGCGCTCGTCAAGCCGAGAACGCGCGTGGGCGATTCGAAGGATGCTCGCTGAACAACGTCATGTTCGATCGCGGTCCGTCGATTATCGATCGCCTCATTCGCCCGCTGCATGCCTAATCATCCTCTCCTCCTCTTCTCATCTTCATCACGCTCTTCTTCTGCTCTTCTCCAGCTTTATTACCCTCTCCTCCTTCTCTTCTCATCTTCCGCGGGCCGGGGCGGATAATAGGTCCGGATCGCGGACGGTGATCGCGACTTGGAATCCGATCGTCCTCTCGCGCGAGCTATTAACGCGATCTGTGCTGCGCGTATGAGACGGACTCGACAGGCCTGTCGACAAGAAAAAGAAAAAGAAAAAAAGCCATGGAGGATAGAAAACAATTCGCGTGGACAATTGGATTAATCAATTGAGAATGATGCGAATCATGAGATATTCCGAGAGCGTAGATACTGCTGATTGCTGCTCGGATACGGACAAATTCAACGATGATGTGGATGCATCGCACGTGGATATCGTTTCATTTGAAAATAGCATTCCCCTCCGTTTTAGGAATCGAGATTTTCCACGTGACGAAAGGCAAAGGAAGAAAATCTGCGGATCCAGAGATAGCGGAGGCTGGGAAGAAGAAAAATGCCGAAATAGTTCCGCAAGTTTTTTTCCCCGAGAGAAAAACAAAAGAATCCGATTCCAATTACCTTTGCGAGATGTACCGCCGAATTCCGAGGTTTGAAAACAGCCTCGCACATCGCGCTATGCATTATTCAATAAACGACGGGATCGAGATTTAACGGGACGATCTCGGTAATAGCTGAAAAAGCGCCGGCAACGCGGATCGCAAGAAAATGAGTTGAACGCAACGAGCTCTTTCGCGCTAACGAGACGCATAGAAAATGCGACGCCGCGCTCGTGTCTAATCACTCTTGTTCGCCGGAACGTCTCGCTCCGGCAACTTCGATTACTCACAAACACCGTCGATTATCGCGAGTAATCCCCCTGAGGGTGGCGGAGGATGGGGGAGGGGTATTTATTTGTTGCCGCGTGGCGGCCGGATAGCCGCTTTGTTGCCGGAGGAAGTTGCGCGCCACGAAACTTTTGCCGAAACCGGCGTAAAACCTAAATTCGCCGACCGCGCCGTTCGGTTAACGAAATAGTTTCCCACCGGCCCGCCGGGCGATCGTGTTCGGAGTTGGCGACCGAAGCCAAAAACCGGCAAGGCGACTTTTACTAAATATTTGCCACGACCGTGCGCGGACACGCGGACACGCAGGCGAGAATAAATTAGCCCCGAAACATAAATGCACAACTCCCGCCACGCAAGAATTACGCAGATGGAAGATATTTCATAAATCCTCTCTCCCTCACCCCTCATCCCCGATCGGGAGACCGGGAAATGGGTTTGCATGACGAAAAATCTCTTACGATGAGTAAAAAGTGCAGAAAGTTTCACGGAGATAATCTGCCAGCACTTTGATCGTTTCACAATTCGATAAATCGTTTCGTCACTCGATCGTGACTTTATTGAGTCACGATATCGTAAGGTCAGTTTTGATTTACATTGCCATCGAGTCTTTTATTGATGAACCGAACTCAAATATAGCAGCGCGTCTCATCTTGTGCAACGTAGATCTCGAGGCGCGCCGAACGGTTTGTGCCAAATATACGTCATCGTTAGCACGCCACTTGCAAACAAAGCGGACACGCATGTGGCGCGCGCGCGCGCGCAACATAAACAATTGCGTGGAAACGCTGGTGGATCGGACGCAACGTGGTATTTCTTGATTTTATGCGAAAACATCGATAAATCGAATAACGGGGGCGGGCAATCCTGTTTCTAGGCGTATTCCGTAAATTAAATCCAATTTGCGCTATTTCTGCGGCGGAGCGCTGCACTCGCAGCGCGCGCACATGGATTCGAGGGCCGAAACGCGCCCGTTTTTAACCATGGCTCAGCCATGGCTCAAGTGTGTTCGATTCAAATAGCAACAAAATCGACAAAGCGACAAAAGGATCGATCAACTTTCGATGTCGACTTTTCTGCCCGAATGTTCAAACTTCCCTTCGAGAGACCTTGTCTTCACGGATCGATTGTACCTTCAGCGTCTCGACACTTTGATCGTTGTTCGACTTTCTTCAAAGCGCAATCCTGATGTTATTCCGTTTACGAACGTTTTGTAATAGCTGAAAGTCTAGCGGGGAGCCTCGCGTGAGATCTCGCGCGACCGTTTCTAGAAACGACGAACGTTGAACGATAACTGCCGGGCAATCCACGTGCGCCGCGAGGTCATCGCTGCCATCGACGTTTGGATATTTGTGAGCTGCCCTGCTCGAACGACACGGTGATGCATTATTTATACGTGCCCGCATATACCATCGTCGTCCTCGTCGTCGTTAACCTGGCACATAATCGATGAGGATCCTCGCGTGCATCGGCGAGCAGCCGCGTGCGCCCGCCGACATTTGGAGAAATCTCTTTTGAATTTCCGTCGTCGACTTCCTGCGATTCCATCAATCCCGCCTGCCATAGACGAATATACATCAGCGCACGAGACACCTCCGAGAGGAACGTTCGTGCGCTCGCTGCCTCGTCTCGCGACGAAGAATGAGCTCGCCGAGGAGGCGAGGACTTTTGAGAGAAAAATAAGAAAAAGAAAGGAAAAAAAAGAAGAAAAACAGAAACGATCCTGATTATACGTGTACAGAGATAAGGGGACACGCGCTCGTAGAATTTGAATTTAGAGTTCCTAACGTATTCTTTTCACCGGCGAAATGCATGAATTATTAATGTGCCGGAATTCAAACACGTAAACGATTCTTCTTCATTATTCATGTATGTAGAAACTTTTGAAAAGGACGCGCGTCGCTCTCATTGTTGCCTCTTCCCCGTGATGCTGATTGATTATCCCAATATGCCACTCGTGCGTTACCATCGAGCGGCTGTCATCGCTCGAGATATTTTGACAGTCCGTATGCTCTTTGCCGACGCGAGTTCGAATGTTCGAATCCATCAAGCGCAGCCAAATATTTCAGAGATAAAAATCCGGGGCAAAGGAGTAACACGATCGTGCGCTCCGGTTTGTCGAGTCCATTTCCTGGATTTTATCACTAACCGGAGGATCTTGTTTCGTCCGCCAGATGACCCGGTGAAAGCGGAGGCGCGAGCCACGGATAATCGATATGAAATGTCGGCGTTTTACACAAGTACACTATCGGCCGATGCAATTGCTGCATCTAATTCCCGGCCCGCCGAAATGCCAACGATTTGTGTTTGCACGCGTGTCGGGGTCAATAGCAAACGGCAAACAGAGTATCTAATATACGTCTATGTATACTTTCTACCTCGTTTCACATTAAACCAATTCCATGACGCGATGCAAACGATACTATTAGGGGCCGCGTAGACATGAATATTAATATCGGCGATTAATTCCTTGCAAACGAATCGCATGCCATTACGTTTGAAGCTGCTATTTCGGCCTCTCGGTAGTCCGAGAGACCATGAAGGAACCTCGCGAATGTCATTTCTTATTCTCACATCATCGTCCTCGTGATGAAACTCCGATCGCTCGCCGCGATCTAACGGAAACGCACCGAGTTGCTTCGAGCAGTCAACGATTTAGTGGAAGCGCATTCCTGTTCCGCCATAGGAGAGACTATGTTTCCAAATCGATTTGAACTTACGTCGCTCGCTGATTATAGAGACCCGTCTCCGTGGCTGATATCTCTCCGATCTATCTTCATCAATAATCCAAACATTTAAATTTGCCAGCGCGACAAAAGCACGTAGCTTCCTTTTTGCGATCCCCTCGTGATTTCACGCTTGCTTCGCTATTCCCCGCCGATCAAAGGGACAGAAGCCGGTGACGTAATAGGCAACCTTACATCGCGGTAACAAATGCAGTTCCTTTTATGCTTTGTATTTGGCAGCGTTTCATAGTGTCGGGGCCGGAATAAACAGAGCAAACCGTGGACGAGTGTTGGGTTACCAGGATGCTTGTCACGTTATTCGCGCCTGCCACCGTTTCTTCCCGGTAACGCCTGCTTCATTAGTCCTCTGATCCGTTTCGCGCACTCGGATCGGTTAACGAAATCCCGGAATTGCGGTCGTCATTTTGTGACCAGATTTACGGTCGCTCGATAACGGAAGATTACGGCTTCCGGTAAGTTTCATGCCGTCGTTGCTCTTCGGAAGGTCGTTAAGAGAAGCTCATGGGAAGCATTGAGGCGGCTATTCCGAGGAATAGATTACGTCACGTTTCTCCAGAACCGGCAAAGATCACGGTCTCTTACGTCGATGGAAGATTTAGGGGAACTAAAGGATCAACCCTTCTCCCCTACGAGCAGAGAATTATAGAGTGCGGCAATAACATCGCGCTAGCAGACAATCGTTATGTGTCTGAGCGATGGCCTCTCGTGTTCACTCCTTTAATCGTTTTGATCCAAGGTACATCGAAGATGCAATTCTCCGTGAAAACAAAACAATGAATATACATATATATACAAAGGATATTCATTTGAATCTACTTTATCGATGACGAACTGTGGCCGGTGTTAGAAGCGAGAGCGTTTCGAAAGCCCAAGTTCCAAATCCGGTTGCTTCCGAATCGAGATTACGATTTCTCGAAGGAAGATCAAATCGCCCGAACGTGCGATAGCACCGATAATCCATGAAATTTGCACATTATTCCAAGCGAGAGTTATCCAAGTAGCAGCGCAGCGTTTTATCGGAAGCGTTATTTATGTCTGACGAGATGATTCGTATCGATTATTCCTCAATTATCGCATGCATTTCCCATAGCAAATGCGTTTTCGCAGCGTATTCAATCCCGAGTTTGTCGAAACGAATAATAACTTCAAAATGGATATTACGACATTAATATTATGCGCAGTCAATATCCACTATTTAAATCGCCGATCATTGTCGAGGGAATATACATCCGTCAAATATTATAAATAAAATCCGTTAATATTTTGGTCGGGAGAGGATTGCGAGCGATTATGAGAAACAAAGCTGGTTTACATGTGTTTATTATATCGACGAAGATTATTACGTGAAATGGATTTTACGTACGCAAAATAATTTACGACGATTGATGGCTTCCCTGCGACTAAAATCGAATCGCGACATATACGCTCGCGCATTAAAGCGCGCAAATAAACGTTGCTTCTCATTCTTCATTGAGACAATCAGTACGCGGGGCAATCGTAACGTGCAACGATTGTTTGCACATTAGATTCGTCCGTGCTAGTCGATGCACGTTTTTCGCTTTCGCCTAAATGAGATTTACCTTCCGCTGATTCCGTTCGATCTACGGTCTACGCGAATAAGCATCGCTCCTTGTCCGTCAGAAATTAATCCGCGCTGTTGAGCCAGCGCGCGGTAGACCCCCAGGAATACAGCGTGATTTATTAACAACGTATAGCGTGTTTGTCATTTGCCGAACGGCGTACACGAGCCCTGTGGTTCTCTCCGGGTCTCTCGACAGGACACAATTTTATTATGCGGTGAGCGTTAAACACACGGGCGACTAATATAAGGCAAGTGCGCCGAGTGTGGGTGCTGCTGGATGCGCCGATATAGTGTTTGGCGAGCTTCCAATCGACCTGCACGGTTTTCCTCTATTCCCGAGGCATCTGTTTTTCTTCCGCAGTAGTCACTTGTAAAGCCGGCACGGACATGCCTTCCCTTTGCGAATAGATACCGCACGCAGCAGCGCACGAAAGTGGCCATCGG
This sequence comes from Eciton burchellii, assembly GCA_020341155.1. NCBI lineage: Eukaryota > Metazoa > Arthropoda > Insecta > Hymenoptera > Formicidae > Eciton > Eciton burchellii. Next base: position 1,743,855 of record JAHMML010000002.1, read on the forward strand.
TGCTTAATCCTTCCGATCGGGACAGCAGTTTCAGAAATTGCGACCACCTTGACGCAACTCGAATCTTCAATGCTATCATTGGATTCACATGAGTATAGATTCATCGGAGATTCTCGCGTCATGAATTTCCGGAGTCGTCAGATCCGAAGATTCCTACATTTCTGAGATTCTTTCCCCAATGTTCACTCAACACCGCGTACTAATGCAGAGATTATCTCCTTTTCGCTCAATCGGTTTGATCGAATCGTCAACCATCGCTTCTATCTTTTATACCACGGAATTGTCTACGCACGGCTTCTCGGTACTTCGTCTCGAATGCCAGATGCATTTCAATCGAACGCGCGGAGACGCGCGTTCTTCGCTGCGTATGCTACCAAATAGAGAGAAAGAGAGAGAGAGTCGTACGATTGTTAATCTTCTAGCCATTGTATCTTCTAGGCTACGCGTATACTGCAACACGAACATGTTTCTAACATGCGAAAATAAACAGTCGGCGTTTGCGAGTGAAATAAACGCTAGAATGCTTAAACGTCTTCTACGGCGCGATAATTGCCATAGAAATGCGCGTGATAACAGTTATAATAATTGTAATAATTTCCATCTCCATTGTCACCTGTTTGGGAAGGGATAAAGTTCGAGAGATTTAAATAGACAAAAAAGTTTCCAAAAGTGTGGATATTTCGAACGGGATATTATTATATCCAGAAATAGCTGAAATATATAATAATGCGTCTCGAGGACATTTTCAATGTGTACGGCATTGCTGAAGCGTAAACCAGATTGACGCGCATCATCAATTACGTATTCGCGATGCGTACACGCCGCAATGATACATGATAATCTATGTCCGATCAGAAATGCTACGAAAAGAAAGAAAAAGCGAAAGATCACGCCCTCATTGCGTAATAAGCCTGTTGTTTCTATCGTCCTGACACTTTGAATTCCGTTGATTTTCCTGCGCAGGCGCGTCTGCGGGCGAGTCATTACTTATCATCGGAGTCATCATCGCTAAACGCGCGTCGCTTTACGGCAACACCGAAATATTTCTCGGCGTGCATGCAACGAATGTCAAACGCATACTCAAATCATAAATGCCGAGGCACGCATTGTCGGTCCGCAATAGGTCACGCCGCTGCATACAACCGCCGCTTTTAATCGGCCGGTAGGATTATCCGTTATACCGTTTCGAGCGGGTTCCCAATGTGCATTCGCATCGACAGATGCATCGCCGCGCATTATCGCGAAAGACGCGACCCGCGAAATTTATCATTACAGTTTAGCGCTTGCACATTTAGCAGTTGCACCGAAATATGCTGGTCCGGTGCGTCAAACGTTCTCTTTCAGATTCGCAGATTCTACCACGTCGAAGTCCATCGATCGCTCGATCGAAAACGCGTTGGTTCTTCTGAAACTGTTAATTCAAAGTAAATTCAAATTGGGATTCGAGTATCGCAATAAAAATCAAATAGAGACAAATCTCTGTTCAAGCTTCGAAACGTAACGTTTGGAGAAAACGTGCTAATCGGAGATTATTGTAGGTTACGTCTAGGCTCATGATGCTTCTCGCAGAATATTTTGTGTTATGGCGTAGGACAATTAGAATCGAATATTCCAAGTTTAGCTCGTCTCGAGCATGCTCTAAATACTTAACTTTTAACTTTAAGCGTCCGCGAGGTATGCAACATCGCGCGCAAACTTCGATTCGAAGTCGCGGGTCGAGCTTTTAGCGGAGATCCTATTCATTCGGCGATCCTCGTGATCTACTTTCTAGCACTTCGCGTGTTCGTTCATATGCATATTCAAGGATCCGGATAGGGTCTCGTTAACCCCAGATCAATGGCCGCCATGCGTGTTGCTCCAGTTCAGAAGACTGCAGCCGAGACAATCGGTAAAACTATCCGGGGAACCTCGAAAAGCAGCAATCGGGCAATCAGAGAATGTTTTAGAGCTTCTATTTTCCGCGATCAGCCATGCCATACTAATTCTCACATCGCTCCTAACGATCTATGACCTGTTCGAAGGAGCCTATCACAAAGCAGCCATTTTGCCGCGCAAAACGGACAATAATTGTCCGGCCCTTTCGTTCTCTGAAGCAATTTGATTCGCATATATCGAGCTCGATATGTCTAAACTTTATTTCGCGTCTTCCGTAAAAATTCCGAAACAGAATATAAAATTAGAAAATGAGATTTTATATCAGATTTTGTAAAATTTTATAAAATCATGAAATTAGAACGCCAACGTGGAATATGTTGTTTCGTGTATTGAAAAATCTCGGATAAAAATATTTTACGTACGTAGTTTTCGCATGTGAAACGTTATTCACGTTGAAAATTGATCAACTTGAGATTTAGCAATAATCGTCGAAAGAATTCCCTTTCGATTAATATGCCTTTCAATTGTTTATCGCGAACGCGACATCTTTAATGTTCAATTATTATTCTAGTTAAAAGTAATATCTGGTTTAAATCAGAATTTTTTTCTTTTTCGGGAGTTCATGCACGATAAACGCGAATACGAGTTAATCGGTTATGTTTCCCTGAATAACACGGACGCTATATAAAATTTAGTATATTCTGCTTTCATAAAGGAAGGAAATTGCGCACGAGTTACATGACGAGCGAACGCGTCGAAAAGTGGTCTTCATATTTTCAACGAAATAAAAATTCAACAAAATGCGTCTCATTCGCCGAGCACTTTTATTGCAGCGTCCTCCCAGCGTAGAAACGTCGAGAATTATTAGCAAGAGCAATCTTCTTGAAGTGGAATTTTATTAAATTTTTACGGATATTTAATTATAGGTTCATCACGCAGAGGATGAAATGCACGTTATCCGATATAGACATTAAGCAGTATCGCGCATTTGTGTGAATTTATATGGATATCTAATTATACATACTTGGACACGAAATTCCCTGCATTGTTCAATAATAACATCAAGCCGCATTATATGTCGGTACGTTCCCATGTTTAACATAACATTAACATTAATATTTGCATTCGGATGTCGTGACATCCATAAGAACACGATTCGCCAATGATCTCGATCGCAATCGTCTAGATAGATGATGTACAAATTTTTGGACAGTTTAACGTTAGCTCCTCTTCGAGAAAGTATCTTTAAAACGTCGGAAAATATTTTATCCGTTACAACCGACGATCGGTAATTTTCAAACGTTCGTGATGTTCCTCGTAAATACATTGCGAATGCGAGCATTATCGGAGAGCCTATCGTGATATCGCTTGGGATCGATATCGCGGGAACTTCCGGTCGAGAACAAAGCGTGTTGTAAGCTTCATGCAGCTAGGCCTCCTTTGATGCAACAACCGCTTCTTTGCAAGTGAAAACGTCGATGCATCGGAAGTTTATCAGACGCGCCTTGCGAGAGCGCGAACGATTCCGAGGACGCTTAGAAACAGCCGCCGTCCGAGAGAATCCGTTCACATTCTGCACTCTTCAGGACGCTATCTCGAAAGGTTTAAAAATATTGCTCGCGTCTGGCTACGCGGCACGCGTCTCGATAAAGTGTCCGAGCCTGTGCAGGCTCCATTGGCCTTTCGTCATGAAGAGAGAACAAACCGTAGAAGCGGGCCAACTACTCGAAGAGCGCTACCACTCAGTAGCCGAAATGTGGTTTGCTTCTCTGTGTAATATTGATGCCGGGAACATCGATAGAATACTCTCGATGCCAGCAGCAAGGTTTCCACATCTGCTTGGTACACAGCAGCCCGCTCGGAGATTCTCAAGCTTGCGTTGAGCGATGCTACACTTTGCGCGATGCTCGCCTGTTCGAGGAAACTAGCTGCCTTTAGCGTGCATTAATAATTTGATTTCCGCATTAAAACAGCATTATCTGAAGCATAATCGCGATACGGAATTGTTAATATTTTATAGGACGGAGATTAAAAAGGAATAAAAAGATCATCAGCTATAAGATGCCTTGATGCGCATTAAGATGCTCTAAAGGACCCCTATCGCACTGGCATTGATTCCTTTGTAATCGGTTTCAGGGATTAATTAGATTTATTTCGGAAATAATGTAATTTTTATCTGCATTTTCAGCAGATATTCGCACAAACTATGGCAGAGAAAATTCGAATAAAATTATAGTAGTACGATTATATAACCACGCGACGAGTCCAATGCGTGAGATTCCAGCACTTTTCTTATAAAACTCCGCAGTGCGAATATTAATTACGTCCCCCGTTTTCCGCAACATTTAAAAATAGCGTGAGAACGAAAAAGTGCGATCAAGCATCGAAAGTCAAGTGAAATATGCTAGAAATATGCCGCAATACGGCGCGAACAAATGAAATTTTACAACATTCGGCAAACATCGTCGATGAGACACTCTTAACGGGAAACGATAGCGCGGCAACTCAATATCCAGATGTCGCGAAACGGAAGTTTCGGTATGTGTCGTTGCTCTGTGCGTCTCCCTTCACGTATCATAGCGCGCATATAATCGACGGGCGATTTACATATACAAGAATGCGCTCCGTATAACTGGGCGAAATGAAAAAGGTATCGCTGTTTGCTGCGGGCTTCGGTGACGAGGCGAAAATTCAACGCGGACGAGCGCTTCGGCGTATTTCGCATGCTAATATGATTCCGCCGCATCGGGAACCGCCGCCGTTGCAAATGCAAAACGGCACCGCGTCCGCCGTTTCGCCATACGGGCTTTTTGCACGGACGCAATAAACAATAGATAAGGTATTCGACCGACGAGCGAAAGACGATGCACGATTACGGCACAGGTACGTGTCTCGCCTGTGAATCGCTATCGCTGACTCACCGGGCTTCAGCCCGATAAGATAGAGCTTATCACCGATGCTTGCGGCGCGAGACCAACCGCTCTCTTCGCCTCCGGACCATGTCGCTGTTTTCCGCGACCGCAGAAACGTTCCGGAGGAAACATTGCTGCTCGTTGTTCCACTTACTACTGACAGAGCTGGCTCATAATTTATTTCTTTCCGATCGCCAGCCAGCTCGCCGATCGATCGACAGCGCGTTCATTATTAACCGGTTCCGCCATTCCTGCGCGCTTATCGCGCGACTTTTGCTTTTAATTCGCTCCATGCGGCGAGCGACCGATCGCCGATATCGTTCGCGGCGTACTTATCGAGGAAGTCGCGATTCGCGATTCGGGAAGACGATGTTCTCGCGACAACGAATCTCTCACGATTTGCGATATTATATAGCGGCTGTGAAAAATGAATCGCATTAGCGTTCCGTAATGTTTGACAGCTAGGGAAACCGAATAACGCGAGAATCGATGAATCGACTTCGCGACAATGACATAAATTTTATTCCCGCACGCAGCTGCGGACTGCAATTTGCGGGACTGCCATTTTCTCAGCGAGTCCTCCAAATCGATAATCTTTATTCGCTTTGAAATTTCGATTTCAACGTAATCTCGTTGATTAAGGTGCATAGCTGCGCTCGAATGTGAAAATCGAGTTATCGGCGAATGCATCAAATCGCATGAAATACCAATGAAAGCATCAAAAAGATTCCCAATTAAACAATTGCATTCTATTCGACGATGTCGCGTTACGTTACCTCGAAAAGAAGGCGATTCTAATTCGAACAACGAACTACGATCCAGGCAACGATAAATCGTTATGATCCTTTTTTCTCTCTCGTCTGACAAATTAAAGTATCTCTCAACTTTACGATGAATACTCAGCTTAATGTTACGAGCCAGGATCGATTCCTAGTTTCTTCTTCTTGCTCGTCATCGCCTTAGTCGGTATCGTCGAACGAAACGGCTAGTTTTATCGTTCATAAAATTCACATGCGTACTATCGAGCGAAGTAACAAAGACCGAAGACAGAACGTGCGTCGGTCGATATCGGCTTTAGGACAAAAGGAAGGCGCTGAAAGGAATATCGGTAAAGAAGTCACGGTTACAGTCAGGTAATAATAATAAAAGTGATAACGCGGTCGCAGGGCACGCGGTAATCATTTCCACGAAGAAATCGACCACTAATTTAACTCCGGCTGTCACGTCCGCGTCAAGACATGACGTAATAGGACTGAAACAATGTCGAGTTGGAATGAGAGAGCCGCGAGCAGGCGGGAACAGCCAGAGCCCGTTACTAGTTGGAGCCCGGAGCGAGCCTAGTTTGTCAGCCAAAATAAACAGAATGTCACGGATATAAATAAAGCTTTCACTCTCTTCGCTCTTCTTTTCGCTGGGACCGACGTGCTTGACAGCGGTCCCTTGATCAGCGTGCATTCCGTCCCGGAAACACTGCTAAAACTGTCCGTCCGGCGCTACGTCAGTGACGGGAGTAATTATAGGACGGGAGCATAGAGTTCGTTCTCCATTCAATGGTCCTCTCGATTGTGAGATCGGTCGTAAAACGGTGGCTCGAATGATGATCGGGATCGTTAAATAGAGGAAAGCGCGTACAACGCCTCGCCCTTTGCGCCCTTTGTCTTAACGGAACGACGTTCCGCACGAGAGGCTGCGTTGATCGAGCAGAAGAAAGTTCCATCAAGGATAATTGTTTACCAGTCTTCTAACGACGCGACGCGTCCCTATCAGCCTGCCAAGTTCGTCCGAAAATGTCACGGAAGTGATCGCTCTTATTAGCCAGATCGAATCTTCTTGCAGGCTTCATCTACGATCCGCAACACGTAGATAAACGGCACCGGAAGCAAGGTGCGAATTATCGAAATTAACAAGGATCGTCAACCCCGCAGTCCCTTTCTCTTTCCCAAGTGTAGGAACCAAATCGAGTGCACGTAGCAGCCCTCGTGAATGTCTCGAAGCAACTGGCGATTCGCAGCGGAACAGTTATACCGGATTATCAATGCGTGCACACGTAATGCACGCATTGTATATCTCTGCGCGTTCCCGACGAACTGAGTTTCATGTTCGAGTAATCTCGCGCTCCGCGCGTGAACGCCTGGAGTCGCTCCATAGAAATTCTGGCTTCTACGTCAGTCGCAGGACGTTGGCGAGATTCGCCCTAACGACAAAGCAACTATAATGCTCTGATAGCGGATAACCACGAGCGCGAGCTCTTTCTCTCTTTCTCTCCATCCCTTCCTGTTTACTATTTTCCCGTTTTACCGGGATTTGCATGCAGCCGCAACGGCGCTATTCGTGGCGGTCGCCGGCGCGCGCACGTCCCGCATTCTGTATGGAAAAATCTTTTCCCGTATTGCACGTGCGCGCGGTTACAAATGGCTTGATCCCGGTTTCGGTTACACCACGTCGTCTCTATTCATTTTTATATACGACCAACGCTATGCACTTCTATCCTAGTTTCTCGTCTCTGTCTCGCTCTCATACAAATGAGCCAAAGGATTTCACCGCCGCTTACTAACGATCGTCGAGGCGACACAGATGCATCACGATTAGCGGAGGCATGCGCAAACTTGAAGGATCAAAGCTAACTTTCAGCAAGGCTGTTCCCTGTTACGCGCCATTACCCTCCTCTGACTCGCTAGTGTCCTCCTGAACACCTCTCGATCGCCAACACTGCAGGCTCTCCTTCCGCTTCGACTCGACCGCGCGACGCTCTTCGCTAAACTGAAGAATTAGCTACGTATGAAACTGTCGTACGAAGCTGCCGCGATCGAACGCTCAATCAACGCGGGAACGGTTTCCGTCTAGTAATATCCAACTGTTGCTAAATGGGATCGAGCATCGGTCCATGCAACGCGGTTACTTGATCCACGATCCTATTCGCATAACTGCGCAAGCTCGACCGTAACAAACAAAGTGTCAGAATCAGGTTTCGGTTAGCGCTAAACGCGCGAGGTGTAAAGCCGCTTGGATCTTGGCGTGATTACAATCTGGCACGTCATTTGCACGCGCAGCGCCGCTACGCCGCCCGAAACGCCGTTGCACCTCGTGACGCAAAAACCACCCGTGCGCGAACGTCCTCCGAGGGATTCCTGTGCGGCACGAACGAAAAAAGAGAAGAAAGAAAAACGAGGTGGATACAATAGGCTGGAATGGAGCGGCGGCGGGGGGAGGGGGGGGGRGGGGACGACAGCGGAAGAAAAGACGCGGAGGGTGAACCGTGAAGGAGCGAGCAAACGTGAGAGTGCGTGAGAGAGAGAGAGAGAGAGAGAGAGAGAGAGAGAGAGAGAGAGAGAGGGGGGGGGAAGAGGAAACAGAGAAAAAGAGAGAGGAGAGACGAACCGAGCGGTTCAGCCTGAGCGCAGCACGTGACGGGTGTCGTTAATATTTCATTAGCATTCGTTTTGCGTCGCCCTGCCAACGTGCCCGGTTTTATATACGTTCTACGTTACATCCCTGCCCGGAGCCGGTAGTCGGATTTTTATTGCTAACGCGGCGCAGTTATCCGTAAAAAAAAAATCCCGCGTTTTGCCGTGTCTCGTTGGCTCCCCCTTCACTCGCTCGCTCCTCGTTGGTTTTCGCGGTGGCATTCGATACGCTTTTTGGCGTTTCCGAGTTTTTACATAATTCCATTCTCGATCGGTACGCGGCGGAGGAAATCAGGGAGCTCGAAGCAGAATCTGCTGCGTATCTCTCCCTCTCCCTCTCTCTCTCTCTCTCTCTCTCTCTCTCTCTCTCTCTCTCTCTCTCTTTCTTAACAATGCGCTGCGAGAGATGATTCTCTCTTCTGTGTTCCATTAACGTTTTGCTATTTCTGGCGAACACTGAGGAAACAAATATTATCTACCTCACAGCGATATACTTTCTTGTTCAAATGTAGAAAAAGGAGACAATCTCTGATCTCTGATAAGCATGTAAAGTTCACGCGTGACACACTCGGTTGAAGGGAAAGGCCACATGAGCCGTATAAACCTTTGTGCTGAATGAGCACAAAATTATACCAAACGTATGATATCTGAATGGCCGCTTCTGCAACGGTGTCTGTGGTTTTACGATTGCATTGCGGGAATGCATTTACGAAATGATGCAAACGAAAGCGCGCGAGCGAATTTGCTGATGAAAATCAAGAATTTAACGGGAGTAAGAAAGCTCAAGAGCGGAACGTGTCGCGTAAGAAGATCGCGCACAGAGGTCGATCCCGCGCAAAGGTCGCCCTGGTAACAGGAGGCTGTCGGTAAAATTTGCTGGCGTTTCCCATGAGGAGCTTGCACGGCCTCGTCTTAGCGGTCCCGCCACTTGGTGCTTCGCAGCTCGATTATGTCTTCTTTGACTGCGCAATCTCGACAAGCCCCTCAATTCAGCCAATTAATTAGCACTTAATGAACGCGCTTTGAGCTGCATTCTCCGCCGTTACCACGCGGAGAGAGTCAACCTTACCTTCGCGACCGGTATTGTCTTCTCTTTCGGTTGCCGTAGCGTAATGTCATTTTGCTTGGAATGCCTTGATCGCGCCAGCGATCTGTCAATGATCGCGCGATCATTAAAACGACGGTCGGTGATCGACGGTCAATAATCTGATCACGTTCGATAGGGAAGGATACGGTGTTTCTTAAAACTCGTATGCATTCGGACGAAACACGGTTTCGATTCTCCAAACATGGATTCTTAAATCCTTAAATCCATCGAATCGCTGAAACCCGACGCCTTCTCGCTTTCGCTGATGTCGCGTGTTTCCGCCGATGCGGATCGATGATGACGCCCGGATAGCAAAGTATCGTTTTACATCGATACATTTACCGTTCACCCGAGTTCATCGAGATCGCTTCACGAACGAAATCGTAACCGTGATATGACTTTTCCCTAAGAACGAATTCGACACCGCCGCCTAGTCATGGAACGAGCGCTTCTCGCGGTATCGCAAATGTCATTCCTCCAATCTGTGATAGCCGAAATAACGGAAGTGGCACTCACCGTTCCGGTTCTCGCTGTCGGCCGGCTTCATCTGGATCGGATGGCGCATCTGGAAATAAAAGAGAATCAACGGTACAGTCTGCGCCTCTTGCACCGGTAATGCGTATGCGCGCGGTCTTATCATCAGCGCTTGGAGGACACCCGGGCGTAATAAAAGTAGCATCTATTATTGATAAGATCGCCGATAGCGTCGCGATGTTAGGGAGCGAGTTCGGGTGTAAAGCTCGTTTCGCGCTCTTTAAAAAATGCAACGGCTAGAAGCCGTTTTCCCCTGGTTCGCCAGTTCGTTGCCAGCGAGCGCGGTTCGTTTTATTTCTAAGGATTCTCTCCTGTTCCGCGCGCGAGATCGAAAATCAAACGCGACGAAACCCGCCGTTTCGCGGAATGCATCGATTCGCTGCACACGAAGATGCGATGTTTCCCGTTCTGCATACCCTCGCGATGATTTACCGTTTCCGATCTCCTGATTCTTTAAAAGATCGCTCGATCGGGACTCCTCGATACTACTTCTTTCTAAATTTGTATTCACGTCGGTACATTTCTCGTACACTTCTGCCGAGTTAATATTTTATTCAAACGTGTAGTTGGATAACAAAAGCATCTCGTTATATCTAGAGCTTTAAAGTTCCTACTCGTACCTACTCGCGTTCGTTCGCACGAGCGATTATAGAAATATTACAGCGAACGCTTGTGCCGTCAAAGAAGGAATAATCGAGATAATCAAGAGATCAGGAGCCAGCTCGCGCAAACGATTCGCAGATCATACTAGAAAATATTGATCCGCACTTCTGGGACGACGGGCGCTGTTATCACGATGCCGTAAACTGTTTATTACAACATTGCGTCATGCCGGATGTGTCAGGTCGTTTAAATGCGCGGCATTTCTCCGATAGGCGACTCTCGCGAGAGGGATGACGCATGGAAAACGGGGAAAGTAAGTTTCCGCGCTTCGATCCGGGCGCCTGTGTGGATATGGAAATGATCCCGGCGTATCTGCTCGCCGGCAGCACGGCGCAGCGAGATTTTCTGCGCAATGAATCGATGACGTCCGCCGCGTATTCACGCGCGCAAGCACACGCGATATTCGTGACAGATAAGGACACTCCGTGGTATCACACGGCGCGCGCGGCATGGCGGTATACGCTATGTACACGCGCCGCGATTATCTATCGCGGTCGTTGTAATAAAATCGATTTACGCCAAATTTAATTGTGCGCACCCCGCTGCGGGGTGAAATCCATTGCGCGTGATGTTTTAGCAATTATGCGATTGAAGCGGAGTACACGGCCGAGTTGCGAGGGCGATTTTCGAGCAAATGAATGTTATCGTGGGCGAACATGTGCGCGGGCTCTCATATTTTTCCGCGCGCGCGCGCCGAATACTCCGCTCAGATTATTTCAATAGCGCGGGGATTCCGAGATAAAAAAAAGTGCAGTCAATTAAACTGTTTTTGTTTCCCTCCTCTTTTTTCTTTTTCATTCTTTTTTCCTCCCTCTTTTGCCGCCCCCTTCTCTCTCTCTCTCTCTCTCTCTCTCTCTCTCTCTCTCTCTCTCTCTCTTTGGATTGCGGCGCGACCTAATAGCGCGGTGTAATAACCAATAAACCTCAACTGTTTCGCTTATAATGGCCCGTGAAATTTATTCGCCGATCGGCCACCGGTATTTAGTTACTATAAATATATTTTTTTACCTTTTGCTGTTGTTATCCCGTCGGGAATTCATTAACGATCTCTCGCGGCGCGAATTTTCGAATGCCATTTAATAGCCCCAATTAGCCCCTATGGATCGTAGAAAAATTAGTGGGGTGATTACTCACCGCAAATGAAAATGCAACGGCTGTACCGTAAAGTTAAGCTCTCCGAGCCGAGATGACGTATTATCGCGCCATAACGGGACGCAACCGCGTCCGAGGGAGGAAAAGAGAGGTAACGAGAAAGAAAGAAGGACAGCCGGCATTTATGGGTAAGTCTTGATAGAGATTTCCTTCCGCGGAAAATGCTAGATAGCCCGACGTTTCCGTTTATTATGGCGCTTATCGCACGTCGGCGAAATAAGCCGTCGGTTTTTACGACGCTCGAATCATATCGATCGATCGAGCGCGAACGACGAACGCGTGGATCACACTTCCGAGCCGTTCGTTTCGGGTCTAATTAAATGTCAAAGCTCGGCCGATGACGAGCGGATGGAAACAGTTGACACATCTCCGACGAAACGCCTGCCAGTCGTAATGAATGACTCATTGTCGCGAAACGAACCCGAGGGAAATAAGAGGAGTGGTTCGTCGACACTCGTGGCTAAACGACTAAACACCAGCGGCCACGTCATCGTATCGTTCAAAGGTGACGAATATGTACGCTGTGCATACTAATTTCAAGTGAGGCAGATCCGAAAATGTTCGTCGCAATAAAAAGCTGACGACCGATCCTCTTCGAGGATGTACCTGTTTCACCTGTTTATTCCAGATGAAAATGTATCGCAATTAATTGCGACGAGATGAAACATTTCTCGGTACATTTCTCTTCCACGTGCTTGATGGAAATGTATAATATATGCCTGGCTATTCGACATTTTATCGATGCTCGACGCGATGCGTGCGCGCGAATCGCTAAATCTTCCTGGTCCTTGTTCCAGAAATTCTCGATTGCACGGATCTTCAATTCCGGGAGCTTCCGCTTCCGTGAATCTCTGATCATAATTCTCAACGGTCCAATACATACAGATTAGCGCCGTAGGTCCCCGGATCTCACGTATCCGTAGACATTGGATTCCCATGGATATTCTCCGCTGTATAAATCTTTAATTTCATTCGCATTCAATATTCCGTCGATTCCGGCGATATGTTTCCGTGAATATTTATACGACGCCCAGAAGTTTCTCAAAGGTCTTTAATCGGCGTGACACGTGACGCAGCGGGGACACGTCCGTTTCCAAGAGCCATCTGGGGTTCCTCTGAGCCTCGATTTCATAGACAATCGCGGCGTTCTATTTAAAATACATAGGACCGGCAAATCTCGTCCGCGGGCACTGATTTCCATAAATTCTCGATTCTCGCATGTGCACTTACTCCCACGGGGGATCGGGCTCTGCGGGCCCTCAATTTCGCGGACGGTCATTTTCATAACTCCTTGTATCTGATGTAATCCGTCGGGCAGTTACGGCCATTTTTAACGGCCTTAAGGGTTTAGACTTCGGCGGAGAGTATCCCGGCGCGTGTTCGCTCAGCCGCCGCGGCGCTCATTTGCCATTCATTTCCGAAACTGGGTTGCTCGCAATTGTGCCTGTGGTTCTATCTCGCAGCCGTCTACGTTCGGAAGGATCATCCCAAGATTCGAATTCGATATCCGTATCGACTGGCGGGATCGATACCGCCAGCTCAGGTACGACCGACCCGCCGTCCGCGATTGCGATCGAAGATTATGCGCATCGACTAACGACCCATATACCACAACGATGATGCAATCTGGATGTACCAGATTCGCTGTGCGGCGCAGTGAGTCGGTACTTTACGTGATATAACGAAGCGTTGCAATGATTTCGTAACGAAAGAGTGGAGAAGCTCGGCACTTTGCGTTCTTCACGATGCAGCAGATCGGAGCAGCGATGCATTTGCTTGCAAGAAAGGGTTCTTTATTTGAGAAGCATGTTACCCCCGTAATCTACGTTTATGTTCTTCTACTAGTTTAATTTTCAGGCACCTCATGCGCGAAGTCTTGTTCGGAAAGGCCTGTTTAACGCGTGTAATTTGCGGATAACGCGGATTTCATTCCCATGTGATCGTTCGTAAATTAAGATAAGTAAGTGATAAGTGACAAACACGTTGCTTACACGATTTGTTCAAGATACGCCGCAACGAGATTTCTCATTAATCCGTAACACGGTCCGGTGACGTGAATTAAGTGGTCAGATAGATCAAGACTATTTTACACGCGCTCATAAATAGAGCGCCGGATCACTCGACTATGTCACTTGGAGAGATGCCTACTAGCCAGCCTCTTAAATCAACGAGAGAGACGCCCGTAGCAATCGCGCAACTATCATCTGCAAACTGCCTCTGAGAATCGCCGCGTTATCGATCATGTAAATGGACATTTATATAAAGCAAAAAAAAGATGTCGGTTCGTTTGATCCGGCAACGAATGCTCCGATCGAAAATCCGTCTTTCAAAGTTCCGGGATAGAAAAATCGATCATGATGTAGGATACGATTTAAACAATCCGAGCTGTAGCGATGCAAAAAGAAGCAAAACGAACGGTTTGCGATACCGAGACACTTGGGGGATGCATCGTAAAGGGAATTTTGTCGGAGGGATGAGAGAGGATGCATCTTGAGGAGTACAAGATATCGCGCGGCGTGAGAGTTCGGGATATTCTATTTGCGAATCTCCTCGATACTCCGGATGCGAAAGAATTTCTCGTATCGCGCTGCGAGAGCCAGCATGAAATTCATATCTATGCTAAGCGCGTGGCGCGTTTGAGTTTAGTGCCTTCCGCGTCGTACCTTTATATTGCGGCCGATTCGGTAATTTCGTGCACGGCAATCCCGCTTAAAGTCGACGGACGGTTCGGCTTCCGAGCGAGAATAAACTCCATCTTCTCGGATCTTTCTAAGGATCTAATAATTCGGGAAACGCGCGAGTTCGTCCGCGAAAATGTCCGGAAAGGAATTCCGAGAATGCCGAACGATATGGCGACATCGTCAACGTAGAAATTAAACGTGATCCAGTCTGGACGTTTGCCGAAACGGAGAATATTTTCTTGGAATGATGAAATATCATGGAATAGATGAGGCGTAATCGGCTTTCAGCCTTCCGAACGTGCAATCTCCTCCTGACGGACTGCAATTCTCGATTTTTAATCCAGTCCCCTTCCCAAGAAATGAACTTCAACAGTTTCCGCGCGGAAAGAAGAGCGCGGACAGTCGGCAAATCGGAGTTACACCCGTGAATTTTCCCGGCGTTCATCCCCATTTGAGAAGTGCAAGTTTCCTTCCGCAGAGATTCTTTTTCCGCGTCACAGGTCGGCGGGAAGTGCCCTTTAATCCTGCTAAATTTTAATCCACCTATATTCAATAGGGATTCCTCAAACGATCGTAGAAAAGCACGAAACTGCTTTAATCATGATACTCGTAAAAGTGCATTATGACCTTCCAATTCCAGAAGTATCATTCTTTCGGTCGTTGCGGGAAGCAAATCGTTTACACGTAATCCGTTTCACGTACTCACATCGATCATATCGATGATCTCATTCCTGCATCCGATTATGCATAGATCTCAGCTTCATGTACCAAATTTCGATGGTTTGCGTCTTGATACTAATGCCCGAGCGCTCTCAGGATATCGAAGTTAAAGCAAACGGTATCTTCGCGTCTTGACATGCATCTCTGTTCCCTGCACTCGCCCGGGACTCGATTTAAAGTTACACCGCTGCTTACGTATTCTTGCGTCCCGCTCATTTCCAGGATACGCCCGAAGCTCCTTTATCCTTCTTAGTTCGGCCGCGTCCGGACTGCGAAAGTAGCAGTTCCGCTTTCCTGCTGGCGCGGCGCCGCGCCGCGCGTTGCAACGCTCGTCGGCTACGGCTGACTTTTAATCTCGACCCCATTGTGAAGGCCGGAGGAGGGTAATTTTTATAATCTTCGCGCGGGGATGGGGAACGGTGTGATGACTGGATTTAAACTTGCACCTCGCCTCTCTCTTGTCCTCCTCTCCGTATCGGTCGCGCCTTAAAGGGGACGCGACCTCATCCCCGGGCCGCTGGTCCCTCGACCTTCCCTTCGTCACTCCGAGCCGTGGATTCTACCACCGTCTCGACGCCCATCTCTAGCCTGCGCTTTAATCGTCGGCGAAACTACGGCGGTTCCCACTTTCGCCGCCTGCTGACTCGGACCTTCGCGACTTTTAATCTTCACGGGTTTGCCCCTGCTACTACTGGGAGGGTGGAAGGGAGTTAGCTCCGCTAACTTTCCATGATATTTACGCGGACGGCGGATTTGTAATATTTGCAGAAATGTTTGAGATGGTTTAAGAGGGAGGAGTCGGCGGATTAAAGAGACGCACGGTTCGCCATCCATCTTTGAGCTGGGGAAAAGCGCGGTGTTTTCGTTCGAACTGGAGAATCTGCATTTATTTGTACGAATGGCACAGATGTGAAAGAAGGTATAAAAGTACGAAAATATGTAAAGAAGAAGAAACCAACAGCAGTTGGGAATGATAAGGGAAGAACAGCAAAACTGTTTACATCCTTTTGGGGATCCTGATTTACGAATGTCAAATTTATCTGTTCGTATTTTACAAGCATACGTTTACGATGTTGCCCCGCGTGCGGTAAACTGCGAGAAATAATATCGGACGATTCAGTGCGGAATAAAATGAATCCGCATATTTTCATCTATTTAACGTGCGGGAAATCGGGCTGCGCAAACACGCCTCGAAATGCAAAATTCCCGATTTCGAATACCACTGGATGCAACAGCGGCGGCAGCCATAGAGTCGCCAAGGAAAATTCTCTTTTGTTCATCCCCGCCCGCATATTTCCCACCAGATCTCTCTCGACTGTGCGATATAAATTCAATATCCACACGGTAAAAGCCGATCGACCAGGGTGCGCTTTGACATCCGAGGGGTTGCCCCGAAAGTGACAAGGGCGCGTCGCTGGGAGGGCGCAGGATGCGCGGCGGTAGGTAGCGCGGGTATTAAAATCGACGTATTCGACTCAAGGGCTCGGCCGTCGTATCGCCAGTTATAAATTCGTTTCACGTACCGCCACGTCGGGGCGGCGTCGACAGAATGAAAAAAGGGCGCGGCGAGGGGCCAGCGGGGCATGGGAACGGGTTGGCCGGAAGGGGCGCGAGAGAAAGAGAGGGCTTTTTTTCCTCCGGTGAGTGGCGAACGCGCGCAGCGAAGAGAGCCTCGTGAAAAATCTGCATGGATTTTAGCGGCGACGGCGGGGCGCGACGCGGCGGGGAGRAAAAAAATGCGGCCGCCACGTGCACCCGCGCGAACCGAACGCCCGGCGGGGGCGGGGGGAGGGGGCGGGGGCAGGAGGAGGACGGGCGCCGCGACACGGCGAAACCGATGTTCCCAATGAAGGGAAACATGAAATACGAGAGCGCCGATGGCGCGCGGCAGCCCGGAATGAGAAAGGATCAATTTCTGGTCGATTTTGCGCGGCGGGGGGTGAGAGGGGGGGGGGCAAACACGCTCATCGAATTTATGATTTTGCGTCCGGCGAGTGATCCTGACTCGATCTCTCTCTTTCTCTCTCTCTCTCTCTCTCTCTCTCTCTCTCTCTCTCTCGAATCGTGGCGTTTCATCCAAATGGCCTTTAACGGCGCTTTGCCCGATTCTTTCGTGTCTTCTCTCCAAGTTATTTTATTTCCGGCAAACGATCCCGTGAAATACGCAGGAGAGATGAGGGGGAAACAATCGAGTCAGGTCTGAGCAAAATCTGAGTATGGTCAGTCGCCTTAAGCCGGAATTATACGATGAGCGGCGATGGAGCTGCTTCACGAGAAAATCGTATCGAATCGATTATTTAATACAACGCGTATCGATGTATATCGAAATTTTTCATTAGAAATAAACGAATTGGCGCACGTAACGTTATCGATGAAAAATGGAAAAAGAAAAAAAGAAAAAAACGCGATAAATAATACCAGAGAGAGAGAGAGAGAGAGAGAGAGAGAGAGAGAGAGAGAGAGAGAGAGAGAGAGAGAGAGAGAGAGAGAGAGGGAGGGGAGAGAGAGYACAGCTTGCCGGATATCCTCGAATAAAAAAATCAATTCGATAGGTCGATTCCGGTGTACGATAGTAACAAACATGCACGTCAAATGTATGAGCAGGTTTGATAGCGCATCCTCTCGGAGCATTGGTTACGATAACCATTCATATAACATTTCAATACAATGCAAGAGAAATTTGGATTTATCTCTCTCATCACGATGCGCGCCGCATCGACATAACCGATGTTCTCGATAAGAGGAAAAATGAAATGTAGAAAAATCCAGCATCGCGAAACAGGCGAGAGCATCCGTCGAATCTGCGAACGCGCTCGGCAATTCGGCCGCTTCGAATGGTCGTTATTGAAATCAGTCGTAACGTTTCGCGGGAAATGTCGGCGCAGTCGTCGCGATTCCTCGGCTTGCAGAATGTTGAACGGCGGAACATTAATTTCCCGCACGCGTAACAAGTAACGGAGACTGCTTTTTGACGTTGAGAAAAAGCGAGCCAGGAGGATGAAACCGATGTTCCTTCAATGAGAGAACGAATGAAATACGAGAGGAACGGCGTGACGCGTGCTGCGATGAAAAAGAGTAAAACGTTAGCGGATGTTATGATGGGAGCAAACATGCCTATCAAATTTATGAATAATGGTTGTTTGGTAATGTAACCTGCCAGAATCGGCGAGATATAGATAAACATCGATATAGATTATAGATTATCACCCTTCCGCAACAAAAGAAGAGAAAAAAATGAGCTTTTAACTCTTCGCAGCATCGTGCACGCGTATATACATACATGCACACATACATACATACATATATATATATATATATGTGTGTGTGTGTGTGTGCGATGTGAAATAAATTCAACGTTCTAACAAATAATAGAAAAGATTTCTAGTCAAAACTGGCGATAAATCATATATAGTGATGCTTGTAGTGGAACATAAGCATGCATTTGTAAAATAAATTTCTTTAAATACGTATTTATCTGAAAACAGTTACTTAAACATTCGTTGAATGCAAACAGCCAAATTAAATATTATGTTCTCTGCTCTATCGATTCCAATTATAGTCATTGAAACTGAGATCGAATGATCAGTTATGTCAACTTATATCATTTACATGCAGCAATATCCTCTTGTTGCGTATCAGCGTTATATAAAAGTCATTGTTTTAATATTCTTATTACTATGATAATTATATTTATATTAATGCGATATTAATGCCTAATAATAATGTTAATATCTAACATATTATACAGAAATATACAAATAAAGAAATATACAATACACTGCATGAGAACCTGCATTAACAGAAAGAAAGCCGTATTAGCACATCGCTAACCAGACGTATCTTTCTGGTCCAATCGCAGGGAGCGCATAAATTTTTATCGTAACGCAAAGACGGTCATCGAGACCGGAGATCTCGGACGAACGCCATCGGTTTCCGGCGCGCCTTGTAAACGATGCGTAGTCATTCAATTTCCGTGACGCGGCTTCCTTCGGAGAGCGGGTCCTTTCAGCTTGCCGGAGGACCATGAGTTTTCGAGTTTTCGCGACTTATCCGGCGTACGATCTCGTCTTCATTTCCGTCGCACGCATCACCGGCTTTCGTCGAATCGCCAGCTCGGAAAGTCGAGGACGTCTGGCGTCTTGTCATGAAAAATTAGTGAACGCGCGCGCGTTTTGTCGAAGCGGTTTTGCAAGCTCGATAAATCGATCGCTTGCGTACACTCGGTTTCGCTCTTCTATTCGCTTTCTTGCTCTATTTCCCTCTCTCTCTCTCTCTCTCTCTCTCTCTCTCTCTCTCTCTCTCCCTTTCTCTATTGTATTGAATCGACGGAAATTAAACGATACCTGCGGATGATATACTCGAGTATAAATCCGTTTACTTCGAACTTCATAGAATGGAAGTCCACTTGCACATTCGGGCGAAATGCGGTATAACGGCTGTTGATTATTCGTACAATAGTCGTGGAATGAAATTTGATTCCCTCATGAGATCAGTGAGAGCAGTGCCTCGGGATTTTTTGGCAATTTTTCCCACAATTTCCAGGATTACGTGTGATCCATTTTCCCTTATTGTTTCTATATCTCAGAGGATTTCTCAACGTATTTTTGCGCGTGGCCAAGTTATCTAGGAAATTGGCACGGCGACTCCCGGCTATAAATCTTTGAACAAAGTTCTATTCTGACACACGTCGCGTAAATCTTGCTACCTATGGCCGATGGGAAGTGTCTCAGAAAATTGTAGGTATAATAAAAGCTTTATGTCCACCGTGAGGGAAATAAAAAAATTATGGTCTCCACTTTTTATAGAAAATGCGCGGCATAGTTACGAGTCATAATTTTACGCAACGAGTAACGCGTCCAATCGAATCCGCTCCGGTGAATTTCCCGGATTTTCCATTCAGGTGTTTCGTTTGCGGAAATTTGTTAGCAAATTTATGCCGCTACAATTCTACAACCCTTCTATTCTCACCGCAAATTGTTTCAAATATCGATTATCGTTCTTAATAGCAGCGATCGAATCGAATTCCACACAAGTATCTCAGAATTATCCCTTCATATCTGTAACGGTAATATCATAAATTTTCGGTCAATGATTAAATCAATTAAGGGAAATCAAAGTAAAAGTAAAGCAAGAATAAAATTAAAATTCTCCATATATTTTACTTTTTATGAAATTCAGACGCGAATGATATCTCTACGAAAAGATTCAACGATTCGCGTGTAATACTTGAATGAACAAAGTGCCGAAGAATTGAAAGCTTCGAGGATCGAAAAATAATAATGGAAAATTATAATCTTCCCTCGTTCGACATCGTCTGCAAAATGAAACGTGAAAGCTCTCAAGTGGAGAATAATGACGCTGTTGCCGGATACACCGTGATTTCTCGCCGCGAACGTCAGTGCCGGACGTAACTGCTGATCCGAGCGAAATAAAACAAAAAAAAAACAAAAAAAAAACAAAAAAAAAAAAAAAAAAAAAAAAAAAAAAAAGGAGGGAAAAAAAAAAAAAAAAAAAAAAAAAAAAAAACAAAAAAAAAAAAAAAACAAAAAAACAAAAAAGGGAGGGAAAAAACAAAGGAAAGAAAAGAGAAAACAACACAGGAAAAAACAAAACAAAACGAAACAAAAAGTCGTCGTTCCCGATTCTCTGGTGAGGTTACCGCAATATCGCGACGCGATGAGCCATAATGTAACGTCCGGCGATTCGCCGCGGATGATCCGTTGCAGTCGATTGCTCGGATTTTCCGGGATACCAATGGGGCACTAAAAGTGATTAAATTACTTGGCAAACTGGCATTGGGTAAACTAGGCGGTGATTGATACGCGCGGGTGTGTGCGCACGCTGCACGCGAGGGACGCGCGATCATTTACGTGTGACTGACATCTGTTTACTTGATAGAGATTTACCCCGGCGTTGCGTCGATCGATCGACCGGTTTTCGTCAGTGATCTAGACGTGACTATTCGGTGACGGGGCTATGGACAAGAACGTTTAAACGACCCGTCCGGTTCCGCCTTCCGCTCGACGTGAAAACGTGTGCATGCGTGTGCATGTGTGTGTGTGTGTATGCGCGCAAGTGTGTCTCTTGCGCGTGTGTGCAGCGATTCTGCCGTTCGAAGTCAGTCTTAAGTTTCCATAAAATTGATACGAAACTAATACGAAGAAGGAAGTTCATCGGCCGTCAACCTTACGCACTCTCATCTTCGCTCATGCGTGTGCGTATAAATATGAGAGAGACGCGATGACGCGTCTGTCAGGTAAACGATGGCTCAGTAGTCATCAATCGGTACGCGTTGCAGCGAATGAACAATGCGTTCGGCAAACATGAGTTTCCGAGGCTCGAGAAATGTGCATAATGAGCGCGAGTGCAACGCAAACGAGTGCGAGTCATTGTTGAGTTCGCGTTTGGTCTAATTCTCTTTGGTCTCACACGCAAGCTGGCTACACAACAAAGAAAATGTTAAACGTATTTGACTTTACGCCGCCACCCTGCTCGCTCCATTCGTCATTAAAGCTCTCCTCGTTTATCTCGCTGCTTGCTTCCTGCTTCCCTTTCCCCGCAAATGTTCGTATACGTTATCATCGATTCACGTTCGGGACGACTATCGCAGGCTTGCGCATCGTCTCGCTCTCGCAGGAGGCGCGCGACTTTCGCCATCGCAATCGCAATTGATTACCTGCGCGATGATTTTCGCGTGCAGCGTGCTCGCCGGCTCGTTTCGCTCTCGCGCTATCAATTTCCATTCCGCGTTTCTATCCGGCATGGGCGGGCGTTTCCGTCGGCGTGCCGCATTTCTCAGGGAAATGGGAATCGATTTGAAGAACGTCGCTGCGAAACTGCACTTGGCAACACGCCCTCCGCCTGTCTCCGGACGCCATCGGATCATCCCTCTGGTGTCCCATTCCGGCGGATCAAGCCCTCGCGCCTTTCTTTCGCCATCCCGATCTTTTAACGCTTGTTCACCGCGTTCACCGCGAAATATCTTTTAAGCGCGATACTTGTGCGCGTTGCTTTCCCATTTTCTCTCCCTCCTTTTGTACGTTTCATTAGAGAGTTCCGCTCGAGAGAGATAGCGCGATAAAGACGAAGAAGAGTTATCGGGAATCGTTTCGGAGGTGGAAGACTCGTGATATCTTAAAAATTAGTTTCAGACTTCGCTTTCTGTAATACAGGCAGTTGAAAAGCACATCTTTTCACATTTTGCGAGAATATTTTTGATTAATTAATATTTATTCCCATATTGACGATTATTCGACGTTATGATCGTTTCGAATAATAATATCGATGTTTCTGATCAATGAATATGATCCGATACATATATATGCAGCATTATTAGATATAATAATATGCGGGAAAAGACAGTGCTTAGACAGATGAATGTGAATATAGGCAGGCTGCAAAATCGCGTAATGTGAATATGATTCGCATGGCGATGCTGTTTATGAAATGGCAATGTCACCGCGTTACGAGAAATTTCGTTGAAAATGCTTTCCTCGGACGGATGTTTTGCTGGAAATTTTCATCGGGAGAACGTTTGTCGGCTGGGCGTTTTGTCAAACAGGCATTTTATCGAACATACATTTCAACGATCTGACACATACCGTATTACATATCGTACATCACGCTGCACGCGCGATATAACGCACGATAGACATAAAACATTAGATAAGATGCTATTAATCTATCCTTTATTTTAATGGAATTGTCTCTTTTCTCCTCCTCTCTCTCTCTCTGTCTCTCTCTGTTTTGTTTCTCGCTTCTCTTGCAACGTCCGATTAGCCGATAACTTGATGATAGTCGTCTCTCTTCGCCGACCGAAATAATTAAGCGCAGTCGTCGTCTCTCGGCAATCGTGCCGCAACTAAATAAATTTCGCGCGGCAGAATAAATTGAGAGATCTATGGATAAAGGAGCAGCAAAACAGGAGATTACGAATGTTTCGCATTTATGTGGAGATTGAAAAGTTATAAGAGATCGAGCGAGATTTTCAGGAAAAAGAAGGAAAAAATGTCGACCGCCCCCAGGCTCAAGGAAGAGCGCTCAATAAAGCCGACGTTGTTGTATCGCGCGTACTCGATGCTGTCCAGGAGCGATATATCCGGAAATTGAAAGTTTCCTGTTGGGAAAGGGGGAGGCAGAGAGGAGGGCCGGGCCGGGTGCACAGGTAGGAAGAGAGATTTGTCTCACCGTGTCACGGGAGATCACTGTTCCTTTATTTTTATTTCGCGTCGCTCCGAGCGAGATCGGTCTTCGTGGTCGGCGGGAATATTCGCGACGACTCCGGGTAATATACTACGTTATAATCTCCTCCGGGAATTGGATCGAGATTACACGAACAGGTAGAACGCGTGTGTACACACACGCACGCGCATACACACACGCACATGTATACACACACGTGCGCTCGCGTCGCGAGACAAATCGATTATCCGTGGATCGTCGTATAACTAATTGTTTCGGAATCAGATTTTTGCGGGAAAATTGCGCCCGCGAGTGCTCTCCTCGTCTCTTCTCCTCCTTTCCCCCTCCCTTCCCCCTATCTCCCTCGCCCCCTCCCGCCCGCCGCTACCTTACTGCGGAGGCCCGAATGAGCGCGGAAGTAATTCCCCTGCCGAAGCGATTTCATCCGCCGTATATTTCCATTTGTATCCGACTTAAGCGTTTCATTTGTCATCGCGGAGTTGCAGTCTACTTCCATACGGGCGTACTGCGCTTTCGATTTGCCTCGGCTTACGCGGATTACGCGGTCATCGCGAATTTCCATTCGCAAAACTCAACTTGGAGATAGCGAGTATCGTAAACAAGTATTGATAAAATTGCGACGTTGTATTCTCATCACACCCGTTTTCAAACGTTTCAATGCCCTTCGGTTGAATTAATATCGAGGAAGGAGAGAAGAATAAAATAAGAGATTTCTCATTTATGCATTTGGGCAATGTTCATTTGTCTTAACTGATCCAGGGAAATCAATTGAAAATAATAAGGACGCTAATCGTTCTAATCGTATGCCTAGATGTTAAAATCGTAAGCTTACTTTTTTTCCGTTGATTTGTCCGTTGATCTTTTAATTCCGTTAATCAGGTGTAAAAGGAAGCCCTTAAAACGATCTCTTTGCATATCGCTACTGTAAATTGTAAACGAATGACAATGTGGTTTTTCGTACGGAAGAATCGACGCTAAAAATCAAGCGCTGAAAGTCGTGTTCAATACGAGAGATACGGACAATAGTTTGTCGCATCTAACTTTCTCGATTCTTGCACGTATATGCCCATTATATAAATTTTATTAAGATTTATTTTTATTAATATATACTCTTCTGCGCGCTTTGCAGTGTTCTGCACGAAAGTTCAAGCTAATGTTATCGTTGCAAATATGTAATTAAATTAGCATTTTCATCTGTTCTTATGCGTGCACAGCGCAGATGCTATAAAAAAGTACTGACCCAGTTGCAACCGAGGGATCGATCGAAGTGGAAGAACGGAGTCCCTTTTATAAAATTACATTCAATTCTACAGCTAACAAAGAAAGCGAAATGCGCCTTCATTTCCGATGGAAATAAAAATGCACCGCGAGAGAAGGACGATTGTCGGTAAAACGCGCTTCATCCGTTAACGAACGAGCAACGAGAAATAAAATTATCAATTGTTGTTATCGCGATTATGTATGGCTAGGACAAATCATAAATTACTGATGCAATTATCTGAAGTGTTCGGCAATATCCGGTAATCGTATCGGATCACATCTACAAATCGGCCCAAATAATTGTCGAGTCCCGTAATTGAGCTGGGATTTGACTTCGCGTATAGAGAGCGCAATTTCCATTTTAATCCCAGAAAAAATGCACGCTAATTCTAGTACCAATTGCGACAATAACGTGAACGTCGAGGCGAAATTTCGTTGAGCACTCAAACCGGTCGATTTGAAAACCTCCCGGAATACATTTCGATCCAAGCGAAATTCTTTCAATAAGGACGCAGGATCAATTCGTTACGAGATCGGATCTACTTTCGAATGATTCCCCGCGAATAAATCGGATTTCTCCATTCGTTTCGATCTTGATTGCAAGTTACCTCGGTATTCAATTCAATTTATATTTTAGCATACTTCCTTACAGACGCAGAAAATTAATTTTAATACACAAGATTTGCGAGAGAACGAACGCGTCTATATATTTCTGTCAACTTTCTTTTCCTTAAAATCCCTCGGCTTTATCCGCAGTTCATTCTCATAGGCAGCGACACGTGTGCACTTCTCCCTTCTTACGAGATCTTCTTTCTCTCCCCAATTTCTTTCCCAGCAAATTTATCCGGTACTCGCTGTCCCCGCGTCACTTGGGTCCAGATTACGCGACGTAAAGCCTAGCAGGAATGTCAGTTCTTTCCTTTCTATTTGCGCGAAGAAATCTCGCGGTCCAGCACGGCGCGGAGACGTGAGGCGACAGAACTGCGTTCATCTTCGTTGGGTGCAACAAATCTCTCAAGATGAAAAATCATCTCGGCGAAATGGCGCGGAATTCTCGCCCCTTACAATTTATCAATGGCGATACAGGGCTGGACTAGATAAAAGTGTCAGCTTTCGTCATCGATATCGAGCCATCTCGCGTTGATGTCCACATAAGCGAGACTCTTCGTGCCGCCGAAACGTCTCGCGCGCGATACAGCATCCGGCTTAATAAATCCAGTCATCGTGGCCACATCTGTGATCTGTCATGTCTGAAGTCTGCGTTGAGATTGTGCCGATTTGTCTTGATATCGGATCCTTCGTGTCTCTATTCATCCCCTGCTAGTTTGTTTGAGCGAATCGACGAACAATCAAGGAATTTTCTCACGATTTCTCACGAGTAGGTCGATATAGCGTGATGGATCAATCTCCAAAAGGCGGGCGCGTCAATATCGAACGCATTTAATGATTCCGCTGCAGCGTCATCCGTGAGCACCATCATTGCTCGCGCGCCGAGACGCGCTGAAATGTCAATCCCGAATCGGCGCTCGCGACCGGTCGTTTCGCGAGGGTTGACCCTGTCCGCGCTTTTTCCTCCATCTTCTCATTGATTTCACATTAAAACGTGCCGCTCGTATGCGGCAACGTCACGCAATATGCCGCACCCGAGCGTATATTCAGAGAATCGCTTGTTGCCGCGCGGAGATCCGCTTGCCGCCCCCGTCGTCAAAATCGCCGCCGTCCGCGGCGTGGCAAAAGTCATTTCGGCTGGTAATTAGTTGGCCGAGTCGCGACAAATTGAAAAAGTTTCTGAGAAATGGGACGCAATTTAGCCCGTGGCCGCACGCGCGCGCGACATTTCCGCGACGATAATCCAATGGCGGCGTCGTCGTCGCCGCGCAGCGTCGCGACGCAAATCGAATTCCTCCGCGTTTCTTCTCCCGCTGCTTTTCCGCGCGTTTTATTTTATCCTTCTTCCCTCCCTCTCCCTCCCCCCCACTCTCCAACCCCATCCCGTAGCTCTCGTTAGACCGCTGAGCGGCCAAGTCGCGAAATTTCGCGGCTCCGGCGTCTCGCAATTCCGCCGGGCAGCAAATCGTTGTCGCGGCTCCCGCGAATAAATACCGACAATCAACTCCTACGTATAATTTTTCTTGTTTCGTTGCGTGCGCTGCGAATCGTTTGACGAAACGAAAATTCTTATCGGAAAATAGATTGCTTCCTTGCCACACGATGTATGTATTTAAGACCGGAGCACGTGGACGGGAACAGGCATTAAAAGCTAAGAGAAGGACGAAGTAACATTTTCTTCTAGAGCCCATTTCTGCTCTTCTCGTGTCTCGAATCATCCGCCTCTCTCTCTCTCTCTCTCTCTCTCTCTCTCTCTCTCTTCGCTTGGTGATCTGCCGCACGTATGAGGAAGGGAGAAATTTCAAGAAGCTCGCATCGCGAGCACAGCTGATTCCTAATGCATGAAACGAGTCTTTCCGTTTAACGCACGCGAGATCCCGAAAATCGTGCGGACGCGTTTCCCTTCGATCCGACTCGACGTTAATTCGCGACACCCTCGAACGCCCTGGCAAAAAATCGAACGACTCCAGGAGCGACGTGGTTGTCGGGCGTTTTCGTCGATCGGCTCTCTCCTTTTTCACGTCCACATCCATCCGCCGATTGTCGTCTCGCTCTCCTCTCCTCCGCCTCTCCTCGTCGTCCGCGGCCATTATCTCGGACCGATAATGACGTCCATTATTTTTTGTTACTGCACCGTGCACAGGGTAATGGCGGAATCGGGGGGTGAGTACGGCGGGTATTCGTTAGCGCCCCGGAGAATCATACGATGTCGTTATACGATTACGACCTTCGTCCCTGCGAGGTGGAAGTGCTCACGATTCTTCGCATCGGACGGTCGACGACTTCGTTTTTCTAAGCCGACAATCGGCGTCTTCGCTGCGACGCCGTGCGAGCAGAACGAGACAGAAAGGACAGAGAGACAGAGAGAGAGAGAGAGAGAGAGAGAGAGAGAGAGAGAGAGAGAAGGCGCGCGAGAGAGCGTTTAACTGGCGACAAATTATACACGCTTGACCCGCCGTAACTCTCGGCGCTTTCTGCCCAAGCGCGCTACCGAACACGCCGGAGAGATGAAGAGAGAAGTGGCGGGAAAGTTAATTATACGGTTTACGATTTTTTCGCCCGGCCGTTTACGCGTCACGTATCTTCCCCCTGACACTTGCCACGCTTTACGATTCAATTTCTGCGCTCGTCCCCGTGAATCGTCGATCGAGTGACCATTCGGCGACGCTTGCGAGTAGCAAAGAAAGCTCTTGGAAGAAAAAGAATTTCTGTATAATTAGTTATTGTACACATATATGTGTATATAGCGAAAGATTTTCTGACACAGGAACGCGCGAACGACGGATGCGCATTGATGGATGGACTGAGAAACTGGCAAACCGGTCGGTGTTATTTGAGACGATAATGTAGGTCAAGCCTTTTTCCGTTGGCGTGTTATCATCCGCCCAGCTCGTCCCGCTTCTTCTTTAAGGCATCAAACAGAAAAACAAATAGAGCGCGAGACAGGTTGTTCGACGTCTTTGTCGCTTTACGATCAACGGTGATTTATTTTTGACCACCCGCTGGGCGTTCGCCAATGGTCGAAGCCTTCTAGCACCTCGCGTCATTCCGATCGGAATATATCGATCGTGCACGGCAAACGCCCGATTTAATGGCCGCGGTATTACGCGCTGGATCGCGTGTCCGAAACGTCGATAAATCAAAAACTCCGGATTAAATTGTCGCTGGTTATTGAGGCAAATTGAATGACAATTTATGCTCGATAATACTCCGTTATCTCGGACTTGAGCTCGCCACTTCGTAGTCTTCAGGATACGCGGCGTTCAGTGTTCACCCGGAGAATAACGCTCGATGATAAACTGGCGTCTCTTCTCGCCGTGACTCTCTCCGACTGGCTGAATTTTATTTCTTTTCAACTTTGACAATTACTTCGTCCGATCGGCAGCTTCGCTCGCCGAGACGAGACGAGATAGCGGCGAATGATACTTCGAGGATTATGCGGTGTCGCGCGCATCCGTGACACATGATTTCTCCCTCGCTTCTCTTTTTCTCGCTGACATTTACTTTCCGTCACGCGGAATCCCTCCTTGGAAATAAGACCGGTCTGTTTAACTCCTCATTCACGCGCGGGTTGCATAGCACGCGCGGTGCGCGATGTCGATATTTGAAGATTGTCTCATCGAAAGTGGCAGGTGTCGCGGAACAAACGAAGTCACCGCGATATTCGCGCAAAGGCTGCATCGATTATCGTTATTCCGTGGAAAGTGTCACGGCGTGACTCATCGCGTTATCGCGACAATGCAGCTGTGCATGCGTATATCAGCATATGCGCGATCGAGCGGACAGACCGTATTATTAACGCGAATTATCGAGCGTGTCACGGCGGTTTATCGAATTTCTCTCCCTCCCTTCCTCTTTATTCTCCCTCTCCCTCTCTCTCTCTTTCTCTCTCTCTCTCTCTCTCTCTCTCTCTCTCTCTTTCGGGCGTTTCTTTCTTCTTCAAATCCGACGTACTCGGTGTACTTGGAATCTCTGTAGACACACGGCGTTCGACACAGGCATTCGATTCGATATTGATCATTGATGTCCTGCCCGACTCCCTGAATATTTTAGAATCCTTCCAGCAAACACGAGAGTGGACAGCATCGAGGGGGAAGAAGAAGCTTGCTTTCTTTCCTTATGCGCCGCCGTGTTGCGTGTCCTTTTTTTGTATTCTCGATAGCTCATCGATCACTGGCGCAGCTACATTAATTCTTCATTCGCGTGTAATATTCATTTCGTGTCGTCATTATCCAGAGAAATAAAGAAACAAGATACGGTCTCCAAGCTGAATAAGTTAGGAAACATTCGAGTGCGTTTTCAGTGTTCATTAATCCAAATTTAATCGAGACTTCCCGAGGGAGATCATACGCACATGAATCGTGACCTCTCTCTCTCTCTTTTCTCTGTAATGAACTGAACCAAATTCGCGATCTTATTGTACCGAAATGTACCGAACTGAAGAAGCATCGCTGACGCGATATCGATTACGAGAGATTTTCTTTTCAACGCCATTTCCGCGCACTGATCGATCGCGACGAAGCGTCCGCTGCGTAATGGTTTCATTTTCCATTTGTACCTCGCTTACTGACGCTCCAATATCTCTCGTCCCGTCACGCTTTAATAATATTACGCATTGTTGCGAGCGCGGTATGCACGCTTGTAAATTCGCTACGGTTTTCCGCCAATTTCGCGGCTGCGAGCCAGACCCGTCCCGCTCTCCCTCCCGTGCCGCAAAATCGCCGCAGGATACTCCGCTATTTCGATTATAGACGTAAATACCTCTTTTTTTTTCTCTCGCCATTCGACATCGATTTACACGCGCGAAATCCCGGGGAACAAAAGTCGCGCGCGCACACGCATCTCAAACGAATTTCGGCGATGTGCGGAATGCATTGGAAAAACGAATCCTGATGGAAACCTTTATGCCGGACGGTATCCGCATTCCTCTCCGAAGATTATTTCGAACACTTGTATACTTCATGCGCTAAGCGACAGAATATCGCGGAAACACGCTATATTCTTCAACGTTCCATTAATCCAATTTTTAGATGAAATATCCCTCTTGAGACGCAATAAGAGCACATTGCATTATATATCTCCGTAAACGATCAGAAACGTGCTGTCGTGCAATTAATTATTTCCTGCCCGAGGCAGGACGCGTCAATGACATAAACACAGAGTGACACCGCTTTGAGATATCTATACAATCCTCTACTCGTATTTCTTTCGCTATTCCAGTTCCAAGTAAACATACACAAGGATCGTTGCCGTGGAGAATACCAGTTTTAAGAGCCCGCATGAATTTCTCAAGGTGCGCGTGACTTGAGCGGCAAGATCTTCTTTTACCGTGACATTCCGGGGAAAAAAAGATCTCTAAATCCAGTTTTAAACCGCGAATTCGCGTCCTGTCTCTCGAACCGCCGCGTGATCGGAGCCAGTTTGTGCGAAGCGCGCTTACAGGAAACGGTCGCTCGCTTTCGTTCGTTTTGCAGTAAATCGGACATCGGACATCATGCAGGGACTACCATCGGAATGTCATGCGCTCGATGAGGGAGAGATCGCGGGAGAGGACGAGCCGCTGAAGACGAGCCAGCGGTAAGAGAAGAAAGTAGCAAAAGAGAAAAAGAAAGGGAACGAAGGGGGCAAGTTCGGGCTCTCGAGTCATTTCTTCGAGCCAACACAGACCTCTCAACTCGACGCTACTCGTGGAAACGAAATCTGATACGAGAAAAGCTAAACTCCTTCAAATGCACAAGCCGTCCTCTGTTCGCCCCCTATCTATCCTCTCGCCCGCCCCCTTCCCGCTGATCCTCTTCTCTCTCTCTCTCTCCCTCTCCCTCTCCCTCTCCCTCTCCTCCTCGCCACCTCATGCCCCCGCTCGGCAGTTTACAACTCGCTCGCCCGCTCCTCCTGTCGGCACTTTCTCGTTCCTCTTTCGGCTCTTGCTCCTTTCAGCCACCCACTTATACTCAGTCAACCCCTTTCATTGCGAAAACGTCGTTCTGCAATCCGCCCTTCTTCCTTCCTCGCCCGCGCCTTCCGTTTTCTCGTCGCTGGCGTGCTTCCATCGCTTTACCTTTTTCTATGCTCTGCTCGAGGACGCTCCGCTTCCTTGTCGGCGTTCTCTTCTCTCTCTCTCTCTCTCTCTCTCTCTCTCTCTCTCTCTCTCTCTCTCTATCGAAGGAAACTCGCGCTCAGCCTTTTTTTCTATTACTCCCGATCGAGCCTTGCTCGTCGCACGGCGCTCCTCGACGAGAGCAGCCGCTCGACTTCCGGCTATTTAACCTCCTTAATTAACGGCCGACGTAAGATTCTCGGATTCAGTCTCTTCCGCGGCACGCGACCTTCTTCGGAAGCGAGGAAAGTCAAGTGGAACCTCTTGCTTTTTACTTTCGCGTGCGAAGCCGGATCAGAAGGCTCTCGATGTAATGACACGAAGCTTCGAGATCACAATAGCGGCTGCACTATCATTCCCGACGTTGTATCCAGAGTTTATCGTAGATGCTTTTGTTTATTCCATTTCATTGCTTTGCCGGGGGCGAGCGTTTTCGCAATATAATCGCATGTACGTGCTCTTTCTGCTTGAAATTTTCTCCTACATGGCGACGAGGCGTGATCAGCATCAAACTCGGACTCGGTTCTCGGGTTAAAACCTTAATCGCGTGACGCATGAAACGATGTGTAATTTCAGAGGTGTTGCACATTGCGAAAGAAAGACGCGAATCAGAATCGCGTTGCGCGATCTGTTGAGCGCAAAAGTCGATTCGCTTCGGCGCAAGTTCGAACCATAAAATCATTCTCGGATTCAGTATCTCGCTGTTACTTCCTCTAAGAGAACTCAACTTGGTCGTGACAGATAAGCATGATGTTAATCGAGCAAGGATTTCAATAAATTAATTAGTATAAGTTAAGCAATTTTCCCGTGAAAGTTGAGAAGATTGCGCACTTCGTAGCGTGACGATATAATGACATAGAAGTGTTACGGCGTCGAATTCTTCGTGATTTAAATGCAAATTGCAAATGTTAGCAGCATGCGGCGTTTGCCGCGCATTTACCGTATCGCAACCGCAGTTCGTGCATGAAGAAATGCCTGAAGCGCTGCCAAGATGATGCTGCCGCCGCGCGATGCGCGCGGAAAACTCGTTGTTTCACGCCGCTCGGCGGATCAATGAAGCTTACTTTCCTCTGCAGTATTTTACAATAATGTGTACATATATATGTATACGTGTATATCATGGTACAGTTTTAAAATCTACAAGTTTGACATGTAAAGAACGAACTTGGCGGACTTGGAGATACGTTTATTCGGGATATGGGAAATGAACGCATCAGTCTCTGATGTATAATATAATTTTCATAGCTTCCCTTCGTGTGACTTGTGTAATTCGTATAATCGAAATTGAAAACTGAGACGATTATGTTATAACTATCGCAGCTGACATCATTTGCGCGTTAAGAATTAGTAACGCGATTACGATAAAACATTATTCTCATAAATTCCATGGAAAAATTAATCGTATCGTCAAATATTAATCGCAATCAGAAATCGGGAGATTTCTTCGAAGATCATCTCGCAGATAAATACATGGCAAACAAAAAGTAGGTTACTATGCAATATCGAACGCTCCCTTCGCTGCAGAAAGAACGCCGACAGTACTCTGATGTAATAAAATATCGGATTTGATGCAATGCAATTTATCGCGATATTCGGCCGCATTTAGCATCGAGCATTGTTGACAATCCGCACGCGGCTTTGCAGGGAACGTCGCTCTCGCTCATTTCGCCCTTTCACTTTCGATCGATGATAATTATTCTCGTAAATTTAGGCATAAACGCGCGAGGCGTATGAGGCAGATCGGAAGGGAGATGAGAGGGGAATGGAATCGCCGGGCCTGCTCGGTTAAATGCTCATAATGACGTCTCGTAATTGCATCGAAAGTTTCCAGGGAAACTGTAATTATCGTACGGGCTTGCTTCCAGCGATATCTTCGGCTCGCGACCGCTCGTAATTGACGAGACACCAAACCTGAAGAAAGGAAAGCCGCTTTTTCGACGGAATATTTTTCCAGGCGGAAAGGACGGACGTTATCACGAATCGAAAAGGGGATCGAGCACTTCATAATGGAGTCCCGGTCCCGAATATTCAAGAGAGAGAGAGAGAGAGAGAGAGAGAGAGAGAGAGAGAGAGAGAGAGAGAAAGAGAAAGAGAGGGGAAAGAAAACAGAATGAGGAAAGGAGAAATGCTTAAAAATGCATCATTTGAAATTTTCTCTAATCCTCGCTCCAATTAAATCAATTAGCGTCGACGAGCGAATTGTTTAATTCTTCTCATTTGTATACGCCATATATCTCTCTCCGTGTGTGTATTTTCTTTTATGACCGCCATTTTTAATCCGCAATTGCTTTGTCAAGCTCCGCTATTCATTTCGCGAGCTTGTGATAGAAATGTATTCACCTGCGAGCTAGCGTATAGCTTCCCGTATCTATTTTTGCAGTTTTTACATTTTGTCAGTATTTTTCAGATCAGGAATGATGTTAACAATCAATCACGTGCGAAGCAATCGACATAATCTTACTTATGTTTAGTAAATTTTTCATAATTCCACCGATTCTTTACGTTGCCCTTAAATCCCTTACGTTGCCCTTAAATAAAAGTTACAAGAAAAGCAATGAAAAAAGTCTAAGCGATGACGCAAATTTGAAAAATCGGCGGACTCTCGAATCTTTGTGCGGATAATTAATTATCTAAATGCATAGTTTCATTTCTTATGAAGTGAATGAAGTGTGTTTCGTCTCTCGGGAAACTACTCGATTCCAGCAATAAATATATGACGACAGATCGCCGGTTCTCGCTATCGATGATTGCTCAAAGATTCATCATGGCGCCAGAACGATTTGAATAATTTATTCAAACGATCGACCATATTAATATTCATTATTCGGTCAATCATCGGCACTCGGATAATTATCTGCGTAAACGTTCATTATTCGGCTAAGCGGATGCGTCTGCCGATTGATTCGGTACTCGACGTATGCCAAAGCTATCCAAACATTTCTATCGGCAACTGTGCGGACACGTATAGCAATAGTCGTGATTTGTGATCCAGAGATGACCAAACTTGCGTTCCGTTCAGAGGATAATCATTGCAATGAAGCTATTGCGTGTGCTCACACGTGTGTCTGTAATGGTGCGCGTCAAATGGTGTCATGGATCTTTTATATCGTGCTTCAGACGGTGGTATATTTGCATACGGCTGTGACGGTTGTACTTAAATGGATCGCAAGTAATTCACTCACCCCGCTGAAGGTTTTAACGTTGTGAAGAGCATTCTGCGCTGCCAGCGCCGCTTTCCTAGTATAAAACGTTACGAAACAGCATCCTGAAACAGAAAGTAATCGATTACGATTCGTTAGATACGATAATAAATATAATATTATAGAATGATAATTAGAATATAGATATAATATACAACAATCCGCCTGTATTCTATATGCTAAACATTACTTGGAATCTAATTATCGCAGATTTGCGTTGCCGATTTATCTCGTGCAGCGTGCATTAGCTATCGACAGATCGACTCGTGTAAAGTTGATTCAACTGGCGTGAAATTCTTGCAATCTGTTCCAGAAAAAAGAATGATTTTCTCGCACAAGTTCTTAAGCCGACCTTGTCACTTTCTGGCGGTAAGCGGAATGAAAAGTTCGATAGTAGGGGTCATCATATCCGATGCGGTTCCAAACAAGAAACTCTATGATAGACGCGAATGGCCGCGGAGTTCGCGCCCCTGATGACAGGTTTGATATGGGAGAGATGATCCAGGAGAAGAGAGAAAGAGAGAGAAAGAGAGAGAGAGAAAAGGGGGGAATGAGTGAAGTCGGCTCTCGGGGACCTCATCAAGCGTTCTCCGCATCTCCCAGTTGTCGAGGCTGGGCGCCATCCAAGCTTGAACTGGTCGATAGTTACGAGTTACCAAAAGTTCGATACGTCGTTCTATCGCCGGTGACCCCCGCCCCCTCCTCGAGTAACATCGTATACTCGACCCCTGTCCTTCTTCCGTATCTCTAACGTCCCAGGTGAATCGTTAGTTTATCTAGAGACGAAATAAAGATGGTCCAACTTGGTACGTGCATATATGCATGTATATATGTATGCAAGTGGAAGGTGTGAAATATAGGAATATAAGAAGTTAAAAAATATAGAAACATCAAATTGCTCAAGTAAATGCAATATCTCTAATAACGCGACAGCAAAGTCCACGATGGACTTCCAAATCGGTTCAAGAGCGTTCGAAATCGATCATTATAAACCTGACGATTCGTAAGAGAAAGAAACTTCCGCAAACTACGATAAGAAGTCTACGATAAGCTCTGCAGAATCAGAGACGAAAAAAAGAAAGCTATAAGGAAGATCCCTCGGCTAAGAAGTCAAAGTCAAGTTCTTTGGGCTTGTTATTTTTCATTGTTATGGCAGGCAAGTTCATTAATAGAAAATGGACCTTTTAAATGTTGCATGCAGAATATTCTTCTCTCTCTCTCTCTCTCTCTCTCTCTCTCTCTCTCCCTCCCTCTTCCTCTTTCTCTCTGTGCGTTAAGTAAACAACGAATAATTAAGGTGTCGCGAGAACGAAGTTAGCGGTACCGCAAGTAAATAACGGTCAGGTTCAATTAACAGGTTTCCTATTTATGATGTACACGAAATTATGATAAACCTGCAGCGCGCAACGCTGAGCACAGGAAGTGTAATTATAATGCGATCGCGGTAATAGTTCCGGTAACAAGCCTTCCAATTACTCGAGGAAATCCCGATATTCCGCAATGTTTTGTTTGGTAACGCGATATTCAATATCGCATTGAATAACGCATGGTACCGCGTTATGAATGCGTAATTGCGGGTCGTGCAACCCGATACATGGGATACGCAGAATCCAAAACGTCAGGATCGACGTATTAAGTTTGCCTAATCGAAAAAGGAGCCTGCTCCGCAGCGAAATTGCGTGTAGCATTTCGCTACGATATCCGCCGCGTAACGCGAGATTACACCAAGGGAAGTTTTCCTAACGGGCGGATCGCCGAAGACGATAATAATCTCGCCAGCAGAAATTTCTGCAAACAAAAGAAGTAAACGGAGACGGATCGAACGCAAGCGTATTCCATACGCGTCTCATTGTACATTCGTTCAATAGATATTATCAGCGATATTCTTGTCGCGGAAGACATGATCGGATCAACAAGAAGCTATCGATCCTGCGAGGACGATTTCGCGAATCGAGGATCGATGTCTTATCTCAAGACAGACTTTCCCGCGTGCATGCCGTAGCAAGGTAAGCGACATTCTTAACATATTCGTCAGCGAGCTTCCGTAAATTGCAACACGAGGACGCAGCCGGGAGGCCAGGAAATTATGTCTCGGAGAGTAAGCAATCTTAAGGCATCATCGCTCGATAAACCTTTAAATCACCGCCTGCGAACTGCCCCCACGTATCCCATCGTCACCCGCTGGAGCGCCCGTGTCTACAAATGACCTCATTCGTTCAGGTGCCAACATCAACGCCCGTCTGCTCCCCCATTTCGCTCTACGTTGCGCTTCGTCCCTTTTCTCAGCCCGATTTTCAAGATACGAGCAAAATGTAGTTTCCTGTTTGCTGAGAGTAACAAAACTTTGGAAAATAACGCTTGCCTGCACGCCCGTTTAAATTTCCATCATTTTCTCGTTATCGTTTCCATGTTTCGTTCGGATTCTGTCAGCCCGAATTTATTTCTCAATCCGATTAGCCGATTGAAGTTACAATTGATAAGAACTTTAGAGGTGCTTCGCTCATGTTGATATATCGTAACCGACGATGTTATTACATGTAAATATATAATTGTTTAAACTGCCGATTAAAGCGAGAAGGGCGATCGATAACAGTATAGAGGAAAGAACAAAGTAATGTCGATAACAGATCCAATGTGCGCGCAGCGCGAAGTATATAATTGTCGTGATTGCTCCGCGCGCATTATATGCAAATTGAGATTAATAATTAATAAGTAAATTATTAAGCCATAGCCGGACATGCGCGCGTATTCCCAGGTGCATCTGCAGCGTGGTCCGAATGACGCCAGTTTCTACGAGCGTGTTGGGTCACGCGGACTGGCGGTGTAATTTCCTAAAATTAGTTTAGGCAACGTGTTTTTGTCAGGGTAACAATCTCATCGGATATTCTACGTACAAGCGCTGTACACGCGCACATATTTTCTGTGGAAAAGAAAATGATAAAACGAGATTCTAATGAAATATGTCGAAGCAATGCAAAATGGTGACAAATTATTTGTAATACGATGTAATTCTGTCAAATGTTACTGAGACGAGATGATAAATGTATAAGTTGTTATTCCTCAATATCGAGACGAAGTGTTTGGAAATTCGAGCGTACGTTGGTTGCAATAAAAGATAAAATCTTAAAGATCGCTTAAAGATAAAATCAAACAGAAAATTCGAATTATCGAACGGAAAAATTGAATAGGAACAACGCGAATAGCTGCTTGTTTAATATCAGGCATACAACTCACGGGAATTAGGAAGAATTATTCATAGCATCGAACAAAGTGGTCATTGTTAGCAGGCTTAGCGCTAATGCCAACACGACATAGATTGTAAACCAATGTATCGAATTATTAACCAATTTATACGTTAATCCAGTCCTCGCCTTTCCCAGAATCGAGAATAATTCGAAACAGTAGCGCCCAGATATAATGCCCATACGGAAAATTAATTTGAGTTTCGTCGAGGCACGACAAAATCACCGTTCCTTCCGCGATTGCGGCCGCGGGAAGTCCCGAGAAACAAAGATGTCGAGAAACGAGGGAAAAGAAAGATAGAAAAATCGTTACGCTTACCCGCTGAGTGAACGTTGACGATCATCATTTGTAATAAGCGAGAGAAAAGATTTAATTTACCTTTCGGATTGCAATGTCTGCAAAAATCGCAGCAGGCGTAAACGAACGAGCTTAAACGGGGATGTACCATCAGGAATTCCCAATTCGCGTAATTATTGCTAATTGGACTCCGGATTATGCTCGCGCAACAATCGCCGCGCGAAACGTTCGTCGTTCGAGGGGCGAATTATGCGTATCGCGCGCTCCATACGTATTTCCGGAAGTCCCATAGGACGCCATGGTGACGAAAGGCTATGGAGAGCAAGAAGATCATAATCGCGCGCTTAACGAATCGCGAGCATTGCAATAAAAGTGTAGTATAGAAGAAAGGAATTATCGGTGGCA
The DNA here is from genome assembly GCA_020341155.1 of Eciton burchellii. Lineage (NCBI taxonomy): Eukaryota > Metazoa > Arthropoda > Insecta > Hymenoptera > Formicidae > Eciton > Eciton burchellii. The sequence continues at coordinate 1,782,196 of JAHMML010000002.1, forward strand.
GCATATATCAAGAGCTTGTAATCAAAGAAGCCGACGCGCATGAGCGTGTGTTTGCATCCAGAACAAAGACAATCGCGGGAAAAACTATTGACACCCGGAAGCTCGCCGGATGACGTGATTCATCCAGATGATACGTAGCGATTAGCTGACAATTCTGAAATGTAGCACCATTTTTGGACGAGGGCAGCAAAGACGAGACAGGGTATGTGAATGATGCAGTGTGTGACAGATAGTAGTCGAGTAATTGTAGAATTGCGAACGGCGAAGTTGTAGAGTCAGCTAGCCTATCGAGAAATGTTACATCTTTGCGAAGAAGAATAAAGAGTTTCTATACTTATTGTTCTATCAATCTGAGACGTCGAAAATCCATCATACTTAACAATTCTATCAGGATAAAAATATCCTACAAAAGTACTCTTCAATGACAAAAATATGTTGAGATTTTTACGTTACGTCTTCAGGTTGCGACGAAGAATCAGCGAACGCGACGATTGATGTGATGACCGAAAATGCGTCAGCTCATCCATGAGTGATTAATATCTTGATGTCGATGCGTGATTAGCGTCCGTGGGGAAATCCATTGCGGACATGGTTGAGGGCTAATGCCCGCGTTCTGTCGGAATCCTCCTCCGTCTTTTGGCGTCCAACACAAGCGCAACTGGTTTCGACGCCAAGCAAGAATCAATACCGTCCTCGGTGAAACCGGACGTCGCCGGTGGACGTATTTTCGGCTACTCGTTCAGAAGTTCGCGGATTCTCATTAATCGTATGACTGCTAGCGGGATTTCTTGTCGCGGTCCCGCGGCGGATTCAATACCTTCGCGAAATTGTGAAACGCGGGCCTATAGTCGCGGCAAGCTGGATCAATATTGGACCAGCGCTTAACAACATCGCTCGGAAATCTCGTAATTGTTAGGCGCATTGTTTCCTAGTTCTAGCTTTACAATTCCAGCTTATTATTTGATGAAATCGGCAATGCTCGTCGAGAACGCTCGACGAAACTTCATGAAGCTGAGATCGAGTAGTAGACTTGCCTGGCTGATTAGCCAACGTTAAGTACGTTTCGATTATTCCTGATTGATATTCCAGAATATCCAATTTGATATAACTGAAAACTTGTTGTCGCTTCATTCGGCCGTGAACGACGAAATATTCGTCCCCGCAGATAAAACTTTTCCAGCGCGCGGTTACAGAAAAAACTTTCATCGATGGAGAATGCGCGGTTTATAATACGCGAAATATTCTGGCGAGCACATAACTGTGTTCGGAAATAAAGACAGGATAGTGTTTCAGCGGTAGTGAACATCCGCGCTGGCGTTATGCGTGGAATTTCTCCCGCGCTTCGGGCGGGAACAAAATACAAAGTTTTAAATATTTGTCGCGCATTAGTTACATAATATCTCGATTGGACAAAGTCGCGGAATTGGATTACGGATACAAGGTAACAGATCGCGACGCTGCATTGATTTATCCGAGTTCCAGTCGGACGGATTCACGGAAAGTATCGAGCGGATGTTGCTCGAGATCAAACGAGATCTTAATGGACTTGAAAAATTTCGACTCACTATTATCTCGTGCGCTGAAAAAAGTGGTACGAGGAATCTAATCAAGGGATCGGAAGAGATATGCCTTAAAGTATGCCTTAAGAGATTTCATATCACTTACTAAGAATAGATACTCATTTTAGAATTGCACGGAATTATGTCTGACTTTAAATGTCAGACGTTACCGCGAGATGCAAAGCGGAAGGGATATCGGCATTCCGCTGGGTCCAGGTGAGTGTAAATGCACGCGGGTGCACACCTCAGGCCGCAGCCTTACCTTTGGCCTCTCAAGCAACGTAAATTCTCTGATTAGACCGGGAACAAAGCCGAGTCTCTAAGGAACTCGGTTCGATCACAATCAACTGCAACTGCGCCCGGTAACGATCGAGTCCGAATCCAGAGAAAGGATCCGCATCCCTTTGCGATACGGACTGGCTCGATTCGAAAGCACTTTCTCTCTCTCTCTCTCTCTCTCTCTCTCTCTCTCTCTCTCTCTCGCTCGCTCCCTCTCTTTCTTGCGCTGCTGTCTCCTATGAGAGATAGTCTCAGATTTGATTTGACCAAAGATCAAAGGGAGACGCCATTTCCAAGATGTTTCCCATGGTGGTCAACGTTTGCGGGATACGCAAGATAACCGATTCCCATGTCGGTGTAATAATATAGGAATAATATAGGACCTTTATCGATATTTTTTTTATTTTGATTGTGCATCTCGAGCGAGTTCCTCAGTTTTTATAATTAACTGACAATGTGCGATTGTTGATTGATAAAATTTGCTACTAAATAAGATCGATACGAATAATTTCTCATAAGTGAGCCCCGCGCAAGCGTCACGCATAAAGATTTAAATAGCATTAAGTGAAAAGCGATCGAAACGATCGATTTACGATTCGTTTATTTAGACTTTCAGGAGAAGCGAAACATTCGCTTCGCAGCGATCATTCACGAATCGATCTCGCGTTTGAAGATTTTTCTTGCTCTCCGAATTTCTGCAACACGCCGTCGATTCGCGATAGCCTTCGCTTCAGCATCGATCGAGGGTTCGATAGGATCTCACCAACCGCGTTAGCACGTGCACATTGCATCGTCTCGTTCGTAAATTCGTTCCGCTGTTCGAAGCGGAGAAACGTCTCGGTGGAGGAAACAGCGTAATCGAGAACTACGTAAGAAGACGACGCGATGGGCAGAACGAGATGACTGCGATAAAGCGGAAACCTGCGATTTCTCGCGACAATCCGTCTAAGAAACGCGTCTAAGACTTCTTCTCGGACAAAGTTATCGAATATTTCTCGACGCATCAACGCGTCGCCTGTTCTTCATGTCGTGGTAATAGATATCAAAATATCTTAAATATCTATTTAGGCATCAGACTTTAGTTTCATTAGGCTAATCTAATCCGGTAGATTAGAGAACGAGTCACGCAAGTTGATTGCAATGTCTTAAACGAACAACAAGTACATCTGAAATTACGTCTCGTTAGCTGCGCGCCAGTCGTGCTCTGATGGCGCAAAATCGCGGAAATCGAGGCAATCAGGTGCGTCACGTGGGATTTGCGGAACGGTACGTGTGGAGGACACAACTCCTGCGGGACTTTTTGCGTGTACGATTTGCTGGAGAAACGCTAGGCCCTTTTTGCCGCGGGATTACATACGCGCAACGTGCACGTTCACACGCGCACACACATAGATAGGCAGTGTATGCGCGTCCGATGTATTGTGCTCGGAAGTTTCACTCTTTTGCATATGCGTGGGCTCGGATAATAATAGAATTTGAAGTTGTACAGTATCTATCCCGTGAATTAAACTGCAGTTTAATTCGCCGGCTCAATTACTCGGAAAAATAACGGAACGGGAAAATGTAGTTCAGTTGTAACAAGTATAGGAAACATTAATCGCAGAGTTACCGAAACAACTGCGATCCTTCTCGCGATATGCTAAAGTCATCGTTGCGTGTTTCGAATTCCGACAACGCTCATGCATATTTATATTAATCAAACGGCGAAAGGGCTCTAAAGCACTTTTCTTTCCTTTTTTTCATTCCGTTCCATTTCCGCTTCACTTCCGCTTCAAGTGACGTTTGTGCTTGAATCAACGAAAAAACTCGCGATGTGCGTACACACACACACACACACACACACACACACACACACACACACATTGCTTTAGTGTTCGCATGAGAATTGCAGGGGGGATACTTGCGCGTATGACAATTATGAAAAACGTATTTAAGCATTACGGGGAACGCTTTCGAGAATGTGAGAAACTATCGATGGGGACGGGAAAGGGGAATTACGGCCGCAATAACGCTATTTACGGACGTCGATCGCTAACTTAATTTGAAAGGCGCCCTATAGGCACGCGTATGCAAATTCCATGTTCCCAATATGCATTTGTTGGCTGGATAGTATTGCGATATATTTTTATCCGCTCGTCGGGCGCATCATTGGTATTCCGACCGCGTAAAAGATGGCTTCCTCCCGCGGGATAATATCCCTCGCAAGAATCCGCTCGCTACGCTCGCTTTCCACTCCGCTTCCCTGCACGGTACCCGGACTTGTGTCTATATTCGTGCGCCTCGCCCGAGGGCCAGTCTACATTTGATAAAGAGATTCCTATTTGCCGTTGAACTTATTGCGATAAATTGCTTGATCGTTTCGACCGCGCGAACGATCAATGTCGGAAGCGCTCGCTGCCGGCAACGCCTGATGCTGACGATTGTCCGATCGATTAAATATGGACTTGATCAACCTCCGCACGATCGTTCCTGCGGAACACGATCTAGTTTGGCCAAGTAAGTGCTGAGAAACGTGACGGTGGGAGTTTAATTTACTGGCGTGTCTAGGATCCAGGAAATACGCCGGTCACAATTCCTGCGCAGCTTTCATCGGGCTTTTCATTGCCGTTCGCCATACGCGCCCTCTTAGGACCCAGTCTGAATCATCCGAGCTTCTATGAGAAATGAAAGTCACATTTTTCCTAATATTCTCTGTATCATTAAAGTAACGGTCGAGATAGACATAATTGATTACGTATCGGTTATTCTCGGTTACTTCTTATTCTCTGCTTTATTCTCCAGCGTGCGCTGTAATGTCCTCATTGATATCAAATATTAATATTTCTGATCCGAAGAAACGGAGGGCGGTGAGATAATGCGAAGCATTTAGGATTCCAATGGTCGGATGGGTCAATAGTTGAGTCAACGTGAGCAGCAGGAGATAACTAGCGGAATGCATCTTCGAAGCATAAACTTTGCAGTTTGTGGGAAAAGAAGAAAGAAGATCCTCTGCGATTATTCAGATTACTTTCGATCTGGGATAGCTTTATAACTAGAACATCGCGCTACAGCGTTCCAACAGCCGATCCTCGCGGTTAATGAATTTTCGCGGAGGACTTTTATTAAGAGCAAGCGTCAACGGATACAGACACGCCGAACGGAGATTGATTTCGAGAGATCAACCGTAATACTCGCCATAACATATACGCGCGTTTCGATTTCTCAGGCCATCGCAGAGATTAATAGCAGGATTCCCCGCAAGGATGACTAACCGGCCAAACGGAGCGAATAATCCAAATTGCCAGCAGCCAGTTAGTTAGTCGGCGCTCCCACTAATCTCGACGATATTAATTCGCACGCGTGCGGACGTGCGTGCGGCCGCAGCACGCACACACGTCCGTTGCGACTGCTGCAAGGATCTTGCGTGCAAGTAGTAGAGCTGAACGTTAAGGCGGACGGCCGGCTGGCCGCGATGATCAAGTGTACGGTATAATAAACGGATCTGTCCATGTCAACGCCAGAAGGGACCAGGAAGCAGGTGTCCCGTTCGTCCTACGAGATCCGGAGCGACTGGACTCGCGCGTTAAGACGTTCGGGATAATTGCGCGCTCATCGTGTTGAAAAATCCTGTTGCGCAGAGCGAGCGGAAAAGAATAGAGAGACGAACGAAGAAGGGAGTTTTATTGAAATCTCGTTGCGATTATCGGAAATAATGGAGTCGTGACATGGAGCAAACATCCGCATACATACAGCCGCTGCATCAATAACAAAGTCGAGAAACAATGAAGGGTTTCTGATCAAGTGATGATGCATCATCACTTGCCGCATCACGTGACATTGACTTTCTCGGCAGTCAACGAGGCTAAACTAGATCATCAAGATCGAGATGCTGATAATAAATACGCTTGACTCGTAAATTCTGTCTTTGATTGTAATGATGAGACTCGATCGTTTCCACTTTCGCCTCACTTCGGATGTAAACGTCCGGTTTGACGCGCGTAGAACCGACGTGAGACAATACATCTACGTATTATGCTCCGCTTATTATTACTCCTGCCGTCGTAGGTAACATATGAACCATCTACGGTATAATAAACGAATCAGTCACCGTCAACAGCGCGGGGGAGGCGGAGCTGAGAAACAGGTGTCCTGTCTACGTGTTTAGGTGTCGCGCGTAAATAAATGATGCAGTTCGTCCATTCTCGTGAGCATGCTTACGAGTTTCGCAATATTTTCTTGAACGCGGCCACGTTCCGGGAAAAGCGCTGTTTACGTCGTTTATAAACTCATTTATCGACTATCCACTCCCGGAATATCGGGCTTTTTGCGAGGGTTTGTGCATTTTGCACGAGTTTAGCACGTTCGTCGGGAATCGCGCAGGAACGCGTAAACGGAAAATTAGAAGATCATTTTGGCGACGTTCGTTTTGACAACGTAGTATCAAGACGGGTTTCCACATTAAAGCGGAACACGACGAAAGAAGCCTGTACAGAATTCCTGTCGCGCGCATCCCGAGTGACGAGACGAAACATCTGCTCCATTTAGCGAAAACAGGCGATGTGTCTCCGCGCTGTTGCTAATGCGATCGTTTTAGTCAGCAATAAACAGCCGGATCATACGCATGGTCACAGTTTGCATTCTCCGCGTATGCTCGGCGTGATTAGATACATCTGAATCACGTACCCGTATCGGCGCGCTCCCAGTAATAATTATCACTTAGAGATTGCACGGACAGAGACAAAGCTTAGATATATGCTAGATGTCTCGGCGCAGACATTTGTTATCCCACCTGTCACTTGACTCACGTCGCGACTCCTATCTGGCTCGTCTATCACCGGGATAGATATCTCGATTATGCTCCCTGAATGCAGCGGCTGTATGTATGCGGGCGGGTTTATGAGATGCACGCGCGCGCGCGTGAATTTCGGTCAACGGAAGAGCGATGGATCTATTCCGATCCATCTCCAGCCGGAAGAGTCCGCGAAGAAGTGTGATAGCTTGGAATCTTCAGCTTGCAGAAGAATCGCGAATTGTTGACTTATCAGGAAATCGCAGGGATTCGAGATACAAGAGAACGCGCGATTCTGCTTCGGGAAATGGAATTATTTCGTGGCTTCGCACGGATGAGAGGAACGCTTGAGAATACATCGACGGATATTCAAGCAGATCCACAGATCGAACTGATATTAAATGATAACGCTTCCCCGTTATGAAGTTAAACGTCCCTCTCTCTTATTAGCTCTGATAATCCGTTTTTATTCTACGAGCGACAGCGCGCGTGTATAAATCTTATCGCGGTTAATTTTTCTTGCTCTCGCAGCTCGCGCGAAACGGAACACCACAGAGAGGTAACAGAGAGTAATATCACAATTAATAGTAATAATATAATTAACGGCGATACGGTAACGCGCGACGGTAATTAACCGCACGAAATAATTAACAATGCATCCCACAAACTAATTCCTTGCTTCGAGAGATTTCTCTCACACCTGATTATTGTTTAATAACATACGCGCTGATCCTGTATCTATGCGCGAATCGAAAACCGTAATACAGATTAACGGAATCAGCTTCCAGAATGCTGTTTCCTATGTTTCCTGCGTTATGTTCTCGATTCCGGGACGATCGTTGAGCTGCACGTTTGAAGTTCAACGCCGGAAAGAAGGTGGCGATGCCCCGGAGCGCGTAAATTGGTCAGCTCGGTCGAGGTCAGCCGGACGACGGATAAGCACCAATTATTAGAGTTATCCGGACGTGTATCGTTCGTTATCCGATTAAGGTGGCTGAAAAGAAATCCGATAGGAATCCGATGAGGCTCACCGGTCGGAGGTAAAGCCATTACCGCTGCGCCGGCATTGGAGAAACGTGGCTACTGCTGCAAGAATGTTTTAGTATTGGTAAAGTAAAGTGCAATAATAGCATCCGCGGTGGTAGGAACATTCTTAACATGCTGTCGAGTTTTTCTCGCAACGGCCAATACATCGTATATATCGTGTTACATGCGTGTGTGTAATTAGGGGGATTCAGTGCACGACTGACAGCGTTTTTCTTTATCTCGTATTCCCCGATGTTACTTGAAAACTATTCACATACGCCGTAGCACGTGTACACATTAATTCATAAATTCGTACGTGCATAGAGGGATGCATGTAGATTTGAATAAATATCCTCCGTAGAGAAAAAGGATCAACGTATGAACAAAGGGAGAAAGAGAAAGGCAGCGGGTACATGCAGGCAATATTTCTCGTTAACCGTCTCTCGTCTGAATTTTACATGATAATCGTCAAAGTACATCGCGATACCTGTATGCATGTATGCATGTAGAAATGGTATCGACGAAATAAGTGTACGATAACGTTGCACGCGGTGCCGTGAGCGATTCACGCTCACAAAGCTCTCGCTCTCGCAAAGCTTCGAGATAATTGCTTGCCAAAGTCTCGCCGCCGTTCGAGCGTGCTGCAGTTTCAATAGACGACGCTGAGGGCGCGTTTTCTATCAGCGAAATTCGTAGCCCACTTCCTCGCGTCTTCTGCTTCTGTGGTTCCGACGTTTTCTTACGTTCTGTACTTTAAGCAGGCTGCATCATGCCGCGCCGGTATCGGAAAGTCGCTTCGAGAAAAGCTGGTCGAAAAAGCCAAGCGTAGACAAGAGCGCGCTTTGCTTTCGATTCCGGCGCGGCAGCAGCGTCTAGCAGCATTGATTTCAGGCCAGAAGGACGTTTATTGTTCGTTCCTTTGAGAATCGGACATATTGCAGATACCGGAAAATGGGAGGAGAGATTGTGGAAATAAAGATAACTCCGCCTCAAAGGATCAAGGATTAAAATAATCTAGATCAAGGATAATCAGCCATTAATATTCTATCGAAAGATATATATATATATATATATATATATATATATATATATATATATATATTGTTATGTAATAAAGGTTTTCTTTCCTTTCAGAGTATCAGATAATTCTCAAACGTTTTTCTTCTCATCACGAGCTGCTCTATGGACGCACTTTACTTTTACGTTGATTATTTTCTTTGTTTTGCTTGAAGACGTTTAATAATTTACGGTTATTATGACGAGAGAGTAATAACGTTATGTATTTTATTAAGCCGTGTTTCTGTACAACATTTATCTCTTTACGCGTAACTTTCTTATGCCAGTTTAATTACGACGATGAATGGGCGAAATTTATTGCACGCTGGAAATAGGTAGTGTGGATAATTTAATGGCGCAACCTTGTGCTGTGAAAGTACGGCTGAGATTCATTTCAGCAATTTATGACATTTGATCTTATCTATATTTGCAATATGCTGACGTGCATTATGCATCACGCATTATTTTAAGACAGTACACTTTTCATACAATTTTCCAATATTCGTAGATTGCGATCACAATAATTTTCATATTTCTCGCTCATATCGCAAAATATCAATTCTAGATTGAAGGGTTCACCGTTTCTCTCACAACATCTCACGGTGTTGGTGAATATTTCAGGGGGGTCTCGCAGCTTCTCGCAATTTTAAACGGTCTGGTTTGCGAGACGGAAAAGAGAAAAAGCGAAGTTTAAAGTCGTCGCGTGAAAATCTCAAGGGCGAGAAAGGCGCAAATTCTCATCGGTGTTTAATGCGGAAGCGAACAAGTTCGACGGAGACAGAAAGAATAGCGTTTATTTCGTGAGAGTGACCGAGCGAGAGAAAAAGAGAGAGAAAGAGAGAGAGAGAGAGAGAGAGAGGGGGGGGAGGGCATGAAAGAGAGACGGACACGAGAAAGGAGGAATGAGAGTCGTTTTATTATTTTCCTTAAACGCAAAATCGCCAACAAAGGAAAGAGAGGATGGTTATAAATCGTAACCCTGCATGAATGTGCGGAGGCGAGCAACGATCCTTTGCGCCACGGTGGTAAAACGCGCCCAAGGCATTCCTCCTTCAACCCCCGGTCCATTCTGTTCCTTCCCTCCTTTTTGCTTTCTTGGTTTCGTTCTTCGCTGAGCGTTCTTCAATCCGCGAAGAGAGGTGGCGGATCGACTAAAGTGTCCTCCTATTTTTTTCTTGCGCCTTTCGGAATTTTTCTGTGCATCAGAAATGAGTCGGTTCCTAACACGCGCTTGCGACGCGGCATTTAAAAGAAACGAAAGAACAATTTGTCGTGCGCGTTCAATACTGTATTCGTATATAGCGAGTGCAGTAATATCAGAGGCTAGTGAAATGAATTCCTTCGTATTCTACGTAACGTTCGCTAATACGAATTAATGCGCGGTTATTCTTAAGATAATACGTGGCTTTGTCATGGTAATGGTAGCTCTGTAAATTCTCTTTCCTATATAAATCAGATTTTTCGAATGCAATGTTTTAATTTTTCATATTTGTCGGTACCTTGTGTACGGAGGCAATACAGCAATCTCGTCATTAGTTATAAATGCTGATTGAAAACGTGGAAGAAATTTATTAGTTCAAGCATCCCTTAATGGCAACTAGTCATTCCGTGTAATGCATCGGATGTAAGTAAGCAAAGAGATATCGGATTATATGGCTAGACGACTCAAGTGCTTCGGGTGTTTGCAGTAGCACCCCGAAGTATGCCGATCCAAAAGCAAGGGCGAGGGTGGCCAAGCAGAAAAACGGAGGGTGCGAGCCGCTTCGCGAATTTGTTAGGTGCACATGCAACGTGACCGTTTCGTTTCACCCTTGGAGCGAATTTTCAGGGGAAGGGTCACGATAAGTCGAGTAAACAGCACGCGAGAGGCGTTGCCTGTCTGCGGCTTAACTTTTTAATTTCTTTAATACATATGTGCAGCACAGCTTCGATATTCTCGCTTTAAGTTTGATGTTGCATAACAGCTCTCGCGCGCGTCTGTCCTGTATTTGAAGAAGACAGAAAGGAGAAACGGGATTAAATAAATATATTTCTTCCTTACTCTCGCACAGGTCGTGTAAGAATTTCTTCCTCACACACTGCTGAAGAACAAAGAGGCGAGTGAATCTCTGTCGTAACTTCATTCTCATCATTTTCCTGATATCAGTGAGACAAGCTTTCTCATGCGTTCCACGTACAAGAGCCCCCTCATTCTACAATAATTGAAAAGATTACAAGGGACAAGAGGTAAAGGTAAACGCGTGCTGCAGGACTACTCATGATAAAATCACGCATGTATATCGCGAAAGCGCCGACAGTGCATCGACGGGGCAAAACTGCTATTTCTTTCACGGCCATAAAGAATAACGAGTCTGCGAAGGCAAAAAACAGTAAAGACACGGTAATGTCGGGGATGGGCCGAGAAGCGTTCCCGAGCGAGGAAGAGAGAGAGACTTCTTCAGAGGGGCAGGTGGGAGAAGAATGGCGGAAGGATGTGCCGCGAGAGTGGCGGGAAAGCACAAAGGGAGAAAACTGGGCCGAGGGTACAAAGGGACGAGCAATCAGCTCGCTGCGGTTGACGAACGTGACTTTGGTTTCTTGCTGTCGATAGATACGCAAGAGGAAACGATCCCTCTCCCCTAACAAGACCTCGCGGACATCCTTGATGATCCGGGAAAGAATTGCTCGCATAGAATAAGTTCAGCGAATTTAATAAGAGCAAAGCATACACACACAGCATACACATACACAGGATTGATGTCAAAGAGCGATATCGTGGATATGGTCATCGTGGATTTATGGTGGTCTCTTCAAGTCTTTGTGACAGTTTTCGATAGCGAATTGATTGCATATTATACATGTTACAAATGTTGTCAACTGTAAAAAAGTTCGAAGCGTCGAGATATATTTATATCTGATAAATATGATGTTATATCGCGCTCGCGCGATAAATAGTTAAGAGAATATCGTGCGTGTGATGGAGCATCATCGACATTCATGATCGAACTTCGTTGAAGCATCCGAGTTAACTTTCAAGTTAACTTTACTTTCGATACTCCTCGTATGATCCGAAGTGTGCAAAGCGGCGTTTAGAGTAGAAAAAAATCGTCACCCGCCGATGAATTCTACTACTGATTTTTTTATTTTTTCAAAGGTTCTGATCTTTCGCAGGCATCGCTTCCTTTTTGATTCGTCACTTTGTTCCTTTCCTCGCAAATTTTGCTGATTCACCGATAAACGTGAAATCCATTCCCGGTTCCCTTCGGTCGATGAATTTCCTCGTCACTTAATAGCCTCCGTCTGTCCTCGGCTTTCCATTCAAGAAATGTGGCTTTTAATTCAAGTCCCACATTTTTTACAATGCACAGCACGGCGGTGCGGACAATTGAATGCCGACACGATTCCATTCCATAGTTTCTCGATAGGTTTTTACGTTAACGCACAGTAATTACGTTCGCCCATAATGCGCGCGTTGCGTTTTCTCCGTGCGCTCTGCGCATCAAGCGCCGGCGTCGATTGTCTCAGCAAAATAATTTTACGATCCATCTCGCGGGCGGAATTCATCTCGCGAGATATTCTCCTTCGCCCGCGCACGGTGATAATAAAATATTTTTACGGCGTTTCCCTTCAGCCGGCGGATGACAAGCGAGTCCGTCTCGCGCGTTAGAATGATGCTCCGTGATAATAATGCACCGTTAAATTTTCGTTTTCAAGAATACGGCTCTTCACGGTAGCGCAACGCGAACTTTACGAAAGCAGCCGGCACGGATACGCGTATGCAGCAGCGTTGTGCATTTTGTGTCGCCGAGCAGAAAGAAATTTCAGACGGTAAGGCTAGGTGCCTCATCCCGTGTATTACATGTTGGAAATGTAATCTCTTCTCGCTATCCTCATGTCACGAGTTTTGTAGGAGATTCGCAACACAGCCAGGCACACGTCTCACACGCACACGCACAGGCAGACGTTCTCTTTCCCTCCATCGTGCTTTCGCACGCGTACGAACGTCCGCGTGGGAGTGTGTGAAGACGCGCGCATTCTCGATTTATACACGTGCTCTCGTACACGAATCCGCACACCTACACAGTACATTTCGCGCAGCCTTTGGCTCGGGGAGCTATTCGAAAGCTTTATTCGAAGAGACTCGCTTTTAACCCGCCGGGGAAACTCGACGCCGGAAGAGCACGATGGAACGTTGGGCTTCACGTTACCGGCGCGCGTTTTCGATGCTAGTTTCGATGCGGTTGATCAGGAAAATGGAAAACGAATCCGATCGCATGTACGGAGGTGGCAGGGAGGAAATATGTGTCCCAAATTGCTCGACAAAATTTTTATCGCTGTGTTAATTACGCGGCGATCAATTTCTTGCGATCGCGAACACTCGTCGACGCGTCAACGGACGCGAGTCCTGCATTTAGAGAAATTCAGCGAAACGCGAGATTAGCGGCATTCCGCAACGAGAAACTGTGTACGATTAACGTACCTTTATGAGTTTTCTGCTCTTTCTGTCATAAAGAAAATTATGAAGAAGTCCGTCGTACGCATTTAGATACACTGACGTGAAGTAATTCCTCGTTTTACACATGACATGAAGCGTTAGAATATGCAGGCCGGGTTTGCTGAACGCTAAGTAACTCTCTTATTACAAATATTAGCGCGCGAACGTATATCGTGCCCAAATATGTAACGAATACGCGAGTGAGCATTATTGTGTTACTTTTTCATGTTACGAATACAGCGTTGCGGGCAATCGTTAGAGCGACACACAACGGATATAAATAAGAAAATGAATTTGCATTTTAATTTTCTCGTACGAATTTAACATTTAATCTGTTAATTAATTAGGACAGCTGTCCGAGATTTTCAGCGGCGCGATTAGCAAATGATAATTGGATATCGACGGGATTCGCGCGAGTGAGCATTTGTTTAAATTACTTGCCTTTCCGCGGTGCATATTTAAATAACCCGCAGTTCACAGCATGTAGATTTGCGCTAATTTATATCATACATGACTGTGTTCCATATTAAAATAATTATATCGATTGGACAACGATCAGCAACAAGGCCGAATGACAATTAATAAATTGATCCCGACATGCGTCGTTATTAATTCGCGCACGGGCGCGCAGGCGATAGGAATGTATTTCCAGCTTTTACCCGTAAAAATTATATCCGTTAATATTATTGCGTATCGATAAATTATTTAGTTTAGTTCGATCCTGCGCGATTATGTCGTTACAATTAGAATCTCGTCTTTATATAAATCAACGATTTTATCATCACTTTATTAAGTTAATAATAAAGAGATCATTACGATGCTTGAATGACATTTTGTAATACTTCTTAATCATTTCTATAGATGTATGTATATAGCTTCATTATCCTTCAATCTAACATTTATTATTATGTATACCATATATTGAAATATATACACTTCCACACACACATACACATACATATCAAAATGTACATGCAGATGAGACAAGTTATCTGTACAAAAGGCCAAACGCAATTATAATACAATTATTTAAGCGAACACAGGAGATTCTCAAACTCTCGTTTAGTCTGCGCTATGTGCTCATACACGTTGCAGATTATTCAATTGCTTGATGTATGTATTATAGAAACGTTGCGCTGCACGCGCACAGGCAAACTTTGAATAGTGGCTTCAAATTCATCGAAATTAACGTAGCTCGTAGATCGCACCATTGAGGATATTGAAGGATAACCAAAACTGTATTCTCCGCTGCGATGGCAATTGAATTTTCGAATTTGAAACTGCCGACTGAAAATCGTGCCGATTAATTTTCACGCAGCTCGTCGCTATCCCGCGATCGCTGTTTCATTCATAGCGCAAAATCGATCATGCACTTTTAACGAACCGCTTCGAGATAATATCGCCGCCTCTTCCACGATGGGAAAAGCGAGATGAAGCCGAAACAGAAATATGAAGAAAAAGATCGCGAGAGGAATAACAGCACTGACTTTACAAGCATGATCGAAGCGGATCATGGTTGCTCGCGCGGTTAAAAGTTAAACGCGGAACGGAATATCGACCGCATCGATTTAAATATATTAATAAAAGCTTGTTGTTTTCATCGGGCTACATCCGACACTAGCGAGAAAATGGCGAGACGCAAAGTACTTTGACGAAAAGAAACTGCGGAACGGAATCCCCGTAATAAAGCAGAAACGCATTGCATGCAAAGGAAACAACGCATGAAAGCAACGGATAAACGCTCGCGAGAAGGAAGAGACGCGCATCGCGGAGCAATAGAGAGAAAACAATAGAAATGACCGTGAAGGGGAAATAAGGGATAACAGAGAGCAAAATTCATTTCTACTTGCGCCAAAGGAAACGGCGAGGAGGGCGGCCAGGCGAAGACAATTTCTGGATCTATGAAGAGAGGACACGAAGACCATGAACAATGACGATATTAACGTGCTCCGACAAAAGCAAGAGAGACGGTGCACGAGGATTCTTTTATCGAAATGAGGAAACGTTGTGTAAAGTGAATAAATACAGCAGTGACTGAAAGGGAAAGCGAATGAGCGAAATACAAAGGATCACACAACGAAAATAGCGAAAACGCATAGATGCTATATTACGTATCGCGTTAAACTGTAAGATTTGCGTTAAGTTTCGTTATTCCACAAATTCCGCGAACTGCGACTCTCAGGTTTACACGCGGGCCACATCGATTCCGTTTTATCCATCCCGATAGAACTTCTAGAAAAATGATTTCTGGCATGAAGGTGCGTGTGTATGCGCGTATGTTTCATTGTTTCCCTCATAACCGTAATCTGATACAAAACCTTCGATGCAGAGACGGGAATCAATCGTACGAATCACTCAGCGTTTTCTTGTCGAGAGACTCGGATGACGTTCGTGAAAAACGTTGATTCGACGTGATCATCGCGAAGCAACGATAATCAAGAAAAATTGTACAAAAGAGAAGACAAAGTAGGAAACGATCCGCAACGAGAGCACGTCGTGAGCCGCAAATTGTCAGGAGAGGAGGAGGGAGAGGAGAAGGAAAATAGGTGTGAGGCGGATCTTCCATTCCGCATCGAGCTTGATTAAATGTTCGGCTGGTCGTTGCACACCTACATACGCGCGCGCGCGCATCAGCGGTGTCTGATGATGTGTCATTCGCCTTGTCACATTTCTCACTTTAACGAGACGAATTCAGGAGACGGCGCGGCTTTAGAGTCCATCTTTCCGCGCGCCCTCGCCGCGCTGAACTCTTGCTCGTCATTTTCACCGATTATTCGCATATATCATGCATTACCTCGATCAAGCGTTTCCCGTGTCACCTGGGAGACTGCAAGGACCCCGAATGGTGCATTCATGTGTGCGTGTGCGACGCCGCCGTAATCGCGGCGAACTCCGCGCTAACAACGTAACTTGGCAAAATTTGCTCCGCCCGATATTGAAATCCGCGTGGCTCGTGCCATCGACATTAACGGTTGCCCGTAACATTCCCGGTGGATCGGATTCTTGTGATTCTAATAGAATTGCCACGAGTTCGGGGGGGGGGGAGGTGGKGTTTTAGTAATGAATTGAAATATTGTAATGTCCATCATTTTCAAGCTACAAGTGAAGCAGCTAAGATTTTCTTATCGGATCAGCTTTCCGAGTTAACATTCGTAAAATTCAGTCGTTCAGTTCTATTTGAGCTCGAATGAACTCTTATGTCAATCTTTACTTAGCTTTAGCCATTTTCAAACGGTAATGGTCAAGTGCCGGATATCATTATTAATCTAATGTTTACTGCATCCATCGAAAACATTTAGTCGGCTTGTTTGATCAGAATCGCGGAACACTCCATTAATCTAACGAATGACACAATTGGCTGTTCATTTCGGAATACGCGCGGTTAAACCCAGATTTTCTTGATCTTCAAGAACGGCGATCGATGAAGATGAATCGATCGATGAAGATATGCGAGGTTCTTTTCCTAATCTCGAATTTTAAATGACGCAAATCAGAAAGGGAGAAGAGACGAGAGAGAGAGAGAGAGAGAGAGAGAGAGAGAGACAAGGGAGGAGGGAGACATCCGTCTAGTTTTCGATCGTGTCATCCGAAGGCCCGAAGAGGCAACTTTACAGTCCGCCCGCGCCATCGGAGCACCGCAATCTCTCCGAATTGTCCGCTCACTCCGATTCGTCCGATCAGGAATTCGACGTACATCGCGAGATTTCGACAATGCTCCGCGGGGGCTCGGGCCGACAGCGCCGACAGATGCGCCGGAAGCGAGGGCCGACGTGAAAATGCTTCCGGAGCCGAACCGGAGCCCGGTGGCGGGGCGACTTACGAGGTAATTCCACGGAACAAGTTTTTAGTTCGCTGCTGGCAGTTACTCTGGGACGCGAGTTAAGAAAGTTGCCGCCGCCCGGATCCTCCGCGGCATACGCGATGGCGGGGGAGGGTAGGTTGTTCCGCCCCCTCTAACGAGATTACGAAAATTTTTCAAATTCCCGAGAAGTGCGCGCCGCGTGGCACCTCGCTGTCGCTTCTCGCGCTTTCTCGCCGCGGATGCGAAGGAGATCGACGTGCGTAAAGGAAATCCCGTGCCAATTATGCATCGCGCGCAATATCCTGACAATGAGCCGACGATGCGCGTTATGGGAGAAGTTAGAAGCGATGGATAGCGCGTGCGAAAGTTGAGCGAATAAATGTTGGAAAAGTTTCGGAATGGACCGCGATGGCGTCGCCACGCTTTTCGGGGCTTACGTTATTATATTTATATCGCTCGTTCTGAAGTAAATTGAGAATATTAGATAGTCGTCTCTGTGCTTTTCTGTTCTAATGGCTTTTGATTATCAACGGAGGGAACATCGATACTTTTCGGTATTTAGGCACGAAAACGGTAACGAGTGAGAAAGTGATGCCGTCTAATTTTATTTAACAAAACCGTGATCATCCCCGTCAATTGCCGTCAATTGCTTAATTTAATTTGAATATTATTCGAATATACTTCACTTGCCCTTATAAAGTTTCCTCGTTTTAAGCCATTATATCAGGCGTGTTCTTTGGATACGCGCGTTTAAAAAATTCTCGTGCCATCTTTCACCGCCAAGTGTCCCGCCACTTCTTTTCTTCTTTTTCACCTCGATCTTTCAAAGCGATCGATGTCACCCCGTTGAGCATGCCTCTCTCTTCTTTTCAGGGAAATTTTCACATCGCTCTGCCGTGGCGCGCTGTTGGCGCAACAAAGAAAGTCTAATTACGCGTCTGCATTTTTCCCTCAAGGGTCAAGAATTGTAGCTCGTTCATTTACATTTCAGCTTTGCTGGAATCAGCCGTTTAAAATTGACACAGTTTAAGCCGGTGTCTGCTATTCTGTGTTCCTCGAACGTATCTTGCGTATCATGGTGCAGCTCTCACGCAGAATTTGCGCAACGCAACGCATGCGTTAAAAGAATGAGCCCGTTGATCCTGCAATTTCCTTGAAAGTGAATACGTACTTCTGCGTACTTTCTGACTGATCACGTCTACAGAAAAGTTATGTGCTACCGATCTTAAAACCTCCGCATGATGGCGGACATTGTGTTATCGAATTTTCGTAAATGCCTATGGCTGGCGCATGACGATTGGTCTGAAATAATTGGAGGACCTTGGCGAGATATGAAAATTAATTTCGATGGATAGCGGGTACGATTCGGCGATAATTAATTTGATAATTTAATGATGAAGAAATTAACGATGATGTAATTAATTTCGAAGATTCGCACGAGTAATTAATGTAACGACAGATACAGCGTGCCGCGCGTCGCGGGCAAAACCGACTTCACGCCGAGGTGCACATTTGGATCATCATTTCACATTAGATTATTAGTATCTAATTATTGCCGTAAATTAATTTCCGCGGAATAATGCTGATCGACCCTCGGATCACCGGCAGATTTCAATATGCAGATATAAATAAATGCATATGCACTCTTGCGGTTCCGAGTTCTCATCTCGTTTCACATAATAGAACATTTTCTGCTCTCGCGCTATCACCGCGACATTTTTCCCTTTCCATATAACTATCCTGTAATTAAACAATACACGAGAATTGCCGATCGATCTGCCGCGCGCACGTGCGCGTGTTGATATAAACGTCTGGCATTTCTGATTTCTATTTATCGTATCGCGCGTTGATTAAGGTATTCGAATAACATTTTTGATAATGTGGCAGGTTTTTTTAGGGGATCGTATCGCTAGATCTCCACTGGTCGTTTTTAATCAGCAATTTCGGTCAACGTCCCACATTTTTGCGCCATAATTCTTCCTTGCTATATGAAAAGGGGCGATAAATCTTCAGCGACTAGAAGTGGATTTATTCCTTATCGCATAACGGTATGCAATTTAAATGGAAGCAAAAGCGTTGCAAGATGTTTCGCACGTAATTACCATTCTCCTCAGATATTCATCGATTACTGGAGGGTTAATTCGCCTAGGATCCAAACAGGAACGAGATCTAATCCGTTCGGGACCGCAGCCGACGTAGCACGATAAACACGCCACCGCTACCCCAGCCACGCTAAACCTCCCTGATGTTGGCGGTCTGATATACATGTATAGGGTGTCTTAGATGTTGCCCGATTTTCAACGGACACCAAGCTCTCTCTTCATTCCGAAACCGATTAAACGTCGTTATTTTGATTATAATTCTTAGACTGCATATCTCCAGTGAAGTCTCCATCGAGATAAATTTTACTGAAGAAAATGAAATGAACAGAGCTACAGCTCTGTTCCATCAAATATTCTACATTAATCTAATCTCCGTAATCTCAAGAAAACAATTGTTGTTTTTGCATTTGATAACTATAATAATAAGTATGTGCTCATGATAGTTTATTATTTACAAGGCATGCAATGCAATGAGCGAGAAATATTAACAAATGATTGCGCCAATGGCAATAGGGAATTGCAGAAGTGGAGAGGGAGGAGAGAGAGAGAGAGAGAGAGAGAGAGAGAGAGAGAGAGAGAGAGAGAGAGAGAGAGAGAGAGAGGCCCGGGAGAATTTTCAAGCACGACGTCGCAATTACACCGGATCAGGGTAGAATATTTCATTCGGCGCCCTTCATCCGACGAAAACGAGAAAGACGGGGTTGTGCAACGAGCTCCTCTGCTCGTACCCCTTCCGGTTCCCCATTCCCATTCGCCCTCGTACGGATTATTAACGGGCAATTTGCCGCGTCTGCCGCTGACTGTATTGTCTCTCTATTCTTCGGCCCTCCGTCGCCCGAATGGCGGACCGTCTTTCCTCTTTCTTGCATCCTTTCCCGTCTTTCACCCGTATCCGGGCTGTCTCGTTGCCTCCACGACCATTCCTCTCATTCTCTCGATCCCTCGCTCTCTCCTCAACCCCTTATCACGTGGCCCCTTCATTTTAAGAGCGGTTCGAAGTTCGTTAAGACGGCACGAGCTGCGCGAGGTTTCGGCTACTTGGAATCCCTTCGTCTGCAGAACCCTTCTTGCGCTGTGTCTCTCCTCGAGGACATTTCCCGCTCCGTCGTTGACTGTCTCGACAGGAAGACAGAAATTGAAATGGGGGAGAGTGTAACTGATGAGTGTAGCTGCTATTCCGGGAAGAAACGGTGACAGTTGATCGGCGCGGTATGCGCGCGACACTTGGACTTATTGACACTTGCGGTATCAATTTGATCATCATTGCGTTATATCTTGCCAAAATTATATCTCTCGGTGCGGGACAAGTGGGACAAGCTGAAATTGTTCCGCGAGTTGGAGTTTCGCGAAGAAAGAGGAACAATACTTTTGTTTTCCAAGAGAGATATGACGTACAACTAAAAATTCAAGATTAACGAGAAGTTTAAAGTTCAAGTAGCCAGAATATTCGCCGGGACGAGATGAAAGAACTTTGCGGAAGTCGAGTAACATCACGCAGAGACATAACCATTAGCAGCGCATTAACCATTTGGATAATGCAGAAACTTGATTTTCAGACTTCTTTTCCACATGCGTTAATCAAAGTATATCTAACACTATAAGATATTATCTCGTATAAGATATTATCTCGGCAGAGTTACGGAGTATCGTAAACGAATCCATCTCCTTAGCCATATTTCACCATAGGATTCGCCGGCATTCCAGCTATCGCGGAACATACTTCTATCCGTACTTAATAACGCTCATGAAATCAACGTTTCCTTAAAAATATACCGTATAATCTGCCGGCAGGAACAAATAGATAAATATTCAGCGCGCGATCCTCCTCTCCTCTCCAAAGCGGACAAAGTCAGAGGGAATTAGTTCAGCGAGTGAATAAATTTCCAGTGACTGCTCGGCGGTATACGTCTTCGTTCAGCTCGGTGCTCCATCTTCAGTATGCAGCGTCCGGGAAGAGTGCGTCTCCACGTGCTTCATTTGCGAGGCTTTGAATCTCCTTTGCGATCGCGTCAAAGAATGCCACAGAGGCGCGAAGACGTGCGCTAACGGTTCGTCTCCCATTCCCCCTTCATTCCGCGTCCCGGGACCCCTTCCGAGAGTCATTTCCCGTGGGTGGCGGCTGAACGGAACTGGAAACGCTCCGCGGCGTGACACCGGTACTTGTATTTACGAGATATTCGCCGGGTAATATCGGACCTAGGAACTCGCGTGGCGGTACACGTGTGCGCGGTAAGCCCGAGAAAGGCGAGCAGCCCCTGGCACCACCGGCAGCGCCCCGACTGCAGCCAGTAAGCCAGTTAGGCGGGGTATTTAGGAGGGAATTTGGCGGTCCTGAAGTTGTACATTATACTCCGTCTACCGCGGAGGGAGAAGAGAGTCTACAGCCGGTGTTACGCAAGCCCGCTGCGGACCCAAAATCCACCATCTCCTCGGGGCTGGAATTTGTGGCTCGGTAAATTTAATAAGTCGGCGAGCAACACTGTCCCTCGATTCTCACAACGCTACTCGTCGCTGGCAATTCTGTCGATCGTTAATCGGGGTCTCGTCGTTACCCGGGATATATTACGCGCGTTCGCGTTATCCGTATCAAGACCGAATTCTGCGGATGAGTGACCCGCAGAACCATTCTACAAGCGGATGAACGATCATTTTATTTTTTTCTGCGCTTTCTCCCTTGCATATGTAAGGTTTTGTATGTATGATACTTTGGAATATGCCTTGTGTTTAATTATAGCAGCAATATTTTAAGAGGATACTTCTATGGCTTCCCAATCTCCCCTTTTCATCACTGATCATTTCCCTGATCGTTTTCTAAAGACCAAAGCTTTTTAAATTTCCTATTGACGATTTTTCTGTCGATAGATAAGTCAGCCGATTGCAAAATCAGAAGATTGCAAAAGTGCAAAAGAGAGGGACAAGATCGACTTGATTTCATGTAAGTTACTTTTTCATCCTGCGAAGTGCCGTTTCCATGATTCCGAGTTTGTTACGAGGAGCATCGAAGTAGGTAGTTCGAGATTCCGTTCATACATCACGGAGGAGTTTGCGATATCACTTGCCTGGTATTCGCAATGACGTAGATCTTGGAGCAAACGAGGGACTGCGAATCGACCGTCCTGTTTGTTTCGTCTTCGACGATATACGTGAATAACGGACTATTGCTTTTCGATGATGAAACGAGAAGCGAAACTTGGACGCTCGTTGTTTGGTTGACTAAACAGCGAGCTGGTAACTGCATCGATAAAGCGTCTCGTATAAAGCGTGGCAGATCGACATTGAAATCATTGTTGATTCGCATTCCTGAAAATCACAGCATGTTATTCAATCATAACAATGGGTCCACGTTTAGAGTCACATTTCCTGTTGTCGAGAATTAATAACGTCTCTCTATTTCTCGTTTTTCTGCGAACAGCATACGGGATATTCCCAAGCAATCCTGTCGCTTCTCATATTCCATTTTTGTTTTTTTAATCTGAATTTGATTTTTCCCGCGAAATTCCTAGTGTAAAGTTAGGAATTACGCATACACGTACACTTTCGAGTAGCGACTTCTCTAGCGTCATTGAAAAAGTCGTAACTGGAATCATAAGCACCTATCATCGTGTGAAAGGTCTCGTGCAGATTACGAGACGCGATGGAAAGTGGAGAACGGCTTTTTCGTATCGTCAGAGATATCAGAGAAGCCCTCGGGTCAGATCGTCTCGATTGAAGGCCTCCCTCTCGGGAGGGAAAGAGGCCAGCTGTCTCCATTTTCGCCGAGTGAAACGAAGCTTTCCATCTCTTGCGCTTTCCTTTACATATTTCACGGTACAACTCACCCGGACACTGACGGAATAAAAGCACCGGCGTGAGGGTTGGTTACGAGCGGTCAAACGTTTGCAGTACCGACAGGAGGGTAGCTATGAAGCCGAATACCAGCGAACCATTCTACAAAGTAAACACGATGGAGCCAGCTAAGGTTTATCCTCGTCTGAATGCAACAAGCTATTTCCACTCGTTCAACCCTTTCCCGTCCAACTTTTCTTACTGCTGTTCGCTATCCTCCTTATACATTGTTTGTGACAGAGTTCTACCATCGCTTCCTATGTAAACGCACATTCTTGTTTCTCATACAGAAAATACATAAGCACGGAGAATACGAGTGCCTAAGGTATAATACAGAGGAAACCCGGAAATCAGTAGAGGAGCTTCCTCGCAACATTTTTCAGGCATACGCAAAGAAAACAATCGCGGATTTTTTATATTTACTTGTCGATGATGGTGATACCCGAGATGTCCTTATTTTCTTACATGCTATAATATACTATACTTTTATTGAAGTTATTACGAGTAATTGCAAACTACGAAGCTCAAGAGGAAAGAACCTTTTCTTTAACGAGCACATTTCTCTTGTGCCGCGGAATTTTACAAAGTAAACTAGGTTTATTTCGTTCATTCGACCGAATCGCGATACTGCGCCTTCGTTAACCGCAGAAGCTGGGTCGCAGCTGCTTCAGAGCGAGAATTTCGCATTACGAGCACCATTTCCATGCATTTGATGGCCGAGATAATGGATGTTGCTTTTTGAGTCGAAGAAATAATAGTCCGCGCAGGGATGGATTTACGGTCAGGATTACGATTACGATTCGGCGAGCCGACCACATCGCTAGCTGAAATCAAAGCATTGCAGATTGCGGCGTAAACATTGTCAAATGGATATTTCCAGCTGCCGTAATATTGATGTGTTGGTATCTGGTAGTACCAGCAATAAGTATCAACAAAACGTGCCGTATTTCGCGACAATTTCGTTCGATTTAAATGACTTTATCCTAACTTTATCCTGACTCGTTTAGAAGCTTGAATCAAAAGCGCTGCAAGACAATCGATTTTAAGTTTGTATAATATCTTGCGTCTAGAATAATTAAATACTAAAAATAACGTTATACTAAAAATGACGTGTATCAATAAAGGGATAAAACATGGAACGATGCTATCGTTGCGCTCATTAGAAAAATTTGATATCGCAAACCGTTTCGGTCAAATTTCAACAGTCCAGTTTTATAAGAATTTTCTCCTTCAGTTTATTAAAAACACTTTCAATTACTACTCACTAGGTCATTGTAACAGCGCCGGTGTGATATAGTAGAAATGCAGCGTTCGAATTACCAGAACTATAAATTTCAGCATTTCACGGAGGCTTTATAGAACATAATTGATTTATATCGTGATTTACGAGACGTTCCCTGCACGAGGGATGGACCAGCCCTTTTCAAGAGAAAATAAATTGCTCTTAAGCAGCCCCGAAAATAAACAAGCGTACCGATCGGCGAACGGCGCGTATTATCCCCGGCATTCATAAGTGCCGTTAACTTGAACTGTTTGCTTGACAAAAGAACGCAAAGGGGTAAACGACAAGAAACGACAAGGGGAGAAGCCCCGATGAATCATTACTAGAGTCGACGGACAGTTTCAAGCGGCCACTTCACTGTATATTTTCAACGATTACAAGCGACCGAATTCATTCTGTATAATCTTTCTAATCTAAGCGCTCGAATAGAGAGTTCTCTAACATTCCGAACGAGTCGAAGCCTCCAAGTTTGAAAATCGCAATGTTGAATAATCGTCTACATGCCAAAGAGAGCGACGAAATGCGTCCTTATTTATTTCAGACCAATGTTCTCAATTCTCCAAAGTTCACGAGTTCCGCGTTCCGTCGTCCAGGCAGATGGGATCTTTATATGGTCAGGAATTTTGAAAACTGAGCGAGAAAACGCACTCTTCCCAGAAAGATAACGCAAGCGGCTTTGTGACTTTTTAAACTATTGCCCCGGAGTAACAGACGAGGAGATCCTCGCGCCTGAATTTATGCGTAGTCGCGAACGCTACGTTCAAAGTTCTCGCGGCGGGATCTTCTCGGATCATAAGTTCTCGAAATATACGCGTAATAGAAAAACGCGATTCACGATCTCTGCATGAAACTGCGATCCGTCGGGTGAGCGGTGTTTTAATTCCATCTCGTTTCCATACGGAATTCCAAACTGAAAGTCCCACGTGGCAGGATAGCACGAGATGTGTGTGACAGCACTAGGCAGATCTATGGCTTTCCGCGCGTATTCCGTTTTAATAGAATTCACGGTGTTACGCATTGAGATGCGTAGAAATAGATGAAGAAATAGATGATGATTTAATGGAAGCATATTCCTCTCTAATATCTTGCATAATTTTCATGTAATTCAATCATGTTATATGCATGCCATTTATAAAAATATTCTGTTTGTGTTCCCTGGTCTTTAGTCAGTTCACTCACGATTCCTATGCGTATCGGATGCAAATTAATCAAGACCTGTCAAAGTCCTACCAAAACATTCGAACATTTAAATAATCAAGACTGTTGCTATTGCAGAGCGCGTATTAATTATGTCAAATCTGTATCTGATATATCCAGCACGTAACAGCTAATTACTACTCTTGTGATGACTCAATCAAGTATTACTGAATCACTAAACGCCGCATAGTTCTC
This sequence comes from Eciton burchellii, assembly GCA_020341155.1. Classification (NCBI taxonomy): domain Eukaryota; kingdom Metazoa; phylum Arthropoda; class Insecta; order Hymenoptera; family Formicidae; genus Eciton; species Eciton burchellii. Next base: position 1,807,761 of record JAHMML010000002.1, read on the forward strand.
GGAAGAATGTTAACAGATCCCGAAGTGCAAAGTTTTAAATTAGGTTTCCTCGAGAGAATCCGGATTTCATCGAATGCAACAGTATGTTTACCCTCCCTGAGCTTAATTTGTCCGGTATGCTTCAAATGGAATTACGCTTCCGGCATTAAACATCCCCACAATCCGCCACAGAGTTTCTCCTTTCCTTTTTCAAAAAAATCGAGTCTACGTCCTCTACTCATCGTTTAAATGAAAATCGTCGACGAGAGATTCGATGGATGTCAACGTTACGGCGTCGATCGCGCTCGCGACGATCAGAAAAGAAGCGAAAATGAAAACGCTACGAGCGGCACGTGCGTCCGTCGAAGCCACTTCAACGTTCCGACTCACGTATTCGACTATCCCTTATCGCGAGAGAGCGGCCGCATGCAACCCTTGATGCCTCGATGCGCGATAAACCGCGCCGTCTCGGGGCGGCGAAAGCCGTCCCGATTTCACGTGCCGTTTAGCGCGCTTTAATTCCATTAAAGGAACATAACGGCGCATAATTTCTGCGCCAATAAGGGGCGAGGGTTGGTCGCCGTTTCCGGCGATACGCGGAAAGAACACGTGAATCGGCACGCGCGCTATCGCCGGTATTCTCCGTCGACGAGTGTGAATTCGCACGGACGACTCGCGGAATAATGAATGGATCTTCGCGTTTTCTCCTGTTTCCACTCGCCGCGCCTCGGCTGATCTTAACACGAAATTTAAATTAAAACGCCCATCCGTCGCGCCCGCACGCCCCGCGCCCCGCGCCAGTATCGCGTTCTGTTTTACGAGCCGAGAGACGAGATATCTCGTCGCGTGATTCGCGAGCTCGTTTCTACGTTAAAGTTAAGACATCGTGAGATAAGACTTAACGCGGCGGATTATTACAAGCGACATCGCGGGCGATTCTCTCGGGCATGCCCAGCCCGTTATTTGTTTATTATCCCATAATGCGATACGTTTTATCTCGTGCCAAACGTGATCTCACGATTATGCCGGGTAATTATATTAGTACGCAAAACTGTACCGGATGTGATCATTTCATTACATTAATAACACGGTTACATTCGGAATTATCATATATCGGACATAACGTTTCTCTTGAATCCTGCAGTTGACTCTGTGACATGCACAGATCGCAGTCATCAAATGTCAAAATTGGCAGGTCAAAAAATATGCTCTCGCGAGATATTAAAAACGAAATAGCAAGAAGGGAAATATTAGCATCGAACAATGCAGGTACTTTGAACAACTTTCATTTTAGCTATCGCAGGCACGTCGCATAAATTTTCTGGACAGGTCGTGACATCCTCGCGGTTGGCGGCGTAGGTTTGAAAAACAGCAAGAGCCGTAGGCTCATCTGCCATCGCTGTAAAAGTCCTGGCATTTGGCAAGTTTAAGCACGGCCGCAGGTGTCGACTTTGTCGTTACGTTGCGTGCGAGGCCCAGACGCGGCGGTGACAATCGCACTAACGTTTTGCAGGCACGTGAGGCGCTTTAACGAGCCGGCAGTTGACCCGTCCAAAGGGCACAAAGACACGTGGCCCGCGAACAAATTACGGGCGCGGCGCAAACCGCGAGCGGCCGAAACTTCCGCGGAACTTCCCGTCATGGCGCACGTGACAAATCTGATGTCACTTTGTGCAAGTGCATATAATGTGCTCGGGGTGTGTCAAGCAGGGTAGCGCGAGGGTGGATACCATGGCTGGGGAACATTTTGCGGCAATAGCGGTGGTTAATGAGTAGCTGAGCTGGCGCCGTTGTCGCGCAATGTCGCAGAGCGCTGCGGTCGGAGAAGAAACGTAAAATTTTGCAAATCCTCGTCTCCGGTAACTTCTCTTGGAAGCGCAAAATACTGTCGAACGTTCCCGACAAACTGGAGAACAAAATTGAGAACGTCCCGCCAGAGGAGCGTGATAAATGTAGAGCACGTTCGGAATATTCATCCGACAAGTCACTGTCAGTGAAACTCGATCTTCTGGTCTTTCGCTGCGATAGTTATACATTCTCGTGTGCTCGAGTGGTCGTGGAAATAGATCCGTGATAAAAGCTGCCGCGCCTCATCCGTACGCAGAAATGGCATTGACGAGTCTGCGACATTAGGCAGTGGCATAAGCGGCGCGGCAAATGGATAATTTGGCCGCATTTCGCGGCGGCCAAAGGGTGGTTAACGATTACGACAGGAGGGTGGCCGGGGATCGCCAGCTACGTGTAGAACGAGTTATCCCGCCACTCCAGGTAACGATAGCCCGCGTTAACGACCACCGAGAGCCCGCAGTTCGGAAAACCGGACGGCCAGAGAGAGAGGAAAAGAGAGAGAGGGAGAGAGAGAGAGGTGCGAGACGAGATGAGACGAAATGAGACGAGACACGACGAGACAAGACGAGATGAGACGAGACGAGACGAGACGAGACGGGACGGGACGGACTGTCGGTAGGCCGACAGCCCTAATTGCTGGCTAGGGATTTACAGGGGAATAGGTGCCGGGAATATAAATATCTTCGCAGAATAGCTCGCCAGCAGCCATCGTGGAATTTCCACTGGCTTCAGCCGGCTGGTTGGCCTCGCCCTCGTCCACCCTCGCTCTCGCCTCGGCCGCCGTTCTTCTTCGTCAAGCCTCGTAATCCCAGCAGGGATTTTCTAACGTACCGTGAATTCCTGCGGTGCGTCGCGCCCGACTGCGATCGTCCGCGACACGAGTACGGACCGCGAAATTAAAAGGGATCCGTCTCCGTTGGACACGCAGAGCGTGTCATGAGCGAATGTGCAGCCGGCCGAAGCGCTATGCGAGGACCGATCCGCTATATTGTACCCCATCGGCATGCGCCGATGGCGTGAATGACGAGAAGGGTCAGAGGTAGAAGCGTCCGATGAAGAATCTCTTTTCCTTTCACTCGGTTAACCATTAAAATCTTCAAAGACAGGCGTGCGGCAATATGTCTTCGCATTTCACATGACATTTCCGACATAAATTTCTACTCAAATATAGAATATAATGGAAGAAAATGATAGAAGCTTTCGTTGTAGTCAATCGATGACGGATGCCGCTCTTTGATGGAATTCGTTCTTCCTCTCGCTCCTTTTACCGCGGATCGTATCCGTCCGGCGAACAAATAACGCGACATCGCGCGATAAATTATAGGACGCGCATTTTTACCGCACAATTGTTTCGAATACACAATCCGACGAAAATACCTTGCGTCACGTTTGCCGTGCAGACCGCCGGCTTTTATGCGTCTACGCGCGCGCGCATCGGTCACTTCGACGGAGGGTGTAATTTCTGCGGAACACAAGCGCATTAAACACCGTTGAGAATAACCGTATGGCACGCAATCTCCAACGGGCCAATGAAAATTGTAGTGGCAGTTCTAGAGCGCTCGTGTGCCAATTATTTTGCGCAATTGGTAAACGCGTTCATGCTTTTTCGCAAATCGCAAAATTAATTGATCACTTATTTGCCGTGTTTTTAGATTTTAAAGGATAAGAAAGATGTCTTTGTCCTTATTTTCCTTTCCATCCCGTAAGATGCATCTGGAATGAAACTTTTGTATTATCCGCGCTTTATCCGCGGAAATATTCGAGATAATTTCATCGGATGCATGCAGCAACAATGAGAAAACTCGATAGTGAAGGAAAAACATTATCTTGTATCAATATTATTTTAAGCTTCAAAAGCTTATTTTTGTATTCGTTTCATACTTTGCGCTTAATTCTTCGATATCTTGTAGCTCTAGTTAGAAATACTTTTGTTAGAAATGCTTTTGAGGTAAGTTCCTTGGTACCTTTTTGTCTTGGTTGACTATTATGCGGCTTCGTCCTTCAGATGACGTATGTTGTTTGTTTTATAAACACGCCACTTCCAGGTTATATGATCGGGCAACATATTTATGCTCTGTGAAGCTGACGTTTAAAATGGCCTCTTACGAGCTTAGAAATGGGCGAATAGCTGCACGACACGATGCACACGTAAGAGTACGTAAGGCAGGAAAATATCCCGTGTCGAGGGACGAGTTTTACGTGCGCGCACCTCGTATATCGGTCACATTAATGTCATATAATTTTACGGTCCGCGTACAGTTCACGTGGTGAACTCCGCCAATCGCGCTGCACTTTGATAAAAAGCGGAACACGTGACGATCAGCCATAGGACGCGGCTTTGACAAGAAGAGGCCGGACGGCTCGATAGCAAAAAAATAAAATTCGAAGGCTGAACAATTTCTGTCGCACTTGTATGGTTTGTCGAATGCACGGAAAGAGCAGCTGAAAAATATAGCCGGCGCCTGGTTTCGAAGTTTTCATTTAAAATGCCGCCAGATTTCGATAGCGAGCATTACTACACGTGATGCGATAAAAATATTTTCTTAGACAATCTTAAGACAATCTCAAAGAATCGCTGACACGATAAACATAAGTCGCTGCAGAAATAAACCTTAAAACTAATAACGTAAAAATCCTCGAAGTCTCATTTTACGTTTTTGTCTCGATAACTCGAAAGATCCTCGCATGCGAATTCGTAAGCTCGTAGTCTGGAGTCGAGTAACTTCGTTAGATCATCCATTTAAGAGATTAATCCACACAAATCGATAATCGCTATGATTTTTATCAGCCAGGACGCCGGGTCGCTCTGAATTAATCGCTGGAGCATCGGGCCGGGGAACTTTGCTAATTGAAAATGTCGTTATATCGTAATCTCGTCTTACAACGACGAGCAAAGAATCATTTTACCGGATATTTCACCCGAGAGACGACGCCATGCGATAAGAGGCGAAAGATACGAATTAATTACTTCGATGTCCTCTCGAGCAGCCAGAGCTTCAAATTCCCTCGGGACAGTAGTTTATCTTGATTACCTTTAGTCCTTTAGACTTTAGTCCGGGATTAAGAGGGATGATTGAGTAGTCCGCAAGGGCCACGTCTGGTTCAGGCTTCTGGTGTTATATGAAAACACCCTGTCACGATGATTTGTTCTTATTGCTCCGGGTAGGCAAGATTAAAAAGTATGGAACTTGCCTTTTTAGTAACGCGCCCGGCTCTTTGCTCGGATTTGTCCGCGAATCGTTGCCAAGACGCCCTCTTCGCGCGGTACGACGCTCTGCAACTCCCGTCGTGACGTCACGATAATCACGGCCAAAGGGAAAGATTCGCGTGCGGAGTGCGCGCGATACGTATCCGCGAGATAGGGATATCTTGTTAGGAACGGCATGATCTTAGCACGTTGGTGCCATGTTAGCCCCGCGCTCGCCGCAACGCCGACAAACTCAAACTCAAACTATCGACTTCCTGTCCGGTGACCAATCATCGAGTCCGCTTACGGCCGTGGAGCGAAGCGTCACGTTAAAGGACTTCCAAGGGACCTACTTTGAGACCCTTTAAAGGATTATCTTCGTCACCGCGTTCAAAGCCGTCTTCAGACGGCCGGCCGCCATTCAAGTCAACCGATATTTGATGAACGTCTGTTATAAAGCGCCGGATCTCAAAGAGGGTCGTCGGTTCCGCGATGGCATCCAGATTTTCGCTCCATTCAGCGAATCGGACTCTTGAAAGAGACTGCAAGAGTCGATTAATAGCCATCTATCGGCAACGATGAGCCAGCTTACCGGCACACATCGATGTTATTAAAAGTCCTTCATGCAGACATGTGTGAGAATACGCGGTACATGCATGCACGAGAATATGTGTGCAACGCTGCCGAGCACTTTCGCGAATGATTAATTATTTCTGCGACACGAAGAAGTTTTGCTTAGACGCGCGATAATGGAAGACGAACGTTCTCGTTCGTGTGACAATGATGAAAAAGCTTAAGATCTTGTAGCGCTCTTATGCGAGCTAAGACTTTTTCTCCGAATGCAATCGAAAGTTCTCGGATGAATGACAGAGAGTGAGAAGGAAAGAGAAAAATCTCTGATGATTCTTCGCGGAAAAAGAACGCGCCAAATATGGAAACAGCTCGCGCAAGCGGCGAGCCTGATTTTAATCAAGATTGAACGACCCACGAAAATTTCCTTTCACGAAGGCTGCTTAATGCTTCGTATTATATCTCGTGATGGATGCGACTCGTTAATTTTATAATTTCGCCGCTGGAAGGCGTGATACGTGAGATAGGGTCGTATTCACGTAGGAGAAGCGGGTGTAGCGGAGACTGAGAAGAAAGAGGATGCGATGAAAGATACCAGAGGGGATATAAAGAAAAAAGAGAAACGGGGCAATAGCACAAAGAGCGAGAAAGAGAAAGAAAGGTGCTGCGAGAGTGAAGAGAAAAGAAGATCGAAACGAGAACTAGGATGAAAATGGACAAATGGAAGGGAGAAATGAAGTCAAAGAGAAGACAAGTGGAATGCAAGCTGCGAAAGAGAGAAGAGAAGACGCGCGAGGGTAAGAATAAGAGAGAGGCGCGAGGGAAAGGTCGGCGGATGATTGGCTATCCGAGCCAACCCCGAGCCGCAAAGTACTAATATCGGGGTAGGTGGGATATACTCTTACAAATTGTCTGCCGGCGCGTCGCGGGGGGGAGGGTGCGCGCAGAGGGGGATTTGTCTCCATTAAAGGGATTGAGGTTTTGTCGTACTCCACTTCCGCGCTGCTTTCTCCACTCTCTTTCTCGCTCCCCGGCAACGCCCTACTTGTATTTCGCGCCTGCTCCTCGTCGCAGGCGCCTTCTACTCTTCCTTCTTTCTCCGTTAAAACGGGCACCAGGTTGGAAGACGAATCTCTTCGCCAGTAACAAACCCACATCCAGTTAGGAATACGAGTACTTCGTTTCTTGTCAAGATACAACGCAATCAAACACGCTCAACTCCCGCTAATAGTTACTATCTCGTTCTACAGTTTTGCCATTTCTCTCGTTTGCTATTGTCCTCCTTTTCTTTTCTATCTTTACCCCTCTGTGTGTTCTTGTCACACTTAAACTCGCAAGATCTGTATTTTATAGTTAAACATGTGCCGAACGAAAGCTACACGAATCGCATTGAAGTTTCGCATTGAGATTAAATAAGAGATTCAATCCGCAATTATAAGATGCATAAAGTGTTGAAGGAGAGAGAGAAGGGAAGCGAGAGTAGAGATCGTTTTTCATCAACTTTTCTCGACACCACGTAAGAATCGTTTTCAAATTTGTCGAAGAATCTGTACTCGAAGAAAAGATTCCGGGACATGCTGTGTATAAGAGGTCACGAGGGGACGCATTGTGGTTGCAGCGGCTCGATAAAAAGAGAGAGAAGGCTTTGACTCGATATTATTTTATCGGATAGTTTTCGCTGGAGACCGGGGCTGGGGAAAAGAATGGGGCGCGTAAGAGTGGCTGATCGAGTTGATCTACTGTTTCCACCGCGAAATCGGGTCAAGCCCGTTTTCGCGCGAGGATATCGCCCTCTTCTCTATTCGAGCGGTTCGCTGCGCGCGGGAGTAAGAAAATCACGAGAAATACGTGAGGGAGCGATGCCGTATTATTTATGCGAGACAGAATGGAATTATCCAACGATCGAATGATCCGCAAGATGGCAAGACTTCGTTGCGTTGACACGTTATTTCGCAGTAATTCCATTACCGAGCAAGTTCACTTCCCGATGAATGCTCATTCAACGTCTGCTTGAGTTTCTATCGATTACGATCTTTTTACGGATATAACATTTTTGCGAATAACATTTCACCCGATATATCATTTGCGCTCGCACCATTTCCAGCACGGAGACTTTTTACCGGAAATCGAAGAAACGCGACGATGACGCGCGCCACGGCAGAGATATATCCGCGACCTCTTCGACACGTTTGTCCCGAGCAGGAAGAACAAACGGAGCGCGATACAGTGCTCTAGGATGCGTTGCATTTTGCCGGGTCGGTCGGTTTGTGTGCATAGGAGTGTTTGTATTCGTATCCGCCGTATAGGTAGCCGCACACATGACTAGGGGAAAAACGCGTGATAGATCGGCGCAATCCGTTACGCCGGTCACCGTTACAAGCGCGCCCCTATAAATCCACACGGAGATCTTATTGCCCGGAAGATCCCGACGTACGTCATAATGGGAGATAATATTGGGATCCGTTTCAAGCCATTGTATTATCCGATGTTTCTGCCTGCGTATCGAGCGTAGCGCGTAGCGTGAGCACTATCGCGACTCTCATCGGAATACATTTGAATCGGTAAACCGACGAAGGCTTGTGCGCGGTCTCTAAATCTTTAGAGGAAAGTCTCTTCGTGGCGGATTGGAAAAGATACCATTGATGCGCTCCTCATCTTGTTGCAACAGTGATGAAGCACCATCTCAATGAAGCTTTGCCCCTGAAGAAAGCGCGATTTCTGTCGAAGGAGTTCACCGAACAAGTGATTTCACTCGTAATGTGCACGAAAAAGGATAAAGAAGCAACAACAGCGAATGCTGAAGGAAGAATGCGCATGCAAATGACGAGCATATCTGCATCTCTCAACTGGGAATCATATGTAATCGTATGCATCTTTAATCTCGCGTCTCTCGAACGCTGTATCGTGGATCCGTTAGTAATGCCGATAGGGAAATTGCTTTTGTCACTTTCAATCGGAATTCCGGAAGCATTCCCGCGAAACATTTGTGACGCGATCCTTCGTTAAATATGCATAATAATCAGAGCTATACCATCGCGCTGGCCGTTCCCGGATATCTCGAAGCCTCGAAGATAGCCGACACCTGCCGCGGTTAGATAAGCCCCGTGCAAATTTACCCGGCTTACTTTCAAAATCAGCCGAAATACGGTTACATTGCACTCCAGTTCTCGTGTCCTGCGCTCTCCCTCTCTCTCCCTCTCTCTCTCTCTTTCGCTTTCTCTCTCTCTCTCTCTCTCTCTCTCTCTCTCTCTCTCTCTCTCTCTCTCTCTCTCTCTCGTTCTCGCCTGTCTCTCGCAAGAGCGCTCAAATATTTGCGCAATCGATGGCAGTTTTGCTGCGGCGCGATGGCGAAAGAAGCGAGAAGTACTCCCGGCTCTATGTACGAGCACAAAGAGATGCGAGAAGTCAGAGAAGAGGCGGAACAGCGAGAGGAGGGGGAAACGGGGGGTGAAACGGGGTGTTAACGCGAAAGCCGAGAGGACGAAAGAAAGGGGAGAAAAGCACAAACGCAAAGCAAGAAGGAATGAGACTTTCGACGAGGATTCGAGAAATTAAACTCTGCAGCGCGGTTCCTTGTAATCCTGGCAGACAGCCAGAGCTTTCGCCATGCCGCGCTTATTGCCAGGCACGAATTCTCGCGTTTGGGTAGAGACGCGACATAACGAGAAAATTGTTAACGCGCTGATTGTCGAATGTAATTCGCCGCGCCGGCGTAATCATTTCGAAGACGCCGTAGATGCCGAAGAAATTATTTCTGTCAGCAACGTATCCTCATGGCTGAATAAATGTCCGTTTCTCCATAACACTTTACGATAACCGTTTTTACATGCATACTGGGCATTTACATTCTTTTTATAACGTTATATAAAGATATAGATAATTTTTAACGCTATAGACACGTCGATTAATAGTTGCAGAGGACTGTCTTCGTTATTTTCTTAAGCATTAACATTGCTTAATGTCTTTCCCGAAACAGAAACACATAATAACGCGTGTAATAGCAAGGGCAACGGAGTAATCGAGGCGGGAAAAAGAAGATTAATTGAAAAATTAATTTAATAGCAGTCTTTCTTTTCTGGCGGAATGTTCCGCGGAACATTATCTGTTAAGAAGCATTTATCAATGAAATTTTGAAAGTGCACCCGGTAGCGAGCGATGCCATAAGTTCCACAAGATTACGGGGATCAAGAGCCGTTTAGTCGCAACTCCGACGAGACTTTAACTGGCTTTAGTCAAAGTCGCGTAATTCCCTACGACGAAAACGTAACGAGTTCGCGGCGGATGGAATCCAACGAGGTCGCCGGGGGAAAAAAGCCCCCGTCGTCGTTGAGGTAAACCGGGAAAGTAAAAGTCCCAAATCCCGTACGCAACTTTAAATTAAAGCAGTTCGTTTTGCCCGCCTTTCGCGTTTTTATCATGCTAGTTGGCATTTTCGTGATCCCCGGGGAGAAAGTGGAATGGGCGCGCGACATTTGAAACGCATGTAACACAGCTTCTGTTCTCCTCCAGGGAACAAGCAAGCAGCCTCAAGAACAAAATAACGACTTCTTAATTTCAGCGAAGAACCCTCCGGCATTTCGGATTTCATACGACGTAAAAAAGCCTTCCGAGTGGAATAGCCCGAAGGAACTATATCGAAGGAACAAAAAAACTCCGCGCACGTGTTCGGTATTCCGCATGCGGAAATATTCGTAATCTCGTCATGATAATTGCTCGAGTTCGAGAGAACCGTTCGAGTTTGGAAAAAGAAACAGGTCTCTTCGAGTGCCACGATTTCGAGATTACAGTCTCATCTCATCTCGTATTAATAAGTCGTCGTGTTCCCGCGTCATTCGCGCGTTTAAGAAAATGGGGAGAGCATCCCAGAGATGCAAAGCACGTCGCGACGATTAATTCGCGCGAGATTTACCAGCCGGTCTTTGTATTTACACGCACTTGCAGCACGGATGGAATCCTGAGCAGGATCCAGCTCGAGGGGCGAACAAAGGGCAGAAGGCGTCATTAAGGCTGAGTGATCGACGAGCGGGCGTCGGAAATACTAAGCAAGTGCCGTTTGCCGACTGGAAGCACGTGCCAGTTCTTGGCGTGGGAGCAGTTTGCCAATTAATTAGAGCTGTTTCCGGTGGTGTCATCAGTAGGTATCGCCGATCCGCCGCCGCAATTAATTTCGACACGGTAAACTTCGTACGCGAAGCGCAACGAGGACCGCGTTATCCCATTCGTTAACTTTTTCGTGGCAGCTTTTTTGTTCGCTTACATCGCGCGAACAATTGGATTGCGAGCGAGCGATAGCTATGTTACACGTATAAAAGGAGCATTTCAGAACGCGACATCATATCCGCACGTGCTTTACGAGATGCAACGATTACCGTTCGCTACGCGACGAAGCTACAATTGACGATGTCTTAATTGCCATTTTTCACGTAATTATACGCCAAGTTTTCACGACTGGACTCCCGATGGCATCCCTTCATAAAATCTCGAGGTTGGAAGCAACGATAGTCAACGAAAATATAGTCGACGCATTTTCTTGCTCGTACCGACGTCGATCGAAGCTTTTGCTGAAAGTTACGTTCGGCGTGCGTTCGCGTTTGCAGATCTCCGTACAATTATCTAAAGATTTCTCGACTGAGTGAAGTACAAAGCCTTTATCGGTTAACGGCGGTGCCGTTATGGGACTTCAAAAATTTATCTATCTTCGGCAAGTCCGTCGCTGCTCTCTGCGAAAGAAACAAGAACTATCCTCGGATCTGGTGCACGTGTTAGAACACAAGCCCGCTCGGAAGCAGCTTTGCGATACTTCCGCGTCGGAGTTTCGTTTAAAGTTTCTCACGTAATCCTGAACTGCACGGGTCTACGACGACTACCTTCTTCACGATTTCGGTAGCCTTTGGGAAACGGGAAGTCGGAAGACAAAGGGCATGCGGAAATAACCGTTAGACGGAAAATAAGGAGATTATCGTGATATTCAAAGGTGCTTTACGAGTGTGGTTCGCTGCGGAAAATAGGTAGCTTAAAGGAAATTAAGAAGTTTTATTCTGCGAGATCCAATTGCCCCGCTCTTCGAAGATTAAAAATTGTATGAAAAATATTATTTTACGTATTACTCTCCGTTCCTGTCTCTCTTCGCTCTCACATACTGAGCGGTCGATAAAGAAAAATAATCAGGAAAGATCAAGTGGAACAAGAGTCGCAACTTCACGACTTTTGCAAGATAAATCCTCGATTACTTTCGTTCGTTAGAAAAGTCATAATCAATCGGTAAATGATTAGATATGTACGACGATTACTACGTACCGAGATCTGAAATCCATATATAACATTTTCATGTCTCGATTACAGTAGCGCGTGGAAAAATATAGCAACCATGAGAAAGGGTAATCGATTATAACGAGCGCAATAGCATACATTTGGCACAACCTTTAGGAAGGATATCGATCTCGCATTCTCAATGCCGTTGTACACGATTGGCAAACAGAGCGATCTCTATAGCGGCTCTTAAAGACAGCCGCGTCCACGAAGTTTGGCTTTCTTCAATGTAAAAGAGCGAGGTGACGCGAGCATGGCACAACTTAAGAACGATTAATAGAGCCGCGTGATTAATAGCGTGTACTTCTGGGCATAAGGAGCAGCGGGAGGTCGATTCGCGTTTTCCCCGTGTAAGGCAAACAAATCCTCCGAGCAATTCGCGCGCGGAGAAACTTTTAGAGCAGAGATACGAAAGAGAGAGAGAGAGAGAGGGAGAGAGAGAGAGAGAGAGAGAGAGAGAGAGAGAGAGAGAGGCGCAACGATACCGTATATCCTCGCAGACAACGAGTAACGGGAAGCTCGTCGAAGAGGAATTCGCAATCGACACAAGAAAGCTCTGTTAATTTAACTAAAACATTTCTCGACGTCTTTTCGCCTGGCGGGGCAACGGAATTCCGCGCGGAAAATTCTACAACGGGAGACAGCGAGCTCCTCGTTCCTGTTTGCAGAGGATCCTGTTGTCGTCGTTGTCGTCGTTTTCGTTCCTTCGTGCCATCGCTCTCTACAAAGTAGTAGCGGAGTATCGAATTCCGCTACTTTGCGACAAGAAGCGGACGCAGTCGGACACTTTCGAGATTCTCATATATATCGGCCGGCGATGCCAGTCTACGGAGCTCTTCATTGCGAACACGGTTCCGCACTTGTTTTAATCGGGCATAATAGGAGTTCGCCGCGAGTTCGCTGTCTTCTATCGGCCGGCCAAATTGAACATTCCACGGGTTGCTCGCTTTAGCGATATTGATTGAAGGAGCTTTACCGTTTAATCTCTTTCTCATTGATCTCGCATTTCGAGAACGCGGTCATAACCGAATCAGTGTGACGTTAATTACGAAATAATTACATTTTTATGTTTTTATCATATTAATTGGAGCAAGGTAATCGCGTGACTCAATTATCTCATCCCGATCATCCATATTTTCATCCTTACTGGCCACAAATTGGTCCAAAACAATCGTCGAAGAATAAACTCGTTATATCGTACATGATACAAATCATATTATCATACTATGTCTATTAGACATTAAAAGTAAATAAATAATATCACATGTAGCTCCTTCATTCGTGAAAGTGCGATTAGAATAAACGCGTATGTCATCACGTACGCGTAAGTGGGAAATAATAATCGAGGGAATAAAATGCGAAATGAACGAACTTTCTCTTTAAATCACGTAGTGTCGTGTATGCTATGTCGCGTAATTCGCGTTGATTAAAAATATCTTGTCGCGCGCGAAATTATATCCCAACTGATTTCATAGGAAAGTGGTCTAGCAAGTTAAACGGGAAACAGATTATAGTGTCGTAATCACCAAATATTCGAAGCAAATTTTTTTTCCACCGCCATGGCGCGATATTACGCGGGTATCCCTGTGAGTGATTTAAAGTTTAAATTTATTCTGGCGTAAATCAAACATATTCCACAGGTATCCTTTGTTAATTTTTGGTAAAGCTTACGTCGGGCTCCACTAAAGCGCCCTGCGCTTTAATTAATATAGAATTTCTGGGAATTTCAACGTTTTATTTCCGCCATTGAGATAAAGCGCCTCGATGTATCGTAGAATTTACCTTCTGTCTCGCTGTTTGGCCAGCATCAGACGAGCAAGCTCGCTATGTCGAGCATATTATTCCGGCGCGCACATTTTACGTAAGTAGTATAATTTAAACCGATAGTGCATGTCGCTTCGAAATGAAATTCTACGGAATGCCTGACGACATTCAGCAGGCACAGGTAGACGCTTCACAAGCGAGTCTTCGGCTCTTATGGCTTCGCGAATAAAAGTCATTATACTTCAATGCGGCATACAAGTAGCGCGATGCAGTTGATTATTACACCCGAAAGTTAATTGGAAAGCGGTAATTAACATGTTTTATTGTGGAATTGAAACTCCAACGTTGACAGAGATTTTGAATCTAAAATGCGGTGCATTTAAACAAACGGCCCGCGAGCGGGACATTAATTCACCATTACGTCATAGTAATCAAGTTAAATTTTCACAATGGGGAACGAATTTCATCCCAGTTGTACTGCCTGCCGCCATCAATTTTGCAGGTGCGCATGACGTTTACAATTCGCCCACATTAATTATTCCGGAAGTTCTCAGAATCCCAACGTTTCGCGCCTTCCGACCTGGATAGTGTGCATCGCATACATTTTACATACAAATCTACTTATCTGCAGATTTCTGAAGTCTGCTTCGTCAAGAAAATTCGTTTACGTTATCAAGAATTGGCAAAAGCGCGAATTGAGATGTATTTTGTTTAATATTTTAATGTTTATGATATTTTCGTAAAGAAATATCCTGCATTAATTTTATGTATATTGTTATCGTTAATAATTAATTATTCTCATTTAAAGCAACTACTTTTTATTATCCCGAAGTCTATTCGCGCCAACGAGATCTTAATATATAAATATTTGCAATAAATCTAACGCTTGCACGTGACGTGCCATTAACACCATTACTACTACAATGATGCCGCAGTGTAACGTCATTTCTTCTTTTCCCTCGTTAATTTAGGGCGCGCTTTATCGCGATACAAGTGTAATTACGCGCCTGGCAATTTCCACGGCGAACTCTGCCCCCTCTCCATCCCTCCGTCATAGAAATCGATATCCCTCGACATACCGGGCAATCGTGCAGCCGCGCGCCGTCTGACTTTCGCACCGGCCGCAAACTTGAAGTCATCCGTACATGGCGAAAGTAATTGTGCAAAGTTACGTCGGTGCGAATGACGTTTAGCGAGCGTTTGAGGTTTGTTATTAGCGAATACGTGCATATTTCAGTGGCAGGCGCCAGTTACAAGAGCCACTGCATTTGGACGCGGCAAGGGAATCTCGCGAGGGTTGCGCTTTCTCGTCAATATATATCCCCTGCGATCGTTATATACTGAAGAAAAGACTGCGACGGAAACGATCTGAGTAAACAGCGAGTAAACACATACTTTTCCCTCATTTTTGTCGCGTGATTTGGATGAAGATGGAAATTAATGAAAATGACATCGAAATGACATCAACTGTCCTTCAATTGACGTTTTACATCGATCAAACAGGATTATTCAGACGTACATTTCCCGATTTCCATTTTTATTTATTTCTCATCTATTTTGTAAGATTGAATATCTATCGCAATCAGAATTATAAGCGAAACTGCGTGATCAAGATTTTTTCATGATCTTTAGGTAAGAGATTCAGAATAACGATTAAAGTTTCGATCTAATTCTCTCTTCCGGTATGCGTGATGCCAGTGTAAATGTATTAAAAATTCGATTACATCAAGAACGTCGATGAACGTCGGTTTAATGAAAATAGCCGAAAATGCGATATGGTTCTGCGCGGATTAATTCATCCGATTGGTTTATTGGCATAATTCAACTTCAAGGACCATTCCCAAAAATCAGATGGTATTTCGATTATCCGTTGATCGAGTAATATCACACCGCGTATCTGATATACTGTATGTCATCTGTATATACCTTCTTTATGATTATACTCTCCATTATTTTAACATAATTACTGCATCACGTCGCAATTAGCTATGGCAATTGAAGTTAACGAGGCGCGTAATTCGTTTATGCCGAAAAATAAAATCTATTCGACTTTCGAGAGGAAAATTTGCGGCAGTATCGAACATATCTGCGCTTAATCTCGAGCTTTATCGCGATTATGTCTCAGCATTCTGTCGTTCTTCTTGTTCATAAACACATCCATTTTCCGCGACTTTGCCTTGTTTTCATCGCGTTTGTCACTCCGATATGTCGTTCCGTTAACTTCGACAGCGCTGATGATTTGCGTGGGACCGCTGACACGTAAGCACGCTAATTGATTTTGACGTACGGTGTCATTTTGTCAGATCAGATAAATTCGCGAGAAAAAAAGAAAATGAGGATCGCGTCCACATCATTCGACGTCTGTTCGCTCCGAAGAAATGAGGATTAAAAAATAATCATAATCATCAGGGGAAGGAAATCATTAGAAAGCAAATCGAGGAGAAAAATGCAATGTAAATCTAATTGAACACACATGCAACAATCCTCTCGAAAATAATATTATGGAAAACAATGTCGCCACGTTGGCCATGATCTAATAAATTCAGTTGTAATAAATTATGTTTTAAATTTAAGAAAATGCCGTTAGAAATTCTTCATGAGAGATAAATATCGTGCAAATGCCAATCGTTTCTTCTTCTATTCGGAGTCTTCTTATGACGATCCAACACAAATTTAAGCGTATATAGCGTGTATCGTTCGATCACTTACCCCTATGGCTGCCGGTGAGCTTGTCTCGCAGGATATTTATCTGATGCACTCGGCCATACTCTTCGAACATCGTCCTTAGATCGTTCTCGTCCATGTCATGAGGTACCTGGCCTACGAACATCTTTATGTTGTCCGGGTCTGGTTGCTCCACGCTGTTGTTGTTCATTATGCTGCAACGTGAAAAGGAAGCGTTACGCTGTGTTGTGCAGCGTATTAAACATGCATACACTGGAGAAAAACAACATGCCGTTATTAATGCGTTAACAGATCAAAGAGTCCCGTGTATTCTATTTCAAGTTTGTTGCGGTCGAATGTAGCAGGAGTGATTTCTCCGCGTAGAAATAATATCGATGCGATACCGCGATCAATCGATATTTTGCCAAGATTTAGATTAGATTTCTTCGCAGTCTTCGTAGTGTGCTCAAGAATGCACGTTCGTGAAAATCACACTCGCTCGCAAAAGAGCGAATCGCCATGAGTAAAACTGATTTCGCGAACCGGATGATTCGGCCGACTGTTTTGCAATCCAAAATTCAATCTCTCGACTATCGGACGCGTTGCAAAGCGCAAAACATTCTCACGGGCATCGCACTCGTTAAACGAGCGATTAAAATATTAAGCACTCTAACTGCGCAAAGTGAAGCAGAGGTTGATTTCATTGCGGCGACTGGCCGCGAATGGCCGCAAAGTGAGTTAGAAGTTATCGTATTCGAAATGGAAAAATATTTGGCCGAATATTTTGCATACGCGTCCGTTCCGCAAGTGCGATATGTTTTATATACGATGGCATGTCATCGTTATTAAATATCGTTTCCAGTTGCAGGCGGACAAATTCGAGGTCGATTTACCGTTAACGAAAATTTCGCTGGAAATCAATCATCAAACCGGGACAACTATGCGATCTTTCATTTCCGATCATCTTGACAATCGAACGTCGAGCTTCGAGATTCTACACGGAAACGCATCGTTCGCGTAATAATGTGCGCGAGGCTGCGCATCTTCCGAATTAAAAACGCGGCCGAACCGATCAATTGATTCGCGTATGAATGAAAATACCGCACACGCCGTCTGTGAACTTTGCGCACGAATGCGCGAGCATAACGAGCGCGCCTGTGCTTTCTCGCGGAATTTTTCCGTTCGCATCGTGTCGTACCGCGGGATTAACGGCGCATTTCGCGCAGCGCGCCTTTATGCGATGTGCGCCGCTATGGATATTTTAGCGTGAGCAGTTGTGAGCGGACAGGTCGCCATAAAAAGGACCGCTCGTAGCGCCTGCTCGCCGCAGAGTACATATTTGACCGAGGACTCGTCCGCTTTCGAAACTTACGCGGAGCTGTTCGCCGGCACGCAGTAATTTCGTGCGGATTATGCGTGTTTGAGGCCATTCCCCTAGGACATGCGCGACCTCCCCCGATCCCGACATCGAGTACCGACCCGTTCGGGGATTCACCCTCTCTGAACTCGCGCGCACACACGCATACGTCGCCAGTTCCGTCTAAATTCGCGAATCGCGCGCGCGCACGCGACGTGTCGTCGTCCGCCAATATTTTCACTCTCTTAACGGTTGATTAAAGTCTGATACCCGAGTCAATATTTTCCGGCGCCCGCGTCGGGGCGCTTTCACTTGCCAATGGAAACACGCGGGAACGTTACGTCCGGCTTTAATTTACATTCTTGCTGATTATTTCAACGAGCGCGTGCGCGGACCGCGCAAACTTTCCCAGCGATTAAACAGAGAATTCGAATATTCAACCTCGATTTTAATTGGAGTCAGACCGATGTGCTCAGGACACTTCCGCTAATGATTTAAAACCAGCATCTGCTGGTAATAAGAGACAAGCTATCGCTGTGTAACGAGATGTTTGTCGCGATATGAGCGCGAAATATGAAAAACATAAAATTCCTTCAATTCTCCCTTTCATCACACTGAAACTCATATTTCGCATATCGACTTATTTCAAGAGCATTCATTACTTTCACATATTCTTAAGATTTATATCGATTTAATGTACCTTGCATTACAAATGCGCGCGAGTTTTCTACGACAACGTCGTTGTCGAAGCAATCGAAGAGCCTTAGCTCGAGGCAGTGTTCCCGATGATCCCAGTCATCTTGAACAACGAGCGGATAGAAGGAAAGAGAAAGGGGAGGGAAACGCACTTTCGCCTTTTCGCTCAAACGCACCGCGAGTACATGTCGTGGCGCTTTAGCGAGCGGTTAGCCGCCTCGCGTGAGTTATGCTCGTCGTGAATGCGGCTATATGAGCGGAAGGCATTACCGTTTCACACTGCGAACGCGACAGTTTGTTGCGCCGTAAAATCGCCCGCAAAAGTTCACCGGTTGAAATAGTGACCCGGTGCGCCGGTTCGCCGGCGGCCAACTCTTTTTGCGCCCGCTCTTCCGCCCCCCCGTAACCCGCAGCACCGCTCTCTTGCATCCTCCGTTCGCGCTGCTATAAATCACTGAACTTTTCGGTGTCATCGTCCGCGATACGTCTCCGCGAGTTCCGTTCGATCACACGGTGATATGCGCGAGGTGGTTAATTACACTACCTGGAATTGTCGTGACTAGTTGGGCGCTTCGTCGTTTCTCTCGCTCTGATGCATTATTCAGTATGTAACAAAATTCCGGATGTATCGATCGCGGCACGGCCGACAAGACAGAGGGAGGAAAACATCCGCCGTTTGTGGGATAAAACGAAGTTTGCACAAAGCCGGCCGGCCGGTCTGTCTGTCTGAACGGCAAATAAGGAAATTTCGGAGCGAGAGTCCGGCATGCGCCCCATAGGGGAGAAGAGAGAGCCTCTGCGATCCCAGAGGAGGAGGAATAAAAAAAAAGAGTTCGGGAATTTCGCGAAACGATAGGAGAAAGTTAATATTAGCCGGCGTGGTTTAAAGCGATTTTCCGGCCGAGTGGCCGCTCTCATCCCACTCCACGTGTACGCGGGCGGAAGTTCCGGGAAAAGTGGGCAAGAAAAGGAGAGAGTGCCTGCTATGCAGGGAACTCCCCGGGGGGCTGCACTTTCCGTCGTCTTGTCTATCCCTTTTCGCGAACAAAGGCGGGAGAGGGTTGACTAATCAAAGAAGCGACTGGGTTAACTTAACGAGGAGCTCTATCCCGGCGATCGGTAGCTGGGGATTGGTCACGCGCCAACGTCCGTGCGATGGCTTCTCGATTGGATTAATCGAGATTTATCGCGTGATTCCAGAAGGGGAATCGCGCGATCCCGAAATACACGTGGACACGTACGTCGGGCATCGAGACGCGTGTAATCGAAGTGACGCGCGTTGAAACTTGCGAGTTGATTAAAACACTGGCGGCAACGGTGGAGCAAATCGATCGATTAAATTGCCATCGCTCGATCATTTTCGGAGCGGAGAAAAGTTAGTCCGGAAAGTTGGTCGGCAGCGCCGCGATAATCGTAAAACACCCGGCGATAGACTCGTGTGCGAAGGGTTTGCTAATTAAAGCGTGTTTCGTCCTGGTACAAGGCAATAAATAATTACGAGTTTACGTAACGCTACTGAATTTCCGTTGCATGGCGCAATTAATTATGAAAGCGACGCATTCTTGATGACAGTAGGCAGAGCGAGACGCTATAATATTTCAATCGATATCCAGCGAGTCTCATACGCCCTAATTATGTTTTTTTAAAACGACCTTTCGGCCAACAGAGACAAAAACATTTTCAATCAATCGCGATCCGAGAGATCGATACTGGCCAATTTTGACGCACGATAAAGTATCGAAATATTAAATATTTTGCAAGCTATTCCACTATTTCCGATTTAGCATCCGGCGCGCACAGTTTTTTAGAATTATATAAAGATTCATCGTACAGACTCGTTGCCTTTTGAATTCACATATGTATCGCCATGATTTATACCTCGTGTCAGACAATAAAGATAAATTGACATCACTTTAAAAAGTGATTGTCGTCTTCCATCGCGAAAGAAAATGCGAGACGTCGCGACAGTTTTGCAAAATTGCCTCGTTCTCGCTTCTCGGTGATCCCAGCGTGATTTGTGGATGCTGCAAATTGACCCTACGAGCAAGGACCAGCAACTCGTAATCCCGCATCGACGTTACCGTGACAGTAACGGCTGTTACGTATTTCCGTTGTCCAGCGTACGCTCAATTATCAGACCACCGCGCGGATTAGTGCCGGTGGGTGTACATGCATCGCGATCGGTATCTTATCGGTAATGGGGAATGCTGCTCCTTCCTCGTCGGGAGGGTGAATGGGGTGCAAAGATACGACGGAGAGAGATGATATCCGGGCGAGATCGGGAAGAAAGTTAGAAGCGCGACGGTTTCATCCTGATAGGCAAGCTACATCAAAGAAGCATACCCGCGACCGATCCTCCTTTTCAGTCTCACATTCGTTCTTTCTTTATCCACGGAGGATCTTGCTGTGACATTTAAGCCAACAACGTAAACCGATAACTTTAATGGTGATTAAGAAAATTAAATTGTGTCCTCTCTTGCATCTCGATCTTGATGCTGATTCTTCAGGCTCTTTGCCGTTGAGGATTTACAGTGTAACGTGATCAATTAAGTCTTTAATCGATCTTCAGCCGAAGATAAACACGATCCTCCGAGGCGTGCTCGCTCTAGTTTTTATATACAGCGCGAGAGAAATATATATTTCTAATCGCGCATCGAGCGGGAGAGATTTGAAATATGTCGGCGATCGATAGGAGATCGGACAGAATTAATATCGCTGTAGCGAGGAACCATACGTGTCTAGACGCAACACCGCTTTTAAGAACCGACCATTTACCATCTTCCCGAGAGGAGAGGAGGGAGAGATGAATGATGATACACGCTATACAACGAGTCATTAATCATACAGTATAATCGACACGTCGGCGATTCGTCGTTACAAACGAGCACCGAAGGTGCGTATCAGGACCAGCGCAAAATTAATGGTAGACACTTCACGCTTCCAAGTCAGCGTTTTCGGCGATTCCAGGGGACGAAAGAGATAATGGTCGATATAAAGCGTGGTCTCGATAATGACCGACGAGCACGCGAAATATTACGTACGAGTCGCATCACAATGGAGCGATCCGCGGAATTATCTGCGAGTTCATCCGTCATAAAATAATCACCGCCATCGCGCTGACCAAATCGCCCGTGGCGCGTTATCCTGACCGACTTCTACCCTCTTCTATCCACCCTCATCCTCCTCCTCCTCGCTAGCTGTCTTTCCCTTTGTGTCCCGACGTGCAATTTAGCTCAAGTAATATACCGCCAGGACGTGTCTTTACACATCACTAATAGCACGAGAGGGAAACAAGCGAAGCACTCGACGTAATATAGCCGTCAACATAAATGAATATCGAGTATAGGCTCCGCGTCATGGCAACGACCTCTCTTTTTCCCGGTTAATTAATTGACCCGGTGCCTGATCGAAGGAGGGAATAATTCAATAGTCGTCACTTCATCGATAGGCACGCGATGCAATCGCGCGCGTGTATTATCTTATCAGACCACGCGCTGGCTTCGTCCAGTGCGTATATTTCGCGGTTATATCACGATGGATCCTGATAATCTAGTGGATGTCATTGGCTCACTCGAATAATCTGAAATTTGCATATTGATTTGTCAGAAAAAAAGGAAGAATCTGCATACAGACAGTTCGTGTTACATTCGCGAAGAAACGGAGAACGGCTTCTAACTTCGTCCGAAGGATGAAACGTTCCGTTGAACGTTCAATTCTTGCGGAATTCTTGCGCGGCCACGTGGTACAAGGGATTCGACAACAAGATATCATCCAGCATTTCCGAGGACGAGGCGTAATTTCAACGGAATCACGCCGTTATTGAACGTACGATAGGAGCGGATGGAAGGTGGCCGTTATTGGCATCCGCTAAGGTGGCTGAAAAATGGCGGAAAGACGCAAAGTTAAAGATACCTGGAGCGTCGCCCTTCGCCACTCGTTCCGGTAATGTATGTGGCGATTCCGCGAAGTTACCGGCTTTGGCGAACAATGGTCTCTGGGAGTTTCGCTTCGCGGCTCCCGAGGCCCGCTACTTTCGCAACTTCGTCGATATTTCAGAGGCCGTAGGGGTGAATTCTCCGGCGATGTTACGCCAGTACGGACGACCTTGTAACGCTATCTGGCTACGTACGTTCAACTGTCCTGAAGATCGAGTATATCGGAATCGTCTAGGAAGACGCACTGCGCCATTTCTGTACGGACCGGCCATCACGGCTGAGATCGTAAATTTCCGAGCTACGCATATATTTTTCAGCCCCGGACGCCATTCCGTTTTTTAATTCTTAAATCATCCGTTCGATCCATGATACGAAAGAACACAAAGTTATTTATTACTCTGCGCGTATCTCCAATCGTGCATTAGTGAATAGCGAGCCTTCCTGGAATTATCACTGAAAGCGGATAAAGGAATAAATGCATGAGGGTACCTCCAAAGAGACTGCGCTCTAGGATTCACATGAAAGCTGCAATAAAATATTAACAATTTTTACGCAAATCGAGGGCTAGGTACACAGCGATGGCTTTTTCGACAAACCATCATATAATACTTCGCGTCACGCGATCAAATTTAAATAAATTAATTTACATATTCATAGATTATATAATTTATCGTGTCACGATGAATTCATAAACATATTTTTAATTTACCTGTCAACAATTGCTCGTTATATAATTCATACTTTATATAAAGAAACAAAAAACAAAGGGAGAGAGTTAAAATTCATATTGATTTTGTGCATATACAATCATATCGTATTTAATATAGCAATACATCATAATTGAAACAATCAAATATTCGAATGCTCGTGTAAAATAGATTTATAATGAGATAATACATTAACGTGTACAAAATATCTGAAGCTATCAAATCGAGGAGTTAATATATCTTCGATAACAAAAGTTTATTAAACTTTGTAAATGACTGTGTGTGTGCGCGCGTGCGCGCGTGCGTGTGTGTTTCCATCCCTCTAGAATATTGCATACATTTTATTCTTCATATTTTTTATTTCGTTACTGATTGAGAAAATAACTCTTCACATTTATAACTGATTATTATTAAACGCATGTAACATTCAAAGGCATTGTAATCCACATCGAAATTTATCCTTTGTCCTTTCTCGCTTCGTTTGCGGGAACGTGCAAGATGTTATTACATCGTATTTCTATATTTCGTATTTCTATATTCATAGAAAAAAAATGGCGACTTTTTTATGCTCTTTAATAAAGTATTATATTATTTTAATAAAGAGAATAGTCGCTTTGAGAGATGTGCGTACATGATAATCTAATTCTACGTAAATCGACAACGCGACCGAGGATAAAGGATATGTGCGAGACAGGTGTAATCCAGTTTATCGGACAGACTAATTAGAGGGCGAGGATGCGGCGAATGGACCCTAAGGGACGGCCGAAGGGATCGACT
Organism: Eciton burchellii; assembly: GCA_020341155.1. Taxonomy (NCBI): domain Eukaryota; kingdom Metazoa; phylum Arthropoda; class Insecta; order Hymenoptera; family Formicidae; genus Eciton; species Eciton burchellii. Next base: position 1,831,554 of record JAHMML010000002.1, read on the forward strand.
GCAGCCTGACATTCTCGCCTTTAGAATGTTCTAATTGGCATAAGTGTTCGGACGCCTCGTCGCGATATCAACGCTAATTGAGACGTCGTGCTGGCCGCGGTCACCGTCACCGAAAATATAAAACGACTAATGCGCGGATAAGAAGGGGCTATCCGTTCCGCAAATCCTTTGCATTTCGCGTGACACGAATCGGAGAGCACGGCGCGGATATCGAATAAATTCATCGACGATATCATATTTATTCTTGCCAGCATCCGCAACGGAGGCAGCGGTAAAACGAAAGGGCGAAGAGTGTGGGTGGCATCGAGGGCAAAATATCGCACCGCCTTTGGAATTTAACGAGGGACAAAGGTATCGCTCGACCTCCGACGTTCCGATGGCGAAGTACCGGGAGTCAAGCACTCTCGGACGGGTCCGTCAATTTCCGCGCTCGTTAGGTGGGTATTTATTCTCGCTCCCTCCACCCGTCATGCACCTTATACCGTGCCGTTCCTTTCACCGCGCTTCACCGATTGATTTTAATTATTTTTCCGTCTCTCAACACGCCCGCGGAACTTCCGGCGCGCCCGCGATTTGTTCGGTCGACATGATTAATTCTGAGGCAGGGTACGTTAAGATCTTCGTACTTTTTCACGCAACATTATGTCTGCATTTCTCGCTGGCATTCTTGCGAGATCTTGGCTCGACCAAGCCAGCCGGCCAAGTCAAGCACGATATTTTGTGCCGTTGAAATATTTTTCATTTCTGAAGGAAAATCGATAGCAGCAAGGCGCGCTATTATGGTCATAATTAACGAAAAGATTAATTTCGGTGAGTAATAAGAAATTAATTTGATAAAGAAAGTTATTTCAGGGATTATGGAGAGAGTCTCTTTTCCTAAAAAATTATTAATAATTTCTTTCTCTAACGTTCTCCAAGTGCAGCTCAAGTAGTTTTTAGCACGTCACACCTTTAAGTACATTTAAAGCAGATTCGACGATAAAAATATCCGAGGAACCGCATCGCCGCATTTAACTTAATTTCACTACGCACTGGCGCATCCTACTCGCGTAACTTTGATTCTAGCACACTTTCTCGCAATGGCTAGAAAATCTCAACCCAATTCACGCCTCGATGAAACAGCGGAGTTGTGAGCTTGTAGTTTGTTATTGGTAAACCGTTTTCCATCTCTATCTTTCTCTCTCTCGACGATCCCTCTGTTCACCTGGTCTCTGAGTATCCCTTTTCTCTAAGCCCTTCCCTCTGTCTCATTTCTTTACTATTTACACATACTTTCTCTCTCTCTCTCTCTCTCTCTCTCTCTCTCTCTCTTCTCTTTATGCATCAACCAACCCTTTCCATTTCGCAAGCTGCGCAACCATCCCTACGCAGAACGGTTCTGAGTAAACGCTCTCGCTTCGACGATTAACTCGAGTTTTGAGTGTTTGAAATGTCGAGTGGGTAAACTGCATCCAGTCACGTGCGCACGAGGGTAACTACGAGACGCGGATTGCTGCTACAACTAAGCCACAGTGCATTCCATTATAGCGACCCATCGAGGAGTTACGCTCCTTCGGGGACATTGCGCGACATTGCTGTTGCTCGTGTTTTTCTCAAGCTCGGCTTTTTGCTTAAAACAATGCGAGGTAACGTTCGCGATTGCGTTCCGACTGCGACAGTCTCGCGATATGTGGCACAACCGTAGTTCGCATTGGGATTGATTCTCTCCTCCAATTGAGAGGCAATCGCGTACACCTTGCAATTTCATTGCGATAATTGCGTCTTCAAATTCTCTCCCTCATCTGTATCGCAATTCCTGACGGTTAATGTTCTTTTCCCGGCGATGCGTTGTCGCTTTATTCGTCGCGTTATATCAATCACGTTATTGAGTGTCAACAATTTAGGAAGGCTAAGCGATTTTCTGGCCGAAAAACACGAGAAAGAAAAACGGCTGATAATAGATAGACGGCGTCTCTCCCATTAACGGCGATGATGCCTAATTGTTTACTTTGTCTCAACGACTCCCTGTTTGAAGAGAGAGAGAGAGAGAGAGAGAGAGAGAGAGAGAGAGAGAGAGAGAGAGAGAGAGAGCACTCTTCTTTGTGCGACACACGAACTGTAAAACTAGCCGACCCGCTGGAAGCAGGGATCTTTCAGCCACGACTCACACAACCCGTTTATTACTCCTTGCGCCCGCTTTGTCGATCCTCTTTATTCGTTCCTTCGACATCCGACTGGTCAGAGATTCGCTTCGTTCGCTCAATTTGCTAGGGAGGATTCACGCTTTATGTCGCCCTGCCGAATGTCCGGCACTAACGAACATGCTGACGGCATTTGGCCATCCGTAGAAGACGGAGAGCGCGTCGTTTTGTCTCGAAAGAAGGAAATGTATGAAAAACGACCGGCGAGTTGGATCAAAACCGAATATGCGAAATCCGCTCCCGCTTTCTGAGTTGATGGATTTTCTTTCGACTACCGAGTTAACGTTTAATTTCTTTGCGTTGCTTCTCTACCGTGATTCTAATGCAGGAGGCAATGTCGAAACGCTCTCGCGTTTCTTTGCTGGTGATTTTTTAATGTGTCGGAAAGAAGCCGGAATATGCCTTAATAATTGTCAAAATATTGTACAGAATCGCACAAAAATTTCGTCATTTTTTTGAGAAGAATTATGAAACGCTTCCGATATCACGTGAACATTCTGTGGACTATCGAAGGATTCCATTAATCACGCGATAATTAAAATAACACTATTGTTCTTTTCTTTTCGTTGATTGTCCCGCTTACGGAGTCCTTTCATGTGACGTCTATTTACAGCAGTCCTTCTAACGTATTCACGAGGCACGTTTGCATAAGTATCGCCGCGCTTAAAGGTGGTCTAGAGAAAAATTTGAAAGCCTTTCTCAACTGAGATTTCCATGACTATAAGCGGGTTTCTACATCGTTTATGGTACGCTTTCAAAGGTGGTCCTCGTTTGCATTCGGTGAAAAGAGTCACATAATTTTCGTTTACGGATGGCGCGACAAACTTAAATTATTATGCAGAAAATAATATTATTACGTTTGTTTTACGAAGATCCAGCCGTGACGATGCAGTCTTCGTATCGCGCAAAAATATTCAAAATAAACACGATAATAACGCAATGTTTCAAGCAATCAGATATCGCATGCGAGAATATGTTGCAATCCATTATAAAATTATGATTACAGGCCGTGTTAATCATGAAAGAAATATAATAGACTCTTCGAGCGCATCGCTTTTACTTGAAATAATCCTCGGGATATGCGTAAACATCGTTGCGCAAATACTCGATATTCAATCACGAAACAAAAAATGGAAAAACAAGAAACAGTTTATCGAAGTGAAACAAACTGACAGATTATATTTGTTCTTCGCGGATTGACTTTCAATTTAAAGAACATATAAAATGAACGTTCCATGAAGGAGAATTGTCAGATTGTTGCAAACGAGTCATCGGAAATTTTTCAGTATAAATTTTTCAGACTGCACGCGTATTTCGCATACGAGGGAGAACAGATTGGTAGAGGCTGCGAGGCTACCAGACAGGTAAATGCAACAAAGAAGCCGCAATCATAAACGCACGCAGATCATACTCAGAAGAGTAATCTCGCGGAGAATCCCCATGGCGCACCGTGGCGATTGCAATTGACATGAATGTATTCCGTGAAGCGTGAGTTATGCGCGAGGGGATCGTTACGTTAAACTTTGTTGTACTCGGTGCAACCCTTTCATCTCACTTTTTAGGCACTCGTGCGAGAGCTTCGGATCGCGTGGAAACAAGAATTTTCAGCGACGAGAAGAAGAATTTCTGGCCTTGGAAGTATTAGATCAGAAAACGCGCGAAACGTGACAGATTTTCCGCAGCCGCCAATATCATCATCGGTCCATTGTGACGTGATATTTCCACACTGACAGAGGAGAGATGCCTCTCTGTCGCAGTCAGTGCGCAGTCAATCCGACCGAGGCCTTTCAAAGCGTCTGAATAAGCCCCTAAATCTGAATAGTCCGTAGTAAGCATGATGAGGAATATTTTGTGCGGACGAGACGGGAATCTCGCGCCGGAGAAGCGGTGGAACGTTTCGTTCGTCGAATTTACGTCGGGGTGGACGGCATCGCGCACGAGGTACGGTCATTTATTTAAATCCGACAAAATTCATTCACATTTTCATACTGCTTAACTTTTATGCGATGCAAGCATCATGCGCGAGCGGAGGGCTTTGACACGCGCGCGCATTCCGCCCGGCGAAAAGAGATCTCCCGTGCGGGCCCGCACTCTCAAAGTGCGATTCTATCTGCGAAACCGGCGTTACTAACGAATCAGCAGGGTAAAATTTCCTCTGTGCGGGCCGAGTTCAAAGTTTTTCCCGGACAGATAAACCCGTTGTCACGCTCTTTCCGTACTTCGTCTATGTCGCGAGCGTTTCTAAATACGACTCTGTTAGCCTCGCCATTGAGCGCATCGCTATTTACTCTTTAATTATATAATTCATGCTGTGGACATAGCGGTATGTCCATGTTGTCGCTCAAAAGTTTTATTCGATAATGAGAAGGCTCTCGGCGTTTGCGCGTCTCCATTTCTCCGCGTATTATGTAAATCTTTCGTCTACTTAACGTCAACTTAACTTCACGCAAGCTGCGAAAGAACGCGACGAAACGACGATGATTGCACAGTTCAGTCCGGCGATCAAACAATCAAATGGCAAATCTCTTGGAAGAGAGACTTCGCTCCCAAAAATCGTTTATCCCTTCTATTCACCCTCTCTCTCTCTCTCTCTCTCTCTCTCTCTCTCTCTCTCTCTCTCTTTCCGCTTTCCATTCACCAACGTTTTCCTTCATGGAGAGGGTATCGCGTTCTTCTTCTCGGATAAATTCTTCGGATAAATATGCAGGGCACGAGGCGTGTTTCGGAAGCGACATCTGCTTTCGAATCGAATGCTCTCCGTCACATTGTGCGAAGACACCCTCCCCGCATTTCCGTTCCCTATTCAGTCTTCCCGCCTCCCCCGTTCTCACGTCGTCCTCTCGCGCTCGCTCCCTTCGGCTCGCCGTACATGATACATGAAGCACATAGCTCCGCCATCGGATGGCATGACACTCACCCAACCACCGTCCCGTGAAATCATGCCCCGTGATCCCGTGACCCCCGACCACGCTGTTACACTCCCGCCTCTTCTACCCGTCTGGATTACCCTCTTGTTGCAACCCTCCTCCAGCGATCGTATCTACGATACCACTTCTATGCGCATCGCTGGAAGGATGCATTCTTGCTATTTAAGATGGGGTAAGAAGAGTGATCCGAGAATATTGGTTTAAGTGACACATTACGGCATTTAGATTTAAGAGAAATATTACAAGAGTAATTTTTTAGAACGGTAAGCGGATGCTCTCATTCAATCTTACGCGATCGATTTCTCGCACTCATAATCCTTGAAATAATCTTAATGAGGAGAATGTTCATTTTTATGTATCACAATACAGTCGAGGAACATTATCGTCACAGAAGACCACGTTGAAGTTCTATGGTTGGAGAGACTCGAAAATTTCCAGGGAACAGGTATTTCTCTGTGAAAGACAAAGCTGATAAAAGCGCCAAAGTTAGAATTGCGCGAGTTATTGAATCCTTCACAGAAGACATCTCCAAGTTACACTGGAGGTGAATTGTAACTTGATTTTGTTCGCGAAGCTTGACCGCGTTATGACTAGAGCAGACTCCCGCCTTTCCTTGCTTTTTCATCTCTCCGTTTCCGCCGCTTTCTCGCTTCCTGTTTTCTTCACTTCTGCCGTAATAACCGACGGCCGGATCTCTCTCGTTATAACTTTTGAACGATTAGTCGCCGTCCAGTGATTGGCCGTCTTACGAAGTTTGTTTGCGATTTTTCGCAGGCTGCTTCCCGCGAAACCGCAGCCCTTCCGATGGACGTTAACGAGTAACTCAACCATCTAACTGTCGGAACTTCGTTAAGAGTTCCAATAAATCGTCGAGGGCTCGCTTTACCGTAATGGCCCTGTTGGGTAATGAATCGGAAGACGTATCAAAAGATGAGAGATTGCGCGGCTCTTTACCGCCCTGTTCAAAATAATCTCTCAAGTAAGCTGAATTGTGATTACTGCCCCGGGATTGAAGGGATCAATTCATGACGAAGATTTATTATATTTCTTTAGAAAGACGACATTAAGTATACGATAAGAAATTTTTAATTTTTGCCGCGGAACATTCACGTGATATCGATTCAATTGTTAATGTTGCTTTTTAAAATCGATTGAAAAACGCGGAAGCTAACTTCGATTAATGTTTTTGACGCAATGTTTCGTCAAGGATCAGAATTTTCGCAGAACTTAAATACGCCCGACTGAATATGACATTCGTATATTTAGCCTTATAGCTATTATGTCTCATTTAAACGTTGACGTTGACATTCAACAGGATCCTGAATATTAGAGCAATTCCGGATTCAGACGAATGGAGAGTCCAACACGAGTGTTGTCATTCATCTATCTATGCAGAATGCTATTTTCACGATGACGAGACTTTTATTTCGCGAGAAATTGAATTCTTAATTGAATTAAGATAGCAGACAGCAGTGTGTTAAAATATATTATTCAGACACGTATTTCGTTGGCTTGATAAAAGCGAAAACTTGGAGATATCGAGTCGATTGAAAATGACTACTGACTCGACGGAGGGAAGGAATGTTGCGCGAACGCGGAAGAAATGGAAGTGGCTAGCCGGTTTCGGGAATTGCATCCCCTCGAGATTCCAGCCATCCGACAAGAATTCTGGCTTCGCTGTCGCACATATGCCGGAATCGCAACGGGACCAAAAAGCATCGCGGCCACCGGCAGAGTATCGTCGAGCACGTTCCGACGTCATGTCGTCTTGAAATGTCACGTGCAATTTTACGGACGAGTACGACACGAGATAAGGGAGTATGGGAACCGTTGCGGAACACGAGTGGAACATATCGAGATTTAGATTCTGTCTTTGAGATATTGTCGCGTTATTGTCGTTGGATAACTTCGATAACGTCGCGAACTGAATTTCTCATTCCGCATTGAAGATACAGCTGGAAAATAATGTACATTCATGCCTCAATATATTGATCCGGAAAGTTGAAAGCGCAAACACGCAAATATGATTCATATTTTAAGATTGAGTGCTTGCTGTTAACAAAATATTTGAATAAAACAAAATATTCCATCTTACGACAGAGACAAGTATTCGTTGAGAATATAATATGCGGAATATAAAAGTAAAATAAATTATGTATGCACGCGTTTATTGCAAGTATCGGCAAGTATCTTTATATCAAGTATCTTTATATCTTCGATACAAGATAATACTGCGTTAGCGGTAATGAAAATACCGAACAAGTCCAAACTTCAAATATCAATCATCAAAGCTGGCTGATGTTTATCCGGCTGATATATCTTCGCTATCCAAATCTCAATTGAAAATGTCACTGAAAGAAAGTCGCCGATCGAATCCAGTCTCAAGTGGAGGTATCGAACTTGGACAAAAGGTGACAGCGAGAAGCACGTGGCCCCTCGCGAGGGGTCGGCCCGGTTAATAGACTGCCTGTGCTCCGAAGCGTGATTGTATGCCGAGATGATACTGAATTGGCGGAAGATATTCCGAAACGGGAGATGATGGTCAGCGTCTCCGCTAAACAGGAGACATCAAAAGCATCTCGAGTCCCCTCATTCAAATCTTGATCAAAGTCGGAAGTCGGCATGCAAAGCTGCTAGCTATAGAGTTGAAAAGATGGCGAGCGGAAGATAGAGCTAAAGGGAACGAAGGGTGGTAGTTATAAACGTTAAGGTAGTGGAGGGTGATGCCGGAGGGAGTGCGTGCGCGGCCGTAGTGGATCTCCGTGGGAGGAAACGTGAGATACTCATTCCGCTACTGCGGAAGAGCAGTGCGAGAAACGAAATCGGGAAGAAGAAGGAGGAAGGAGGGGACGAAGGAGCTCCCCGCGCCTTTGGAAGAGCCTTTCCCGATTAGTTTCGTTTCCAAAGGGCCCGCGTAAAAAGTCGCTTCCGCGAGAACGGCATAAAGGCGCCCCGCGTCGCCGCCAACAAAGGACGAATCGTAAATTCCGTCCGCGTTGTAGCGTCGAAATTGCGCTTCTTAATATTATTCTCAGCCCGGAGGTACAATGTAGGAGACCACCAACCGAGCCGTGGATCGTGTTTCATCGCGCATGATGATAAAAGTTTAATCTCATATTCGCGTGTTTTATATTGCTCAGGGTATCGCGACAAATCGATAGTTTCCAGAGAAAACTATCGCGTCGCAACTGATGTCAAGTTATTTTTTTCATTTTCATCGCGCGCCTAACTCATACGGGAAATACAACGAAACACAAGGATAATACAAAGCATTTCTCGCGATGCGCAGCTCGAGCGGGTGAAAAATTTCTAGCGATATAAGTAAGCCCCCATTTCCTTCATTCAAGTTTAAAAAGAGAGATACCGGTGGGGATTCCTCTTTATAGAACTCTGTATCTGAAATCTCGCGAATGCGCCTTTCTATGTCACCCTCGACATTTGTTTCAATTTAGCTGGACGCGCGTAGAATTACCGACCCTACGTTCTATCGGCCGGCAGTTTCACCCTCTGTCTACTCAATTCCCCTCGTATCCCCCGCGGCAGGTCCGAAAATCGAAATCCTTCCGATAGTTAGCGGGTAAGTCAGGGGGCGATAAAGCACGGAAGTGGAGACATCACCCGGAAACGTTATCGCCGCTGGAATATGTTGAATATCGCGACGGGGCATCGGACGCATGTTGGATTTCCCTATCGGGCCGTATGTTTGTAGCCATCCCTTGTTTTCCGGCGCTCACACCAGCCGCCCTTCCCGCGTTTCCTTCGCCGATACCCCGCTCCGCTCCATCGCCTCCCCCCGCCGGTCTCCTGAGGGGAGCTGCATCCATTAACCGTACGGACAGCGTTGCGCGCAGCGGTGTGCGTGGAATTTGTATGAATGGCGAGAAGTTGCGGATCTGCATTGATGAATAGCCGCGCCGCCCGGGTACCGTGCATCGGATACCGCGGAAGCGACTGCTTCCCTGGTTCGCTCCATTTTTTTCAATTACCGTAGAATCCACCGCCAAAGTTAAGATAAGACCGTCGACCGCGGAACCCACGTGTAACTTTATAGCGTCCCGTCACTTCACAGCGGGATCCGCTCTCGCGCTGGAAAGATCAGACGCTTAACTTCACCGGACTTTCAGCCGGCCGCGGAGTTCGTGCAAAGCTTTGCAAAGCGACGCTGAAAGACACCGCTCGTAACGATATTAGTGTCTCGAGGATCGATCCCGCTCGATGTCGTCGCGTCGCCTCGTAACGGGTCGATGTATGCGCTTAACCGCATACAGGGTGCACACATACGAAGCAACGACGGAGGAAACGTCCGATCGGGCACGGTCACGTAGAGGGGAGGAGGGCGGGGGAGGGGGAAGGAGGCAAAAAAAAACATGCCGTCGACGGGGTGCGCGCCGTGCATAATTCAAGCGGATGCGGGGTCGTTAAGGCAAAAGTTTCGCCATTACAAGCACGAAATATAAAGCGCGCGCGCGTACGCCGGTGAGAGGAAACCGGCTGGGTCGCGTGGAAGAAACCGGGGGTGGCAAGGAGGGGGAGGGGGCTACGCGGGAGCTGTCTTCTTTAAATTGTATCGCAAATTGCCCGCCGCCCGCTGCGCCGCTCGAGACACGACGCGAACGAGGCAACCGTTGCCGGCAGTAATGGCCTGTTACGCAACGTCGAGCCCACCGACGACGACTGCAGATTCTTATTCGATTCCGTCTGACGTACGTATTCCTGCGTATTCGTACGTCTTGAGGAAACGAGGGCGGACGTGTAGCCGCGTAAGCCGCGATTCTCTTCTTGCCGATCGTGCCACGATGCGTGTGTTCATCGGGAGGGAAGCGGTAGGAGGACAGGAGGGTCCTTAAACGCGGGAATCAGCTTACATGTTGCTTCCTTTGAATGTTGTTCTCTTTTATATATGCCGATCTAAAATAAGCTCGCATGAGACGGTATGTCAAGATGAAAACCAATAGACCAAGGAAGCAATGAATGAAGAATACATGTAGGATCCAAAATTTGGGTCCAATAGAAATATGATACAAATAAAGGGTTTCCGACACTTCAGATTAAAAATGGAACAAAAGAAATACTCTATTCTTATGATAAGATCTCACAACTTACGACTCTTAATTGTAAACTCTAAATTGATAGCTCTCAGCTATTGATAATTTATAGCTCTTTCGCACAATGCTCGCTTTGCTCGCTTTATATGACTCTCTCGATCCTTCGATCTTTCGTTTTCTTTTCCAGAAATCTCTCTGCGCGTGACTTGTTTATTTTTAATACGTCTGCACGAAAATAACCCTGGAATATTTATATCGGCCAATCATCACATATTATCACCTAATCTAGACATTGCCTCGCAACTCTCGAACGATGATGATTTTTTCTCGCGTTCTCTTTATTTTTGAACATAGTACATGTCCAAACACATACGCACGCAACGCACACACATAAGGCACATCGATCGATTAATCATAACCGGTATCTTTTTTTTATTCTACATATGAATTATTTACTTCGGAAGTAAAATAAAATTGAATTCTGATATTCCTTAAATCTCTCGTCACTCGAGATTTGCTCAGAACAGATTAAAGCATACTCCGAAAAGAAAATATATATATGCGTGCGTATAATGAGTCACATTTTAATGATCACAAATAAAAAAGGCGCTATCTCGGAGGTGATGTCTCACAGTTATTTCCGAAACTTTTACAGGAAAAATATTACGAAAATGCGTCACTACCACTTCTTTTTTATTATATAAAATTGTCACGCGGTCTGGTCTGCGAGAGATATCGCGCGATGTAATATCTGACGAGCTGGCATTGACGCGCGATGCTGTGCAATTATATTTTTCACGAGCGAGCGGCGCGCGTTAGCGGCATTTCTGCCGCGAAATAACGACGACCCGGGGACACGTTCAGCCATAATTTCGCCCGTAATTTCGCGCGTCTCGAAATTACGACGCCTCTGCGTCGATCGGTTTGGCATTCGCGACGCTCATGAGCGCTCCGCGAGTGGATAGGGTTGTAAAGCCACGACGGAGGCCATCGTGGAAGGGCAGCTTAATTTGAAAGCACCTCCGATAACGACACCGTTCACCCCTGCGCCGCGCTCCGGAGATGTTGAGGAGCCCATCGCGAGATTGCCGGGCATAAACTCTAATCCGGAATTAGAATTTCGCTCTTCCCATGAGAGATGACTCTTCCTCTCTTTCCCCTCTACGATCCATTTTCGACTTCAACCATTGTCATAGCTTCTCTGGCTGTCGCCTAGCAGGCAACCCCAACGACTCGCGGTGTACTAGAAACGGACGAGTTTGAGAACCGGCCAATAAATCGCTCCGAGAACGAAGCTAAAGGCGACAAAGTTCCCTTAAGCCATCGCGTTGATCGCGTAAACTACGCCAAGTTTCATCGCTAACAGGGCTAAAATGAGGGAGATTGTAGGGGATGGAAAGCGGTCGAGGAATTTTTAACGTGGCGCTTCCACGAGCGCATTTCCATGTAACGTGAGCAGGCTAAACACAGCGAAGGGCTGTTCAACAACAGCGAGCTTAAGCTCGCTGAGAGATTCTCTCTAATAGACAGTAATAAAAGACACGAGTGAGCTGCTAGAGTAAAGTGCAAAGTCTCCGATGGGAACAGGAATCAAGAAAATAAGCATCTGTTTCTGCTTTACCCTTATCTTTCATCCCTACAATATGCATCAGATTGCACTTCCGACTGTAATCTATCCGCCCTGAACCCACGCGATCTTATTGAATCTCGATTATTCGGCAGCCTGATATTCTAGCTGCTTTACGCGCGAGGTGACCGGTTGATGCTCACAAAGGACACTCACGCGCTTGCGTAGAGTGACGCGTAATCAACGTTATAGGGAAAAGCCGCCCTATAAACGCTATTGTATTTTCCGTCAAAATATACCGTCCGCGTGCATCCATCCGCTGCGATGAGTCATATTCGTCGAGCGTATAAGCTCGATCCAGGTCTGGCCTAAGACAACACGGCGCTATTTAATGGAGAACACGGTACTGCGGTTGTATGTTAACGTGACTCATCGTGTGTTCTTGGACTACTTGGATCATGGCGATAGCCCTTGGCAAACAGCGGGAGAAGTCACCCGCACTCCATAATGGTTGATATTTGTGACAAAAATATTCACGACGCGAGATTTCCGTCGTGATTCCAGCGCTGTATCGTGCATGAAAAAATAGCCGGCAGCGGTGTACTCAATAAGTCAACGCAAGTCGATACTTCAATCCGCGAGGCCAAGAATAAATTGTCATCGCGTATCCTGTAGTATCGTGATATGCATAAAGCACGGATGCGCAATATATGATACATACGCGAGTGTGTATGTAACATGGACGCGAGTCTGGATCCGAACGCGAAGCGCGATCGGATTGCGACGTCAAATGACGACGGAGGAAGTAAAGTTTTGAGATACCGTGTCCTTTGTCGGATACCAGCGTTCGTACTTTCTTTATTAACTTATGTGCATCATAAGCGATACAATTGTTATGCAGGAATACGATTATGATGCACAAAAGACTCACGGGAGTTCAAGCGGCCAGACGTTTTGCACGCGCACCGTTATTGCAGCCGCACACGAGGAACGAAACCGAAAGAGATATTTTCTACGCCTGCAAATAAGTTCCACGGGCGTTATTTAACCAGTTTTAATTCCCCGTGTTCCACTTTACCCTCGGTCTTTAATTATTTCGATGCAAGATCGTCCAAGCCGCACGCAAGACCGTTTTATACGTTACACCCGCGCATTTGTATCCACACGTATAATTTATACGTGGCGTGTGCATACGGTGCATTCGTACTTTCAGTGAGGCAGGGCGCTCATTTTTTGAGTCTTTAATCGCGGAGAATAGCGCGGGGAAGGGAGAAAAGCCCAGGGAGCGAACGGGAAAATGCCAAGCCGTTTCGGTATTAGTGGAATTTAAGTGGCGCATAAACGTCGGTTGATACCAAAAATACGATCGCGGCTCTGCTTCGCCGATATTCGGTCGTAATAATGATTAATTGCACAGGCGCGCATGCTAAATCGTGCATCTTTCGATCCTCATCGAGCAGTTAATCTCTCTAAGATTGAAATCTAGAATCGATTCCATCACTGTCGAACGTCGAATGATTTTTAATAACAAAAATCGCGTCCTGCGAGTTTATTCATATCGTATACGTCAAAACATTTATCGTGAAGATTGTAATATAATTATGCTGCTGATTGAAGAGAATTTTTAGTCATCTATTTGCTAATATCGCAGAGGTAACGACATAAGATAAAATCGCTGCTAGGTTTTATAATTATAAAAAAGAGAATCTAAGATTGTCACTTGCTTATCAAATTCAGTTCGTTTCCCGCGTAATTACCTATTATGTATCCCTGTGCTTTAAATAAGATTTCCAATAGTTTTTAAAATCGAGTTAAATATTGGCGCGCCGGCCCGGCAAAATCGAGCTTCTCTCGGTGTTTGCCTTCTATCCTATTATTTTTACCGTCTCCCATATTCTGTTCTTTCTCCTCGTATATACGGTGTGTGCGAACTAATCGCTCGCATTTTCCTTCCCATAATTCCTTTCATAAATAAGAATCAATCCTCAAAGAAGAGAATCGAAAGATTCACTCTTGAGAGGGAAGAAGGAAACAAGGATGCAAAACACTTTAGCGATATTAATATCGTTTCATGCCGAGACTTAAATTAACAACATTAACTTAAATGGAGGTAAAAAATTCGACAATTCAGCAAATCAACAATTCGATCGAATAATATTTTAAGAACGGTATTTCGTGTCAATTGATCGAGGAATCGAGCCTAATCGGGAAACGGCAGAAAAAGGAATGACGATTTCCGAGACACCCTGTAGACATAGGTGAACGTGTATCTCTTGCGCGAGTGCTGCCGGCAGATTACCCGCCCGTTGTATCGCCGGTTAATTAGCTTTATGCGTTCAATCTCGCAAGACTCACGCCTCGTAGCCGAGCTAATAACGTAGTGCACGCCGGTACACTGGTACATACACCGGATTACCGAATGAATGCGCGTCCTCTGTTGAATTTCCCGACGTCCATTCTCGTGGATGGACTTAATGAATCGGTCTTATTCGCGACGTGGAGCGCTGAAACGAATCTGCCGGGAATTCATGGGGCATGCTGAGAAGATGTGTAATATAAAAGGGAAAAAGACCAAAAGATCGTGTTCGAACTTTCTATGGTGTCTTTATAATCGCGCCGTCATCCCTTAAGTCGGAAATACTGCATAGAGTCAAACTGTGACGCCCAGCATACTTCATGACTCTTTAGCCGTAACGGAACACCAGGGACCCATGAAACTTCAATGATTATCGTTATTTATAGCTTTATTTTGTAACCTTCTAGGAACTAAGAACACAGAGCAAGCCAGATGCAAATAATAAATCACTACCGTGTTTCAAATAGCCGAAGCACTATGTTGTTAGAGAGAAGATAAACAAAACACGGAACGAGATATCGTGGCCTCTCTTGTTTACGATAAGGGACAGCGAGGGCAATATTAGACTATAAAAAGGCGAGGAGAATCTTTGTCAGGGCAATTCCTAGTTCTCAATCAGGAATCAGCCAGCGAGATCAAGTAGCTAATTTCGCGAGAGGCGCTGTATCTTGGCAAAGAAGAATAAAGTGTTCCTTTTTCTTGTTGTTCTTTCAATCTGAGGCGTCGAAGACCCATGATATTTATCAATTCCATCCTGATAAAAATATCCTACATATGTTCGATGAATCTCTTTTTTCTTATTATTTGTGCTCCGTCCACAATCACGATGCCAATGTCTTGCGGGATATCGCGAGATTTCAACGCCGTATTTATATTCGCAGAAATATTAGCCTTCCTCATAATACCTTTGAACCTTAAGATGATATCGTATGCGAACTTGTTGCGACTTCTTGACACTTAGCAGGAATCCTAACAAACATCGTTCATGTCGTTTCTTCCCGCCAAATACCAAACGCCGCATACGATATTCCCAATATAATGCCCGAAAGAACTCGCGATGCTCGACAAAGTAAGCAAATCGAGAAAATACTGTGAGAGCTTGATTGTCCGATGACCTGCGGATGGCACAGCATTGTTCGCGAGCGCATGCCGAACGGAGCGGCAACAGAAGCTAGCCTGACATCGAATTCAATGCGCATTGTTAAAGACGCGAAAACGCGACTCGACCGCATTGTCGAGTTGCATCCGCGAGATTATAGCCGGCGACATAATTAATCGCTTGCGCGCGCTACACTATATCCATCATCGCGAATGGAGAGAGACAGAGAGAGAGAAAAAGAGAGAAAGGAAGAGGAAGAGAGAAAGAGAGAGAATTCACGGTACCGCGGGGCGGGAGAAGAAATGGAAATATCGCATTTTTCTATCAGAAAGCATAACTGTTTTCTGCTTATGCGGGATTTGGTTATCGCCGTCTATCGAGCTTGCAGAAAATGGAATTCCCTGGGTACAGCATCCCCGGTCGAGGTGACGTTTCTGCCCGCATTTATCAAAACAATGAATTTGCGGAAGAAACTGCTTCAATTTGCAGGAGGAATAGCGAATCTAAAAATATAAGATTTGCTCCATCGCTTTAAACAGGGTCGTTTCGATTCGACGGTATACGTTTCATCGGTCATCACCTCCGATACTTTATCGTTCGGTTTGACCTGAGCTATTTTCTCTGACTTTCCTGACGCAATTAATTATAGATATAATACGAGCATTTGTCTCCTTTTATGGCACGAAAATGCATTATTGATGGATAGCAGGTAGATAAGAGGTATAACTCGCTAAGCGAACAAGTCGGCAAGTATCGCTCATAGATTCGCGAAGTTCCATTCTGATCGATCAGATAATTTATTAGCCACGCTATAGCGCAACGGAATGATCTAGAAACCTTGAAACGAGACCGCTATTCAGATCGCGGTTGCTTCGCGAGGTTAACACCTCCGAGGTTAACATCTTGGATCGATATGTCAGTAGCAGAAAAGTGATTTTCCGTCTTCAATGAAGGTATGAGACGTTATTTAGATTATTTAGATCATTCGAGCTGGATTTCATCAAAAATGAAAAGGAATAATAATTAAAAAGAATAATAACAAACAATAACATGGTTATGTAGGACGGAAGGATTCATCTTTTGTTTCTCAGCACTTATGTTGCGCTCAAGCCTAATGATGAATACGAAATGATGAAAGCGAAAATAATAAATAATAAATAATAAATAAAATAAATAAATAGTAAACAATAAATAATAAATAATAAATAAAATCTTTCATCAAGCACGTGATGTAAAGGATTATTTTCGAGTATGTACTTTATATACGGGTATTAACTTCATATAAAGTTCATAATAGGAAGTAACTTCGCTTTTTCGAGCATGTCTTTAATTATGGCTAAGTAGCAGCAGCGTAGCAAATTTATTCGAGAACTAGCGTGTAACCTGCAGTTCGCTTTATATTTATTTCATTATCCATCGCTTAATTAATGTAAGAGAAAAGATTACGGAACAAGAGATATCGACCGCATTTTTTAAGCAAAGAAGACACGCGAGAAATATCATAGGAGAATTAAAACATATTTTATATGATATGGTAACGGGCGGAAGGAAATTTTCTACCGTCTCGTTTTCCGCAATTTTAAAGACTGGAGAGTGAATTTTTTGTAATTAACGGTTAACTTTTAATTAATAATGCGTTCCATTTTTTTATATCGTTAATTTATTGGAGTTTGCATAATTCCAAAGTTTCAGTAACAAAGGCTTTATGAGGATACAAAATATGGCGGCCAAGAAAAATTGCGGGAGGGAGCAGCGAGGTATTAAAAGCGCTCAGAACTGCGAGTAACACGAGTCGATACCTGCAAGAGAGATGCCTGCAGGAACAGAGGGCGATGTCACCGTGAATGTCGAATACAATATTTGAGTTTTTGGAAAATTGTCACAAATAGCGAGGAAATCGCAAGAGATCTTTCAAGTAAGATAAAATCCTCGAGGCGGCGGTTATGCAGCGCCTTTATTTCAAGAGATACACAGACTTTGTGGAGAATCGAGAATTTCAATCGAGAAAATCAATTGAAGTACCGAATGCAAGAACGCAGCAAATGAACGACCATGGACGCGCAAGACACGCAAGACACAAGCGGGAGGATAACGGCACATCGCGGACCGCGATCATCGGGGAAAAGTCAAGCAAATGGTTACAAATGGAATTAACGATGGCATATGAGACACGCCTCATCGAACCTCTGATTTCCCAGCGGAGCAAAAATGCTATTTAGGCAGGAAGCTGACCGTACAGAAAGCCATGAAACGAAGTCGGGATGCAAAACGCCGGCGTCTGCGATATTCTCATCGGTCTTTCTAGAACGCGATATTGTCCTTTCCGTTCGTCCATTATTCATGCATGATCGATCCATTTATTCGATGATTAGCGATAAAAATAAATATAATAAACGCTCGCTTCTATCTTGGTACATGTTATCAGATTTCAAATTTAATTTAACGCATCTGTTGCGTTCATTTACTTATCTCTTGGAAATTGTTACGTTCTTAACGGCGAGGATAATTACGAAATGGAGAGATTAGGAATACTTTATCCGGTCGGAAGTATTTCCATTCTTCCACAGAGAGCTCATTCGAAGGAGAGAACGTACAAACTGCCGATGCATCCGGTTCCCTGAAAAGTGCAAAAACTTTTAACTGCCCGAAAGCGGAACTATAGCGGTCGTATTACAGGTAGATGTATTTTTATCCGCGATCTAGGCTGCATCGAACTTGCTCCATTTCTCCTCGAAAAGTCACTAAGTTCGACGAACGTGTCGCCTTTAGCTCTGCACTGCTCGCTGCGAAACAGGTAAACTTTTCCCAAGATGGCCAGGAAACGAAATTTCATTGAGATTATCCGCACGCCGTAAAGAATAGCAAGCCTCCACCTGGCACTTCGATTCTACCCGATAATCGCAACATTTTCTCAAGCCGTTTCTCTCATCCTGCTGGAAATTCAGCCATTTTACAAATTACCGAAGAAAGATAGATTTATTTTCGCAAAGCGCGTCCAATTTAATAACGTGTACACGAATAGGAATTATTTTCCGACTGCCTATATCCACCCCGCGCTTCCTCGGCTAGCACGCTAAAATGCTTTCGAATTTATCATTCCCGGGGTGAAAATAGAATTATAGCCTCGGCATTCAAGCGTATACGCCCCTATTCGCGCATTTTAGTGGTGCCCCATTATTCTCCCCTTAGCATCTCTATACAAGAATTATTTTATTATGTCTAGCTGTTGACGTCAGAGTTGCCTGAAGAGCGATCGATTTATCATATCGCCGGACTCGTTCCTCCCCTGAGGTCGATGTGTTGCATTATTAGCTCGTATCTTTCACGGCTTCAATTATCAGGGGAGCCCGCGACTCATTCTTGGTGTCTTTGCGGAAGACAACGCGTTAAGAAATAAATTCGAGCGTTATAGCGAACGAGGTCGAGTCTCGTTAGTGATTTACGGCTATTCGCTTGCCCATAAAATTCGATCCGTGCGTTATAGCTCGTTATATTCCTCAAGCATTCCTTTCGTACGAGCATCATATCGCGCACTATAAAAGGTTATTAGATCGTCGCCGTACTCCTCAGGAGTACGGCTCCTCTCAGTCCCCGTTTGATCGCCGCGTAGAGCGTTCTTTGCCGGGTCTGTCACTCAAGAGGGGACGAGAGAAAAAAAAATACGTTCGCGCATGTCGCATGGTCGAATTTATGCGCCTAGGTACCTATACACCGTTTATTCCCCGGTAACGTTCCGTGTCCCCTGTTTTACGATGCTCTTTGCATCCCGCCACGATCCGTGCAAAAACCATAAACATGGCGCGCCACGACACTACATAAATATCGGCCAGACCGACCGTGGACATTCACTTTGCCGCAAGAGCAACGACCATTTTATGCATCCACTCGCGGGTCCATCCCTGCGGCAGCATCCCTCTGCAAGATCGACTCTCGCGTTCCTAGTGTCGTTCTTTGGATTCGATTGTTCGTTATTCCATTGCGGGTATCATCTGGATCGCGATCTCAAACTAAATCTCTGCGAAGGATTTTACTTTGTCAATGGAATTAATTAATTTTTGTTTTAATATTCCGCTTAATCTCGCAGTAATTCACGGCGATCGAGAATGAGCGTCTCCGATTTTTCCTGCGTTTTATCATTTTAATGTTGCGACTGAGTTCTTATTTTAATAGTAAAATCTTTCTTTCTCCTGGCAGCACTAGGTGAAATCTTCTGCAAAGTGCCTCAGTTATCAAAGCTAATCAAAAAAATTCCCGTTTTTTTAATCTCCGCACGGAATTATGAAGGCAACGGAATATGTTATCGGTGAACTAGAAGAGCTTGGAGAATAGAGCAAAGAGCTTGTTGCGTCCTTGTAAAGTACCGCAACCTGATCCGGTCTTCCTCTCCTTACACGCTGCGGTACTTTAAACTCGCCTAACAAGAGAGCGAGAGCGCTTTACACGGCGCGAGGTAACTACCGTTGAGAATAACAACGGCGATCCCGTAAGACACGTGAACAGCTATAAAGATATAATAAGTAACTATACTTGCGCGTTGCACTTGTCTTAATGGTACCGCGTCGAATCACGTGGAGCCTGCGTGTCTGCCACATCCTTCCAACAAGTTAAGCGATAAAAACGATCTAACTTAAGATAGCAACGTTCCGCACTTTCAACTTTTAATACGTTATACTGCACGCGAGATGAGAAAATCTTTTCCTTTGCACTCCACTGTTGCGCCTCTGCTGCCTTGCCCATCACATTCATCAGATCGCGACATTAACGAGACGTATATTTTCGAATATGCGGTAGTTTACTTATAGACCTCGTTTCGACAGACTTATCAACTCCGATCAGCCGATCAGAATCCGACAAGAATCAAAAGAGATAATTCACGTTTCTCGAGGACGTCGGAATTAAATTAATAATACTTGCGCGCATGCACAATCAAAAGATTCGCCGCGGAGGAACAGCAAACCTAACGCACCTTCCGCGGACAATTTTCCGCCGTGACAATTCAGCCGTGACGCGTTCTCACGACCAAAGTCGCCGGTACCAACTTGATCAGAACGCGGGGATTGCACATGGAACGACCTCACTGCATTAGGTGATTGCTCAGCCCTCGTCCACGTCCGAGACAAGCGGCAGCTTTGCGATAAGGGGAAAAGAATACGATGTTCACGTCCGTGCAAGTTTTATAGGGAGCGAAATCTCCGCAGCTTTACTCGTGGACTCCACGGTCATCCCTTTGTGCCGTCCCGCGCGCTCTCTCTCTCTCTCTCTYTCTCTCTCTCTCTCTCTCTCTCTCTCTCTCTCTCTCTCTCTCTCTCTCTGTCTCTCTCTCTCTCTTTTCCACCTGCCGCCACGGAAGGGCAGTCGCTGCGTGCGGTCGCGGAGGATAGTTGAAAAGTTAAACACAGATTGGAAATTGGTATTTCTTACTGCGAGCGCGCGATAGAGTTAGCGTAGCACGCGGAACTTTCACAATTCGTCCCGATGCCCCAGGGTGCGCGAGAATTCCGCACCCTCTTCCTTCTCCACTCCCTCTCCCCCTTTCCCGGATCGAATTCAGGTACGAGATCGAGAGCGTGACGCGACAGTGAAATATCGTTCGATGCGCTCGCTTTTCCTGACGCGTCTCTCAACGATAAGACGATTTCATGCATAATGATAATTATTTTACAATGCCCATCGCGCGAATTGTTTCCCCTCAACTTCGTCCCGGAAATCCCCGAACGCAGCAGCTTGATCTTAATATCTCGCGATATTGACTGATAACTCATTTCATTATTTGTACGTTATTACGTATGTTATTCGTGCATTAGCACAAAGTATGCACACAAAACCATTACGTAACGCCGCAATGGCTGATGTTGTTATACACAATAACTAGCTTCGACGCGTTTCGACGCACGTCATTAGGTAATCATCGCGCGCGAGTAATCATTGTACGCGCTTTCATGGAGAATGGGCGCGAACCAAGTTCAAATTGATACTTTCACGCGCGAGAAGCGCGAGAGTCGTGTTATTGTTTCGCAAGTTCATTAAATTTCCATAATCAATCCTGCCGCTCTCCCGAGCGGTCTCTTCCGTGAATGTAAGCCGGCTCGATAGACGCCCGGCGGCTTGCAATTAAGTAAACGCGGCTTACAATTGCACTCTCGGTCCTCTTATGCGATCACGTGGAACCACGCGCCGGAAACGTATCGTCATCGGATCACGGCGCCAGACATGAATCAAATCCGCCATGATGACCGTTAACGCGATAATTAAGGCGCCGGACGAGACGATAATGACGATAAACTCGGGCGATTGCGTTAAATGAAGTCGAGCGAGAATCGCTGAAAAGCGCTCCGCAGGGTGCTGTCGTGTGCCTGCCTGATGGCGGCGCGCGAGCTGCCAGCAGCTCGACATTTACATACAAATAAGCCTGGCCCGTTGATATTCCAGCCGAGTTTATCTACCGGCTCGAGCCCGGCGAGTAATCGGCCGCTAACACGACGCTACAATCATTCGTTGGGATTACTGTCCTTTGTCATTACTAATAGGAATAACTCGTTCATAATTAAAGCCGGCCCTTCCGCGATGCGTAATCCCGCGGGGGCCCGATCGCGCGGATTTAACGACGTTGACCCTTCGCCGGGGCCGCCAGTTCCGCCGAACGTCTCGCGATATTCGAGTAAAAAGAAGTTACGATTCGGTGTCCGATCAAAGAAGGCCAGGCTTTCACGAAGATGTCGAAGATGGTTCTCCTTTTTTCATGTAATCAGATTATTCCGGAAGGGAATCACGTGTCAGAGACATAAAAATTCGTTTATCGTTCAGATGATTGCTACGCGAGGGGGGAAGACTTTTGAAAATTGAGCAATACGAAACTGATCGTCTCGCAAGTATATACATGAGATACTGAATTTAGATTCGTATAATATTTAAAGGAACATATAAAAAGACGCGCGGAATTGGAATTAATTGTTACATTATGCAAGGCGGCGAACGTAAAATTAAGAATGGAATACCCAAGTGCGAGTCACTTTTCAAGATTATTTCAGAGCGCGAAAGTTTAATCCGTGACCTAGTAAAACCGTTATCTCCTTCCTTCTGAATTAGCTTTTTTACTCTGCGCTTTTAAGCCGCGGCGATACGATCGAATTTAATCGCCGCTGGCGAAGGAGCAAAAAAGTGGAAAGGATTATATCCTTCCTCAAAGATATATCCCGTTTCTTAATTTTCACATGCACAAGTCACGGACACACGGAAAGCTGATGGATCATCGTTCGCGACGTCAGATTGCTATCGATGACGCAAAATGCGCTCACGACAAGGAACGTTCGACGTTCGCCCCGTAAGCTTTTTAGATCGCGCGGACGGCAGATGCTCGTTGTTATAAATAATTCGTTCCTTTCGCGGACGCCGCTCTGCCATGCTCGCGTTGCTCGATTTCAGATTAACGCTAGCCAGTCGATTTCAATCGGTGCGCCGCGCTTCCTTAATTAAAGCCACGGGCATTCGCGCGCGGCACGCATATACGCGCGTGCGAGACCACCTGCTGATCATCAACGGGATTCCATCGCGTCATCAGGAATATGCGCGTATTCGTGGCGCCGATGTCGGTCGGTCGGTCACGTATCCACTGAAGGAATTCGATTCTCACCGGTATCATTAAGTGATTCGAGTCGTCGCAAATGGCCCGCACGGACCGACCGTCAGCTCCTTTTTATTCGCGATTGCCCAGCGACGTGACACCGACGAGGGCACGACGGAGTACGTACGGCAGGACGCGACGTCCTTTCAATTTTATGTAATTTCCTGGGGGGTCCGGAGCTCCTCGATCCGATTTAATAGGAGCTCCGTCGATCAAGCGAGCAACAGAAACGCCAATTCTCCCCGGGGGCTGTGTCTATAGCTTGTCCTCGTCCTCATCGTAAGTACGATTTAAGTAACTTCAGTTCGGCTGAGTCACGCCCGGCGAACGATCACCCGCTGAGTTCCGGGGTGTCGCCTCGCTTCTGTATTTCAGAGACGCGAAAAAGCATCGCCGGCTATGTTTACGGCCAATTGAGAGAGAGAGAGAGAGAGACGCGCGCGAAATCATCCGTCTCGCCCCCTTGTGCCTCGTTTATCTCGCGCTATGCACGCGTTCGCCGCGCTGCTCCTTGCGTTGATCGCAGGCCCGATCGTGCGCTTGAAGACACCGAATTTAACATCGAATAGGATATCGAGTATGATGAAAAACAGGCGATTCATCTTGCCGATATATTTACACGAAAACACATGTCACGCTCGGATCCGACCAACGTTTCATCGAGCCGATGTTCTCAGCGCGGACGTGTCGCCAGGAGCGACACGACAGAGAGGGCTCGATAAAGGCCGAGAAAAGGTAGGAAAGGGGATTTTAGCAGTCTTTTTCCTACACCTGTCCTATCGATACCGGTCGCGGAAACAAGGAGAGGCGCGGCCAGGAGCGAGGCGGGAAAGTGGATAGGAAATTGATATCGAACAGATGCCCGACGGCTCGTAGTGCTCAGCAAGTTTGTTCGTAAATCACGATACATCCACCTCGCTCTCCACTCGCCCCGGGCGAAACCATTCCCCATCCGCTTCGACCCTCTCCTCCACCTCCTCCTCCTCCCTCTCCCTCTCCCCTCTCCACAGCCGGTCCGCTTTCACACCGTTCCGTAGCCTCGAGCCGATCCGCTCCGCTCTCTTATCCCGCGCTGCGAACCGCCACTAAAAATGCCGACGCGGGGGTGAGCTAAGCCGCTTCGGACTCAGCCAAGTTTCGTTTTACTCGTGAATTTTAATGACCTCGCGCGGTCCGCTCGCGCGTTATCCACGACTCCGCTCGCCCGCCACGTGGTTCTTTTTTTCCGGAAGAGACGAGCGATCGGCGTGTGTCTGGCCGGAAATCCGCGCCGGCGGAAAGAAATTAATAAGGGGAAAGAGGAGCTCGTAATTTTAATGACAACTTGTTATTTTTAATTTGCGCGAGACGCGCCGGATGGAAAAACGCGGCGAATTGAAGCTTCTCCAAAGCGGAGACGCTTCCACCGGATAACGCTCTCGTTCGCTCTCGAATAAAATAGAAAAGGATAATCATGCTTTCCTTTAATCTCTCAATCTTAAAGCAGCGATTAAATGTTAAGGAGAGGCAGAAAGTATCTCGCCATTATCTCTTAAGGCGCTGCGAGGCAACGCATTTTCCAATGTTAATCACGCCCAAAACATATAAATCTCTACGAGATCCGGCGACGGAGCAAAAACTTTCTAATTAAGGCAATTTTGCTGGTTAGCCGTTAGCCATCCCCCGGCAGACAGTTGGCTAAATCTCTCGGAAGCTTGACCATCTGGAGAAATTCCAGAGGCAACCGCCAGGACGGGGATGACGCCGAAGGATGCTTTCGAGAATGGCTCGTAAATCGGCGGAGAAGGTCCTCCGCCGCGGATATTATAGATCGCGGAAAGTTCCGCGCGTAAAAATATCGCGGATTTACGAGGGAACTTGCCGGATTCTTCTCGTTGCCGCGGTAATTGTCCAAGATGTATCGCCGCCCGGTGAGTTTTATCTGCCGGCAGCTCGGACGGGGCTGCTTACTGCTCGTCGCTATTTCACCCCTGAGATTCGAGATTCCTACACGTGCATCGCGGCTATGTGGCCGTGTAATGTGTTGCACAAGGTGTCCCACATCTGCCGTGGCGCTTTTGGTCTCTTGTTTAGCTTCGATTGAATTTCCCGCGGACTCCAAGCTTCGATCGGCTATCGTCTCATTATAAATCTTAATCAGCAGATACCAAGATGAGTATCAAAATATTCATCTCTGAAGGCCACTCGGAGTTAGACAATAAACGGGATTTCTTTGCGTATCTGTATCCCTGACGATCCATCTGCGAGAGATTTTCTCCGATCAGGAATCGTTTAGTTACGTTTAGCTTAATTTCTACTATGAAAGATCGATCACGAAATAAAAATTCAAAGAGGATGGTTAGCAGACATTGGACATTGGACCCTGTACATTCCGTACACCGTTGACGACTATCCTCGATCGGCTATAAGAGGAAATTGCTTCGCCGCCTGCGGCGTTCCCGCGCTTAAGTACGCGCGCACACGCACGCTCGCACGCACGTTTTTCTTACTAGATTGTCGACTGTGACCGGAATGACAAACGAAGGTAATTCAGTGAGTGCATAATTTTGCGCTTTCGGCGCAATACGTTCCTTTATATCCCGCGTATCGAGTCATTATTTTCTTCTATAAAATATTTCACTTGGCGAGAATAACGAGTGACGAGGATCGGTGCTTCTTTCCTTTGTATTTCCTTCATTTCCCTTCAAAATTCCAAGATACAAGTTAATTTGGGAAGGTAGCATCGTGCGTTCATTCCGTGCAAAATAGATTTTACAAACGAGAGAGAATAAAGGAAGATCTCTATTCTCTTAACGACTTCCTGATTCACGATAAAAATGAAAACCGCCATTGTCCGAGTATTTGGCTCTTTACGGCAAATTTTTGCCAAATGCCAAATTACACAAGCAACAAAAGTAATAATAATCGCCTGAATTACTGTAACAGTAATCAATAAGGATCTGTCAGAGGTAGTTAATTTGGTTATTTGGTACGCATTATGCGTACAATATAACCCGATGGATGTTAATTAACCAAATGTGTCAATTAACGGCGCTTGCGAATTTACGAATTCATCAGAATGGCGAAATGTCCGCGGGGAGAAAGAGAGCGAGAGAGAGAGAGAGAGAGAGAGAGAGGGAGAGAGAGAAGGGAAAACGATCGAGCAATTATGGAGAAACAGTCAAACGGAACAGGCGCGCTACTCCGTTGCTAATATTTGACGCGAGTAAGATGCGACGAGTTCGAATAAAAATAAGACGTAAACCGCGTCGGCGGCGGCCCGGTCGCGACTTGCGCAGGATAAATAATCCGCTTCCGCTGCGAAACTCACGCAGGGAGTTGCGGCCAGTGCCTCATCGACTTGCCCGATGTAAATTCCGAACGCACGGGTTTTGGGCCGCCGGTTATGGTGCGGCAGTGGCGCGGCTACTGGGGCCATCAATTTAACGGCGTAAGTCCGTAATATAGCGGGAGCTAGCAGCGCGCTACGCCAACCCCCGTCGTAACCGGCCAACGGGGTAAGAGGATTAAGCGCAACTCGCGCGGGTACCACGCATGGGCTCCGTTTTTATATAACCGTCCGATATTTCAGCTGTTTTTGCCGGGAGCCGCGTTAATCAAGGCCGAGAAATGAATTTAATAACCGCGAGGGCTCATCGGAGGCGCGGCCGGAACGGCCAAGGAAACGCCTCGTTAAGTGCTTTATAAGTGAGATATTTTTGCCGCGGCCGCGGCATATATATTGTAAACAATATATTCCACCATGGCGAATATTAATTAGCGCGTTGCCTCGATATCGTCGATTTATTAGCCGGACCGTGCATTCGCGGAGTTGAGGTATTCGAAGCTCGCGCGACTTTCAGCCTGTAATGCCGTCAGCGGATCTGTGCGATTT
Organism: Eciton burchellii; assembly: GCA_020341155.1. Classification (NCBI taxonomy): domain Eukaryota; kingdom Metazoa; phylum Arthropoda; class Insecta; order Hymenoptera; family Formicidae; genus Eciton; species Eciton burchellii. Next base: position 1,858,223 of record JAHMML010000002.1, read on the forward strand.
TAGATCGCGTCATCAATCAGCGACGTCCTTCTTCGAGTATCCCGCGTATATAGCGCCAACGATGCAACGACTCGCAATCACGCGACTTGCGCCTTACACCAGAATGCACGTTATCCGCCAAAAGTCGAGCAACTGTTATATCACGTTATCGAATATCGATTAACACCGCGCGAGAGTTGATATTATCGTCTCGCCGAGACGTTAATAGACGTTACAATTTTACGGAGAATATCGATCGCGAATCGACGTCGTCTAATCGACATTTTGCATGCTCGTTCCCGACAAATCTGCAACGAGATAAATCCGACGAGTTCGCGGATGGCTCGTCAACTCGTTGCAAGTTGAAACGAAGGCAAATACCGAAGGCGCATCCTGAATTCGATCGCGTGCACGTGCGGCATCGAATTCCGATTAATCGATGGGTCGATTATTAAAGATATTACCGTCTGCTCACGGAATATCAATAAGAAGACAGAGTAATTTCACGGGATGAGGGTGGAGATTGCTCGCATCTTGACGACGGGTGATAAGATGCGCTTTCGTCAATTTCGCGAAAATGGACGGACGCGAGGGGACAAACGCGCGTCTCACAAAAGGACGAGTTCGCTGTCTGCATTTCGCAAGTTTTCCTCCAAAAGATCTGCCCCGATCCCTTATTCTTCTGCTTCCTCCCCTCCCCCTCCCCTCCCCTCCCCCTCCCCCCGAGTCGTCATTCTTGCTCGCGTCGTCGTTTTCCTTTTGACTCATGCGAGAACTCACCAGCCGCGCTCGCAATCTCTTAGGGCGAATGCGGGCATGAACCTTCGCGTTTACGTGCGAGGGCAGCCCGATGCTCGTATTTGCGACAGGTAGACAATGTCGGACCGAGACAAGAGCGTGAATGCTGTTCCACAATGCAGACATGAGTAATTGAAGTCTAAAGATAGGGCGAGCAGTCGAGCAGTCGGCAACGCGAAGGAGAAATTGATTGTATCATTTCGTATCATTTCGATTCATCGCAATATTTTGTAGCAAGGACGATAATTCGATCAAGGGACTATCGATACTCAAATCGTCCTTCGGCTAAAGTATAATAATAATCTCAAAGTCGGAGAATAGCGTGCACTTGCTTCAGATAAATCGATACCTCGTCGTTTGTTGTTCTAATTTATGCTCTTCGTTTAGAAATTCTCGGCGGATTTTTGTTCCAATGCATTCTCGTTCGTAAACATCGTTTAAGAGATTATCTTTATAGATGGTCTTTGATGAAAATGAAAAATAAAGGAACCCTTGTATAGAAGATTGCAGCTAAAAATATAAAGCGCTGTCTGCATTCCGTTACTAATTCATGTTCAAAAGAATCGGTACCCCCTCTGTTCTCTGCAACTCGTTACGCTGCTATAAAATCGCTAATTAATCATAATGGCTCCTCTTCCGGCCGAGAGTTGCTTCATTAAGGATTCCGGAGGGTTGCTGCGCGAGAGGGGATAATTTTCCAGTTTATTTTGGCTCGTCGGCACGGAAACGCGATTTCGCTACACGTTACATCGAGATTCGTATCGCCCGCGGCTATGTACCCCGATATTGGGAGGGTTCGGCGTCCCCAGTCCTTAACTACCCTCGAGCTTTATCGAAAACTTGGGACACGTAATTCCTCACGTAGCTGCGAAAGTTGTGCGTCACATGCACAGTTGACGATTTTGCTCGGACGTGGATCTCCCAATCTCATTTCGCATGGCGTAAAAGGATCGCGTATTCACGACAGAGAACGTTACGACGTGTATCTGATTGCGATTGCTTTGTCGATTAGAGCGATAATTACACCAACAGCGAGGCAGTTGACCAAAACTATAAGGCTTTCGACATTATTAAAAAAATTTCTCTTCCCCTCCTCTCCCTTTCTCTCTCTCTCTCTCTCTCTCTCTCTCTCTCTCTCTTTCTCTGTCTCTCCCTCTCTTGCAATTCTTGGTAATTGGCATCTCGCCACATTGGAATTCAATTTTATCCTCGATTTGTATCTCTAATCAAGAAAATAAGATACTCGCAAGTCCAGATTATTGCCGGCGTAAATTAATTGCTGTAAATTAAGATTAAATTACTTGCCGTTGCTCGAGCGTGAGAGCCATTGAAATTCCACGCGCTTCTTGTCCGATAATTAAGAAAAATTGCCCGAGGGTGAGCAGCATACGTTGCTTCGTCCTCAATATTGTCAAAGTTACTTAATCCGCCGGGTCATTCAACTATGTTGCGAGGACACAGAGCGGCTGCGTGTTTCAGCGTGGGCGATGCGTACGTTCTTTCATTAGTCGCAGGAAATTAACCGACAAGGACCGCGGTGGCACCCTTCGGCCCAAGAGAGATCGTGGAAGCGTCAACGAAGGGTGAGAAATAATCGGTGACAGGTCGAGTTTCGAAAATTTCACTGTTTCACGGTCGCTGCACGTTTGACGCCCCGCTGAAAATGACAGCCGCATTCTTTCTTTCTCTGTCTCTCTCTCTCTCTCTCTCTCTCTCTCTCTCTCTCTCTCTCCTGTTCTCTTTTGATCGTCGCAGTTTTCATTTTTTTATACCTGGCGCGACACACCCTTTTGCGCGGCCGTGCGACCCTCCGCGTTTCGCGCGATGCGACCACATTCCGCTTGCTTTAAAGCACCTCATCGCTGACGAGGGTGAACGTGGGTGGGTCGGAGAGGCGGGGAATGTGGAAGGGTCGAATTTGCATAATTGTTTTCAGTTTACCGAGGCGCCTTGTGCTAATGAAGAAAAATACGTTAGTGGACCGCTAGGCGGCACGATAAAGCGCCGCGATTCTTCCGCCGGCGCGAATATATTCCTCGGTCGTTTACTTTTCCGCTCTCTTTTTCTCTAGGTCCGCGGCGAAAATTTAGCCGGATTTAATTCAGCGAAACAAAATCAGCACGGCCTAATTCTAAATGGCTGAAACGAATTGTTCCGGATTGGCCGATTATATCATGAATAAATTAACTATTCGCGGACGATAAAAAGAGTGCCAATGAATATATCGCACCAATTGCGGGACGGCTGAAAGTTCCACGGTCGCGCGTATCGCTTCGAATAGAATCTTCAAATTACCGAATTCATTCGAACGATGCATTCGCATTTGTTACATAATCTCAGCGTTACATAATACACCATCCTAACGTCAGTCATCAATCACGATACCGCGGAGCTACACGTCATCGTCCGATTAGCATGACCCGAATCGTCGGGGAACCGTGCAGCTCGACACGCCAGTCGAAATCTGATCAGCCGGGGGTTACGGGGTGAAAAATGCCGAGACGTGAAACTACTAACCGGACGATTTGAGCGAGGTCTGATGGAATAAGTTTGAGCGGATATCACGAGTGGCGGGCTAATTCGGGCGAATCGTGAGAGGTGCATTGACCCGCGGGAGAATGTCAAAAATCGAAAGCGCTTATCGATTTTGCCAGTTCCCGCGGAACGGAACGGGGAACACGGCTGATCGCGCACGTTCCAAACCCTCCAGCAGTTAGGCCAGTCACGTATAGTGTCCACTGATACGAGAGCCGCATACAAAAGTTTTTCCGACCTCCGCTTCGCGAGAGAGCCACGTCCGTCCTCCTCGTTTCAACCGGCCGCGCGCACGTGCGCGCTGCTTGCACCGACGTACTTTTATGCAGCCCTGTATGCGTGTATCCTCCGACTTACACACGCACGCACACACGCCGAACGTTACCACCCCGCGTTTACGCGCTTGCATGCGTTTAAGCCCTCGCACACCTCGCTCCCATCCGCGCCAACGTCTCTCGCGTCACATCGCGGCTCGCGCACGTCCGTCCGTCCGTCCGCTCACGCTCTTCGAGTTCTCATTCCGCGTATCTACGGAAAAAATCATCTTTATACGCTACTTATACGTAGTTCTCGCGTACGTACGCCCGGGAACGTATCACGCCACATTCGCGCGGCTTACATGACGTCTCCGGCACATTTCCACTCAAACTCTCCTTCGTGCGCGTGTCCACGATTGCATCCACGTTTACGCACACGCCAAGTTACCCACCGGCCGCTTCAGCATCACACGGCACTTCAACCGCTCTGTTCCCCCCCTGAGCCCCCGTATACTCGGCTGGCGCGACGCTCACTCGAGGATGGCAGTCGTTCTGACACCGAAAAACAAGGAAAAGCTCCGCGAACAGTTGGAAAGACACGTACGTGGTATGCCCCTGCAAACAACGCTCCAACAAGAAGAGATACTCGGCTCAGCCCGCCCGTAACCCCCGGACGACCCTTGCACCCCCTCCGCCCGCGTCGGACGCCACGGCACACGGATGCGTCTAATTCGTTCCGCGTATCTCGCCCGTGTCGGCCGTTGCGGAGGTAACATTTTCTTGCGGGATAATTTCGTCACGCTCGATGCTTTCGCAGAGGCACACCCGAGTCACCCCCATTTTCCACTTGTTACTCCCCTTCCGCCGGATCGAGTCGGACAAATTGAAGCTCGCGAATGATCCGTCTTAAAGATTCCGTTAATTGCACGAGGCTGCGCGGAGAGGCGGACATGGTCTCAAGCTCATCGGTGAACTAATTGCGAAGCGGAAAAATGAAGCCGAGCAAGACGGAGATAAAAGTAGACGAATGAATGGGCGGACGAAGATGAGAAGAGAGCATTATACACTGGCACATCGAGCGATTTGCTTGATTGGCTTCGCGAGACCGCCCATGAATAAATATGGACTGGCTTTTTATTATTCGCAATAATACGGCTTAATATATTATAAAGAGCTGCTTTTTGAGTAAGTAAAGGAAACCAAGTTCGAACATTTCAGGATGAAACAGAGACGCTGCGACGACTGAGTCGTTTCGTAACGAATGGAAATTTTATTTGAGATCAACGCTAGAGAAAGCTAGGAGTTATGTCATTCTCGAATCACGATATTGAATAATTAAATATTCAATCGAGACTGTCTTATCGGTGCGTTGTTTTGTTACAGAATTATCAAACGCAAAGCTTCTTAATTGATACACTATTCGACAGAACACAGTTCCGTTCTGTCTTCGATCTTTCTATCTTTAAAGTATCTAAAAGACAGTGTGATCTATTTGTACTTCAATATGGAAGCACATTTAATTATATTAATAATACATATCGTCATTTTTCATCATTAGCAGCTAGTTAATCTCAAACCTCATCACCTCATCACCTCTAAGATCAAGTATCGCCGATTATGCGTTACTACAGAACGTTAAGTTATGATTCCCGAAAAAAAAAAATGATGTAGGGATTAAAGATTCCATCGCAGAAAAGCAACGATACGATACGCCTGGCGGCGTCCAATTACTGATCGATAATTAGGGCAGAATTTAAATCCAAATTCGCTCATTGCTGTTCGGTTTGTCCCCTCGCTCAATCGCCGACACGGATACGCTATTCGTCGTTAATTAAGCCGGCCAAGTTCGAGCCGGTCGTTTCTCGAGGGATTTTATTTGATAAGTTGGTCGAGCCGGCAAAACTCTGAATTCGGCACAATTGATGATAGACACAACTTTATTATCGTAATTCATGAAGCGATCGTGATATTAAGCTTCGCAGGTAGCCGCGAAAGACCGAGATATTGAATAAAATACGCGTTGATCGCGCAAATATCGAGCCTCTTCTGCAACAGAACTTGTAATTGTAAGCGCTTGTAATTGTAAGAGCTCCCGAGAGAGAGAGAGAGAGAGAGAGAGAGAGAGAGAGAGAGAGAGAGAGAGAGAGAGAGTGCATCAATCAAGATAATCGCTTCGGATCCAGGGCAACGGAGATTACCCTCGCGCGAGTCTCATTTCTCGGCTTTTCGTTTTCACATTCGCGGATCTTTCGCGGATCTTTCGCGTGATCGCGTGATCCGGCGACAACTTGGAGAACTTTCACGCGGCAATCGAATTTGACCTCTCTCTCTCTCTCTCTCTCTCTCTCTCTCTCTCTCTCTCTTCCTTTCTCTAGAAGTTATGAGAGAACGCGCGGATCCTCCAAGTTTAATAGCTCGCTAGCCAGCCTCGTGAGACTTTGACAGGCGGAGAGATGACCTAGAAATTTTAGAGATATTCCACATCCACATCCGGTTGATAATAAACTGCGGTAACCCACTGAGAAACACAGTTCGACGAATACTCCAAAGAGACGAAGCCAACGCAAGGCGGAGACAGCTTACATAGGGAATTCTCTTTGAGCCATGCCCGTCTCATCTATCCGCTATGGGACAGCGGCAGCCTCGCATTTCCGTTTCCCTAATTAAGAAAGCTCATCGTCGTTCTGCCGGTACTTCGGCATGATGATGCCGTTCGCTTCCCCGCGACGGACTTTGATGGCCATTAAAGGCGTCTTAGAACATCTTAATCCGCGCCGACGAGAAAGTTTGGCGATATTCGAGAATTCGTTTCCGCGCGCGGAGCTGGTTACGGTTGTGACCATGATGTCGTTATGAGAATAATTTTAGGAATGCGCTAGAGTATCAGCAGTCCCCCTCTTTCTCTCGCTCTCTTTCTTTCTGTTCATGCATTCTTAAATTACGTTATTTAAACTGCGTTAAATATTTCCGTTGATAGCAGAAAGAACGAAATAACAGATCTGGCCAGTAAAATACAAGCCTGGAACTTTTCATTTCGTTCGTCCGTAGAATTCCGTGTGTTTTTCATTTTGTGTAGTGGTATGCACACACGGTATTTTAATCTTTCGTTAGTCAGTCCTGTCAGCGTTAAACCTGATCGAGAAAATTCTCCACGTTTCATTACATTATACCCTTTCGCGAGCGGGATGTTTTCGGCGCGGTAATACCACCTTCGCTATTATTCCATCTCATCATCGCGATATTAATGGTTTCGATGCACTCGGTAATGCGAGAGCGCGGCAATCAATTTCAGCGGTTGCTTGAATATTTTCGCAGCGCACAGGCATCCAATTAGTGTTAGGTACGGTCTGATGCCGTCGGAGTAATTATCCCGTAATTGATACGTTGCGCGCGGATCAGACAAAACGAAAAATGTCTCGAATTAAGAAACGCCCGCGTCGAGCGTGCCCGCGCGAGATAGCTGGAAATTATTCCCGAATCAGCTGTTTCGCTCAACCTTTCTCGACCCCTTCGGTCACCCCGAATGTACGTTTGCAGAGTGAGCTCGCAAACGCGAGGACGAGTTCGCTTCGAGCTTGGCTGCCGGGAAAATGAGTTTCCTCGCTCGGTGCGTGACTCGCCGATAATTTAAGCGTCGCGTTATCGCCGAAGGCTGAAGTCAACGGACAAGCATCGATTTTATTCGCGTGACATTAGCCGGACATTCGTGTCGCTATTCCATTCCCCCCGGTAATGTCGCTTAATCACAGCAGGTGTCCGCACGACATATTTTGCAAAATTCGGAATTACGTATAATTGCATAAATGTCTGCGCGATACACGAATAAATATAGAATTCATTAGTTCGTCAGAAATTTCATGTTGTCTATTATCTCTCATTATTAAATCATAATTTCGTATTTGTTGCCTTCCTTTTTTATCGCGGCATATTTTAGGAAAGAGAATATCAGGGATGTTAAGGGATTAAACGTGAAATTAAATTTCTTTTCCCGAAAATAAAATAAAATCATTTCGAATTGCGATTTATATTCACTGAAATTAAATGGAGTAATCTTTAAATCTTTTAAATTTGTAACAACTCGATGTCGTGGTATCCACCAATTTTATTCTCATTGAGGGTGATATTAATCCACTGGTGGATAATCAATACGCGTTTTTAGATGTTATTAGAACTTAGGAACTTTTGCGCAACGAACTCACAAAGCGTATAAAATCTTTCCTAATATTCCAACGTTAAAAAGATGATAAATATATAATTATTATTATTACTAGCAATTTATTAAACAAAATTTGTTCAGTATGCTCTATTGAATTTTTACAGAATTTTCACATATTAGTTGAATAATTTCAGATTATTAGCAGATATTACAAAGATATTCGCGTTATATCAGAAGATTACTCGTGGATTCAATGGCGGATTTTCATTACCTAGAAACGCAAGCTTTTGATAATTCCATTTCACGATTCCTTTCTGCGATTTCATCATCGCAACGGCAGATAGCGATGCAAAAAGCTTCATTAGACATTCCGTGCACGAGAACACGGTCGTATGTTGCAAAGGACACCGCACGATTATAGTATGCGGCTGCGCGTTTATCGCTGATAATTAATCGCGGAACAGCGGCCGAATCAAAGGAATCAAAGGAACGAGCCGATTCGGCACGAACGTGGATTATACGAAGGGCACGAATTTAATTTCCTCCCTCCGTCTGCCGATATACCGGAGGGATTCGTAAGCGAACTAATTATTTTACGAACCATCCGTCGGTCGGATTGGCCGGACAAAGAAGAAGACACCTCAACGCGAGAAAGAGGAACGGAGAAACTGCAAGAAAGATCATGGAGACATTCAGTTTTCGCTTCTTTTCATTTCTTTTCAGATATGCATATATACTAATGTTAATTCACCTTCAAATACATGATGATATAACAGAGCATGCTCTTAATTTATTAAACTTTTGTTCATTTCTAAAAAAATTAATGTCGCTATGCGAAGGGCGGAATTAAAATGTCATCTTAAATTCCTTGACATTATCGCATTTTTGTTTTTCTTCAATCATATCTGTATAAATCACAAAGTATGTCGCATCCCTGATTGCACTGGCTCGTTAAAGCTACTTTGAAGATTACTCGCGCATTGCAAAGCAAATTATTTAGATTTATCTCTTCGAATAGATGACATACGTTCGCCTATGAGATCGTAAAATTTTGATCGGGAAAAGATGAAATGATTTTGGAGCCATGATTCAATTATAATTCTAGTTTACATCTCTCTCTCTCTCTTCATCTGTCTATCTATCTATCAATCTTACTGGTTTGTTCCCGAGAGAAATGCAACAATGCAAATTTGCTCGTTGCGGCCCTGAAACGGATGGGCGACCGAGCCGTGCAATAAGCGAAAGTTATTTTGCCGCTGCGAGTTCGTCGGAGCCGGGCGGGGAGGACGGGCAGTTCACGATAAGCGGTTATCGGAGTGTAATTCAATTACTGGATCTTCACAGTGCCCCAAGCACTATTGTCCCGTTTTTCCCCTCTCTACCGCGATCCCACCCATCCCGGATTCTCCACCGACTTCGCCACCCTGACACCCTCAACGGCGCATAGGCGCGATTCGTTATCACCCTTTATCCATCGCGACACAATGGCGTTAAACAGGAGATAACCAAACTGATATTATGGGTCTACCGTCGAGTTCATCGCGGTGACGACAACTTCGTTAACGTGGCATAAGAGAGCTAGATAGATAAATAGATAGAGAGAGAGAGAGAGGGGGGGGGGAGGAGGGGAGAGCCGTCCACGCGTTCTTGATAATTAACCGATTAAATGCGCGTGCACTTTCGTCTCAAGTGGACGCGTTGTCGATGCCCCTGCGGGGCTAATTAATGGAAAATAAAATTTTGCGGTGCACATAATGGCATGGTCACCGTGTATCCGGTTATCGGATAATTATCGGATACGAGACGGCTGAATTAAACGGATAATCAACGAGCGACTATGCAGGACATACCGCAGATCGTACAGTGCGTCCTTCCTTCGGCAGCATGGTCTCGCAATTAATGTCCACGTAATTCCTACTTATCGCTTATTTTTATGGATAGATTGCTTATAGGAGTATTAGAGATTAAGAGTAAATAATATCGGGTAAATTGTAGAGAGTATTGACGAGCACCGATAAAGAGCAGAAAGCTTTAATTTCGGATTAAGTTTAAAGATTCGCTCGACAGAAATTCAAATAAATTTCATCGTTCCTTCAAATTTAGGGATCTACAAGCAGTGAATAGAGAAAGATCGAGATATTTAATCGTTCCGAACTTCGACGACTTCCAGCAGCGGACACAAATGTCGCTTTTGCAATTCTGATTAAAACGACTCGAAAAAGCTGTCACTCCTGCCATTCATCCTGACGTATTCCTCCGTATTCGTTCTCCCTCATTCTTACTCGTTCTCATTGCCTTTTAGACAACACCGTGGTGTTAACTGGAAGATAATCAAACTGATAGGTACCTGCAGCCTCCGACAGGTTACTGTCTACCGTCGCAACTTTGTTAATGTAAGCGAGCTTTGCAGAAGAGAGGTGGCGGAGAACGGAATGACGGAACGAAGGGAGACAAGGAAAGTCGACCAAAACTCAATGGTGCGAAACTCTTTAACGACTCTTGCTCACGGCTGCCTCCTTCATTGAAGATGCGCCAGACGGGAAGACGGGAACACTTAACGACAACCGACATATTCCGTGCACGCCATCCGAGAAAAGATCCATTCTGTGAGCCAAAATGCCTTTATTTCTCTTTCTCTCTCTCTCTCTCTCTCTCTGATGAGAGTTTAATTTCGATATAGATGCGATATAGATGCGAATGTAGAAGAATGTTGGAGAGATGCAAGGGCCGTTCAAATATAAACGCACGTGTTTTATCATCAAAAATAACATTGGCATATTCACATCCTGTGAATTTTGTTACGAGAGATATTAATTTCACATCGTGAATCGAATATAGCTAAAGCACGGTAAATTAAGCAATCAATTAAAATAGAATTTGTGTGAGATTAATTGAATCTTTGTTAGATTAATTCGCATCTTTCGTTATCATTAAAGCATTCCGTTTGCACCTAACGAACGCAACGAAGATATAAAATAAAATAAAATAAATGTAAATAAAGTAAAATAAGGAAATAGATTAATCTATGGAAGCTTGGAAGCGTTCATTTTAAATGTAACATTCTCATCGGCTGAAAATAAAAAAATAAGAAGCGCGCAAAATAGATAGAGTTCTTTGCGGAAAGTTACGCAAACGCTCATGATATTCATGCAAATGGGGGGAAGCAAGTCGATTAAAAATTTGCATTGAAAAAATCTTGATGATGGAAGATACCGTAACATTTTTTGCAACGTACTAATTGGCTAAAGGGGCACGATGTTGGGTGGGTAACCAATTAAAAAGAGCTGAGCGCAAGGAAAAAAGCTGAGCGCAAAAGTTACCTTTATAATCGATTCTCTCAAACGAATTCGCGCGCGAGGTACGGAGGGCGGGGGAGGAAGAGAGGAGCGAGTAAGAGCAGGAAACTTAAGCGAGATTCTGCGTTCTCCATTAATTATTAATTATCTCGTTCGTTTATTGATGCATTTTCACATTAAGTCTCTTATCCCCACGGCTCTACTGCGCGATGAGATATATTTTATGCAAACGGAAACATATAATTTTGTCAAACAATCAGAAAATAGAAAAATCGAAACTTGATGTCCAGCCTTTCATTAGATGTCGTTGGTAGCGTCGAAAATCGATTATCACTTATCATTACTCGGTTCTAATCTTGTATCTCACTTTTCCCGAAGGAAAACAGGAATATCTGCGTTACAGAGAGCCAATTATTCCGAGATTTCCTATTTTATTTATCGAAGCCGACAAGATTAAGCGTTGACTCGCGTTAAGCCACGGAATAATGAAAATCGCTGTACTCAATTGTCCTCGCTTCAGCAAATGGGATAGATGCGGTTCAAATCTGAATCAAATCGTATGAAAAAAAATCTGAACGCAGATACACAATCTTTCTTCCTCCTCCTCCCCCTGCCCTGTTGATATTGCCCTTATAACTTAATCCAATTGCAAGATCAAGCGAAAATCAAAAACACAAATCAGCAGCGCGTTTCCCGCTCGCATTCTCGCGTTCCGCGCATCCCGAGCTCGCCATTGTTCTCGCGTGCTAACTCAGCCGTGAAATGAAATAAAATGAAAAAATAAAGAATAAAAAATAAAAAACAAAAATAGAAAAAGAGCGAAAACAAAAAAGAAAAAATAAAAAATCCCTGCCCTGGTGGTATCCAAAGCCATAAACTGCTTTTTCCAGTGGCGCATTTCACGATGCTGCTATTGTTGCCTGCTCGAAATTGCGAATTTAAACGATAGCCGGGCAAATCTTACTTTTCATTCGTTTCCCTATTACATCGTTATCTTTATTCGGATCCAATTATAGGGTGCAGCATATAAAAGAAAAAAAGAAACAGCAAGGAAACCGGTGATATCTCGCTGGCTATAGATATCTTGTTGGCAGATTTTGCTGTATCTCGCGGCCGATAATAGCTTAATCGAATCGAGGGAAGATCAAAGCGCGCAACGTCATTTCCCCATCCATCGCACGCCGACTGTCTTGCCGTTATCGTTTCCGGTCGATGGAATCAGTTAAAGTTGTGAGTGATTTTTCATCTTACCAGTCCGACTGCTGCGGAATGATGTTATTGCCGTTCTGATTCAATCGTATCGCCCCACGAGCGAATAGCTTATAATCGAGCATGGTATCCGACTCTGTCTTCACGCAGGGCTCGAACATTGATCGCTCTCTCTCGGATTACACGTGCGCTGCAATCGACACAAAAGTATCGCCCAAACATATAAAACCAACGACGCCGATAACCGGTGGCTGCCGTTCGACGCTCGTTTCGCCGTCGACTTCCCGATCGAGTCGCATGCGACAGCGGGATTTGAAATTCAAATTTTATCAATTGGCGAACCTCATCGAAAACTGAGAGCATTCTGTTTAATTAACTCGAACGGACTCGCGCTCGACGCGATAATCGACTGAGATCGCGGCGRGCCCGCCGCGAAGGATCCTTACACGAATGTTATCGAAGCAATGTGTTGATAAGTGTTGAGAGAACAAATTCTTCAAACGACTCGATATCGTGGCACAATCCGCTCCTGTCGTGCGTGTATAATGACACGACGTACCAACACATTCACGACCATCAACGATATACGTTGATTCTCGTTTGCGCCTCGTCGATCGCCGGTCACCGAGAGAAACGTAATAGACGAGTGCACTTGTGTAAATAATTCGGTATTCCGATCTATTAAAATTTAAGAATTCACTGTACGGACATACACATCACGGTGAATTTTAATAATCCAATTGGCGTGAACGGAATACCAAATACGTCAAGTTAGTATCGACTAAAGTAAGTCAAGGGAGAAGCAATCGAGGAATTAATAGACAGAATGCGATTTCATTGTTCGATTAAAACTTTTGATAGCAGCGGACCTTTTCCGCGAATGATTTAACGTACCTTTGTTTTTAATATATCTCGATTTAATATATCTCGATAATATATCGGCGATTTGTGAGACGACTAAAAGATCAGTACCATTCGTGTAAGGATCACTCGAAGAAGATCGATGAAACGAACGAGCTCGAAGGTGAATGGTGCGCATTGCTATTCACTTACCAATAGGAATCTGCCAGCAATCTGTGGTTTGAATCGCTCGGCGCAAGACGCTCGAAGTCCTCGGATTTTTGAATTTTGGAAAATGGTATCCGAAATTGTCGGAGAATCGATGAAGATGTATCACAAAGGACAGATATCGCAAGAATCGTTCGAGCCGTTCGAAAAATCTGCGCATTGGTTCGCAGCGCGAATTCAACTGGGATTAGTTCCGATTCGTTCGAGGACTAAGGTCGGTATTATCTAGGACCGCGTATGTAAACATAAACGAAAATGTTCTGGATAACGTCGCTGGTTCCTGTCCGCGGCCACGATAGAAATTCAGTCGCGGTAAACAGCCTTCCAGTGCTGTATATAGGGTGATCCGATTTACTTCTGTCGTCTAAGCGGAATGAATCTTTTCGGGAAAAGATCTTCATAGAGATTTCAACGTAGCTTTAAATAGTGGCAAATTAATCGCAAAGTATCGAACAGGGACGAGACCACGAATATTGATACCTCGAATATTTCACAATGATCAATATCGATACCTCTGCAGCTATTTCAAAGGCCTCCACCTGATAGTAATTTATCGACGAACGCGGAGAAATGGAACTGAAACATTCGCGCTTTTTTATTGACAGCGATATCGGATATGCCCTCGCATCGCGCGAGCTCGGTGGAAGAATCCCTGGAAGATCGTGCGCGAATAGGCGGCCATATTCCACTACAAAGGTGAGAAGCTGGAAGAAGAAGAAGAAGAGAAAGAAGAAGAAGAAGCATCGAGGAGGTTCCGCGCGTAAACTGATATTCCGTTCGAAGCGTCGAGGCGAGAAAAGCGTAGCCCGAGCTTAAGAGGTACAAAAAAGGCGCTTTCCACCTTCGCGAGGTAAGCAACGTCTCTCGTTCCTTCTTCGAGAAGATGGGGGGCGAGCGAGAAGAGGTCCCGGGGATTGGATTCAAGGACTGAGAAGCAAGCGGCAGAACGCGGAGGATCTTATTTACTGGTGGAGGAGAGTCAGTTTTTCTGCGGACACATAATCTCTCTCCGCCGCGTTCGGCACTGTCGACCGTCTGCGTCATATTTCATTCTGAATAATCTCGGCTTTGACGCCGTAGGCACATATTTCTCCAACACCTTATTTCGACTGTCAAAAAGCATTCTCACCGGCCGCCGCGGTGTCCGTCAATGTGATCGAATCCGAATCGGCGACATTATGATTTCTTTCTATCACTGTCCTTCTCGGCCTCACAGTTTCAGAAACCGAGATACTTCATCATCTCAGATTTCGCGTATGAATCGCGTTGGAAGCACGTTATGCTTCGCATGGAAAATGCGGGAATTTGAAGATGAAGTGAAGAATGAAAAACCAAGGAGTCCAATTCGAGAACCATGAAAGAAGCAAACAGCAATGATGCGCTCTGATCTGCACAAAGGAAGCGGATAGAAGATACATATCTTTTTACGGCACACGTTGCGAGATACAAGTTTCGAGATGCTGGAAATAATATGAATTATACGATCAAGAATAAAACTTGTCTAGGATTTCGCACGAAGATACATTGAGACTAACATTACTACTCGTACAATAAATAGAGTGACGCGTGTTCGTTATCGAGGTAATTAACATCGATAATTGTATCGAAATTGTATTGACGTCATCTTGGTACAACTTGTGCGCCTTCGATTGCGGCTGCAAATAGTATCCATAGTTCACCGATTCGTACGCAAAAGGGAGAAAGAAAGAGGCGAGAGAGAGAGAGAGAGAGAGAGAGAGAGAGAGAGAAAGAGAGAAAGCGATGTCTAAAGTAAAATAAAACTGCATAAACTTGGTTAAAGAGCAAGAGAGCGGAAATGGGCGAGTAGAGTGTGCGAATCTCTTCTTCCTTTTCTTCCTTTACGCAGCTTCGCTTCTCGGGCAAACTGGGTCCCGATGCAGGTACGACATCGTCCGTGCATCGCTTCAGTTTTTAGGTATTACGCGGCGCGCTTGGCTTCTTAACTTCTTCTTCGGGGAAAGTTCTCGACGGTGCTCGAAAGCGGAATAAGGACGGGATGTTTTCATTACATAAAATGAGACGTCATGTCTGGAGTGGATGTATGCTCTCCTCGAACTCGTGTTCCCATGGAGAGGATCGTGGCTGTCCCCTTAATTGAATTACTCGTATACAAAGAAATACAATATGATGTGAGGATATCTCTCGTCGTTAAAATTATAAGTATCCTTATAGTTTTAATTGGTAATAACGTCAGTCAGTTACTTTGCGTAACTTGTGACTGAAGTCAACATAAATTTCAAGCAGTTGATAGAGATGCTCGTTACTTGGGGTACGTTTCCTTACTTTATTTAAATATCATATCGATACGCGTGCGATATGAATGTGTTATCGATATCATTCGTGTGTTAACGACGGCATTCGTTACCCCGATATCTGTACCATATTCCCATCGTGGAAAATGATTTTGAAAACTCAATTTTTTACAATGACAAAAAGTGCTAAGGGTAATCAATTTTTCCGTGCGGCGTTATTCAGCAATTCAAATGGATCGTGTTATTCTCTCATGTTTGATAATATTTATGCATCAAGCGCGGGAAACGGCGAATCTGAAATTCCGAAATGCTCAGCGAATGGGAAAACTAGCGCGGCATCATGAAAACACACACCAACACCGACTTAATTCGGCATTATCTCGTTCGAACGACGGATCCTCTTCGACGATGTCCGCTGTCGGATGACGACGAAAGCAGGAAAGCATAAACGAGGTATAAGCCAGAGATCGCGCGGAGGAAATAAAGTAAACGCATCGGTTGAGGGATGACGGGGGAGCATTGCATACAATGAAGAGAATTCGCTTTTTACAGGCGCAAGTTTAGCGAGAGCCCTTTGGCCGTACAAGCTCCGCTGGCCAAGCTAATTTAGAATTGCAGCCTTAGGTAACGAAGACCAACTAACCTCCTCTCCCCTCCCCGCCCCTCCCCTCCCCGCCCCCCTGCCCCCCGCCCCTTTAGCTCTCGCGTTTTTTCGCCCGGTCGACTATTTTCCTGTCCACCGTCGCGCGCTTGTCGCGAGCCAACTTGTTATAAAGGAAGCTACGTCGCCAAAGGGCGAACGTAAAATTGGCTCGAGGAAAAGTTTCACAGACGCGATACCGTTTTGCTGAAAAAGGAAAAAGCGCGACCCATTAACATTGGGTTGTGCCAACTCCGCTTAGCGCTATCAGCGAATAGAATTTTCCCTCCTGTATCGCAATACGGAGACAATATGACCCAGAAGGAGACAAAGAGAACTGGTAATGATTGTACAAGCCAAGAGAGGAAATGAAATAAATAGCGAAGGGAGGGCGGCCCTTTAATAACAAGTATCAGTCTCGCGGAGAACAAATTAGTAATCGCGATTGGCGAGTATGCCATGACCGAGAGACATGACCCCGATCCTTCCGCATGGATGGAATCTCTGTATTTTTTTTCTGAAAACACAAAAAAGAGAAATAGACAGAGCGACATGCAATATGAAGTTACAAAGTCGTAGAATGTAGTCGGCAGGCTATCATCGTCGTGGCTCATATCGCCGGTGCGCCAACCATTATGTCTCTTTAAAAATGGAATAACATATACGGCAAGAAAGAGAGAGATAATTCAGAGGATAATGCAGTTTTGCCTTTTTGATTTATCTCGCATTTCTATTCGCCGTTCGCTCGCGCCGGGAGCCGTAACAAAGTTAGATGGACTGTAAATTTTCAGCAAATACACCGGCTAATTATTTATCGCGCTTATGCGCCGGCGCGAATTCTCCTGGAATACACAAGCGGCCTGATTTATTCTATAATGAATGAAATCATAGAATAGTAATCATAGGCGGGCGCGGGCGACACGCGAGCTCGGATTTGTTACGTGCATTGGACGTGGTTACGTAATTACGATGCAATTCAATTGTTGCCCCCCGTAATAATGCAGCCTTGAGTGCCTATGCTCGATCGGCGTGTTGTTTAATATTTAAGCGTCCCTGGGAACCGTCGATATCCTATCCGCGTACGTGTCATTGTACGTGTGCGAAATAATCGAAGACTAATGCAAAGACGGAAAGTGTGCTCTCATTAAATATGGCCTGTCAGGCGATGTAAAATCAAGCTTGGCCATTTCGGAATGGCGCTCAGCTGCACGAGTTCGGGCTTATTACGGGACTGCCCTGCATAATTACGAGCATAAGTAATTCACAAATAATGTAAACACGCCTTCCAAGCGGGCTCGCAAACTTTTCGGGTTTGATGTCCCGCTCGCGCGAGCTGCGCTAATTTCAGATCACGAGCGCGTTAAGCGGACACGGACCTCAGATCTTCAGAACTCTGCCAGAGACGGAAAAACAAAGATTGATAATCCGTCGTATCGCGCCAGTAAGTGGCGCCGAAACTAGAGGCCACTTTGAGATATGAAACAATAGACTGCCGGAGTATCCTTAAACGCCATCATCGAGTATGCCATGGAGAATTCGCTATTCCAATATCCCCCGGAACGTTCACGCGTCATTCGACGCCCCGCTGTGTAACGCGAGACAGGGAGGCATGACGGTGTCAATGTAACAACCGGCGAGGAAAATATCGTCAGTTGTAAAGCGCTGTGCGCGCAGTTTTCGCGAGCGTCGCAAATACGGTATCGCATCGTATCGTGTCGGCCCCAAGCGGTTGATCCGGAACGCGCCGTCGTTGCTGCCGCCGTATTTGCACGGGGACGCGGATATTTCGCGAGCTGTACGAATGCGAAAAAAGGGGGACCAGCTATGACCAGATCGGGCAAATGCATTCGATTAATTACGACGTGAGCGTTTCCGAGACGCAAAGCAAATAGATCCGTCCCTGACGGCATTCGGCCCTGCCGGCAAAGCCCCGCCTGTACGTGTAAAGCCGGCGAACAATGAATAATATTGCGCCTGTTTGCATTTCATCGCGCCCGCACACATTACTAACGCCCGCCCGAACCGGTCCGGTCTTTTCGATAGGGCGCCACGGCCACCCCCGGCCACGGAGGGGGCAAGGCGGCATGGTGAGGGGGGGGGGGKGGGAGAGGGACGAGGGGCGAGGGCGTGAAATTGCGGGGGTTGCGACGGGGCCGCGCCGGGCACTCAAGTAATAACGAAATTGACGCAGGAAACGCGGACACGGGCTCGAGTGCGAGCGCGCTTATGTAAATGCGAGTGATATGTAGCGGTCGATGTAGACCAATTAATTTGTCCGGTGCATGAACGCGCGGCTTGCGCGGGACTGCTCTTCTCTCGGCTCTTCTCTCTCGATGATCGATCGATTTGCATACGTTACTCACGGGCGATCGGCCGCGATCGCCAAACGTGGAGAGCGCGTGACGCTAAAAGCGACTCGCGGGATATCTGATTCCACCTTGATTCGCCCCCCCCATTCCTTCCCCCCSCCCCCYCCCSMYCCCCCYCCCCCCGTCCTCCGACTGTCGAGGGATGCGAAACGGGGGGGGGGGGAGGTCGGAAATTGTGCCGCCGGATGCGAATTCGGAAATCGATCTCGAAGAAGCGATGAGATCCCACCACCAGTCCTCCAGTCTCTGGCATTTCTTTTCCCCCCCCCCCCCCCCCCCCCTCCCGGCAGCCTGCCGATATAGGTTCTATCGGGAATTAATTGCCATTTGATGGATAATGAGGGGATTATAGCGGAACATTACCGGGAGAAGATCGGAATGGGCTAGAATACGGCTAAATCGCGCGTGTCGTATCACTTGTCACTATCGGAGCGTTAACCTTATGTCATCGCGCATGAATGGCGCGCGAGTGTACCAAAATATTTTCGCATCCCGTTCGGCCTGCAATTAGGCACGATCGGGTCATTACGCCGCGGCTCCGCGGGTATCACGCGCGGCCGCTTAATCACGCGTCGTTTCGTGCATTAAGTAAATCCGATTAGCGGACAATGCCGCGCAAATTCGATTCCACCGCCGCCGCAACGTAGGAAAATTAATGCACGCCAGCTGCGCGACATGGCAGATCGCCGGAATATTCGATCGACGGAGGGAAAGATCGCCGCCACAGTGGAGGATTGCCCTGCGTTCTTCCCTGGCGAGGCAGCAAGTCCCTTCGCCGTCCCTTCCTCTTGACCGGCGTCTTTCTCTTTTCATCCCTTCGGACAATCGCCGCGCCCCCGCCGTTGCGAGAAAGAAAGGCGAGCGCCGAGAACAGGGTGGCGACAGGGAACGACAGCGGTGCTCCCTTATTTGCAGCGGCTTAACGATAGATCCGTTTCGCGAACGGAGCAAAAGGTAATTTACATTCAATTCAGGAAATCCGAGATGTCTATTGGCTAAAGGACCGGCCCGAAGAAGAATACCCGACTACCTACATCGGATATCCGGTATCTGCATAATTCTGGCTCCGTTCTTTCCATTCCACGCCGAACCTGCCCGGACACCAGCGTTATCGCCATCGTCGTCCTCCTCTCATCTCCTCGCTTGCTTCCGCTGTTCATTGAATCCGATCGAAGCGGAGTTACCTGCTCTCTTCTCCTCTCCGCAGGTGCGCTTCTTCGATGTCAGATCTTATCGTCATTCGGAGACTCGTCCGATGCGGATCGCGAGCCGTAAATGCTCGATCGCCGATAAGCGGGTCGATCCAGAGTACATGCAATTAAAGTTTCACGATTCCCCACCGTTTTAATTTATCCTCAGACAACCCAGGATCGGGCCACTTTCTCTCTCTCTCTCTCTCTCTCTCTCTCTCTCTCTCTCTCTCTTCCTTTCCTTCGTGACCGGAAAATACGAGAAGGAACGACCCCAAGACACTTCTATTCAAATGTTTTCGCTCGCTCGCCACTGCCTTCTTCAAGAAAGATCTCCTCGTCGTTCCATCCCCCTCATCCTCTCTCTCGCTCTCTCTCTCTCCAGCTCTGTGTACACGCGCCTTCCTCGTTCGCGCCAACCGTTTCTCTTAACGGATTTTTATCCGCCGAGGTGTGGAAACTTCCCGCCTGTGGAGGAGATATTTAACTTAAACACGCCCGCCAAAGCTTGTAATACGTATCGATTGGTAATATGGCAAAGTATGGCGATACCACGGCATTTCTTGAGGCATACATTATTGGAACTGCTTGCGAGACATTTAACGTTAAATTTTCAAATGATGTTTCGCTTCTTGGGCGCACGATCAACGACGAGAGAAAATACTCGAATAATACGTTCTCGTTGACTCAATCGAGAAATTACAGTATCGATCGTAGAATAGACAAGATTTCTCTTTCTGCGACGATGGGACGACATCTTATCCGTTATTATTTCCGAGTCCGTTGCGATGCAAATCGTAGAAAATTCGTTCTTACGTGATATCACGTTTCGTAACTCCATTTTTATCTCGCGCGTAAGCCGAACGAGATAAATCCAATAACTCATCCAGCAAAGTCATCGTTATTTGCGCGAATGAGTCTTAATAGCCGCGGCATAAATCTCGCGTCATAATTAGTAGGGCGGAACGAAAGTGGCTTCTGGGCCGCAGCAACTTCCGAATTTATGTCCTCTTATAGAAGATCCCCGCGAGTTAAATTACGTCCGTGTATCTTATTATAAAAGGGACGGCTGTGCGGGTGTGCGAGTTGCAAGGCGAGGACTTATACAAACATCGAAATGGCTCGCTCCGCGAGACGCTACCGGGCCGGGGGAGGGGAGTGCCGGGGTGGTTTTTCAGGCGCTCGCCGAGGAAGAATCAGCGCGAGAGGAAGTCGAGAAAACTTTATGATTTGAGAAAAAGAGAAAGTAAGAGGAAGATGGAACAGAGATAAATCGGTTGGCCGCGCCGTCGTCCGCAGGACGGGAGGAAACGCGTGCTCCTTCCGTCTCTCGTTCCTTCCGGTCGCGCCTCCCCCCCTCCCGTTTCTTCTGGTTCCTTCCTCTTTTTCCCGAGGACAAAAGCAGCGCGCGGCACATTCTAATTAGAGGCGGCCATATTACGCCGCTGAAGACGGATAATGAAACCCACATGGATGTAAAACTCACACTGCGTGCGATCCCTCGCCCCGCCGCCCCTGCGCGGCGTAAATCGCGGTCGTTGCCATTCTCGCCTTGCCGCTTCTTGCGCCGGTCGTGCGACCCACTTTCTTAATTGTTCCTCTATTAAAATACACTCTAATTAATATCCATTACGCTTGATATATATTACTTCAGTAATGCCAGCTTTGTGCCGTGCGAATATTTGAGAAAATCTTGTCTCGCGGAGACGCGAGCTGACTCGCGTAATGAGACAAAAGACGTCCGGAGGAGGGGGGGAGGGCGGAATATCGAGAGAAACGTTTTAAACGAATCGACATTGCTCCTTTGATTAATACACCGAGGAGAAAAGAATTTATAGGAATTAGACAAAGCTGGCAATCAACGATTGCAGTCGGCTGCTAATTAATGCCCTCGCGGAGATTATAAATACTGATTATCGCCCTCGGAAATGGACATTACCCCGGTAACCACGAATGAGAATCTCAAGTAAGAATTAAACGAGGCATCATCCATTCGAGCAATGAACGACATCGCATGACCCGTCCGAGTCGCGGATACGCATTTATAAATGCCGCTTCCGCGCGGACCGCGTCACACGCCGCGGGATTGTAAGATTCCTCCGTAAACGTCACATCAGCGACGAAATGAATCATCGTTACGTTTACGCGAAGGAGACAAATTGCACTGAGGTTACTACACTTCAACGAGATATCCCGAAGACAGTATGTCTCCCGTGTAACGAAAAAGAATCGCTTTGCGCATTAGACCGGTCATTTGCTTGAGAAATGCCGTAAATCAGATTTCAAGTAAGCTATCTTGCACGCACGCACGCCGACGACACGCTTATCGATAAGAAATTACATAAATAATTATAAATAATTATAAATTATTAAATGAAAAACAGATGACTTCGATTCACGTATACCAGGTATAAAGTAAACAATGTTAAAACTTTCGCAACCAATTTCAAGCGCAATTTAAATATTAGCGTCGCTTTTCAGGGTCGCTTTGTATCGTGCTCATACTCTGTGTTGGTAATTTTAAAAATCGATACTCCATGCATTTTCGAGTCGACACGCGTTTATGCCACGCCAAGGGCTAAATGGCGGTATGCATCGGATGCTCTGTATTAAAAATCGCAACTATAGCCAAGCTATTGCAATATCCTCGCGATCGATAACTCTCGCGACTCTTTTCTCTCGCCGGTGTACTTTTGCGTCATCTCGATCAGTCGAGATCGCGACGAGATCGCAAGATGCTCAGGAAATCGGTTTGTGGGCTCGACGAGTCGCACCGCGACTTGTACTGAGGAAAACGATGCTAATCCGCCGATAAAACCGTCAACGAGCGCAGTCTGCGCGGCACATTTTCGACCACGCGCATCGAACGTGTGCGTGAGCGCCGCGTGTATACGTGTGTGCGTTGGATGCACACCGCAATGCAGCATCCGCTCCTGTAGTCACCCCTGACGTATTTCCGCGTAATCCTTGCGCGCGTGCACTCAGGTAACTCTATTAGATTTTCGCGAAATGTCTACCCTGCGCTCTCTCTCGCTCTCTGATCCTCTTTTCCCTCTCGTTGCCATCACTGATACGGTAACGGCTCGCAAATCGACTCTCGGACTTGCTTCTGATAAATCCCCGTCTCGTATCAGATGCGTATCTACGTCGGATACGCTCACGAGGCGGTTAGATTAAGTTTCGATAGCGTTCTATCGGTACGCGCCGGTGGTTACCCAAACGGCATGAATGATAAATCGCTCGCGTGCACTTAGTGGATTAGAGAGCAGAACGCGCAGAGATCCGTTTCGTGCGAGCTAAGTATTCCAGGACTGCCAATAAGATGAAAAAATAAGTATCGAGAGACAGATTAGATTGCACCGATAGAAATAATTCCGTAATGAATGAAGATTGCGTCATTAAATACTAAGGATAAGAATCGTAAGTAGATAGCGATCGCACAGGTCAGACACGTAAAAGTGGCACGTGGATGCAAGTTCGCCTGAAAATTTCGACTCGACGTGCACGATAATCTGCTGGCAGAATGCTCAAGATTCGCAGGATTGATCTTGGAGCTTCGGACAGAAGATCGTTCCGCGAAAGTGCTTTAATTGTCTCCCGCATTAATCTTGAATAGTTACTTGTTGATGCGCCGCAGTAATTATCAATGGCAATCGACGATGGCATCTGCACAAGTTTTCTCGTTTCCTGCTGGCTAGCGGTGAGAAATACCGGATATAACGTTGCGTTCAAGCTGCTCTCTCTTCCTTCTCTCGCGATCTGTCTCTCGTGATGAAAAATCCAGAGCGCCGCTGAAGATCGGCGAGCATTTTCGGCGGACTTGAATGCGATGAAAGAGGACGAACCGGTATGCGGCACGACGTAAAGTTATGAACGCTTTAGTTGAGGCATTAACGAAGCTGGCGTTTAAAAGTTCAGACCCGCCCGAAAGTTCCGACACGTAAACATTAAAGCCAGCCGGCTAAGTGGCACCGTTACTTCTTCGTCGGGGAAATAGCCGCGCCCGGCACCGAGACCGAGTTCGTTCTTGATTACGGTATTTCTGGCCCGCACTTCCTACGGAACCTCCCAAAGCTCGGATACGCTCCGGGAAAAATGTCGGTGCTACCGGACGGTCGTTCCTCTCGTCGAGTGACTTCGCGCTTATTTTCACGAGAAGCAGAAGAAATCGCGTCAGCTCTATTCCGTTTCCCGCGTATTCCGCGGCCGACGAAGAAAAGTTCCGAAAGACAAATCGCCCGCCCGCCACCCTCCGCGCTGCGCTTGTGCGAAAAGCGCCTCCTCCTCTTCCTCCTCCTCCTCCTCCTCCGTCAGCGAAAGCGAGCCCGGTTTGCTCCTCTAATCGCGCTAATTCGAGCAACTATCTCGACAAACTTGCCCGCCGACGATCGATCCGAGATGCCGTGAACTTTTCTTGTTTGATCCGAACGTTAATCTAACTTTCGACTACTGGTAACTCGCACCTTCACCATCGCCGGGAATGAACCGTCAATTTTACGTCCGCGCCTATTTTTCCGCATTAACCATCGGCTTCCTCTCTCTTCTCTTTTTCCTCCTTCTCTTTTTGGTTTTTCATCGCGGCGCGTGGGATCTCCGGTTGCTGATTTTCGTTTCCGCGGGCCGGCCATCGATCGATCCTTCCGTACAATACTCTCGAAGACATTTACGCGGCGCTTTTTATTTTATGACATTCGCGGAGCAGACACCGGGCCGCGGCTGGTACAAAGCGTTTTCCCTCATTCCACGCCGCGCCATCGGAATTTAATAAAACTCTCGCTCGACATACGTACGCGTTTGAAAGATAGAAATGTAAAGGCCTAAACGTATTCGAGCGCGCCAGCGAACGGCGATATTCTCCTACAAAATTGAAAGTTTCGGTACTTTAATCAGATCAGTTATGATACAACGATGACGTGATCATTGTCTTTCTTTCTGACAAACGAGATTATTTTCAGATTAAGTAAAGCTACTGAACAGTAATTCCTTACGTCTCGCGTTGTACGTCTTAAATTGTCGCTAAATAAAATACTTAATCTCGTATTTACGCAAGTAAGGCGGAAATATCTCCGCGCTGAAGATTCATGATCAGCTTACCGATGATGATATAAATCGCTGGGATAAAGAACGGCCTTCTGCCTTCTGATCGTAACCGCATATGATTCGCTTACCGGCCGTTTACGATACTGATTACACGCGCAAATAAATATCAATCATATCTCTTCACTTAATCTTCACTTAACGGAATATCAGTATTAAGTAATCTGAAGAAGCTTCTCGGACACGTAATACGTATATATATACGATGTATCGGGTATAAAACATTTACGAGATCTATAACACGATATAGCGAAATGTCGTATAAATAAGACGCGGGATAGTATTGACGTACATAGTGAGAAACGAAGAAAAATCCCAGCTTATACACATAAAATCGATCATCCAAGGCCTTAAGGAGGCGACGGTTTAATGGATAGTTAAAAGCGTATTTCGGTCCATATCGGCTGAAATAACGCCGTTATGCTCACCGTTAACCTCCCGCGGATTATAGGCTCGTGGTTTAGGACCAGGCTGTCGTAACGCGCCGCAAAGCTGGCCGCGTATAAGCACCGCGGCGACCAACGATGAAATCCGTTTTTCAGCACCGACGCGGTGCAAAGTAGAGCTCGTAAAACGACGGGACGTCGCAAGAAAAGTGCGATAGAGAACGGACAACGGGCGTCTCCACTAGAAATTCATTACGTCCGCAATTTACAGCCACAGCTGGCCGAATGTGTCGTGTTCGAGGCCGAGCCGACGAAAGACTTTTCGGGAAAGGAGAGTTTATCAGGTGCGAGACATTCGCGCAGGATGCTGCTTCAGCATTTAGCAAGTAACGCGTCTGCCATCGAATACTCGCTAACTTGATCCGCGACTTTATACGCGACTGGACACGCCTGCGAACTTTTCCGTCATTTCTCACGCATTGTTGTTCGCATTCGTTCGCGCTGCGGTGGCCTTCAAGCGCTTAATCCCGCGAGCGTCAAATTCTTCAAGCGTTGCTTGAGCTTCGGCAAGCGTTGAGCAAAAATAAATTTCGCCACTTACGTGTATCCCTTTACCGATAACACCGTTGCCATGAAAGCGACACTTACCTGGAACAGAAAAACATTAATTAAGATGCAGGTCATATCTCTCTCACATGTTATCTAATACATAACATTGACATAATGTTATCCAAACGCGAATCTTCTATCTCTTCTATTCAGTAGAATCACGTGATCACTGATCAACGATTCAATCATACAAAAGCAACGCAAAAGTTATATCGTGCTCACACGAGGTATCACACACAGGTCCGGTTTATTCCTCAACAACGAGCGAAGAAATCCGCGCTCGATCGATCGATCGTTATCGAAGCTGCGAAACTGCCGACTCGCAGCCGCGCATAATGAAGAGTAAGAACTTTATTTCAACATAAAAGCAATGACGTGGTCATGACGTGGCTTTGTTCACGCGGGGGCCCAAGTTTCCCTCGTAATCCCGCGAGGGGGAGGGGGTGGGGGGAGGGCACGCGGCGGAGTAGACGGCGGCAACAACAACGCGGGTCCTCGTTAGTTGGCGTGCGAGGTAATGGTGGAGATGAGTTCGAGTTGTGCCCCGAGAAACTAAACCGATATATCTGGTGTCTGCGTAGTTTCCGCAGGGCGAGTCGGGGCGAGCTCCATCTGATAACTGCGTGCGAAATTAATTAATTAATTAGTTAATTAAGATTCGTCGGAGGCTGCTGCTGCGACGACGGGGACGGCGACGACGACGACGCGGGCCCCGGCTCGCCCAGATGCGGCGTCTTACTTTCAAACTCCATCCGAAGGACGGAAGATAAAGTCGTATCTCTCTCCGAAGGGCTTGCGCGACTTTCTACTTTCCCGGCGTAATGCAGGATACAGATACAATGGCAGATTGTCTCGGAAGTTCGTCCGGAAAAACCGCATGCACTCAGCCACGGCTTCAACGGCGGCTCGAACGGCCGGCGGGACGGGGGAAAGAGATCATGGGGGAGAGAGGGGATGGCGGACATGCTGTAGGAAGTTTTTAGCACGCGGAATTATGGTGGTGGACCAGGTGTAACGACGGAAAGTATGGCGGATGACGATGGAACACGGGCGCGCTTTCTTGTTTCGAGAAGATCTGATGCATTATAGATGAGCGCGTTGTATCCGCGCTTCCCCCTTCACCCCCCTCCCATCTTCTCTTCGCGCTTCTATCGTATCGATCGGATGCACATTTCTCTCGCGAATAGTAGCGGCCGCAGCAATGTCGCGCGTGCATCGGCGGCCGGTTGAATTGACATCGGTTAACGCTCATCCCGGTTTTCCTTTCCCATCTGTCTCCTGTTATCTATAAAGGGACAGCAAGTCGATAACCTAATGCTACATGCAGCCAGCCACGATGTTGCAACTTCGATTAAACGTGGAGGCTGGTGAAACGACGAGACCGTTGCGCCGATAAAGTGTATCCTTTATCCGAACTCTCCGTTTTCTATTGTATACAGCGTACAAGGTGTATCGTGCGACGATGGTGGTGCTAGAAACGAGTGAACTGGTTTCCTCGATGACACAACCATGGAGATTCGCATTCACGAGAAGCGATTCCGCGTTGCGATTTCCCGTTGTAATCGGTATAAAAAAAAAAAGGAATTTAATTTACTTAGATTATATTCTATCGGGTGAATATTTTCACGCGGTATTATACGGAGTAAACAAATGTTGTTAAAATGGAAATGGGAAAGCAAATGAACGGACCGCAAGCGCCGCAAATATCCGTTGAAGCGCCAAAATATATCCTTCGGATTAAATTACTCTCACGCGAAGCAGTATCAAAACAAAACGCATCACGGTAACGCGTTTAAAAAACGCTTTTTTTTTCTTTTCTCTTTCTCTCTCTCTCTCTATTTTTTTCTATTTTTCCTGCCAAAATAAACGCGGCCGCTTAATTTCGAACTTGTCGCGCCGCGAATTTGTAGTTCGATGCGGATTATCGCATAAATATCACGATCACCGATAATGTTCGGAGCTCGTTCATCGAAACAGCAATTACCAATTTGCAATTGAATAAATAATTCGCTAACGATTTCATCCTGCGACGTAATTATCCATTCTGCGACAAACCTCGGACTTGTTATCCGTCTCGAACAGAGCCACGCGAACGCGACATCGAGAATCGCTCCGTTCGCCGCTTTCAAAAAATTAAGGGACATCAGTTCACGCTGCTAGAGCGAGCGCGGGCTTAATCGAGCCCGATTCACACGTTTCCGGGCCATGAAGGGTGATTATCGGTGCCAGACGTGCAAGTATTCGCCGGCCGAATCTTAATTTACCTGTCCGTCCCGGTTTCAATCGACTCGACGAACCGGACCCGCACACGCGTCGGAGGCCCTTACACGTGCGCGCGCGTAAACGCACACGCGCGCGGAAACGCGCGCTCCGCACTCTGCGATGCACGCGTACAGGCCAGCCGGCCGCGAGCTCGCGCGGGAACTCTTTCGTAACAGCTCGTTAATTTCCAACCTGCGATCGCATTTGGCAGCGAATGAGGGTAGGACGAGCACGGATGGAGCGAGTAAAGGGTGATAATTGAAAACGTCAAAATCATCGAACGCCCTACGTTTAACGAGCAGCTTGAATGGAACGCGCGTACGGCAGAATCCACGGAACTTTCCAAACATCGGCCGCACAACAGGGATGCGAATTTACGTGGCGCTTCCGCTCCTGTCTCGTTCGCGCGCGCTTTTCTCTCTCTCTTTCTCTCTCTCCCTCTCCGCTCCGCGTATCTTCTTATACTCGCCACGTTAGTCATCGCTTGTCGTTACGCAACGAAAAGAATAGATTTGTAATTAGAAGGGAGCCCTTAACTCTCTCAAGTCGTGTTGATCAAGTCTGTTCGAAACGGGACAGTTTATTCTTTCCGATTTATATTCTCGGCTGACGAGGCTCAGGTGAGATCGTCACCAGTGAAAACGCAAACTGCAATCCTTAGCTAAGGTAAGGTTCCTTATCACGCGCGAAATAAACTGTCGCCATTGATAAAGTTAAGCGAAACAACAGACTCGTTGGCACAGTATCGAGCGTGTAAATATGCCGCGGCCGTGATCGCCGCTCAATTTCGCGGCCGCTTATTCATCGGTGGAATTCGATTGGCCGCATTCACGTGTACGAAATTTTAATTAACGAACCTCCGCGCGCGCGCGCGCGCATGCTGCAAAAACGTCCGAATAAAGTTACGGCCGGTGAAAGGCCATTAACCACGCAAAATGCCCGGCGCGCATCGCCCCACAAAAAGCTACGCGCCTGTTGGCACATCTCTCTCTCTCTCTCTCTCTCTCTCTCTCTCTCTCTCTCTTTCTCTTTCGCCTTTCCCTTTTTCCATCCATTCAAATCCATGGAGAAATTAACATACAGTAATCATCGATCCGGGAGATACTCTATCAGATGACAAAGGGATTTATGCCGCGGGTATAATAACGCCGGCAAAGAAAAGCCGCCCGTGCGACAAAAAGTCAGCGCGCTATCGCGGATAAATATATCGATTGCAAATATCAGATTTTCGAATATCGATTTACGCAGGTGGGCCGGATTTATATTTTAAAGCCATAACGATGGCGATACGTCACATGAATTCCGCTCAAGCGAATTCTAGTGTACTTTTCGTCCCAATTGCGGGCACGTAAAAAGATCACGGCCGCTCTCCCCATTTCCCGACAACAATAAATATCCAATGATAAAAAGTAGATTAACTCTATCCTCCAAGAGAGTGAAATACATACTTTCCATAAGAAAGTTTATAGAAATCCTCCGTCCCATCACTCCGCAATTTCGCTTCCTTTCGCGGAAGCAAAGGAAATTTCGCGCAGGGAATTCCCCCGACGAGATGCGCGTTTCGTACATTGGTATATCGATGCACTGCGAACTACAGGCCGATCACGTTTCCCTTTATTTGAGTTCAGCACGCAAGCCCGCGAGTTGTAGTGGCTCTTACGCGGCTCAGAACGCCCTCCTCAGGTCGACCGTTCGTACTCCATGTATACCCGCGACCGATGAGAGGAAGAATAAGCCGTTAAAACGAACAATGGCTGCCGGACCTCCGCGAGATCGTCGAGAATCGGAGCAAAGATGATCGTTGGAAGGCGGAAAAGTTCGATCGTCGTCGTTCGGGGGCATAAACCAGCGATTCGAATAAATCGCCCACTCCGCAATCCTCTCGTGCTCGTTCCCCCTTTAGCCTCTGACACCGTTCTCCCTTCCCTTCCGGTCACTATGAAATTTCAGGATCGGGACTCTTCCGGCAGAAGCGCTCGTACACCCAGGAATCTGATATAGGACGCACGGGAGGTAGCTCGGACAATAGCCAGGTTTGTTGGGCTGGTAGCGTTGGCCGGCCGCCAGGTACATTGTCCGCGGATTGTACAATCGAACTTCTCTCTCTCTCTCTCTCTCTCTCTCTCTCTCTCTCTCCCTACGTGCACACGTACCACACACGCGCGCATATATTATATACAGAGGAAACAGCGAGGGGAAAGAGCGAGGAAGCGATGATAGAGAGATCGCTTGGCAAGAGCGCGGCCGTCCACACCCTCCAGCCTCCGCCCTCGTAATGGAGAAGCGAAATCGTTTTCGCGGCTTTCACACGACCTGCACTCTCGCGCGGCAGGCCTCGAGGCACGAGTCGGCGAAATGCGCGATCGGACGCGCGATCGAGTCTCCCCTGATCCTCTCCGATCTTCTCAACAAGTCGGATAAATCCGATGAGAGTCCGTGATGGATGTTTCTAGCATGGGCGCGAGTAGAAGAGAGAGAGAGAGAGAGAGAGAGAGAGAGAGAGAGAGAGAGCTACTGATTTATTAATCGCGTTGCTTTTTCGATTCCAATTCCATTGCATTCGGCGGCCATGGCAACGGTTACTCTGATTATCCAAGATTCATTACCTAATTAGCACGCGGAGGGGACACGCGAATCCGCGTCTCTGTCGCGGCGTCTCGGAGGCCTTTCTCGCGAGCGAGAGCGCGCTTCTAACAAACGACGGCGATGGTCCGTTTGCAACTAAACAGAGGCTAATTTATGCGGTAATCAAGGGCCGCCCCTCGTTCTCGTCCTTTGTATGTATATACGCCGCGTGCACTGCAGCCTGTATTTCTCGGGTTATACAACCGGTCCTTTCTCTCGGTTCCCACCACGCGGCATTTTCCTCTCTCTCTCTCTCTCTCTCTCTTTTCCTCTCGACTTCTCCGTTTCTCGCCAGTGTTCACCCTTCCTCGTCGCCGCCTCTTCACCTCGCTCATAGTTTTGCTGGCCTGCATCCTCGCTCACCCCGTAACACGTTTTCTCCACCCTCGCGCCTCCGAGGCGTGCTCTCTCTCCCTCTCCCTCTTTCTCCGAGTCTCGCGTTACATTCCTACCGGGCGACACCCTCCGTGAGATCGGGGACACCTGCCTCTCCTCCGGACTATCCACTCGGGGCTCTACGAGCATACTTATGAATACGATTACCGGGTGGCGTTTATACGGACGGCGGGCCCGATCGTAAATTTCAGATTCCGCGGTTATATGGCCGCGCACCGGCGAAACGGCGCGGAGACGATCCCGATGGTCACGATATGTCGCCTTGGCAGACGGCAGACACGAACGGCCCATCGGATTCAGCGCCGTGGGAATCGCGCGCCGTCCTCATCCGCCGTCGATGCGCGCGGATGAACGAATTCGAGCAGCGGGGCAGGCCCGCCACCCCTCCCTCCCTCCCTTCCTCCCGTCGCCCACAATTCAATTGCAGCCGGGACAAAGAGAATTTCTTGAGGAAATTTATTGAACACTAAAGTGTTCCCCCTCTGCGGAGAATTGATTATTTCTCGGAGAAACGGAAGGAGAGAGAGAGAGAGAGAGAGAGAGAGAGAGAGAGAGAACGCCCGCGCGTTCTGAGACGGCTGAGAGAGATGCGGATTTATCAATTTCATCGGCAGAATCGAGCATCCCGCTTGACTAATTGATTCTTATGTCACTGAAATCGTTTCCCCACGCGCGTCATGTAAGCATAATCGAACGTCGAGAGTCATATATGTATCCCCATTGGTGCTGAAGTCGAATAAAAAAAGGATCTTCCGACAGAATCAGCTGAGCTTCGCGAGCGCGAATCGAGCAGCTGGTTTCAGCGAGCGAATAGACAAGCTTTTACGCGTTACCTTGCCTCCTAGTTGAGAGATTCAGTCCCTGAGCGCGCTCACCGCATACCACGATTAACTAACTGGCAGAGTAGCCGCTAATTGCAGGGCTCCTTAATAA
Organism: Eciton burchellii; assembly: GCA_020341155.1. NCBI lineage: Eukaryota > Metazoa > Arthropoda > Insecta > Hymenoptera > Formicidae > Eciton > Eciton burchellii. Next base: position 1,890,301 of record JAHMML010000002.1, read on the forward strand.
TTCGTGGCGCGTGTTCGCCATCTCGGGGGAGCTTCACGCTCGGTGCGGCCGCGACGTGCAGCGATAGTGCAAGAAGGGAAAAACGACGAGGGGATCCCAGGAAGCGGAAAATACGTGCTCCGTCATGGCGAAATCTCGGGACGTCCGGAGGCTCGTGGCCGGCGTCAATTACGGAGGCCCGGAGAAGGCACTAATTCGCCGTGAGGTGCGTCGCGGGGCCGTTCTTGCTCGCGTAGAGAATGCAAAAATGCAAACACGATTATAATCACGCGGCGAGGCTCTCGTGCTGTCACGAGGCGGCAGCAGCCTTCCTGGCCTGGGTGTACTTTATCCCCTTGCAAACGCGAAGGGAGAGGCTTGTGAAATATCTCGAAACGGCTCTCGTGGATCTTGTATTCTTCTCTTGCAACCTCGTTGTCGTTTGTCGCCCGAACGCCTCCCTAATCGACTTCGCGAACGAGATCCGAGCAATTCCATGTTGCTCTCGACTCACTGTCAAGGCAAACGCGCGTCAGGAGAAACCCGTCGAATACAAATCCTATTTACCACCCTCTTTAAAACCTCGACGGTCCGTCCAGGGGTGCGGAGACCAGCGCGGCGGGGCCATGCTATCAACACACCTCGCAGTAATTACCCCATCTGTCTCTGGTGGAGCTCAGTGGTGCCGGACTCCGCACACGTACAGCAAGTACCTTACCTCGAATTCCCGCGTCTTCGCTCACGACGTAGCGGGAGGTATCCCCCTGCGCTGTCGCTGTCTGAGACAAATTTATTACGTACGTATCTTCGATGGTATTAACGGGAACGTTGCCATGTTTGCTCGTGAGACACGCGAAAGCCCGGTTCCCCGAGAGAGCTGATCTCCTCGTGCGATGATGCGCGCGGATGTTGCGATCATCGCGAAACTCTCATTTGTTTTGCACGTTCGCGGTTATTAGTCCCGAGTCTCAAAAATGATCTCCACTCAGGACGCGCAGGAGTGTGCGATATCGGGAAAGCGATTAGAATCCAGGAACGTGCCTGGTTCGATCATCGATGCGATGAAAGCATACTGAAAGTGTATCGATACTGCTATCGATGCAGCCAATATCCTGGCGATTGACAGCCTCGCATGCATAGGATATAGTGCCATTTATCATAGGCCATTGAGCGTTTAGTCTAAGACGCTGCAGGATAATCCGTCAACGTCGCTGATCAAGGTAAATGCTACGCAAACGTGAATATAAATAAATCAACCCCATAGAGCCGTACGAAGCCTGTCGACATACCAAAGCAACACTTCGCAGACCGTTCGCGCACCACCTCGTCGCATACCAATGCACTCCGGCAGGCTCGGCAGCCGGACATACCGGAAGGCCGGATACCGGATCCGCAGACATCCGGGCAATGTCTATCTTTCGACCGGACAGACAACGAGCCGAAGCTCGCTCGTGGAATCCCGAGGTTGCATCGTTGTTGCTGGCAAGTAGGTTGACATGTCCGCGCAGCAGCAAGCAGCAAAATGCAGCAGCAACTAGCCGAGAGCGGAAGATTGCAAGAACTTGACGTTGCATCGAGCAGTTTCGAGCTATTGTTCGAGCCGTTTTTCGTAAAAACAGTTGTGCATACAGGAAGCTATGGAGGTATATCGTTTATTGATTATGCACAGCTACTTGTTCCAGATTACACCATGATTATCCATAAACGGGAATCTCCGAACGGGAATTCGAGATTCCCCTTGCAATTTGATCACCAACGTGTTATAAATCAAATTCTTCTTTCCGATAGAAGCGATACGAAGGAATCTATTTCATGTGAAGAAACAATTCTTGAAATGCATGCCGACTCAGGAACGCGCCACATTTCTTTTCCACATGAAGCGTCAGCGATATATATTTGCGCGAGAGAAGAGTAAACAATGCTAGGACACGCCTCGATATTTTCTTCAAACATCCTCCTTGCTATATCTCGAAATTATGAAAATATTAATTGGCTAATGTCACTCTATTCTTGGATCTCTCGTTTCTTGAACTATTCTTCTCTCTCTCTCTCTCTCTCTCTCTCTCTCTCTCTCTCTCTCTCTCTCTAATTTCACTTGAGATTTAGCTCTCTGTTTTTCTTTAATTGGAACGCGCGAGTGGTTCATCGGAACGCCCAGTCTCATCCGCGCGATATTACCATCAAATTGATCTGTCATTTTCTCTAAGCGGCTAATGCCGCTTCTTGCGACGTGTCTGCGTGCCGAAATGGGAAAGTCGAATCTCTCGGATTTTACGAAACATGCTCCGGCTGTTATCAACGAACGGCACGCATTCGACTGGGCTCACTTCGTCAAAAGGGATTCCCTTCCCCGCATCGCGTATATCCCATGATCCAACGCGTCTATCTCGAATTATCTCCAAATTCTCTCTTACGGAATTTGTCTATATACGTCGTACACCGCTGAATAACCACCGCTGCTACGCTTTTATCCGGAACGCACGGAATGGGATCGCGAAATGAGTTTCTCCACGCATAATTTTTTTCTACCGCTTTTTTTTCCACTGACGTCGTAATAAAAGCATGCAAAATCTTCTTCGAAATTATTAAAATTCAAGCGCGGAGGGAGTTTATGATGAATAAGTAAAACCTTGTCATCCCTTATAGCAAGGTTCCCCGTGTAATTATACGATATTGTATTTCCCTTAAATTATATCACGTGTCCCGATGTGTGTCCCTTTTTAAACAGCAAGTGAGACGAGATTTAGCTTAGGATAAAATAGAATGTCGCATTAAATATCCCGTTATTGTGGGATCTAATGATGAATGAAATGAAAAGTACGATGCAAATGATGGCGTTTTCGACGCCGCAGATAAAAAATGGAACAATAAGGAACACTTTATTCTTATCCGCTAAGATACAATGTCTTTCGCCAGACTAGCTATCCCACGACGGACCAACTCACAATTCTTGAGTCTAGATTCTAGACTTGCAGCTCTCAGCTACTCGTAATTCACAGTCCTCACAGTTCGCTCGTCTTGATGCGACTTTCCCGCCTTTTCATCCTTCCGAAACGGCTCTCACCCGCGTGGCACGCTCAAGCCCATCATGCTTCACGTGATCGCACGAAAACAATCCTCGAAACACCGGCCGATTGTTGTACATTATCGTCTAATCTGGACGAATCACGTCTTCCCTCGGGCGTCAACGGTTTTTTTCCGCGGCTGTCCCTTGTTTTTGGACGCGACGCGTCCAAACAGACTCGCATACAACGCAATGTCTTCATGGACTCTGAGTTTTCCCTTATCCTATATTATTATATGCAGAAAAGCATTGCGCGCGCGCGCGAAAAATTGACCGCTCAATATTTCTTGTACAAAGATTCCAAAACAACTACCTTAGGATTATCGTCAATGTATTATTGTCCAATGACATATGTAGAAACTAACACTATATGTTAGAAACAAAATAAGAAGAGTCAGCCAGAGATGCCTGATAGAATGGAGAAATATCCTAACATACTCACGACTAATCTCGTGAGAAAGATCAAGATCACGCAGATCGTGACACAAAGATCACCACGCAGATTGAAAAGAAGATTTCCTCAAGATCTGTACACTTGTAATTGCACCGGATTGTAATTCTGTAATGCTCTTCAAGACTCTTTCACAGCTAACTGCGACATTACTAAATGTCACGTTAGTGACAGCGTGCAATAATTTCTGGGAAATATTTCTCGTGAAGAAGAAATCCTCTAGCCGCGTATGTCATTTAACAAGCTGCAAACAAAATCGTCCTTCCGTGCGTGCGTTTGTATGTACCAGTATATACGCAACTGATCAAAGGAAGCTATTTGCTTGGACGCCGAGCTTGTTCGATCCAGATCCTTTCGATTGACAATACATACAACCGCAATTCGACCGCCGCTTTATTTTCACTTCTCCTCTCTTCACCCTTCACCGTCGATCGCGCGGTCCGATGAAGTCCGCGTTTTAATCTATGGCTTCTCGGTTGGAGGAGGCAACAGGAACGAGCAAAAGGGTGGTCGAACGAATGGCGCGGAATGTTTTAATCTAAGGCTCGACATATTCGGCGGGTTATTGAAAGCGAACGTCGGGAACAGCAGTACCGATCCATGGCTCTTCGAAGGTCGGAATCGCGCCGTGGACAGCTTCATCATGCGGCGGTCGCGGAAAACGCGCGAAACCAATCGCACCTTCACGCGCAATTTGCGACAACTAAAAACGAAGAGATTGCAAAATCTCTTTTTTCTTCTCTCCCCCTCTCCCTTTCTCCTTCTTTTTGTTTATATATTAAACGCAAGGTTCAAACATCAGGGACAATTTCGAGTCATCATGCGATTAATCCATTTCCCAACTATTTCCCAACTATAACCGCGTCTACACTATGAGAGAAAAAGTTAGGAAAGTCTAGAATTAGGTCTGAACTTCTTTAATGTAGTTCAATCTTATTCAATTTCAGTTCAATCTTATAAAGTTCCCGCGGTAACTGAAGGTCTAAATTGATTTATCAGTTTACACCTTAACTTTGAAATTGTGATTTTCATGGGTGAGATATATATATATATATATATATATATATATATACATATATATATATATATACTTGGACGGGAATGAAATAATCTAGATCTTCAAGTCCTTTCGGAATTTCTATATTATTTCTGGAGGAAGATATCCGCGCTCGCGAGAATATCTGGACTCGGAGGATCTCTCGCGAGAGTTTTTATTGAAATGTATGTGCATTTCATGCCGCTTCAGATCACGATGGATTTTTCGATATGGTGACGATATCCTGCTCGCGCGAGGATTCTCAAAAGGCGATAATGTACGAGAGCGAGCTCTATTACGTCGAATCGAAAGAGCGGAAGTACGCCGGGCACGTAACAAATAACTACAGCGGATTCCGCGATACCATCGCGTCTTGCGACGCGATGATAAAGCGCTCGTGATAAAAATTTAATATTATGAACGATTGTGCTTTTCGCTGCCGCGCGCGGAAAAAGGAAGGCGGCGAAGGAAACTGGGATATTTTCTGGCAGGGAGCTCGGATTACACAACGTTCGAAGCTCTCGAGAGCGTGCAGTATAGAAAACGCAATCCGCATCGGCGGTAAAGCACACTCGCCCGTACGAAAGAGTTATCCGTATCCGATAAGGTCGAAAAAAAAGTTACGACGCGCGGAAACCGCGCCATAAATAATCGCAAATTTTTGCACGGATGCCACCGCCGCCGCCGTCGCCCATCGGCGCCGCCGACACCCCGCGCCGCCCCGTAACCGTGAAATATGTTTGAAATTTTAATACGCTCCGGGGATTGGAAAGGGCGCTCGCGCGAACGATACGGAGGTAAATTTTTTAATCTGCAGGTCGACGTATTCCAGCGGTTTATCGGATGCGCCAGCCGGAAATATCCGACGTCCTTTGCTCTCGCTCGCTCGCATCCGAGAGTGCACCCTGCGTCGGCTCTGCTCTTAGGAGAGAGGGTGGCTTTATCACACGCGCACGCCCGTGCTAAAGCCGCCCCGGGCGAGAAGCATGCGAGGCTCGCCGTAAATAACCGCGCGCCGCGTTCCATCGCCGTCATCGAGGCCGGCGACGGTCGCTCAAGTCGAGCTTGCGATCGAGCTTTCGGTGCTTCGCCGGTGCTTCACGTATCCGCGCTTTCGCCGAGGCACGCACACGCGCGTGCGACATGACCCGTGCACGCACGATCCACCATCGTAAATCACGTCGCTGAAGATAGAGGTGCGTCCATATCCGCGCTGTCCATTTTCCCCGAGAAATCTGCGTAGCTCGCACGAGCGTGGAATTCTCGGGATGAAGCGTCAAGGAAATATGCGCCGCGTCAAACTGCAATTTCTATTTGGAACGCGCCCTCCTTTTCTCTCTCCTCTTTCTTTTCTTTTCGTTTCCTCTCTCTTTTCCTCTTCCTCTTTGCCGAGATACTTCCGCGTCGTCGAGCATTCGAGCAGGTATCCGCAGCTCGTTACTGCTTCATTCTCAGATCTCGTTTGGTAAACAATTAACACTGCCGGCACTGCTGTTACTAAACTCGTGCGGATTCAGTTGCCGATGTTGTTTTCTCACGTTGAATCGTGTTGAATTAATTTGATAACGCAAAGTAGAATAAAATAATGGATGCACCATCCGCGCGTTATTTTCCGACGAACGTTGACATCGCGCGCACGCAAATTGAGATATTCCGAAACGGCACGCTATTCGCAGATAAATAATATTTGATACAACGCTCCGTCAATTTTCGAATGCTCGCATCGATCGATTTCGAATCCGATCCGGATCCTAATTATTCGTCTTCCCCATTCCTTTTCCAGAAAATTGTACGATGAGCAATTAAAAGAGATTTATTTCGGAAAATATCATAGCTACACGGATTACTTTTGCAGTAGCAACGCAATCCGCGAGATCGTATTTTCCCCGAAGATCGTTCTATGCGCACCATGTAACACGCGAGAGAACCCGCGTCAAAATGAATTCGATAGGAATAATACATAGGAAAGAGAGAATTCCGCTTTATAGCGTCTGAAGATTTAAACCGGAAATGACGTGTCATTCGAACGCAGGAAGCGTGGCTACGTCGTGGTTTATTTATTTTGCATACAGATGCACTTGATACGCGCGAGTCCCGAAATGAAAGATGCTCTAATCTGATCTGACGCAAATCTGACGAGGAGCCGAGGGAAGGGAGGAGAGAGAAATAGCTTTCTCGCGATACGTAAAATTAGCTCCTTCGCGAATTCCACGCCAAGATTCGCGGGACGACACGTGTCAACCGTGCGGCATGGCGGCCAGATAAAACGTTAATATTCCCGAAACGAATCGGGAAGCATGCTGTCATGCGCCGATTTGCATTTCGATTGAACAACGAAGAGTGACGAGGGAAATTTCTCAGGCGTCTTCTTCGAGTCGCTTATTTTCGGGGACAGTCGCGACGAACACCGCTATATTAATCGCGATACCAATTAGCCTGGATTCCTGCGATACGTGCGCGAGACGGCCGTAAATCACGAAGGAATCGTCGCAAACGAAGAGACACGCCGCATTATCCGGCACACTAACTCGCCGCTATTTCTGAGGTCCGATGGGCATCGCGATGATTCGAAAAACATAATTAGCGACGTAGCAGCCGCGCTCGCTCGACGTGATTCCTCCTTCATCAACGCACGTGAATCTGATATGATATAATTATTATATCATCGACATTTATACCGTTTAAATGTCGCGATCCTCGCGACGGATTCCTCGCGTAACGTTGTCAATTTTCTATTTATACACTTATCGAGGCATATGTACTTGGCCTCGGCTTCACGTCAGCTGGAAAATCCGCTCGAATCAGGACGCGGTTTTAATCAGGAATGCGGATTGACTCCGGATTAATTCAGAGGTACATCCCCGGTTAACAATTCTCGCCCTTTCTGGGTCAGCCTTTATGGCGCATCGCCTGATGATTCTGATTTCACGAACAACGAGTCGAGATGCCTGCGATTCGACATGCAACGTGAGAAATGCGCGCTTCGATGGGCTTCGATCGTTATTCGCGCGCGGCTAATTACTCGCGGGAGTCGTAATGCGCGATTGTCAAATAAATGATGGCGCATCGGGCGCGAAGCGCAACTCGCGCGCACGAAATTCGAAATAACGCGACCGCAAATCATGGCACTGGCACTGGCCATGAGACTTGCACGCGCAGCTTTCCGGTGATGCTGCGTACGTCGTACGATCGCACGATCCCATCTACATCGATTTTTCCCCGCTCGATGTATCGATCTTGACGATCTACTATTTTACAGTCGCTGTGCAGCCTGGAGCGACTTAATGCCAGCTTATTGAAATCTTAATCCGGGCACAGGACCCGGATTTTCCCTCTATATTATTCGCCTCTTCTATCTCCCATCTCCATTCTCAGTCTATTAATATTTTCATATCCCCTTTAAAACGAAGAAGCGTCGTTTCGGGTATCAGCTAACGCGCCCGGCATGCCGCGGGAACGTGCAGGCGCGCGCCCGCGCCGCCTGCTGATGATAATGACATAACGCGGAGAACAATGGCGATTCGAGAATTAGGCGCATTTCGTAATCCGAAAGAGATTTAACACGGCGAGCGGAGCGAACATCGCCGCGTTGTATCCGCGTCGCGTCCCACCACCTGTGGGAATCACCGAGGATTTCGCGCTAGCCGGAATTACGTATTTACGGGGAGAAAGTCGGAGGGTTCGGATAATATCGTTTAATCCCACGGTCCCAGGATACGTAGGAGAAAGTAACCCTGAGGCGCGGTTCGTTTCGCGGGCTCGACGCTTGTTCCGCACGGGCAATTGAGGAACAGGTTGCCCTCGAGGGTTCTTTCGCGGGGGTGAGAGGCGAAGGAGAATCGCGCGAGGCGCCCTTACGAGGGTTGTCGAAAAATATTGATAACGCGCCGCGTCGTGAAAGCAGCTTCTCCCCTTTTACATATGGATTTCCGAAGTGATTGGATTATGCGCCGCGAAAGAAAGAGAGAGAAAGAGAAAGAGAAAAGGCGCGCGAGAGAGAGAGAGAGAGAGAGAGAGAGAGAGAGAGAGAGAGAGAGAGAGAGAGATGTTACGAGACAGCGCGGTTTCGGATAAGATCAAAGACGTGCGATTCGACGGAGGTGTTACGCGAATAGCGCTCAAAGAGTTTGTTGTCGTTGGCTGTGTATTGTGTTTCTTCGTGTTTGGGGATGATAGGCGCCAGCTTGCGATAATGCAATGGGAAACGACAGTGCGGTACCTATCAACGCACGGCTTTCCGCGCTTTCAAGAAAATGTTCCTGATCAAAGGCGATTTCGACGGAATGGAGAATACATCTCATAGAAGAGGAAACTCGATAGGTGTAAATATTGCAATAATATCGAGCGAATTATTAGCGAAACGTGAACCAGTCTCGGAGTGGTAATCTTTGAATAAGATATTAATTGCGATTTCTTTCTGCCGTGATTGATGAACGCGAGGCGCGAAGTTCTTACCGCGGGAAGATTAATTACGCGACGTTGTCAATGTCGAAATTACTCATTTCCGTTTTTCCGCTATGAATCATCCAATTAGAAATTATTGTGACCGCGCGGAGAACATATTTCTCCCGTTACGTATAATCCCGACATCGCGACGAGATGAAGTTACGGTATAAAAGAGATAATCATCAAAATTTTTCTTCTGCACATATCTGCAGGTATTTCACGGTACATGAGATAGCAAATAACGCAGAGTTCGGCGCAAAATTGGAATTCACTGCCGCTCACTCCAAAGTGCCTTTATATCATGATGAGGCGTGACATGACAAAAATGTTCCGATTTCGAAATTCGGCAGCAACGTTAGCGTTACAACTTCAGACGTGAAAGGCATTAAGATTACGTGGAGTCACAGAATCGTGCCAACTTCCAAAAGGAAACTTCGGGACACCAATTTTCTACGCTCGAGCGATATTAAATGGCTTTGCCGAAATTTGAGTAATAAGCGAGTCAACTATCAAACGTTACCTCGCAATATCGAATTGCGAATGAAACATTGAAAATTCCAATAAAGAAGTCCGAATAGCATGTATTTTCTGAAATGAACGAATTATCGTCTACTCTTCGATTACGTGATTTTCAATCACGTTCCGTTATTAGTTGTACTGCTGAATTTAAATCTTGCGTTTCGCATAATGGCGAATAATACTTATCTCTTATGTATAATCCAGTTTCATAAATGATAATGTCATTGATATTATTTACAATCAATATCGCTAAATCCGGAATGAAAGAAAAGAAACTCCATTATTTCCGAAAACATTTCTCGATGTTATTTCCGGGGCAGAGCGATAGTATCGATGCAAAAATTTCATTGAATTCGGAATTCAAGCATACATCGTCGGCTTTTGGTTATGCGAAATAAAAGACTCGTTCGAGCTATCGCGACGATATCGAGAGCGAACCGCGCGAGGACATATAAAATCAGATCCGGTATTTAGCGCGGCTGGAATCAAACGATTACTGTTATTCTCTCTTTCCGATATAATCCGGAATTCGTGCGAAATTAATGTTATTACGGCGTGACATTGTGGCATGGCTCGGAAGAGTGCTGTCGCCGTTTATTAACGACGCACTGGGCGCGTTCATCGGAAACGTAAATTTCGGCAGACCCATCTCGCTGACGTTACACTACATTGAGACACAACGGAGGTCTCGATTGATATCGAATCGTTCCAATAAATTCTGACGATATCGCCGTTCTCAATGCCGTCATAGGCGGATGCGCACGATTTATGTCGAGGCGGAATGTGTACGGCAATTATACGGATAAGAGGTTCGATAACAGATAATGTCATACTACTTTCAGAATCAGTTAATTTCAAGATTATATTTAATATTGTATTATATTTAATATCGTTAAACCACAAAGAGGAATATATCAATGAAATAAAATAGGTTTTTACTCATGCACATTTAACCGAATAAATCATTAATTTAATTATGTAATAAAACATTTTACATGTACATTCGTGTACTTCGAAAATTGAATTAGATTAAAAAACATTACAGAGGTATCATGAAACGATATAAGAGAGAAAAAGAAATAAATACACGGAGGAATGAATTATTTACTTATTAAAAGATTCATCCGCTTTCGATTTTATTAATATAGCGATTGATCTTACTGATCACCGTTTTAAATTAACGAAATCGAAAAATTAGACCGAAGGAGATAACGTAAGACCGCGGTTGCCGTAACGAGCCGTTCCACAGAGATTTTTCCAAATACTCCGGCAAAGTAAATCCACTACAATGTGACAAAGACGTAAAGGGATTCCGGTTAAATCCGTATTCGTCGGGGATCGCGTAAAAGCTCAAAAGTAAATATTTCCTGACGCGTGAATTTTGATCCGCGCTACATAGGAGGCCTCGTATTTTACAGCACGGGAATCTTTTTATGAGCGTTTGGAGTACAACGGTAAAGGCGGGCGACATCGTGTACATCATGTACGACGCAACGTACATCGAGAGAGATTGGCACGGGGAATTCTCACGGTAAGGGAGTTTCCGCAAAATAGTGAGAAAACGTCATATGGTAAGCGAAATATGGTAGCAATTTTTTCTCCTCTCCCCCCCCCCCTCCAATTATTATCGCAATCATAAAAATCTAGGCTAAGCCAATCTGCATTTTAAAACGGTCCGAGGAAGGGATTTTCGTCGCTTTGCTGAAGAAACGGTTTCAAGTTCCGTACGTGCGGCACTGCCATAAGAAATCACGTTAGAATTAACTGGCGCACGAGTATCGCGTTACATTATTACATCTGGGGATTACGTTTTCTGCTTTCTAAACGTTTCTGCTTTGCATGTTAAGTACCGGAATACCGGTAGAGCGCTTCTAAACACTCGGCCTGACTCTGAGAACTCTTTGCGCGCATTGCTCTTTGCGCTTTGCGGCTAAATGGCACATCATTTGCTTCCGGGGATCAGCCAGCTGAAAACTTAAAACGAACAGAATTAACTCTAATACGATAATATCATCTGCAGTCGTCAAAGGAACATTCCTGCAGTAATTGATCATATCCCGTCAATATGGTCAACAGCGATATATTAGACGATCAAAGGTAGCTAATATTGTGATAATCGATAACGCGTAATGTGTCCACGATGATAATTGGAGGCATTGATAACGCAATTAATATATAAGCGACTGAAGAACAATTTAATTAGAATTCTAATCAATTCTGCCGTATCAAATGGGAATTATTTGCTTCTGTTGCACATGTCAGCATACAACGTTAGGAACACCTCGCGCTGACCTTAGCTGACATAAAAGCTGGCAGATCTCCTCGAGAATCGATCGCTCTCGGCAGGGACGCGTCATTACGCGCGAAAACATGCACGACGATAGCCATCATTGGTCATCTGCTTTATCAGTGCGTTCGATCGTGCAACTTCGCACACGCACTTAGCGTGTCTCGTCAAATTGGTAACCGTCAGGGAAAGAGAACTGTACAACGGACACTTCGGCAACCCTCCTGGGAGAGTGCGAGCGAGGGAGGAGGGTGGAGAGAGTCAGGCGACAGCGATAAAGCTGACGCCGTTATTATTGCTGGTCTTTCCTCCGTTTCTTTCTGTCTTCTTTTTTTTTATACGCGCCGTATTCCCAGCTGTGGAAATTACAGGAGCCCGACGTCGACCTGGCGCCACGTCGCGCCGTTCCCTTAACGCGGAGCGGCATTCGTTTACGAATCGCGCACCATTCCCATTCCGTTCCGCGCCATAGCGCGAGCGAAATGCCGCCGCGCGATTGTGGACGACTGACGGAAATTATGCCCCCGACGATTAAGTCTCGACAGACACGTTACGCACTCGATTTCTGGTATTTGCGAAGGCGGGACCAGGCCAAATGGGACAAGAGCGCGAGGGGTTGGAACACAAGCCGCGTGTGATTACTCTCGCGGGGGCGAAGGTTAATGATACTACTGACACGTGCTGCGGCGAGCACGTATCGGTCTCAGAAAGTCTGACCCGACAATTACCCGCATCTGGGTAATTTACGCGACGGTATCATGAAACATTTCCCTCTCTCTCTCCCTCTCTCTCTCTCTCTCTCTCTCTCTCTCTCTCTCTCCTTTTCTCTCATGTCAACCGCATTATTAATTTCATAAAAATAAAAATACTATATTCATAATAATACCGCGTGTGATAAGGTGTAGTAATATATCTAATGATTTCTCGATTGATTTTGACTCATTAGATCAGTTCCCATTAGTGATTCTCGTAATAATCTTTTTTCAAAAATGTAAGACGGTATCACAATAAATTAGGCATCAAATGTGATACAGAAATTTGAGTATCGCGGTGCAATTTCATAGTGTCAGAAGCAAGCGTCGTAATTTCCGGCATTCATCCGATATCACGTGTTATTGTCAGCCTCCGTAAGGATTACACGCTTCTTCTATCTGCCGCACTCTCGCGCACTAAATTTCCGGTCGCTCCGGCGCGTTGTAAGTTACACAAGCGCGGGGCTTGCACACGGCTGCAAATGAATCACGGTCGAGATTCGATGAAGGTCGGGGGTTGTCAGGGCGAGGTAATATCTCCGCACGAAACCATGGAACCAAACATCTCGAACGGTCCGCGCCAACTCGTTAGTTCGCGCCCGGATAACGCATAGCAAGCCCTCGATAAGACCGGTGAGGTCGCTGGCCGAGGTTATCGCGCTGCAGTAAACTCGGCTGGAACAACATCGGGAGCGGCGAGAAGCGAACGGGAGGGCGGGAGGCGAAATGGAGAACCGGGACCAGGGAAGAGTCATGGAAGATCTCCGGTACCCCCACGGCATCGGGGTGCGATTGTTTGCGCCACTAAAGTCGGCTGTGTCCCCGCCACTGGGACGGAATATCCGGTGCGATCGATTTATTGGTATCGATGTTTGCCCTTCGTCCTGCCAATGTACGGGGAACAGGTGACAGACCAACACTCGACGTCGCCAAATAAGATTCGCGGTCTGCGCTGGCTGCCATACGACGTATCCTTGTAGCGCGCGAGCATATTGACAGTACAGGATGACGAATGATCGGACGGAGAATAATTAGATAACTCGAATCGTCTTTCGCAGACGAAAGTTGTTTGACTATATATTTTGCTATCGACCTAGCGTCGTTGTCGATGGAATTGTGATAATTGGATCGTATACGAACGAGCATCGTGATTCTAATAACCATCTTACAGGTATAAATAATTATACTTGTATAATTAGTAACAAACCGATAATATCGTGTCGTCATTATGTTTCTGTTGAAATATTATTCGATATTACTTTATATGTGAGAATAATAAATGCATTAATCGCGATGAGATTAGTAATCGTAAGTTTTAATGGCAGCTCTCATTTGTCTCGTTCATAATTCACTGCGTTTATCCCGTATAATACCTTTGGCTCCACATGAGACGCTGGGGGTTAAGTAGAATAAAAGTTATGATAATTCTCGCTGTGCTCTATCGAATGAAACGCGATGGGGCGACTTTATGAGCGGTTACATATCTTTTAGATTTAGTGCTAGCGAGAGCACATTTTTACGACGCGGAATAGTCGCGAATGCAGATAATGTAAGTGACGTAGATTTAATTCTACCTGTTTTTCCTTCCATCTTCTCTCTCTTTCTCTCTCTCTCTCTATCTATCTATCTATCTATCTATCTATCTTATTTCGTCATTTTATATGAAACAGAAACGCGAGTTGTTCATTAACCGCGTTCACGCGCATCGTCTGGACGCAGCGATATCTAGAACGGAAATATAGATCGAGTTGAAACGGTGAGTGTGCACGCGATTCTAATTTTATGTATGTACCTACACAGGCTCCCTGTGAGACACTTTCGCAGCCAGTCTGTTCTCTGACACTGCGATACAATTCCCGAATTTATAATAGACATCATTAAACATCATATTATTATGCACATTAAACGATCTCCAAATCGGAAGGTCCGCTTTAATGTCCAATTTTTGGATGCACCGCCGATTGTGAGCTGCGAAAAATTATAGACTCACACGAAATATACGCAAGAAGATGAAAGAGTTGTGAAATTATATCGAACGAGCTTCCAAGCATTTTTTCTAGCATTTAGGAGCCGATTATGCAGAAAAAGATAGGGCTAGGGTAAGGTACATTGGGCACAAGCAGTTCGACGAGTTAATTCTGTTCGATCGACACTCGGACGATAGATCGCTTAAATAAACGGTAGGCAGATCAAATCTGTTTGCACGTGCAAATTAATAGCTCAATAAGTGACTCGCGTAGCTATTCCCACATTCGATCCGGTAAATCTCGGTAAGAAGCAGCCTCTGTTATTTGCATCTGTAATTTAGTTAGTCTCTCCCTCGGTCGTAACCCTCTGATGCAAAGTGGCATTATCGGCACGAATTTGCGTTACCTCTGCGGCCTGCGTCCCATGCCCGACTGTTCCGGTTAGACGTAAACTTGTGTGCAGGAAGCACCTTGTAACTATAACTATCAACATGCATGAATATTAATGCGGGAGCTTTGAATAATAAAACACAAATGTGGCCGCATCGCTCGGTGAGCATCGCGCACGAATTTAATGCGTAACACGCGATATGGTGTGAAAATAAATCCGATATGCGAACGGCGGTTCAATAAACGATATAAAACGATCGTATGTTTAGAATGTGCAATAGCGGGAAATCGAAGAAGAATCCGTCACGAAAGAATCAGAATGATCATTTTTGCTACGACCGATGCTTTTTATTCTGATCGCTATTGCTTCATTATCTGCCTCTTTATGTCCGGCAGATAGGACGCCATTTGCTTTATGAACTGACAATAAACGTTCGATAGAATATTTATGCCGTGGGAAAACAAAGGCAAACCGCGTCGGATAAATTCAGTCTACCAAACGTGACATAGCTGTCCCATAAATAAAAAGAAGAGCAGAAGGTTGGTCCCCCATTATTTCCCGGTTCTTCTTTTTTAACAAAAGCTGCCCGGGAGGATGCAAGCAAAATCCGGGTGGCGGTGTGAAAACCAGTCGGAAATTCACGCGGGGCGGAGTATGCGAGCGGGAATAAACGTGTCGCGTCTAATCCTACTTATTTATTTACTGCCATGGAGGCCAACTATACGAAACTGCATGAGAATGCGTCGAATCCGACCGATACCAGTGGCAGAACCAGAGATAGAACCAGCACGCGGTGGCAAGAGTGCGAAAGGCAGAGAGTGAGACAATGAGAAAGGGAGGAAGGGTGACACTGCGAGATACAGGTGGGAGTATAGGAAAATGTATACCGAACAGCGGGATCACAATGGAAGTTCGACCACGATAGAATTTCGGAGATAAAACGAGAGAAAACATCCGCGACATACGATCGAGGTCGCTCGTGGAAAAATATATAGGCCGATCGATAAAATATAGAAAAATGGCAAAGAGAGGAAAAGAGAGAAAGATGGAAAAGAGTCGATGCCCCAAAGATCTTCGAAAATATAATTTTCGAAAATAAGTCCAGTAAATCCTTATCTTACATTCCGTCGTTTGAATATGGATAACATATGAATAACAAATTTCAACAAACGTAAGATAATAATTTCTATAGAAAATTACGCGCCACCGATGTGGAATACAAATTATTGAAATCCTCAGAGATGAATTCCTCTGTCTATCAGAACGATGAAAGTTTGCTGAATGAATGAAAGAGAGATATGTAAAGTGGCTGGATCACAGTAGTGAAACAGAAACGGCGATAGAAATTCGGCGGTAAAACGGGAAAAACACGTGCGTAATATACGATCGAGGTCGAGTAAAACGGATAAAAAAAGGGATACATGAGTAGCTAGCAGGGTGAGAATGCGGAATGAGATACGAATGTAAAAGAGAGAGATGGCTAGGCCGTGCGGGAGCGACTCGGACAGCGGATAATTTCTCAGCGAAATTATTGCAGCGGAACTACGTTAGCCCGAAAATTACTGGCACGCGCTTTACGTTGCGAGAAAAAAATTCTTCCCTCGCTGTTGGCTCAACGGGCTCATTATGCAATGGACTCTCCAACTGAAATTTCAATGAAACTTTCCTTCCCGCCGTCATTCTGTCAGTTGGTCAATGGCGCTTATAAAAACACCGATTCTCGAACGTGTTTGTGTATTATATCGCGTATTACGTTGAAAATAAAAATCTTGCGTGAATCTTGCCATTTGTGATTCTTAAACTTGAAAATTAACAGATACAGTCGATCACACGTGTGAAATCACTAGTGAAAAGAATTACGAGGAATATATAATAAGCTCTTCCGAGATATGAAAAAGGAAAAGCATAAAAGAAGAAATTCGACATGATTGCGATAAAATAACGTCAATGTACGAACGCGCGTGAACAGAAATTCGCTTTTATAATCGTCTTACACAAATAACGCAAGCAGCTGGAGTGGCTGCGAATGATGGTGAGACTTTTTTTCTGATCTTGTTCGTGCGGGAAAATTTTGGGAGGGAAAACGGCCGCGACAGCATCGATGCGAAATGCCAATCGAAGCCGAAGAGAAAGAGAACAACGATTGGTTATTGGAGGTTGGTTTCGGGGACGAATATAATCCCTTGCGCGTATGATCAACGTGGAAAGGTGGGCGGAATAAAAACGCCGAAGGGAGAGAAACAGCCGATTCAGCAGAGAAATCATCGGTCACCGAGGATAATGGAGATGTTCCACTAATTGAATCCGTTACGTTTCGCGTAACAAAATATTTGCGTTAATAGCGCCGTGTCTCTCGATGTTTTGCTCGCAAACTATCGCGATTATGTCACAGCAAATCTCCCGACTGCGGTGGATCCCAGAGAAAACTTCAAACAGCGACGCGTTGGCTGTTACAAAAATTTAGGCTTGTCTAGAAAACGACGAGATCAGAAGAACCGTTCAGCCGATGACAAGAACAAATCAATTACGCGCGGTTTTTATCTAGAATCCCTCAAGGATTTGCAAGGAACGTAAATGCGGCTTCCCGCAATGGAATGATCGGGGATGGAGAAATAGAAAAATGGAGAAAATAATGCCCATATCGGCGCCGTAGCTCCGTACCGGCGAATAATGCCTCATTGCGGAAGTACGGTGGTCCGGAGGAAAATAAAAACGCTGCGGAAGGACGGCGCAATATGACGACGGCGACGAGGACAACAACGATAAGAACGACGATGACGAAGAAATTCAGAGAAATCGACAGGAATGAAATGTCCCAATAATCGAAAGGGATTCTTAAGAGCCGACTCGCAAACCCAGCGATCTTAGCCATACATGGTTATAGATATATCTCGTGATCGGCTTACGTGGAATGGATAGCATCCATCGGCGATATTTTATTTCGTTCGGAGCGGTTTGTACGACCGAGTTGGCAGTTCCCGCCCTCCCCCGACCCCATCGCCACTACCGGCAACCATCGGTTATTCTCCCGATTTCTTTCCAAGATAAATTCCAGATTCCACGGTCGTATTTTTGGAACGGTCTTTTATAACGCGGGACGTAATCAAGATGATCGATTCGCGGGAACGAAGTGTATACACCGAGCAGGCTGAAAATTCGACGATCGATTCTCCGCCCGACTACCGGATATGAGCCAAATACCTTTAATAAAGAATGGATTCGTCGGATTATCCGATGCATGTAGCATCGATATGGGATTCTCCACTAAAATGTTTAAAACGATATGCTATTCCGGGTAACCTCAGTGAAACCGAATCCGATACGTGCGCTCGCACCGAGAGTTCAGCAACCAGTGTTAATAAATAACTCGGGCAACCTGGGTGAGTTGCGCTCTAATATTCCTTCCAAATACACCGTATTAAAATGAATTCCGCCTGATATGGCCAAGACGGGAACGCAGATTTCCAGCGACACCTGCGTCTCTTCTACGCTCTCATTAGAGGCGGAAAGGATGAAAGGGAAAGGAATGGCTAGAGAAAAATAAAAAGAAAAACAAAGAGAGAGAGAGAGAGAGAGAGGGGGGAAAAGGAGAGAGTGAAAACAGCTCGTAAATATTACTAGCAGATCTACGACACATCCGGTACGATTGTCGGCGGATGGCTGCGCCCCTGAATTCACGTAGGTTGAGCCAGGAATAACGGTGATATTTCGTGGTCGGGGCCACCCCGACAATGCTATCAGGTCATCCCTTCGTGCCATTGCCCCTCCCCCGCCCAAACTCGTTTCTATCGCATCCTATCCTCGCCCTTGCACGAGCGCGATTCACTCGGTGACTTTTTCCGTCCCGCCATCGTCGCTCCGTCCTCCTGCTCCTTCTTCGTTCGTCCGAGGAAGAATAATGGTTCGTCGTTCGATCGGCCTGCGTCGGTCGTTCGCAGGGGAAGGCAGATTGAATTGGAAATATGTGATTCGGCACTGTGTAAAGTCGTCAGACTTCTCCGCGATTCCCGCCGCGCGCCTCTCGCCAGGAAAATCCATTGCTTCTTACACGCCGTCATAATCGACGTCGGTAAATTGGGACAGCCTTCTCACGGCTGCAATGAAATAGCGAGCTCCCATTGGGGTCAGAGTTTAAACAGCGCGAGCTTCGAACCGCCGCTCGCAACTCGCAAAGTCCTAATGACAAACATTTCTTACGAGTGATCTAACTACTTCGAGACGGCGCTCAGTCGCGTGGACACGTTACATTCGTCAAAGCATGGATAACTTAAACAGAAATAAATTAAACGATGCGCATTCGGGTCGTTTATTTCCGTTCTTTTATTTACACGCGGAAAGTTTATTCTGTCCGCGTATCCGAAAGTTTCACTCACGTTGCAACACTGGTAGCACTTTATGAACGAAAAGCACGAAAGTAAACAAGTATTTTCAGACTGCCCGTGTGTGTTTCTAAAGCATCGTTAGGTAATATTCGATTACGCGGTGAAGAGATTTATCAATCACGACGAGGAGTCGCTCATCTGAAACCTGATCGCGAATCATGGAATCGTACGAGCAATGCTGGATATCCTTTTATTTTTAGAAGATCGATATCCGAGGAAGAGGAAACGTCAAATTGCCCGCCGTCCTATTTCCATGCGATCGATAAAGAAGCGTCAACTACGCGCCGAACATTGAATCACGTATATTCGATTCCAAATAGTACCGTTTTAGTGATGATCACACGAGGAATATCATTCACGCTTGCCAATGCACAGTCACGGTCACTCGGCAGGCTAACGTCACGATACGTGCTATTTGCGTTATTCGCAAAATGTCTGTCGGAATCCGTCAAAATCTCGCAGTTTCATCGTACGAGCGGCCGAGGAAATTCCAAGATTTTCTCGAGGAGAAGCCAGCCAAACGAGGGGTCTCTTCGCGAATTCAGTTGAAAAGTTGCCCGCGAGGAGCCCAAAGACACGTTGAAGTGAGCAGCTTTTCGTATTTATTCCTCGATCATCTCTTAGTAGACGCAATGGCGATTAGCAATCGCACCCTGTGTTAATTAAACGCACGTTTGCGCACGTGTGTTTTAATTAATATAAGGGACATACGGTGAAAATTAATTCAACTCGCTGACAATGTTATGCTTCATCGAGTGACCGGCACAACTCATCGCTAATTAGCCAATTGACGTATGCGTTACCGCACACTTGTATAATTACTCGCATAATATTCACGCGTGTACTAGTAAATGATGCGCGCGACACGTAGAGCGAATTACAATATCACTCAAGTTACATAAGCAGAGCGATTATGTATTCTTGCGAATACTGCGGACGTTTCATCTCGCGTCGGTTTTCATCATCGCCGATGTAACGCGATTATTAAAAAGGAAATACGGATGACAAGAAAGTTTTCACGCGTCTGATTAACCGCGAGAGTCGTAGTGATCCGACATTTCCATGGGAATCCGTTTTAATATTTAAATCAGATGAAAGACGTAATACTAAGGACATGATACGATCAGAAATAGAAAACAGGAATGGAATGCTTACGTGGATAGGCGAGCGATAGCGAAAAGTAAAAAGCCACGAATTAGAAAATCGCAAGCAGGCCATCAAGTGTTAGATGAACCTCCGAAAGTCACGAATAAAAAAGACACGAAAGTGAAGAAATACAAGGCTTGCCTTGAATTAAGGAGAAGAACGGCCAATGATGGCAATGACTGTTAAAAAATTCATGCAAGCATCTAGCGCTCTAGAAATCCATGAATATTTATCAATGATCTGATGCTAGACCGTTACTGTGCGCGAGGGTCGGAAGGTGCAGCTGGTCAGAGGTCGGCTAAAGATACGAAGCCAATGCAAGAAACGTGCAACGTGCCGATGGAGGTAGCCGTGCAAGAGTTTGACCGAGATCGGAGCGGAATTGAATTGAGAACAGCTCGAGGCTGCTGCCACACACACGCGGTTCGCCGATAGTTCCGCATCGACACTCGCGATTCCAGGCGCGGAGTCCAAACCACCCCCACGCGAGTGGAACCACTCGCATCCAACTGTCCCCCTTGCACGCACATAGGGGCGGGGGAAGGGAAATCGGGGAACGGCAAAGTGGGTCGACGGTGCGTACGCGCGGAAGAATTTATTAAATTCCGCGGTCGCGCTGCCATATCCGCACGGTGATTCGCGCGAGCGATCGCCCGCGCGCGCTAATTGCGAACGAGCGAGCGAGCGAGCGGGTTCCGCGCCGCGACGCTGAAACGCCGCGGTTTCCACGGTACGCTTAATCGTCGCCGCGCGTCGGTTAAATGGCATAATCGGCCGCGACGCTAATACACCGCCGGTCGACGCTCTGCCGGTATAATTTCTGGGACTCGCGCGGGGTCTCCCCCAGAGCGGGGGGAGGGTTAGGGGGATAACGCGCTGGGAAACGACTCGGAAGGAAACGACTCGGAGAGCCTTCCATCCGTGCGCGCACGCGGCTATGCGCGGATGATGCCGCGACGCGCAACTGGGTTAGCTGCGCCGCGAATCGGCGGAATTTATTGAATTCTCGGGGCGCGCGTTACTCGGCGAAGTAATTTCTACGGGGGTGCTACATATCGCCGGGTACATTCGAGCGGAACGTCCGCAGCGGGGCGCAGCGATTCCATCGTGGCGTGTAGCGCGGAACGCGCGAAATCTTTAGCGTAGTAATTAAAGTCGGGATAGGAGGGTGGGGAGCGGAACCAATACCGGGAACGAATACCGGGTATTTCGTCGTAATTTAATCAGCGTGGCGGAACGTTTCGTAAAGGGCTGATCAATCTCGGTTGATTACTACTTTAAGATCGGGAATTACGTAACTGTAGCGTCCGTTCCGGGTAGAAACTCGCAGAAATGTTGTCATCGGCTTCAACGTGCGTGTTTGTTAAACGGGGATGTTATATCCGATAAACGAACGAATTGCCCCTCTCTCTCTCTCTCTCTCTCTCTCTCTCTCTCTCTCTCTCTCTCTCTTTCTTTCTTCCTTTTGTTCTTTCTCTCCCTTTTCGTGACGTAATAGAACAAATTCACGCGAACTTTGCGGGCGCTCAATAATTTAAGCATAAAAGTATAATAAAGTACTTTTGTAACAGCCGGCATTTGGCACCCCGGATATGCAGGGATGCAAATAATTTTTAGATACACTGCACGAGTACGAGGTAAGAAACGAGCATGCAACAACGGCAGCAACGCAACTATCAGCGCACGCAACACTTGTTGCGTCGTGCAACGCAAGTGTACATCTCTCTCCCTCTCTCTCTCTCTCTCTCTCTCTCTCTCTGTTCTTTTTCTTTTTTTCCCTTTTCTTCACAACGTGTGAAGACATGTAAACGTGGATATGCTGTGGCCCAGCCGGCCATTGCTGTCCATCGCGTCTCCAGCGCGTTCAGGGTTAATGCAACGTAATGTCGTTCCGCCGGAGTTCCGATTCGCTCGACTCCGGTATGAATACCGACGAAGTAGACGGCCGATGCTGCAAGCTCATACTGATAGCAGAAACTACACACGTTCGCGAGCGAGTGCGCGCGCGATCGTCGTTTTCTGCTCGCCAGCACGTCGCGTAAATTTTCTCCACCGACGCGCCCACCTTCGCCCACCCCGTGTTCCGCCAAGTTTGCGGGTAAATCATCGTAGCCTCCTTCTCTTCACCCTCGGTGCATACATTCCGGCAACCGGTGTGTACGTGACAGTCGGCGCCTCTCGAGGACCACCAGCGATCGCGCCGATTCCACCGATGCGGCTGTGTTTTATCGTGTACAAGCGGGGTTGCTTTATCCAACCCCGCGTGTCAAAGTGATTCCCACGACGATAAATCAAATCTCGCCGACCAGGCAGTTTTGCCGATCTGACGGCTCTTTGGGCTCGCTGCGATCGTTGATTTCCATGTCCTCGTTACCGTGCGTGAAATGCGCGTGAAATGTAGGATACGGTGGAACACGGCAGGCTTGCGAAGCGAATGCCAGATTCTGCTCGCAGTTTGGCGCGCGGCCGAATCGAATGTCTCTCTCTTGCGCCGTTATTGTTACACGCGCGTATGACGGGAAAGAAATTTGTCGCGATAAATTACGCCGCTTTCGTCGGAATCGATGCTGCAGCACTGAGGGACGCTCGCAACGCGATATCGCAAAATTACGATCCTTAAAGAACTTTCTGGACAGCATCGGCTAGCGTCGAACTCGAGCGAAGAACGATTGTCCTGCACTTTTTAAAGTCGTATTTCTTCGGGATCTCCTCCCGATACGGATTCACGGCGATATCGTTCTCGCAAAGTATCCAGTGTCGTTTACGTGAAGTTTCAGCGTACCATCGATTCAGCCGAACTACATCTCTCGCGATAACCGTTACTTCCGCGGGAAGTGATATCTCAGGAATGGACGCGATAACTGTCGCGCGATGTAAAGCGACAGCCCTCTTGCAGGATTATTTCAGAAACGCTTCTTCACAGAAGACCATCGAACAATCTTAGACAGCATGCATCCAAGATAAGGGGATAAAGATCGATCTGAAGTACGGTCTCGTTGTTAAAACTGGTATGCAACTATCGATTCAAGCATCGCGGATCATCGAATCGACGATTATAGCTGATCCAATCCGATCCTGATAAGTCAATATCAATGATATCGCTCTGTGAACAAGTTCGCGCCAGGCCTCCGCATAAATAAATTTCGCCGATACACGCGATGTCGGCAAGGACATTATTTAGAGCCATCCAGCATTGAAATCCGCGAGCAACTTCGCGCCAACTTCCTCGCTCAAGTTCCGCCCGTGTCTACGAAGCCGACTGTTTAGGAACTTCGTAGCAGAAACTCTCGAAGCGGTTCGACAATATAAAAGAACTTTCCATTCGGATAAACGCTTTTAATGAGAAAATATGATGCGGCGCCTTGCCCGACGTAGCCCACGATGCCAATTAGAGGAGAATAGCTTTCTCCCATTCGCCAATCCAACTAGCAGGCTTCCCTCGTCCTCGCCCTCCCCTCCGCCTCCCCCATTATTGCAGCGAGGACGCGCGGTAACCCGGTTGGCTGGGTATTCTGATGAAAATCGTAATGCAATAGGCATGTAATACAAAAGGGGATAAAATACACCCTTCCCCGCCTCTGCCCGTCGAAACCCCTCGATAAGACGATCGACCCTTCTTATTCGCATGCATAACTACGTACTTTGGATCTGATAGGATGGCTGGGGATTTTGAGCTCGGTGAGAAGAGGGAGGGGCCTCGGTCACGAGGGGCCGATACGTCCCCGGTCGCGACAAGTTAATCCCCAGATCTGGAAAATAATTTTCTGACGTGGTTGACAGCCGGTGGATGAAAAAGAGGGTTCAGAAGATTTTCATAATCGCCGCCATGGACGTTTCGAGAGGAATTCTTCGGGATAAATCCGCGCTCAGGATATCCTCGATCGAGGGATCGGAAACTTTTGTAACGAAAAAGCGAAAAGCTCGTGATGTTATTAACAGTAATTTAATAAGAATTACGTTAATTCTTTGCAACAATAGCACCTTCCGAATTCCAGAATTGATAAGATCGATAAGATCGATGTTGTCATTACTCTTCGCATACGTAGATTTGCCGTTCACGCGTACTGCAGTGTCTATGATTGGCGAGCGTTATTTATTTCTTCGGAAACTCATAAAGTTCGACAGAGAGCGTCGAGCTCGCAGCTCCAAATTACCTCGCACAGGAACGGAAATATGAGAATCGCTATTACGAATCGCGCAGCATTACGAAAGGGAGAAAGAGAACCGGATCGATCGACAGTTATAAATCAAGAAGAATACGCGAGGCACTCTTTCCGTCTCTATCGGGATGAGCGCCTTCTAGAGACGCGCTTCTACAAGGTATCGATCGATTGGATGTAAGAGCGAGTAAGAGAGGAAACCATCGGCATGTTCTGCGAGTACAAACCGAAAGAAAATTCCGTTGGCTCGAATTTACGATGGGAGCACCGTCGGCGCTTTCGCCGATCTCAACAGGTCGTCGAGAGTGATCATCGCGATTGATGAAGTCAGACGGTAGCGCGGAGCGCGGAGGAGCCTTCTAACGAGGGAGATGAGCCGAAGGCTTTTCAATTAGCGCGGAAATAATTGTCGCTGGCGAAAAACGCTGATTGGTCGAGTCGAGGTTACGGGCATCGCTCTTGCCGGCTCTCACAAGACCGGGTGGAAGAACAATGACGGCCGATTCTCCTTACAAACCGTTCCCGATCCTCTTCAGACGCAGTTAGCGAAGCGGAGACAACGAATCCTTTGACTCTCCGCGTTAATCGTGGCAGTCCGGTTTCCCGTGGTGGTGGTTTCTCTCGCGGATTGTCTTCGGCATATCGCGCATATCGTTAGGAAATAACGAGCTCGACCGCGTGCAGCGAGACGTTTAATTAATCCGACAGATACGATGGCAACGTAGCATTAGCACCGCGTAGCGGAAACCTCCGCGCCCTTTACAGCGCCGGGATTCCGGATCCGCGAAATTGCGAAATCGCAACGTCGATGAAGCGCGCGCGTCGTGCCGCGCGACGACATTTTAGCCCCGTTATTAACTGTGACCTCGCAGCAGCACGTCCGACCCTCTCGCAGCCCCGGATCACGGCTGACATCCCGCGTACGCTTCTTCACCGCGCGGGTATCAACACGGGTGCATCCGCGATAACCGTTCGGACAGCGGCGCTCCGACGACAGTGACACATTACCGCCCCCGTTCGAACTCTCCCCCTTGCACCAGGGTCGGTTAACGCGCGCGCACTCTCGCCTCTCGTATACAGCATCGACGCATAACTGGTAATTACGCGAGCCAGACGCCATTACCGTAGCCCGGGCCTTCCTTTATTGGCGTTCGCGCGGATGCCGGGCCGGCCTGTGGAAATACCGTTGGTTCGTTGCGCAAATAGGCCGGAATACAATCGGGTTGGGAACCCGCGGCGAAGGAACGAGCCGCTAGAATTCCCTCGTTCTCCTTCCGTCCACCTGCGACTCCGCGCGAACGGATGTAAAACATCGAACGGGCGGTTCGACGAGGGAGAGAAATGGCCACGATGGCGCGTTACGTAGAACGGCGTTCCAAAAAGCGAACCGTAGCATAGCTACGAACGATTCGGACGGCCGATATATCCGCAAGAGCCATGGTTTTCTTCGGATGCATCTATGAACGTGTCCGCCTCTCCCCGGATGCATTATCCTTCCGAAATTGTAAAGACTGAAATGTAAGCAGTGGATTCGTTCATCGTGCATACGATAATGATTTACTTTCCACCAACCACGACTTCGCGTCTCCTTCATCCGCGATTTATCTTTATTTTTCTCTATTTTGTCATCAGCACACCGATGACAGCCATTTCTGTCTCAAATTGTGCACCCTTTTAAAGAGAGTCGCGTTTTGCATCATACCGCACCTCGAAACTTCATCGTTATCGGTGCTAAAGTTCTGGTGGATCTTCATAACAGTATCTTTTGCATTCCGGTAGGATGCGCGCGCCGATGGCATGTCCCGAATTATGTCGCCGCTATGAGGTATACCATGAGGTTTCCGATTACCGCGTAATCGTGTGACCATCAGTGGCTTCTAAGATGTCTATGGACTCCACACGTGACGCCATATGTGCACCGCGGCTGGACGCAGAGAGATTCACGAAGGGGACGGGGGATGTAATTAACGCGGCCAGCTTGCAGCGAGACACTGATGTATCTGTCTTCCCGCTCGCGTTCTGATGGCTGATCTACCCTTTACCCTTGCGTAATACGCAACGCACGTAAGACCCAAGAACGTGGCATTCCTCGCGCACGTGTCCGAGTCGTCGTTTGGAGCTATGCAGCTCGCGATGCGTTTTGGATACTTTCGTTCATCAAAAATGATCCAATATCTGTCGATGGAAACTATGAAGGCAGCATGTCCTTCTTGTAAGATAAAGCATTTGTAAATTGATACTTTTTTTCTGAGCGAGATATGTTCATTCGTTGGATTTCTATTTATTTCAAGAACAAGATGGACGTTTGTGATATTTACGTGAATATAATCTCGCGTCACTTACAGCTTGATCGTAAATGCTGTCTTCTTTCGAGAACGGTTATGCAAGATAAAGCGAATCAAGAGCGCGATTCAGAGTTTTCGCGTTTAACGCTGCAATCAATGCTCCGCGAATCGTCAATTAATGTAAAAGAATGCAATGGAATTTTAGAGAATATAACGAGAAATATAATTAATGCGGCACATTTCTCTGTGACATGAACTGACATGAATAATCACGCAGGAGCGTTCGACCATCCAGAGTTATCCTTCTTCTCGAAGACAAGCGAGAAACGTCGCGAGGGGATCCTCGAGAATATCTGGTCAATCTGCTCAAATGGACAGTCTATCATCCAGGATTTTCTGTTAAAAGGGCAACAGCGCGAGAGGACCTAGAAGAGAGTGCGACCGGAATGTCATGGAATACGTCGGCGTATAATTCTCAAGCCGAATTGCGGGCAGCGACCGCGTTAGGATTCGCAAACTGGAGAGTCATGAAAGTAAGACGTCTCTTTGGCACTGACAAGAGTTAAAACCCACTGGTTCGATGTTAGCTGTAATTCGCTCCAGACGACGTCCATGAGGGACGCATTACGCGGAGTTACGATTACGAGTCGGACGTTCGCCAGCTCTTTCGCCCTTTTGGAAGTTTCACATGCACGGTCGTCGAGATCCGGCAAGCGAGAGTACCGTTTCGCCTCAGCCTCGCGATTCTCTTCCGGAGAAGCGACGAACTCGTTGTACCTCGATGCCTTCTTTTACCTTGCTCTTGTGTATCAATATCTCGTCCATTCTGATGTTCAAGAAACTCATCGAGCATCAAAGGCGGCAGAAACGGCGTGTCGATTTTGAAGACGCATCTCCTTCGAACACAAACAAATTCTCATCTTGGATCACCATCATCAAAAAAGAGGACATTCAAGCGCCGGGATAACAACTGGTGACTTCAGCAAAGATGATTCGCACGATCAATCACGGCGGAGAACATGATAGACGCGACATCGCGGATTATCGCGAATGAGAAGGCCACGTATATCCGGAAAATGGCGTGACATAACTACAGGGCGACGTCGAAAATTCCAAGGCGCGAATAGGGCTCTGCTATTGGCATACGTCTCGTCTCGCGACAAACGCTTTACACGGTGCGCATAATGTCGCGCGGGGCGAGCGGAATTGATGCACGTTGCGCGCGTTCTGAAACGCCGGCACACGCGGTAAGATCGCGGCCCGCCCCTCCCTCCTCGCCCATCCGGCATTCCCGGTTGGCCTGCGGTGATTTGCGCGATGCAATTCGAACTTGGAAGGAATTTCTCGGGGAATTGTAGTAGCTCTTTCGCGATGCCGGCGCGGCTCCGAAACACAACGTGGCCGCGCGTGCGCGCGCGGATGCAAACTTGCTAGCAAGGCCTGCTAGCAGTGGCACCTGTCGTGCCTGGCTAATCTTGAACACGTGTTTCCTTGTGTTAGCTGGCCCGGTGCCAATGTGCAGAGAATGGTCATTGTGCAGTATCATGCCCTATAGGAACGCCCATGTTTGCCTCGGACCTCGACTGTTACGGTCGCGCGAATCCCTGCGTGCGCTGTTCTCCGCAACGTCTCCGAATTTCTTAACCGCCCGTAAACGTAATGCATGAACGAAGCGGTGGATTTCTTTCGCGTGATAATTGCTGCACGAAGCAGCGACGTGAAGAAACTTAGGCGAGAGCTAGCGAAATTAAACAACGGGAACGTTCCACGTCGAGATGACAAATGGACAGTTTCATCGGCGATATCTTAAATCAAAGATTTGCGTATTCGAGCGGAAAAACGGGGAATCCATTCCGATTGAAGTCCATCGCGTCTGCTTGATGTCTAGCCGCCACATTTTCACGCCCGTTTCAAACTTGCACTAGTGCTACTTGTGTAGCAATCTCGTGAGCCGATCATAATAGTAAAAAAAAAAAAAAAAGAGAGAGAACAGCAATACGTGTTCATCAAGCCGGCGTTAAAAGCCATGTTCATTCCGTCTACGTGCAATTTACCGGAATGACAGCGTGGTCGAAACAGATGACGCACATTTCCTCGATCTTTAATGTCGCACGTTCGTGCGATTACGACCAGGCTATGCATTTTGCACGAACACTCTCGAACACGCTCGGACGTCGTGCATAAGATCCCCGCATCTAATTTCAGCGGCATATTCCGCGAAAGCGTTATCGATGGTTTTATCTCGTATGACTGGAGAGTTAGCGTTAAAATTAACCGGCCACGCCGACTAGGAACTCGGCGCGCCGGCGAGCGGACGTTGGAAAGTGTGCTTCAACGTAAATATAGACACGCGCCGTCACGTGTCGGGGAACGGTCATTAATGATGTAAGCGTTTGAAATTTAATACTCGATGATTATCCCGCGAGCGTGACGTTTAGATTCCGATAAAGTCGCGCTGCGCGGCAAATGAACTAACGAGCAATCTGATATTTTAGATGCCCGCCACCGCCTCCCCTCCTCAACTTCCCATGAGAGCCAGTCTCCGCTATCCATTAATTATTTCGCGGACGTTTAATGAAACAACGCGACATTCGTACGCCACGCTCGTAAACGTCTTTTCGCGTGCCGCAATGCACCGTTCGCTTACATCGGATCGAAAGCGGTGAGATTTCTTTTTTCATGCGACTCCTGAAACGCATCGAGGCGACTGACGATTACCGTATTTGAAGCAAACGAGGGAAATAAGGCGGCATCGAGACGGATCGGGTAGCAATTTAATTAACGTTCGGAATCCAGACAAGCCACTAAAATTAGCCGAAGGATTCGCGTTATTTTCAGCAAAGCGCTTTCATAAACAAATCAAAAGCACACTTTACAGATTTCTCGAAACGTGTTTTCTTTTTTAGTCAGTAGATTAAGATTCATTCGCAGAGCGAACAGATGAACGAAAGATAACAATTGCTAAAACGCTATACGTTTCAAATTGGTCGTAATATACATAGCAAGTACACGATTTATGCGATTACATCGCCGGCGATAATTATCGCATAGTCTAATTGCGCCTATACGAGAATCCATCCCGTGAATTGAAGAACAACGAGTGCACTTTACGAAGAGTAGATAGCACGCATGATTGCCCGGCGGGCATGTAGAATTCGCTGTTCCTCGCGTTTCAGACTTGCAAACTATTCCGCACGAAATTGCCAATAAAAGTGTATTCCGCAGCCATGATACTGGCCTAGTAAAAGATGCAACTCCGTGTGTTGCAGTCAAACGAGATAGCCACGCGCGCTTTTATTCTCACAAAGAACAGCCGCGATACGGGGAAACAAGTCATTTATCATCCGCCGCCATCGTCGTGGAGGCGAATTAATTAATTCGGAAATATTTTATAAACGACGCGCCGCTTATTACAGCGTATTTGAATAACAGCGCAGCCATCGCGAGGCTGGAGCTCCCGTGTTCCCTTTCTGAGATTTTCGCATAATTTTATATATCCGTTATATCGCCATCAATTACACCGCTAACTCACATTTCCAATTCTTTCCGTTTCACCGCCGGGACTTCCCGCATTTCGCGTCGTCGTTTCGTTTCGCCAGCGAGCCGGCGAGCGATAAATCGAGGAAACTAATTCAGCGATTTGACAGCAAACAATAAACAATTAGCAACGCGAGCTATCGATAGTGCCAACTTTTGGCAAAGCGGCCGTTGAAAACCCTTTTGATCTTGCTATGTCAACTGTGTTATCTAACAAATCGGAGATCCGGCCAGCGTAGTCGGAATGACGGTAGCAGCGTGTAGTTGGTCGGTATCGCAACCAATTTCCAGCGAGTAAAATTACTCGAGGTCAGACCACGAGGCGTAAAGCAGTAATTGCCATTTACCCGGGTCGGCCAGTGGGCACCGAATATTCCATTAATGATTTAGGGTGGCACTTTCGCCGGCGCGGAGCCCACTCGTCGGGCTACATTTCCGCCGCGATAATTCATCGAGCACTTAACGATCTTTCAATAATGAGTGAGTCAGCAGGCGGGCAAACAAAACGTGTAATTTACGTTAATGACAAACGCCTGCTAACTAATTAGATATCCTACGCCGCCGATTTCTCCCGTGCGGACAAACGAAGCAACGAAGTTCGCTCTCGCGATACGCTGATCCGCATCAAAGTCGTAGCCGCTTTCGATAGATCGCCGTTGGAATCGAGGTGAAGCAAGCCATCCGTGAGAATCCGCGAATGCGCCACATCCGCTCGCATCCATCCACTTTAGTTCCTGCTCATCTAAATTTCTCGTGAATTAAGCTTCAGCGCCAATCCTACCTGAGCATATCGAACCATCGCTGCTACGCCCGATGACCAAGTTCAATCTTATCATCCTATCGTTGTTTGATCGCTGATAAATCGCGCGATCGTTTCCAAGAACTGCAAAGTCCACTGCACGCGCACGATAAGCGCGCGGTGCTCGCGCGATAATGCAATATAAAATAATTCCCGTAAAATGTCAGTGCCCGTAAAGAGGAGCGAGCATCCTTCTCTTGGAAGATGTTCCATTCGCAGTCGAAGTCGACCGGCGCGTCACGGTGCTCGAGTACGCGAGGAAATTACGCAACGAACGCTCGTTACGAGCGTTACTCTGTTTCTACTCTAATTAAATCGCAGCGTCGTGACGAATCCGACGTCCTTCGATTCAAAATAGAAAAATTAATTTCCTGAATTGTACGTCCGCGTCCCTTAGATGACGGAACCGAGAATCTCTCATACATTAAGCATCTGGAAGAAAGAGAGAGAGAGAGAGAGGGGGGGGGGAGAGAGAGAGAGAGAGAGAGACAGACTCCTCTACTCGCGTAATATTACGGAATTGCGCGCATAAGACGCTACGTTTATAACGAACCGGCGCTCATATTCCAATGAGACACAAAACGCCTCGCGCCTCGCAAACGGCGCTCTTTCGCGTAGATTAAGAGAAGAACTGCTCGATGAGGGTGTCGTCGCCGAGTTCTGAGCGCGTAATATCGTAAGTCAAGGCACGCCGGAGAATCGGCGTACAGACTCGGCGAGTACACACACACACACACACACGAGCGCGCGCACGCACAGACACCGGTGAGCGAAGCGAGTTGTAAGAGCAACGGCATCAACGGTGCAACGGTTATTCGATTATCCTATCTCGTCATCAACCCTCTGTCGTAACCGTTCTCGGGCCGTTCCGTCGACTCTCTACCGACTAGGTACCACTTTTCATGATAACATTCTCCGCTGCCTGAATTGGCCGATGTTTAAGGTCGACTTTTACAGGCGTTTTGTTCACCTTCGTTCACCTCGACGCCGAGATGAGGCGGATCAATTCACAGGCGCGTCGATCTTCCACCTTTCGAATAATCGATGATCATCCCTGCAGAGTAGCTGGCGGCGGATCTCTCAGACGGCATCCCCCCTCCCACAAGGTGTATCGAGAAGGAAGCTGCAGATAAAGAGATTCTACAGTAACTGATCTTTCAATCATGCTTGAGTTTCCTGGATTCCAGCTTGTTTCACGAATCTCACAATAATGTTCGTTCGCAGCTTACGAATTTGCAGTCCGGACCTTCCGACGAACCTCCCCCAAAATTACTCCCTCCCCCTGCCCCTCTCCATATATATAGCCGAGGGCATGCCGGTTCGGTGAAGCTCGTGGAAAAAAGCGATCGATCGATCTCCCGTAGCGATGGCGGGCGATGCATCCCCGAGCGAGGCAAGAAGCAAGTCGCGTTGGATCAGAGGAAAAAGAGAAATGCGAAGCAGCGGCGAAGAGAGGAGAAGAGAGGCGTAGGATAAGGACGCGGACGGAAAGGGAAGCGCGGAACGAACGTGAACAAGGGCATAGGATGAGAGGGCGGACGGGGACAGGGGGGAGTAGACAGACTCTCACAAAGGCAAGTTAAGAATATCTTCGCTATGCAAGACCAGCTGCGTTCTTAAAAGCATATTTGGCTCGGCATTTTCGCTCTACGCCCGTGTATACGGGCCGCCTTCGGAACAACTTGAATTTCTTCGCGCCGCAACATCGTTAGAGCGCACCCTCCCTCCCCGGCGGGGGGGGGGAGGGGGGAAGGGGGGGGGGGCGTCTGAGGAACCGTCGGTGCGCGGTCCTCTTCTCCACCCCTCCCCCCCCGCCCCCTCCCCGCAATTACCAGCGTCTATCTGGCAGTCGAATCGAGGGTGCAAGCCTCCACCCTTTCTCCTTCAATTTATCGCAAATGTCATTTAGCTTTATTCCGAGAGACACATT
This sequence comes from Eciton burchellii, assembly GCA_020341155.1. Taxonomy (NCBI): domain Eukaryota; kingdom Metazoa; phylum Arthropoda; class Insecta; order Hymenoptera; family Formicidae; genus Eciton; species Eciton burchellii. The sequence goes on from JAHMML010000002.1 coordinate 1,923,432, forward strand.
CTAAAAGACTTAAACCCGACTCTCTCCTCCGACACCCTCCCCTCTTCCTCTCTTCCTCCGTTTGTAATGCGATACTAAGCAATGTTTAATCCTCTTACGAGTCATACCGTAGGGATACGGTAATAGTAAAATGGATTATTATAGTCAAGTTAAAGAGCGTAATTGAAAAATGCCGCTTAGCGCAATGTTCAATTAGAGCTACTTTTAAGCTAATGTCTAAATTTTTAATCAGGATAATTAGTGCAAAGCAATACAGCCAAGAGGTGAGAGAAGTGTAAAAAATTGTAAAAATTCAGCTTCAGCTTCTCTGAGCCAATGGCGATGCTCTCTGTTGTATGAAAAGAGATCAAAGCATGGAGTTTCAATGAGACTTTAAGGGGAGAGCGTAGCATCAAGAAGTTTATCATGCTTTGCTGCATGTCTTGATCTTACCACGTGTCATAATTTTAAGAGTCGTATTAAGACAAGGGAAGCTTTTTCATGTGCAATTTATAAAATGTATAAGATTACAAGGTACATCGTAGCACGATTCATTAATTTAAAATCCCTTTCATTTTGTGCGAACCAAATTCGGCAAATTCATTTTTCGTGATATCCTTGAACCTCGAAAACAAAGCATCTCCAAATCCGTTACGAACTTTTCTCGTTATTCCAGTTAGTAGAACACGTGGGCAAAGTTAAAACCAACACTGGAATACGCTGTGTGTCATAATAAATGCTCGCCAGACGCACAATTAAAAGAACGAAATTATTAAAGACAAAAAGACGCAGACCATCATGAATAATTGGATCCTTATTCTGAAAAATGTTTTAGCATGTTACGAAGAAGCGCATCTTCATCCAAAAAAACATGTAAAATCGACCGAAGCGCGAGTAAACCAGAATGTCCAGTAATTCTTCATCGATACCGAAAGTGTGTGTATTTTCCTCAGCAGTAATATCAACTACCGAAATGCGTGATTCGTAACTAAAAGAATTCATTTCAACGATTTCACGGATACGGATTCAAATCAGGATTATTGATGTCGGCGTATCGGATGAGAAATCAAATGGCCAATGAAAGAAAATTCGAAAAAGAAAGAAAAAAAAGCAGTACTCGTCCAGTAATCGTCCCTGCAGTTAGCTGCGCCGCACCGTTCGCTGCAAAGTGGCAGATAATCGAGCTGCATATCGATAGCGAGATCGGCGCGGGTGGGTGCAACGGGCACATTTGCGCAATGTCTATTTCAGTTACCAGCAAAATTCTCACTGCCGTGACGGCGCCGCTGGCGCTGCTGTTTATTTGTCTTGCAAATGCGCCAACATGTGCAACGAAGCGTACGCATTTTGACGCGTTTCGCCGTCCGGCATTCCGTACATCTCTCAGCAGTAAATAACGAAAGAGAACGCGCGCGCTTATGTAAAAACAAATGTCAGTGGGGGTTGGCGGCACTGATGCCGATCAGAATGACGCCCGTCGTTTCTGCAAATGATTCATCCATTCATCGCAGCAGGATCGATGCGTTATCCGTCTCGGTGGATTTATAAGGAGCATCCCCCTCCCTGCCGTGGATCGATCGGCTAGCCTGAAGCGGCGGTTTGCTGTAATTAATTCATCGAACAGCGATTCGATTCGCCGACGCGCGAGAGAAAGAAGAAATGCAGAAAGAGGAAACGGAGAAAGAGATCGGCCACCGCTCGATCGATCCTTGAGGGAGGTTGAGGGGGAGGGAGGGGGAGGGAGAGACGGGCGATACCAGTCGCATTCGCGCGCGCCTGCAGCACCGAAAGCGCTTGAAAGGCGCATCGAAATAACATCCCTCCCATTCCCGGCAAATCAAATTAAGCGATACCGATATTCCCCTCCTCGGGGGTCACACGTGGGAGGGAGATGGAGGGGGAGAAAAATCGCGCGGCTGTGCCGGCTTTAAAAAGGAACGAGCGCGATGCGTTATCCGGTGCGCGATTCGGTGCGCGGGCGATAAGAACCGAATGCAGGGGCGTTATCTTATCGCGGCCGGAGAGAGCCCGTGCACATACGGATCCTGCCATATTGCCATTAACGCCCCGACGTATCGCGCAGGGCGGCCGCGTGTATGAAGAGTTATCGGGCCGATCGTAACGAAGTTACCCATATGTCAACGCGCGACCCGATAGCTCTCGAAATTTTTTCCCGAGCGCGCACGTCCCCAGGAAATCTGCGCGGATCCTCGCATGACGAAAACGGATCATTGCGTCCGGCTTTATCGGCGCGGCGCCGATATAAATCTGTCAGGGTGGCTCGGGAGGGTTATATCATAACGCGCGAGGTTCGCGCTCGATTTCCTCCCGGCAAGGATCCGGCGGGATTGAACGGCATTAAAGTATCGATACGTGGCCCGCTTCAAAGACGATTAAGACTGAGTATCCGGATAATGCGCACTGGAAGAAATAAGAAAGAGTAAGAATGTAACAAGCGATGAATTAAACCTCGAGGATTTTCCATCGTCACGACGATCGTGGCGAGTATTCGAATTTCTCTGCGAGAGGTCAATTCTATGGATCACCAAGAGGGAAGGCTGAACTTGCGGAAATGATTGTTTGAATTAAATTCGCGAGGAAGCAGTGGCTCTAAATCGAAGGAGAAAAAGTATCACGGCCTGCGAGGTGCTCTCGCGGGGGATGCCGATACCGCTAAAGCCGTGGATACTTATAGGGTCATCGGGTCGGCTAGATGGTCTTTCATTAATGTACGCTCGCCCCAATAAACTTCTTTCGAGCTTACGAAACAGGCGATGCAATGCCTCATGTCCCTCGCCGTCCGATATCTGGCGCGAGTGCCGTTCGATGCGATTAGAGTTTACCGGGAATGAGAGAGAATTCGCAAAAGGCTGCTATCTGTAGGTACGCATAGCGCGCGCGAACAAAAATACGCATAGCCGCGCTGTATTCACTTTGATGATGCAGCTCTCAAGATAAGTCCGAGCAAAAAGCGAGGAACACCAGTGCCCGCATTCAGCGGGCTGAATCGTGCAGATCTGGAATCAGCTGCGGTAAAAAGCGATAACGATGTAACGGCCAAGTATTAAAGCGATAAGAATAATAAACATAACGAATATTAAGTATAATGTAATAAGTCTGTCCGTATATCAAAATCCGTATATCCGCGATCTGATGGGGGCATTTCAGATTAACAAAGCCGAATTAGACCGCGCTTATACCAGCGCTGGTTCGCTTCAAGCGACATCCCTTAACGCTGATCCTCCTCTTGCTAGGTTTCCAAGTTTCAATATTTCACTCTCACATTAAGGTAAAAGCGTTCTTACGCTTTTTTCTGTTTTGCACTTTTAACGCACCGTCTTACATTGCAAATCTTTCATACACATGGAATCGCATATAGATCGCTTTCCTCTCGCATAAAATTGGATAATCTCGGATAATCTTTTCCTGAAGTGCTGGAATTAAAAACGCATTTTTAAAGGCGTCAAAATCGCTCGCGCATTTGCGAATAATAGCGAGTGCGTTAAGGGTGCTATGAAATTTAATCGCTCGTGGGAAATCACGGTACGTCGACCGCGTGAAAATATCATCTAGTTATAAATAAAAACAGCACGGGCGTTCGGAACTGCGTCGTGATCGCGCGGATAGCGTTGTCGGCGATATTAACGTAACTGGCGCTCGTTATTTTCCACTTGGACGCTGGAGAGACGCACGAGGAGCCCTTTGCCTGCAACGAGCTTTTCCGGGAGCCCATCTGCCTTCGTAGAGATTCCCTAGTCCTCTTCGCCCCAGTCCCTCTCCGTTTTGCACTCTTCCTCGCTCCTCTCTTCCCGAAAAAGAGTCGTTTCCATCATTTCAATTAAAACGCGCTGCGTCGCTGCTTTCCCCCCCCCCCTCTCTCTCTCTCTCCGTCTCTCTTGGGTATTCCCCGGCACTTTCGACCCAAGCTGTCGGGGTAACGTTTCTCGATCAATCCCCGACTGCCGCCGTACAATCGAAACGGCGGAACTTTCGTGTCGGACGTTGCGACGTGCGGAGACACGACGAGCCTGTCCACGCGAATGTGCGAGACGGGCGAGGGTTTCGTGATTGCCGGCAATAAAAGTCAACGCTGGCTTAGATCGTGATCTAAATGTATGCAGGCGCGATCGTTCAACGAGAGGGACGAGCACGATGTCGGGACCGCGACGAAGACGGGGTGGCTTTCACCCCCGCATGCTCCGATCGGAGGCACCAGAAGGCTGCTTTCCAGCTACGCGCTTGCGGCTTGCGCCGAGCGCGCGGCGCGCGTAATATTCGCCGATTACGGGCTAATTACGCGACACGGCGGGAGTTATCCGCCATTATCGCCGCTAATGAAGCAATTTCTGACACCTACTTAATTGCGCGCGGATGAATGGGCGAGCGGATGGAATTGGGCGCGCGCGGTCGCGCGAGTCTCGCGCGCGAGTCGCGAGGCGGCGACAATTTCTGGAACGCGCGACGTGCATCGCCGCGTTTCACGGGAAAATTAGAGAAGAGAACAGGAAACAAGAGATGGAGACGAAGAGAGAGAGAGAGAGAGAGAGAGAGAGAGAGAGACGATCTCAGAAAATTAAATATCTGAATGTTACTTTACGTAAACAATAAACTCGCGTCAGATCTAATCAAGCGTTATCGCTGCTTCTCGATTTACTTATCGATAACGATTCTCTGATCGAGAGTTCAAGCGACTGATAGCGACGCGCAAAAGTCGACACTTGCCTGCGATTCGATTAAAAGCGACGATACAAGAAGCCGTTCGATTAGACGCGCGTTTGTTCCACCTCGCGCGCGCGCGCGTTATACAGAAACGCCGTTTAGAAATTCTCTCCAAGGGTCGCTCGTTAGTATTCGATCGCAGAGTATTTCCGCGAGTATTTCCAGTATTTTCGGCTGTCACGGCGAACACACGTACGTGTATATGAGACGAGTGCAAGTGGATCGCGGCTACGTACCTATCGCGGCGCACAATTCGACGGAAAGCGTCGGGGAATTGCTCCCTAATTTCGGTACCGGCCGGCTTATACCATTCTCTTGCTCTTCTAACGACTACGCCTCACGCCACGCGATTACCATGGGACCCCTTTCGGTGTTCCGAGCAATGCCATCGATTTCCGAGTCGGAGAACGCTTCGTCTCCTCCGCACGGTCGTTTCGCCGCGTTTCCGCGTTCACGCGTCGCGACGTTTCCTCGATCGGCCTCGATCGAGTCCGATATCACGCGACGTGTACATACACGCGCACGTACACGCGCAAGCATATTAAACCCTACTTTTATTATAAGACCTCATAAACAGAGTAACCCCCCAATAATTAATATTATTAATGTTAAAAATTTTATTAAAATATTTAAATAAATACCTTCTATATTAAAAAAGAATAATCAATTTAATAGTGAACCTCTCACAATTCTTATTCCTACTAATAACACCATAGAAAAATTTATCAATCTTCTTTAAGCCCCCCACAGATATAAATCTTAAACTTTTTATAAAAAATAAATAATAATATAAACGTAAAGAATATATCACTGTTAAAGACAAAGAAATTAATATTATTACTATTAATAATCTATTTAAATCATAAACATACAAAAATTTCATAATTAAATCCTTTGAATAAAACCCAGCTAAAAATGGACACCCTATCATAGACAAAATAGAAATATAAAATACAATCCTTACGAAAGGAATACTGTGTCTAATTGCCGGCGTCGTATTCAACGCATCGTCGCGCCGATTGAAATTTCGCGGAGACCGACGAAGTCTCAGTGTTTTCAATCTCGATGTCTTTGTCGCCATTGTCGCGGAACTCGACGAAACCATTTCCGCATCCGATGCGACGTAAGTGCCGCGCACATCGCGCACCGTTATCGCTAATTAATTCAGTTTCACTTCACTCAGTATTTCGCGGTCGCTGCGCGAACGCGTGGCGAGTATTCGCGCGCTTGGTTCCACGACAATCGTGCCCGACGATTGATCAATTCTCACGATCCGTCCGATTGTATCCGGTGCGATTTTATCGTAAACCACGCGGAAACCTTACGGAGAAGCAACGACGTAACGTACAACTGCACTCTGTCGCCCGAAGTTGATCAATAAATGAATGATCAGAGTTTGTTGCTTTGCCGCAAGAAGACGAGCACAATTGTGTATGTATTTGAAGGACGAAGAAAGATTCAGGGAATATGTGATTGGTCTAAATTATTACGCTTGCTACTCTGGCTTCCAGATTAGAAGACAATGATCTGAGCGAGAAATTAAATCAGAGCGGCAAGTCTTTTTACAAAACTTTGAAATATAATTTTCAGCAACGGAGCACAAGCAACTTTCTTTCTGTAAATCTGTAAAATTTGAGAAGTGAGCCACGAAGCGGTGAAGTAAGCCACGTGGAAAAGCAATGATGTAACATACAATGCTACTTGAGCCATGTGCCGTGTGTAGCGCTCATAGTTCGGAGATCATTCGGATGAAGAATCGCAGGATTTCCCTTTTACTTTTCACTCTGGAAAATCGATATTTCGTCCGAAAAAAGCAATCGCAAGTTCGACCGAGCTCGAGCGGCGCGCTAATTTTACTCGTCGCGGCGACATCCGTCACTCGAAATTGGCAGGTCGCAGTAGCGGTCTCTTGCCTTCTCTGCGGCTAATTATGTAAGCAGGCCGATATTTCTCGGTGACTTCGCGACAGAAATATTTGGCCGGTAATAGCGTGCGACTTTACGTCGTCGTGCCACATCGCGATGTCTGAGTGAATCGTATTTAAATATCCATCGAGAATATCCGTCAGTCGGATATTACGATATTATCGCATGTGAATGCGATTCAACAAATATTTCGCATAAAGGGAACGACAGCCCGATCGAAATGCGCTCGAAAATATACAGATCGCGTCGCAAAGTTCCTTGGCATAAATTGAAACGCGAGCCGAGCAAACGAATTCCGTAATTATCGATCACGATTAGAGGCGAGACAGATAAGAGGATTGCTTCATCATTCAAATTATTTTGCGAGCTTTCAGTCGATCCTAGCAATGCAATTTCGTAACTGACTTGGAACGAGAATTGACAATACGGAGAACGAGACGTAATTCAGGAATTTAGGACAGAGCGATTTATCGTTATGAGACTGAGATGCGAAAATTGGGAAGGGATTAAACAAGCAACGTACGATGACACGGTCGCTCATCGAAAACGACGTAATTAGAAAGCGGAACGAAATCGATGCGAGAGCGGAGAGATGCGAGCAGCGGAACGGACGAGCGGAATTTTGCAAAATTAAGGGTCCGCCCTCGTGTTTTAAAGTAGAACGCGCACAATGCCGAGGTAGAAGCACCCTTCAAGCGTCTTACGGTGGCATTGCGTGATATATAAGCGGCGTAGACCTTTCGAGAGCCCCGTCACGGTCCTTAGAAGCCAGCGCATAAAACCTTGGTAAATAGAACATAAATTTCTTCCCGGCTATGGGGAGACGTTCAAATAAGAGAGTAGCGAGCGCATCGCCGACGCGCGACCGGCGTTATCTCGCGTACGCTCGCGCGTTAACTTCGGCAAACCTGTACGCGCGCTCGTTTCGGTGTATGTACCGGTGCAGCTAGCTACATCCGGGGGATGATAATTCCTGCCAGTCTAGCAAACGATCAACATCGCACGCATGTTCGACGTACACCCCGTGTAAACTCGTCCGAGTCCCAACGGGACTGCGACGCGAGCGTAGGCAGATAGCGCGCCAAAGGATTAGATTGGTACATGTAGTCAAATAACTGTTCCGATATCTCCCTAATCCGGCCAATAAGTCATTTACCATCTGCAAATCGTGCTGAGGATCAGACGAGGGGGCTTTCATGGAGATTGAGCATTTTCCCCGATACTTTCGAACTAAAAATGTTCATTGGGCAAGAAGCGACACGGAGAGTGTTCCAAGCGCTCTCTCGTAAGATAATTCGGACAGATTAAGAATCTTGTGTTCCTACGTCGCTGGAGATTGCGAGTGATTTGAAGGAAATCGTTATATCATGGTCATTATTCATCATGGTTCGCCGTGACGTGAATCTGTTGCGACACACACGACATCCCGGAAAATACAAAATTACGTCCTAGGAAACAGACTCGTCCGTGACGAGAGGAACGGTAGATTCGTAAACAGAATTTCGTGATTAAGTTTCATAAGTATCTTTACTCGCATAATAGGGTAGAGAACAGAGATCGGATGGAATCCCAGAAGATAACATAAATTTAACTTGTAACGCCGTGGCCCTCTCATGCGGTGTCCTCTGCACATTGTAACTCGCATTGTCAGCGCGAGTATGGAGCGCCTAATAAATAAATATTATAGTAAATCAGCCGGCGAGACGTATATCGCGTCGGTGTTAATGTAGCTGAAAAAGCGCGAATAAATCGCCGCGGTGTGCATCAATTGTGCCAATTTGCGTCGACTTCGCGGTGCGAGCGCGGGCTCGAAGCAGCGCGCAAAGCTGGAACGCGGTAAATCTGGCGCGACATTTTAGCGCGAGCGTGAGGAACGAGCGCGCAACTAATTGTCCTGATTTATGCGCGTAAAGCTTACGCGAAACGCTTAAGCAGCAACGGTCGACGCAGCTAGCCGAAGGGGAACGCGATATTCAATTATATGGCTAGCTGGCGGCCGTCCAATCGCACTTCGGTCGCTTTGATATCATTCGTTCGATCACGTCGGCTCTTCGGGCTCTTCTCCATGCTGCGTCAATAAGGACAGTCTAAGCGCGGCCACGCGTGAAACTGCCCTGTTCCCTTTCAGGGGAGCACGAAGCGCCCCGGAAGCTGCGATTGCCCGCGGCCGATCGATGGTGTCCGAATGCGTGCTAAATGCAGCGACACACGCGAAGACACACTTACACACTCTGGATTTACGTTCCGTGTCGGATAAATCATCGCGTAAGAGGCAAGTCGAAGAAGAGAATCCGGCAGACGGGATAAGTGTTTGTTATTTGATCGTTTAGATCGGTTTTTATTACGCAGAGACGTGTCTGAACGCGCCGAGCCAAGCGAGCTGGCTAAATCACAGCGTCATTACGTCGCCGGATGTTCTCTTTTGCCATCTCGACTGCTTGCTATTGGATATCGCTCCTTGAATTATTCCTTCTTGCTTCATACGCGAATGCACGTACACCTCATTTCCGCTCCAAATCGCATCGATGTGTCGTCTGTTCTTGAAGCTGGCATCTCTTTTCTTTACTTCTCTTCGCAGGCAAAAGTGCGCGGCAAAAACTGTTTTAATGCAACGAGCAAGACAATGGTCGCGCGGGGTCATAAATCGATCTGGCGTGGAAAATGTTGGCGTAATGACCCTGCTATATCTCACGGCCTCGCGTCTCTCCTTTGTGGTAGGACTTGCACAGTTGAGGGTGGCAGTTCCATCATTGTCACCTGGGGGTGGCGAGGAGCCGGTCTCAATGTAATGTCATTGCGCGTCTATTTATCATAGAGACGTACATATTTTTCTTGACGACGTCTACAGTATCGCTCAGCTTCATGAGCACGGATTCGATAAAAACTCTAGTAAATTATTTCCGGAATCCTTTAATCTCTTTCTACGTCAGCTCCGCTAAAACCCATCGCTCTCCCATGGAACGCCATTTCCTTAAACCAGCGAGATGCATCGCGACTTGGGAGTAACATTTCATGCATTATAGTGCCCGCTTCTCGTGTCATTAGCGGCGGGACGCGTTCTGCGATGGATTCCATGATGAGTAATTTGATCCTTTTTATTCGGGAGTTTAGATTATCTAAACCATCTTGTGACCTCACGTATTATATGGCCTGGGAAAGATTACTTCTCTCTGAGTCAAGAGAAAAGAGAGATTTCAGTTTCGCGTTTCAGGAAATAAAACGGAAAGGATCAATATCGATAATCGTGATTCTCGTTTCTCCTTGCTTCAACGAATAACCAAACAAGCGTACATTATGCAGATAATGCAAAACGGAAGATGCATCTATTTTATTCTTCTTATCATCTCGTTATCAAAGATACTATCATAAAAGCCGCCAGAACTGAATTCATGCGTATCGCATTATGTATCGATGCACGCTGAATCTGTCGATCGTTATATTCAGATAGAGCGCGCTTCAATCTAATCGAAATTTCCGCGCGGCTCACTTAATCCTCAATGAACTCGGCGAAGAGCAGTGTGTCATCAGGAGCTCCGATGACATCAAAAGCTCGGCGAAAGGAGCGTAGCCTACACTGACATGCGCGCCTTTTCGCACGTGAATTTCTATTATCGGGGACGCTCCGAATTATCGCATACCGGAAAGGATGCAGATTGGTACTGGTCCATTCTTCCCTTCCCCTCTTTACCACTTCTCCTATCTCCTTCCTAAGCCGCGTCCTTTCATTTTCTCAAGCACGAAATGTCAGCCTAGCTTCCAAGGGAACATGCGCTTGAAGGATAAAAAAGAGAGATCGAATGAGAGCGTCAGGAAGAGAAAAGCGAACGGTGGGGGAGCGGAAGGGAGTAGGCGCTGGGTTGGGAAACGTGTAGATGGCCGCGGGAATAAAGGGTGGCAAGCCAAAGTTGACAGCGGAAAAATTGGAAAACGTGGATTAAAGGGTCTTTTACGTGACGGAAATACCTTCAGCGACAACGATGGCGGCGACGACGACGGCCGGAAGACGAAGACGGTGTCCGATTCGGCGGTGTTCCGCGAGATCGGAGACCAGCAGAGATGATCTGGCAGTAATTCGATGCGCGAAGCTTCTCGGAAGCGCCTCTGTCGACATCCGACCGCTAATTGGTTTCATCAAAGCTCGACGACAAAAGACCGAAGTAATGGAGCATGAATCGGCCAAGTCAGCCTGCGCCATGTCGAGAGAGCGCCGAGACGAAAATCGATACAGAGAGATTTAAGAGTTTTACGGTAGATGCAGAACCTCCTTATCGTTCGACCGTTCGACTGTTACGTACGATTAAGCTGCATCGTCAAAGCATACGGAGGGAAGTTTGGCGGTCACCGAGCCGTGAGCGCATCCTTACTTTGCTTCGCTCGGAAGATTTAAAGGTGAACTCGCGACCATCCACCGGGATGGCGCGTGAAGTTAACAAAGTTCATCATTGAAAGGAAGAAATTTCGACCGGAAGCTCGGCCTGTTAACTCGCATCACGTATATAAATACCGTAAATACACGCGGCCGGATCGTTTCTTCGCCAATGTGTTTGCTGATGCATTTGCAATCCTTGCGAGTTTCCACTGAATCGATGATCCAAGCACGCGGAAATAGAATTTTACAATGTAATTTCACATGTGCTAACTTGATCGCATCAATTACGTATTCCTCAATCTCCATTGACATCGCCAAAAATCGCAAAAGTTCCCGAATGAGTCTACGTCAACATAATTATAGGGATTTCGGGATGACTGTTATCGGGAGAAATGCCAATATAATCTTGTCAGCTATCGCGCGACGTTCGCGCCGGAGTCTCCCGCCGAATTTCCCGCCGTGACTCTACATATGTCCGACAATCGCGATTGCATTTCCCTCGCCGGTGAATTTACCGCAGCGAAAAAATCGCGGGGCACTTGCAGCGGGAAGATCGATAGCAATCAGGAACCGCGAGATCGGCGCGACAAGCGCCCGTCCGACTCTGATACGCGAACGACAGGTGGGTTTGCGGACGGCGACGAGTTCCAGGCCATTACTACTGCTGAATATTTCAACGATGGGACGCGACTGCGGGTGGTTGCCTGAAGGGAAGACCACCAAGGGAGCGGACCACCCCTGCCTCTATTATTTATTATGTTACACTCGGTGGGGAGGGGGAGCGGCGGGGCGAGGCGACGCGAGGTTCTCCTGCACTGGTGGCGCCGGCGAGATCCTACCGTTTCCTTTTCCACTCTTGCTGCGGCCCGAGTGCATCATCGCACATTATTCATACGACAAAATTTGAATTATACATTCGATAGGACGTCGCAACGTTCGCCGCCGTCATGTTGCCGGTCCAAACGCGACGTCGCGATGCTAAATGCCTTACGTCGCGCGTTTAAGGCGCTATAATCGAGGCAATGACTTCGAGCGTCGAGACGTGCTGGCATTTTGCAAATGCCCGCAGAAGAGAGTTCTCCCGAAACGAATACAGCGAATGCCTCGTGCCCTTCAGCTATCGGGCTTAATCGTCTGGATCTGTATCGATTGGAGATTTAATAGACACGCGCGTGCGTTCTCCCATCAATGATCACGCTAAATCTCTAAATGTCTCTCGCTTGGATGAGAAGCATAAAGATTTATCAGGTTAAATTCTGCAGACAATATACTGTATCGTGAGTGGAATTGGTATTTTGAAAAAAGGATGCGTTTCGATACGCGACTGCAGAAAGTGCGTCGTTTCCAATATCCCTCATAAAGCAAGTCGCGTGCACGCGTGTGCCACATGTACAATCGGTCGTAACGCGCGTGACAGTTCGGCGATCCGGAAATTGAATCTCGCAATGGACTGCTTCTGCGAGTAAATTTTTTTCATTGCTCCTACTAACTCCTCAGATGCGTTTATACGAGCGACCTTTCGCCACGATTATTTCCAGTTCAGCGCGTCCAGTTTTGCCGGAATGACATGCATATTGTTACTGCGTACAAGCGTAAAACGGCTATCCAGAATCGTCGATATTTGTTATAACTATTTGTTGTTTGTTTATAACTATTTAAGAAAAATTTATCAACATAATAATTCATCATCGATCAGGGACGCATAACGATCGAACGCTGTAACGAATTTATCACGCGATTACACAAGAAATAATAACTTCTTCCGTCTGCTTGATGACTAGCCGGTGATGAAGAGCGTAAAACTGTGATAATAAAAAGTACATTAACACACGGGCGGTTATGGAACAAAGGGGAGAGCGAGAGGGTAAGAACAGATAACTGAGAAATTCAAGCGCGCGCAGCTACGTATTCTAAAGAAATGTACATCAAAGTACCGTTGGGATTCTTCTCCAGGGACGAAGAGTGTGAAAATCCAGAAGTGCTATTCTACAACCCTTGTAAAGGACTCCCTAGAGGTATATAACCGGCTGGCTTCCGCTTTTCTTTATGTCGAGCTGAAATTAACCAGGAATTAACCTGAAATTAACTCGAATCGAATAACCAGCAATTAAGGTATCACATTTTTAGATCATCGGTTCAGGAATACATTCACCGCGGAAATGTTTCGACGAATGCAAAACAGGACAGACAGGAATTAACATTTCAGGGAAAGTCTGATTGCGTGCATCAATTAGACAGCATAATCGAAAGGTATTTCGAAGGATTAGAAGCGAAATCATTTTACGAAATCATTTTCTCATAAAATAATTCATAAAAGCTCGCTGCATCGAGAATCGTTAGCATAATTGAGATATTTATTTTGACAGACATTTTAACAGAATCGATTAGTTAAATCGCAACATGAGCTTTTCGGAGATTACTTTTCGTAAATTTCTTAATTTTAATATCGGAGCGCGCGATCGTGTTCCACCATTATTGATTCAAATTTATGCCGATCGATCGAAGCGAAGCAAATTATCCTTGGACGGAATGTGATTACGATCGGTGATTTCCTAAATATTTTCCCTCTTCCGTCTATATTCGGTTGCCAAGTCGCGACGATTGAGCTATTATTTTCTTGGCGGTATGCCCAACAACTCGCAGTTTTCCACTTCAAGATATAATGGTATCGCCAGGAATATACGTTCAATGTGTAACAATAACAAGATTAAATAATTTCCTTAACTCCTTAATCGTTAATGTGAATAGCCATCATGGAATAGTAAGATTTGAACACATCGATGCATCGTATAAAAATTTCCGGATTAAACGGACATGCGATTCTTCACGCGGAACGATCATTCGATGATGAATCAGCTCGGTCGAGCAACACGAAAAGATGCAGGCAGTGGTTAGCCGCGAATTGGGAATGTCCTTTGCGCAGGTTCGCGTTAACTTTGTTTAAACAGAAAAGAGCGCGGTTTAAAAATTCATAGGAAAACGGTCCGTGTGAGTGCACGAATAGCGCGGCTCTCACCCACCATAAAAGGGATCGCGTGTACCTGCAGGGTGGAAAGCATACCCTCGGCCGTGGGTCACGGTTCATCGTTGATCCGGAAATTGGATCTGCCAATAAACTAGCTGTGCAAATAATTTTTCTTCCTTTTTCTCCTGCACCGGCGTCAATCAGAATCGCTCAGGCCGCGCGCTCACTTTCCGTACGCTGGAAAGCTCGCGCTTTCTCATTCCGCGTTGTCCCTGGAAACAATTTTCTTCTTCTCGTATCGCGATTTCCGCGGTATGAATGGAACAATTCGAGGAGAATGTCAGAAACGACGCGAGGTATGCCCCGCGAAGGTTACATGCCCGCACGTGTTTGCTCTCAAAATAATTCATTAATTACACGCGACTGTATTAGCGCGCTACTTTTAACATACAATGGTTTACACGCGGACACGTAATAATGTTCACGCATCAACTTGTTTATCATCCCCTGCAACAATTGCCAAGGCAGCGAATGAAGATGATAAACGTGAAAGCCCGATCGGGAAACAAACGTCGAAAACTACTCGCGAGAGATTTTTGCAAGCAACGCCGAAAACATTCCACTATGAAAAGTTCTCTATTTGTTTTTACCAATCGTTTTTACTAATTGGCTTAATTTGCAACGGGAGATCAGCGCTTCCCGAGTGATACCGCTAATTACCCGCCATTATAAATTCAGAACCAAGTTTGTCGGGCGGAGGAAGGGGCGGGGAGAGGACGGAGAAAGGAGGAATCATCTAATCAAGAAATGTTCCCTCGGTGTTTTTCTTGCCCGCTGGCGCATTCAATCCTTCTAAGTGTTATAGTTCAAGAAACCCGCTCTTAGTTCAAGAAACTTGTGTCAATAGACAACTCAAAATGAAACGGGCGAAGCGCGAACTCGACTATTAAACGGGACGGAGGAAACCGCGGCGAGCAGCTATAAGCGGGTACAAGAGAAGTAAAGGGCGAGAGGAGGAGACAAGAGGGCAAGCGGGAGGGGTGGCTGAAGAAAAATCGTATCCTCACTTTCTGGTTTTCGCGCCGCGAGACGCGCGAAGGGCTCGAGTCCTCGTTGCGCCGCGTCTGCAATGAATTACTTCTCATAAGACAACTCTTTAGTTCCTGCCGGTCATCCATCTGCCCCCCCCCCCCCCGGACAACCAGCGGGTCACCCCGCGCAAATAACAAATCGTCGCGGTTTTGAAAAGTGCCGCCTCGGCCTGCTCGGTGGAGACGTGTCAAGTGTCAACCGCGGAAAAAGCCGTGGCGCCCGGCAAGCAGGAACGGATGAGGTTCCTGGTCCTTTTGTGGAAGCGTGAAGGGACGGAAAAGGAGACGACGGGAGGGAAGAGATTGAGCTCTTACGCGTCACGTGTCGCACCTTCAACGAATTACATCTCGTAAAGTAACGTTACCGCGCCTCGTTCGCCTTCTCTCGTCCTCTCTCGTGACGTTTCTGGCACTCTCCCTGGCGAGAACGTTTCCTTTATTTTGAGGAAACCCGAGCAATAAGAGAGCCGCAGGAACAAGCCAGGGATGCTCCTGGGTTTTTACGGGAATAGGACCTAAATGCCGCCCGTGCTCCGAACGCTCCCCGTTGTTTCGAAAATAATGAAAAAGAACGTCACTTGCCGCGGGATGCGCGGCGAAATGAAGCATCGATCCGCGAGGAGCGTCATGTATTTTTTGCGATTTAACGCGCGTCGATCCGTTTCCACAAAGCTTTTTCGACAAGAAAGAAAAATTATGAAATAGATTGTCAAAAAAAATCATACGGATGATATGCTAATCGTGCAGTTTTAAGATCGATTAAGAAGTCTTTTTGGAGATGCTTTGCTTGGATCGCTTGGAGAACGTGAATTAGCGTGCAGATAATTAATATTCTGCTATCAAGACTATCGCGAAGAGATTACGCTACAATACGATTAAGTAAAAATGCTAATTATCTCCCTTAGCCAGATACCAACTAAATCGAGTCAAAACAGCGAAACGACATCGGTCAAAGTAGGTGACTGCTTTCGATGAAACGTCTTTCTTTTTTTTTCAGGAAAAATACCTCCTGTGTTCGTTTAAAGCACAGGATGAAATTCCTTCCTACCGCAGAATATTGACCGTCATGTACAATTAAATGGCATTTCGCTGTTCTAGCGATAATTGAAGCATCGTTTGCTTCTATCCGAGTTGACACGTATGAGAAATTACGTTTCGCCTGTCATTATAGCCGAATGACGGATTAGAATGGCCGAATGGAAATAACACTGCGTGCAGAGATGATGACTATTAGTAGCTAAACTATCCTGGGCATAGTCGGGTGTAATTTTGTATCTTCCTTTGTATAATAACGAGTAAATGTACTTCAGTGTTTATTCATGGTGCAAAGGTTGAGTTATAATTTCGTAATTTCCACCATTCCCATCTCCCGCGAAGCAAGAAAACGAATAACGTGATGAGATGACGGGAAAAATTAATTTACGAGATACCCCTCATCACCGTCGCCTAATGTTGCTGTTACTTACGGATCGGCTGAAAAAATGTAGCATTCTCTTTTCTCGCAAAGAAGCGTTACCCACGCTCGCGGATATTATCAAGCGGGTTTTTACATGCGCGAGTCCAGCTCCGTTTACTTCTGTGCGACTGTGCGCACAAAGATGCATTATCAAACGAGATTCGTTAGCGTCTACGCGAGAGAGAAGAGGCCTAAAACAAAAAATTCCCTATTACTTTATCGAGATTCGATTGTAGAACGTTGCGATTTTGCACGCAGAGAGAATTCCTCCATTCGTGTTTTCGAACACGACAGACTAACAAGGCAGCCTCCAATCGAAATTTTTGTTTTCCACCAAAATCCACCGTAATTTTGTAAAATAAAAATCGGAAAACCGATTTGAGATTCATTAGGCGATACATCCCTTTTCCCGATTCTCGTTTCCGATATTTTACGCAAATACGTCAACGAGAATAATCCTCAACATAAGAGATATTTTTGTAGCGCACCGGTAACAATACGATGTTACAAATTCCACATACACACATATGCGCACGCGCGCGCATACATACAGACGCTGCCGTGCTGTAGGATCATTCATCTATGCAAGGGGTGCATTCGAGTTATCGACTCGGAATGACCGCGGATATCCTGCGCGCGAACAAAAATAGCGTACCTGAGTGGAAGCCGCGAGTGGAAAACGCACGTTCATTTGTCTCGAAGGGCGGTCCTTTAATTAAATCGGTGCATTGCTCACCCTTTTGGCAATTTCTACTGATTTGCTTCAGCTCATTGAGATGCGCCGCGTAATATATTGAAACTTGGCCAGACTTCAACGACGAATGATCGGGACGAGGCAGCGGCGTTATAATAGCAACGGTTGCGTCCTCTCGACCCATTTTGGATCGGTGTACGAACAAGGGAGAAAAAGACGAGAAGAGGGAACAGCAGAAAAAGAGAGAACAAGAAAGCGAGAGAGAGGGAGAGGGAGAGAATTTCGATGGAAACAATGCAGGTACCATTCCACGAACGATAAAAACGCATTGAAATATAAAAAAAAAAGGAACGGGAAAAAAAGGAAAAAAGAGGACAGAACGAACTGGCCGGTTCGTTCGAGGACGATTGTGCGAGTGCCGTGAAGCGTTTATATTTCAAATTTTGCAGTGGCATTGCGTGACGTTTCGAAAATACAAAATTCCGACCTCTCGCTCGGTCCCGCGACGCGAAGCTGGGCCTCATTCTTCTTCTCTCGCTCGCCGTCGACAATCCGGCGCGCACTCGCCAAATGTAAATCCATAGAAAAATAATAACATCACGTAAACATCTACTTTATACGTTACACAAGTGAGCGAGCGAGCGAAGCGGGCAGAGAAGAGAGAAAGGACGATACATATGTCCTGCGCATTTGAAGCTGCAACTCTGCGCGAATTCCGCGCACGAAGAATGCATTGTGGCTCGGTTACTATTTAATTAGTGGAAATTTAGGTGGCCCGTACGTTTTCAAAGGAAAATTACGGCAACTATTTAAAATTTCGTGCGAGAACACATTATCTCCTTTCGTCCTTTTCATTTTCATTATTTTCAACGTCACATTTTATCCCCTACTGAAATTAATCCTATCGTTCCGCTCTCTCTCTCTCTCTCTCTCTCTCTCTCTCTCTCTCTCTCTCTCTCTCTATTTTCTCATTACAGATATCATTCGTTAAATAAAATTGGATAAGCCTCTAAAAACAAAGTTTTTCCCCAACAGATATTTTTAAATGTATAATAATTCCGACGTTATTTTATTACAAGCGAGAAATTGAGGAAATTTTTCAGCGTTTACTTCTCGTGGGTTTTGTATTTCTATCACGTTATTATAAAGTAAAAACAAAAAAAGATATTTGTGTTATGTAGATTCTCTTCTCTCTTCTCAAGTCTCCTCTCTCTCTCTCTCTCTCTCTCTCTCTCTCTCTCTCTCTCTCTCTCTCTCTCTCTCTCTGTCTCTATTTTCCAAACATTAAAGCGATATGAGAACAGATTTGCATATCGGGAAATAAGCACCGAAAATGGCTGAAAAGCCTGGAATGCGTCTTGTATTTACGCGGAAGTGGTAATTTGACACTTGGCCACTCAGTGCCATGTTGATGCTGCAAAGGTAGACGGTAGGAGAGAAATATCTCTCGCAGATTCTAAAATCTAAACATATTCTCCGTGAGAACGAGCGGAAGGGGTGTAAGTGAGGATGAAAACGAAGACTTCTCAACGGGCCGCGTTATACGTTTCTCACGTTTCTGATGACTCAGTCGCAGCGTCTCTCGACTAAAATAGCAAGGCTAACTGCATAATAAACACAATGTAGCACGTTGGATGGCACTCTCGTCTTCTCGCAATTTTAAAGATGACTGAGACAGAAGTTACGCTGAAGATATTAATCTTATTAAAAATTCTTATACAGCTTGGATTAACGAATATTTCTAATCATACTTTAGCTGTTTTAATTTATAGCAGATATCTGAATTAATTTCTCATTCTCTCTCTTTCTTTCCCTCTCTTTTTCTGTCTCTCTTGGATTTTATATTTATAAATTCCGTATATTTAAAAAATATGTAAATGTTTAATATAATATAATATATATATAATCTTCGAGTTTCAGAAGATCCTAGATAGAGATACTGATATAACTTGTTTCTTATGTGTGTAATATTATCTCGTTATTAAATTATTTTAAAAAAATTTCATTAGAGAACTGTAGAAATATATCCTGATTAAAAATTCGAAAAGTTTATCCGGATTTCCGATTACAATTGTAAGAAAGCATAAATATAAAAGAAAGAAAGAGAGAGCGAGAGAGAGAGAGAGAGAGAGAGAGAGAGAGAAAGAGAGAGAGAGGGAAGATACCAAATATTTCTTAAAACGATACGCCAGAAATTCGAGGAATGCCAAGCAATTTTCGCGCGATATTATTCCTGAATAAATGGTTAACGTAGCGCTGTTGAACGTAAATGAAAAATCAGCTAGATAAAGTGAAATCGTAGATACGACATCAAGCGTATCAGATAGAGAACAAGTTATGACAACTCAATCATGATCATAAAACGATCGTAAAATAAATCTAACATGTGATAATAAAAGAGAATAAGCTTCATGTTCAGAAACGTACTGACCATTATCTCGGATTCCATGGATTCTATGTATTTTCAATTAATCTTTCAATTATTAGCCCCGGAATGTAAACTAACGGAATGTCTCCAACTTGCCACTTGGAAAAAGCTCGCCGCCATGAAAATTTACGCGCGCAATCAATAGTACTTCATTGGGATTTTAGTCTGATTGGAAATACAATAGTGAATGACGTTGATCCGATCGGGCCGTGACATTAAGCTCTGTCCTCAATTCCATGTGCAAATGAATGCAAATACGAAGGAAGCGAGCACGTCTGGCCGGAACTGCGCTGGACTTTGTCCTATCTCGAAAATACAGAGGCCAACTTCGATAGTTAGAAATGTCAAGGACGTCTCGAGACGAAATCTTGAATTGGCTTATGCCGAAGCTTCCGCTATACGGGTTTCCGGGGTCAATGACACGTAATCACAAATTACTTTTGACAAGTTCAAAGAGATTTCTCCAAATGAAGATGTGACAAAAAGCTCGATCTTAAGGATATCCTAAATTTATGAAAAGTTTTCGTCCATATAGCTGATGGAAAATATGATGCTTTTAGAACGTTTCAAAGTTATGCAAAATAAATAGCGTAATATTGCCGATGTTTTCAATGGAAATACGAACTCGTCGTTTATTGCATTCTCGTCATTATTCGAGCCATCGGAAACTATGATCGTGAGATGAAACATGGTGACGTAAGAAAAACAGTCCGATAAAAACGTGCGAGGCAATATCAAGGCTTCGATATGAATTATATGATGTTTACTCACATTATCTCGTACTATTCGCACATTCTGAATCTTGCTTCCTGTATATAATGCTAGTGGTTTTTCAATTGTGCATTTTTCAGGGAGAAGCCTTCAAAATATTAAATTGAAATGCAAGAAAAGATGGAAAAGGAGTAAGAAATGATATTAATTTGGAAAAAATTCTCATGTGATTAGAGATCTATACTGTATGAAGGGAATTTACTTCTTCGCACAAAAGACATTTCAGTGTATGAACAATTTCGATACTTGATGATTATGTTAAATAAAAGATATTTATGCTTTTAAATCTGGGATGTACATTTACATTTTCAAGCGTCATCACAAAATAATTCTCTTTTATAGCATTGCTTTGGTAGAGATACGAGATATCGTCGATACCAAAGCGTGTGCATCGCCACGAATCGTCGCCACGATTGTATTATTGCCACTCATAAAATGTCGATACCAAAGCATGTACTTTGCAGATATAAAACAACGCGCGAACTGTCGCGGACGGGAAAGCATAACATGAAAGTTTTACTTTACTTCTCGCCTGCGCGGGCCCTGCCGCTTTCCCATCTTGTATTCCCGACACGTTGCTTCAAAGGGGGGTTAGCACCTCTTGACTGGACTATTAAACCCCTCCTGACATTACAAAACTGTCAACCCTTCTCCCACCTCCCCGTTCATCAGACGGGGACGTCCACCTTTTTTTCTGATGTGACGACCCCAGAGACGCGCAGCGCGGAAGGGCGAATCGCTCGTTAATGTCATAAGATCATTATCTCGTCGCTTTAATGATCTCGAGCAGTTACATTCGCAGAGAACGACATCGCTGTCGCCTTAGTTGGTCGTCGAATGGAACTCTTCGTTAAAAATCGTCCGTACATTGTTAAAAATTTATGCGGGAAAGAGTATCTTGGAGACAAGACGAGATTAGAACGGATGCCTGTTTATTCATTGGTTGAAATGTTAAGGAATTAAATTTTACTGAATTTTACATTTCAGAATTATACTTGCGATAAGAATAATATCTCGTTTTGTGATATAATTGCATTGCGTATTTAAGAAATTAAGACGCAAGAGATTTCCTTCGCAGTCGCTTCGCACTACCAAAATTCATCAAGATCAAAGGACCGAGATTTTCAATATTTCTTCACGAAATATACATGAGAAATGATATCAACAAGCCGGTGTATAATATTATGTGATATTTGCTATGTATATGTGCGAGATTCAATCAAGAACTGCGCTCGATGTCATCGCGCGCGAGTCCTCTACACACGCAAAATCACATCAGCGAAGATAGACCAGCTGAGAAGATCTTTTGATCATTGTCGTTACCGATAATACGATTAATGACATCTGCAAAGCAGATGTAAAAGAGAACGCAGCCCGTGATCAAGATAAACGAAGCTCGGCTCCATTATCGCTTTAATTGTTTAATCGCACCCTGCCAATTATATGAGCGCTTGTCGTTCGTGTTCAACGATTTTCTCAGTGTGTACCTGGGCAAAAGTCGCGGTGAACATTTCAGATGCAATTATCACCGGCAAGTCGCAGAGGGTCGCAATAATTTGCAGCGCGTTGCATTCTAATCGATGCGTTTGGCGGAAAGTTGACGGATCACTGCGGCATCAGATATATTTACGCTGGCCATCGTGTTTGTTTATATTGACTTACGTGTATAACCATCATTAATAAATGGACAGCGCGATAAGCCTGTGGACAATATTCCTGTGATAATACGCGGCTTTATTGTGGCGTGCGCGCCACGATATAAAGGCGATCGCGTAACAAACGCATAAAGCAAATCAGCGGCATACGATGATTATAAAAATGTATTCCATTGTATCAGGCGAAACATAGTTCCATTAAGTAAGCGATTACCTTGTACAGTAATTCAATCAATTGCTCGTATTGCAGTTACATTTATGCGCGATATTCATACGCGATCGTGTCAATCCGTAAATACGTGTATCCGTATATATGTGTATGTATTAATCTGTAACAATATCTTTTATACAGCGCAAACCGTTTTCCAGTAATCCGTATTTACATCTCAATGCACGTGAAATCGAGATGTCTGCTAAGAAACATACAACGAGAAATGGCCGAATGAAACCGTCGAATCGATCATATATTTTCATCGCCTATCATTTGCATCGCGTCCTTGCGATCGTTTCGTGCCGCGTGTTCGATTTTATTCCTTCTTCGTTGGCACAGGTTTACTCGTTATCAACGAGATTCGATCCGACTATCCGCTCCTCAATCTCTTTTTCACTTTCACATCGTGACAGTCTGCGCGATCCATAAAACCGTCATATCGGCCCGATATGACGGTGTATTTCTTATGGATCATCCTTTTTGTTCGAGGTATGGACAACTCGCGCGTATGAATATACATGCTCACATTTTGTCCCACAATTCGCACGCTTCATGTGAACGAAACTTTTTATTGGAAAATATCAGATATGGATTAATGATATGTAGCGACATCGCGCAAGTTCCTTTCCTTCGGAATTTCATTCTCCAAGGAAATAGAAAGCAAACTTGCAATTTCACTCTTGATCGATACGAGATACCTCTCTCGCGTAATACGCGATAAGTCTACATGCTTGAAACAAGATATTATTGTATAGCAAAAAGGTTCTGTGGTTCAACCTAATTCTGGTAGATTCTTCAAAAACGGGCGTATTAATTATAACAATGCAAATTCGATAATCCGGTATCTTTGATCTATAACGATGTTTGACGTACATCCGTGATCAAATCGATTGCTCTTGTCACCCAATTGGCATGACAGTATTTTTCCGGCTTTCCTGCATGGGTCTCCAATCAAACAATTCTCGTATGCGAGCCGGCCATTGTTTTCGAAATTTTTGTGCCGCTTTTAACGAGTGGCCAGTTAGACCAACAGATAAAACAGAAGCACATACGCGGATGAGCTTAATAAAACTAATGATTTACGGAGACGGGTTTTCTCACCTATTTTCATTTTCGCTTAGCAGCATTTAATTAAGATCAATAGAATTGTACGTGTATTTATAACAGGCTAGATCTCTCGCTAAATCTCTCAAGGCTTGATTAGATTTTGAACGAAAAGCCATCAGGAATACTCGTGCTTTCACTTACTTGCGAGGAATCACTTGAATCTTCACACTTCTACATAGATATTGTAAAAGATGGAGTGACTTACCTGAAACGTAAGAAACGAATAACGAGGTCAAATTATACAATTAATAAGCATAAAGGGAAAGATCGTTACGTAAATAAATAAATTATTTATTTCACTCTGTTATTAATAATACCGACTGAAGTCAGATCGCGTAGCTGCCTATTTGTGCTTAAAGAACACGAATACGTAAAGCAAATTCTCTTATTATTCTTATTCTCTTATTCTCACGCAATATACTTAACACTGAGATCTAATCGCGTTGCCCAGCCGGCTATTCATCCGATTTATCCCCGTAATCATAGCGCCGAGATATGCAAATAGCACGATACTTGATCTTTTTATTAACGTAATGCGCGCGGGCATCATGCCATTTCTGCGAATTGCCATTTTCTGAGTAAAACGATAGGCTTTTCCCTTTCTATCGGGCAAGCACCGGATTTGCACGGTATTGTCATATCCAATTCGCGTGTCTGTCGGTCGTGAAGGAGCTCAATCCGCCTATGGGAGTGCGCTCGACGTCTCGTCGCAAGCGTGGCGACTACGCGGGATGGCAAAATTAGGGGACTAAGGCACCAATCGCAGATTTTTATAGCCTCATCCATTCGCCGTATCGCGAAAGCACCCGAAGACTAATTTGTGGTTTCTCGAATTGCGTGCCGGCGAGCTGTCTCGGCGAGGGCGAGCATTCTTCATGCTGCAGCCGGATTTAAAGCGACAGATCTTCCGGCAGTCTTAAAACCAGGAGCGCTCGCCCCGGTAACGCTACGGAATCTCCATGCAAACGAGTAATGCTAGTAAATCCGAAAATCCACGAAAGCAGGGAGCTTGCGAGGAGAAAGCCGTAAGCGCGAAAGTCCGCGCATGAGAAAGATTCCGTTCAACGGAGAGCAACAGACTCGAAAGATCCGAGCATGACGGAATCGGGAACGCAAAGAAATTCCATGGAAAATAACCTGAAAAACATGCGGAATGATGACTACCTCGAATTTTCGCTAAACAACGATCGGACGACCGGCAATCTTTTTAATCCAAAATTCCCGAGTCTCGAGATGGGGAATCAGAATCAGTTCGATAAACAAACAAGGCTCTGACAAACGATAACCCTATCGCGGCACTCGACGCTAGATAGCCCGGGCGATTTTTAATTAACGCGTGACTGAAAACGGCAAGGACTTGTAACACAATATCCGCTAATGCTCCAAGTATCGCCTCATCGCCGAAGAGCCATAGAGAACCGAGAACGGAGCAGGGCTACAGCGAGCGATAATGACAAACAGGATGAAAGGCAGGGGCGAAGGATCGCAGGACATCGCGTGCTTTCAGGGTGCCGAGGGTGAGGAAGAATGGAAGGTGCGGACAATGTGGCGTATATCTGCGACGCCGAGTCTCTGAAAGAGGATCAGGGGGAAGAGTGCGGTCGTGTTCTCTTGCTCTTGTTCTTCGCCTCGCTTCGCCTCGCCTGGTTCACGCTTGCCGTTTCCCTATGTCGTACACCCCCCGTCCTGGTCCCCGCCTCCCCATCGTCACTGGATTCCTCACGGAGGCTTTGTTACGTTATTTATTCGTTTAATTAACTCTCCATCCTTCCAGTAAGCCTGCCCCCGCACGTCCTCTCTGCAGATTTTAACACCGGCGAGACACGCTACACCGACTGCCAGGATTAAATTCGTTCGCGATTCATTTGTGACGTCGCGAACGGTAGCAGGACGAAAATCGCGCGCTCGCTCATTCGAATGCCTATTGATTTATTAAAAACCTGCAATCGTGCGACGACGACGGCACGGCCTGAGGCCGTAACTCTCGTGGCAATTTCTGCCCCGCTTTTTTGCCAGATCCCTCGCACCGCTTCTCTCTTCGTTAACAGATGAGATGCGGTGCCAAGCGACAACGTTCACTTCAAGTACGCCGGTACTTTTAATCCCTGTCCTCCGTTGACATCGCTCGATGCGTTTCCCCTTAAATCCCACGCTCATATTTCGAAGCGATCATAACGTCGAACCGTACTTCACGTTGTCGAGCGATCTGAATTGCCATCGATCTGACGGAGAATCTTTCGCCGCGATGAAATCGGCGCGGCCAGCATTTTTTCTCTTTCGTCCTTTTGCCGCGTCGTTGACGCCAGAGGTGACGATTAAACAACCGAGGTAAACAACCGCCCAATAACATGCTAATGCGAACGGGTTCCCAGATTGAGCGTAGGTGGAGTCGATAGGGCAGGAGTCGAAGGGGCCCGGTGGGGGTCGGCAGGGGAAAATCGAAGGTGGAATTTGATAGCAGCGCGGTCTGCTGCGACCCAACCGCGTTATTAGCCCATCGAATAAATTTTACGCCGATACTCCTCCCGTGCGTCACCGGTTACGGACTGGCGTGTGATATTTCAAGGAATATCGCTACCCACTTGGCAGATATTGATTCCGTGTTATTGAATATCGGGTATACATGCCGATGCGAATGTGTGCATTTTGATAAGCATGGAGCGCGGACGGTTAAAGATCTGGAAACTTTCACTTCGATTCTCATTCATCCGTGCCGTGCAAAGGAGTAGCGGCCACTTCTGGTCGAGACGCAACGTCTCGTTCGAGTTGGAATTCGTCGTATCTGCGACGTATTATCGTGAAATCTGCTACAATGATTTCGCAAAGGACGTCGAGTAAGATGGAAGCGAATCGAAGCGGTCTGATAGCTTTATGAAATACTTTCTAACTAGATTACGGCCGTTCCTTTACGTTTCTCATCGAATCAACCGATACACAGTAAGACACCTGGCAGTTAAGGAAAATGAAAAATTACTTCGTAACTTAGTTTTCGCTAAGTGGTCGGAGTGGACTTTCGTGTAGCTGTTTTCTATAGGAAGATGGATCTAAAACAAAAGAATAAGTTCTAGGCAATACCGAAGCATAAAGCGCTCCTCTCTACCGTCCGCTACTTATTCCGCGCGAGAAGAACGAACGAGGGGATTCGCCTTTATTTTATCCTGTAATTTTGAGTAGAGGAAAATTTCTCCCAAAAATTTTTCCCCCGTGCAAATGGAGCGCTTTTTGCGCAACGTCGATAGAAAAATTAAATATGCAAGTGCAATATGTGTATAATAAATTTCGTAATTTGCGTTACGGGCGAAATCGATTTCTTCGTAATCACGTTAACCGTAACATTTTCCGGGACGCAGCCTGATAAATAATATATGGCAAACATATAATCGGAAAATATTATTCGTATGAACCGATTATTCACGATTACGTTAATGCGTTATATCATTACAAGGACACGAATAGCTGGATAGGTCGGAAAGCTTGGAACCCGATCGATCATTCTCGTGTTACGTGGGCATATCGCTAATCGAGATAAATTACGTGATAGTCATTATCATCGGACCTCGTTTAACTCGAGGGGCGATATTTTGGGAAATGTTCGTTTCGAATAAAACTCGCGAATGTACTTTCGATAATTTGATGCAAAAATAAATTGCATTGCACGCGTCACGATAAATGATGAACAATACGCGAAGTTTGGCAGATCGATATGCGCGCAGTCGAGAATCCACGAATGTCCTTCCAGCCATCAAGCAGGAAATGGCAGATGATTATATTTCCAGATATGAAATGGCAGAGGAAGACATTCTCGAATATTGAAATTTCGATAATCAAAGAACAGTTTACGATACTTAGCGAATCGATGTACACGTTCAGTAAAATCGCGTAACAGCAATTCGAATCGCACATAAACTCGAATCCACAAGACGAACGCACAAGATTAAATCATTGTTCCTCGAAGTCGTTCGATCTCGAGGAACAACACCGAAAAGCTGTCAATCGATCCTCGCTGGCAGGACATTGACTCGGAAATGCAGTTTCGGTCACTCGGATTCGCTCGCTACAACAACAATCGAGGAATTAAATCCGGACGCGGATTGAGCGTGGCCCAATTTCAGCTCGGACGGACCGGCTCTCTGCACAGGCTTGAGGCTTGAAGTAGACGATAAGAATCCTTCCATGCGAGTGGGTATTATTCCTAAATGGAAAAGAGCTGGGCGAACCGCGAGCCGATCGATCGCGCGGAATCGCGTGTCCCGGGAATCAAGTTCAAGCACTCTCGACTCGGTTTAATAGGCGGCCTGGTTGCCGAACTCGCGATGCAACGGTATCGCCAAACGACGATGCCGAAGTGACTCTTTCTCTCTCTCTCTCTCTCTCTCTCTCTCTCTCTCTCTCTCTCTCTCTTCCTCTCTTGTCAGCTCCAATGTGCGTTCGCCCCGCGAGATGAACCCGTGATGCAACACGCGCTCCCTTTCTCTCCCTCCCCTTCTGTAGTCTCGCGATAATTGTTCGCGGAGGTCAAGGGCTCGAGCCGCGGGAATAATTTACGAGTACTACGACCGCGGGTATTGTGCAAGCCTGTTTGCTTTAATTTTACACGAGAGATCGATAGTACATGTCAGCACGTGTTTACGGCGCGATACGACCACGTACGCGCGCCATTCTCCCGACGTACGTTACATATGCCCTTATCCTTTATTCATACGGCTCCCGTAGCGTGTAAAGTTCTAATCGTCAAAGGGAAACGGGCACGCGGGCGGAGGCGGCAGAGGCCGCTTTTCCGATACGATGAAACGCCGCTCGGCGTTGCGCGACATCGAGGGGAGGCCGAGACAATAAAATCGCGCTGAAACGCCTCACTTCGCGAACGTGCCGGTCGTCCTTATCTCATTACGCGTGATTCACTGGGTAGCGGGTCTTATCGGAGGCATTGTTGCAAACTCGGAACCAACACCTTCGGCAACGTCCGTGGACGACATAGTAGGAACAATCTTTCACTTCCGTCACAAATGCGGCGCGCGCGCGCGCAATTGATCAAGCGCGGCGATCGCGGCAGAATGCGGATATCCCATAAAAATCCTTCTCGCCGATAAAAAAGGGAAAATGATTGAAAAGGATCACGTTAAAAGCCCAATAAATTCCGCACACCGTTTCATATCCCCCCACGAAGAAGAATCGTATCGAATTTCACACGCTGTCCTTACGCGCCGGATGTAATTTTCGGCATCAGCTCCCGCGGAACTCGCGCGCCTCTCGATTCGCCAATTTTTCCGCGGCAATTGATTATTGTGCATCGTATTGCGGACGAGCCAGCGCGCTGTCATTTATGCGCGGCTAATTGTGTCTCTCGCGCACAGCAGAGCTTCCGTTTCCCTCGGTACATGGGAAGATAGCAGCCATTGATACCCGATATCTGGCGATGCGGGGAGTCCGCTGGGGTGAGCGTCGATTATAGCAACCCTTTTACAAAGAGACTCCTTGTTCGTTTGCAAAGGACCGCCGCCGTAAACAACAACGCCTGGGAACGCGAGACGCGGTAGTTGCCGACGACGGAGACGGGAAGTAGGTCGCTAGGACGAGCAACTTTTCCTTTCAACCCGCTGCAAACCTTGCGCGAGCGCGTTTCGCTATTCGAGCAGATCCCCAGCACGAGCGCGCCTCGTATCCATGCTCGATGATAAATCGAACCGCGGCGAATGCAAAATGCGATGGCACTGACTCGCTGTTGCAACAATCGAATTCACGTAGCGTGGTGTAGCGAATTTACGCTTTGTCGTCTGCAAGTTTGCCGATGCGGTATCGCGTTTACCGCGTAAATAGAATGCGCCAACACACGATTAGCGGGCGCGCTTGCGATCGATGGAAATTATATAAAAAGCTAGAAAGATCTCGATAAGTCTTGCTAGATATGGCGAATTTAAATCGTGCATTCGAGCGAAATTCAAAGATCGCGGTAATGTGAATAATAACGACAAATGATGAAAATAACTTTGTATTATAACATAATGATGCCCTTCGAATGATATGACAACTATTATAATAAACTCTGATTGATTTCGTTTCACGATAATGTTCCATGAATCATGAAA
This sequence comes from Eciton burchellii, assembly GCA_020341155.1. Classification (NCBI taxonomy): domain Eukaryota; kingdom Metazoa; phylum Arthropoda; class Insecta; order Hymenoptera; family Formicidae; genus Eciton; species Eciton burchellii. The sequence continues at coordinate 1,952,888 of JAHMML010000002.1, forward strand.
GATTCCGTGTAATGTGGCAAATATTATCGCTGCGAAATTATTCTGTTGTTCCATTCCTTCGCTTCATTATGCCACTTGGCTCTGTCATGTGTCGCCAACAGAAAAATATTTATAGAACCATTAAGCGTTGCATAATCCATTTTGCATCACCGATGTGTCATCGTCGCATATAGTGGTCCAATGACGAGCAGGCGACAGTTTTAATTAAAATTTAATTAGCGTTGCGTAACAAAACGTTTGTAACAGGGCACGTCATATAATTTCGTTCCTATATAATTAATGAAAGTATTTATTTTCTCTTTAGCGTACGCACAAACACACGCGATAACTAACACACCTGATACGGAATATTGGAAGATAATAAGACTCGATCGACCAGCTTGAGATTTCTTACGACGGATGTAAGATTTTATTTTATTTGTAACGTACACACAAATGTAACTCCGAAGATATCCATTATTTTGAACATTGCACATTCTCGTAAAAATTTGGAAAAGACTTCAAATAAATTCTATACACTTGTACGAATACACATCTGACAATCTCATCGTCAATAAACTAGTCAATAAACCTCACTTCTACGTGAGGAACGTACGTGAGGATCGATATTTGATAACTGAGCGATCTTCATGATAAACCGAAACGAAGATTGGGATTGGGCTCGGTCTCACGCGATAACGACGATAACGAGGATGATGGCAAGTTAGAGCGTGGTCGGAAATATCTTACTCGTATTACCACGCCGCAACCAAGAACCTACGCGCTTAGTTCGCGTTCCCTTCATAGATTCGGTAGACCGCATCGTTGCACCCTAGCGCCCAATTTCTTCCCCAGTCCGCACCCTTATTTCATATTTTGTGATCCACTGTTGGCCTTGCGTGATCCGATATGGCATTCCGAATGAGAGGGCAAAGGGAGGCTGAAAAGATTATCGGATGTTAAACGTGCGGAATCACCTCGCGGAAGCTCGCGGATTAACGAAGGTAACGGCTCTGTTATCCGTTTAAGTGGGTTCCTTGATAAAATTTTGGATTTGATCGCATCGAGGACGATGCGATAAAGGAATTCACGATGAATGAACATCCGATGTGGCATGAGCACTGGGCTGGGAGGACACAGCTTGTCGCCGAAAACGATGAGCAGTGGATGTAGCAGAAAGTTACGCGAAACTCAAACCTTGACTTTGCAAACTGTGTACTCATTAAGCGGCGTTACTTTAATATTGATCCTGCCATCGATTTCAAACTCTTGCCATGAATTATCCCACGAACGATCTGCCAATGTGTCGCTGAAGACACTTAAAATTGCGCCGGTGTAAAAAGAAATTCAAGATCCCATTAATCATCTCTAATCGCCAACTGCGTCATCGTCCGCAAAACAACCTGCGGATCAAGTATCGTGCGTCCAACATGTTCTTTCATTCCACGGGAATGATGAGAAGCAACAACAGGTTACTCCGGAGATCAATCCCGATCTAAATCCCGTGGAAGCGGCTGTGCCGCCATTAAATTCACTTCAAGAGAATTCTGTTAGCTCACTGCGGAAACCGTAACCGTACATTTTCTGGCCCGCCAATCGCGTTCTTACGTCCCCAACGCTCGAACGTGCCGTTCGCATGACGGAGACGAAGGAAAAAGGAACGGGGAAAAGCTGCAAGACAATGCCGTCAGCTCGAAAAGAGAAGGAATAGTTGGAGCGTGTCGGATATTATTGTCGTCGTCGTCGTCGTCGTCGTCGTCGTCGTCGTCGTCATGTGTAAGCGGTGTGAGGAGCTGCGGGAGTTTGGTCCGGAAAGAAGGAGGATGAGAGACAGACACATCGCGGGGAAGAGTCGTCGGCACATGCACCGCGACGACGACGGCGACAACGACGATACAATTTGGAGCTTTGCACCGGAGGCATGTGACAATATCACGGCTATGTGCTACGTGCTCCATGGGCGACGCATGGCATGGGAACTGCTTACGCCTACGTGGAGAACGCAGAGCGCGCGAGTGGGACACCGGCGTCTGCACACGTGCCAAGGTGGAAGGGTGAGCGAAGGGTCTGTGCAGGGCCGGGGGTTCCTAGGGGAAAGGACACGCGGGACAGCGTGTCCCGAAGTGGTAGGCGCGTGCTCCGCGGGATTTTCTGTATTTGGATTTGTCGGATTTGTCAGGTCTCTCAGGCGACGCCGTCCTTTCTTTCTCGGGCTGTTACCGGCGCACGAGGTCGGCTCCTTTCTTCCTCCATTTGCTCCTCTATCCTGGGATCTTTATGACCCTCGCTCCTAAGAGCGCGTGCCGCTCGGGCACTTTTGAAAGGATTTAGCGAAATTTTCCTGCCGAGCTTCTGCCAGAGCAAGCGACGAATGCGAGCTCATGATGTAAGGAAGTGGTACGATGTTGATAATAATGGCTACTTTAACGAACAATTTGTTAACGTGTCGATAAATTTTGATATATTGCATACACTGGAAGATTCCTCATCGGACAATTGATACGCTCATTTTTATTTATGCGAAGAGGATTCTTATGTAAGACGTATGTTTATGTAAGAAAGGATTTATACAAGAGATGTCAGATATGTTATTTACGATTATTTACGAACTACATTTTCGTTTATGACTCCATAGAGATCAGGCATTGGTCATTCTATTTTATCGGACCTTTGACTTTCAGACACGTATTATCCGCTCCATCTTATCGCTGCTATCGGCGGTACAATCGCGCTTACCGCTAAAACGTTTGTCAGCGTGGGAGATACTGAAGTACCGATGTCACAATAGTGCCGCGGATTCTCCCGCGTTGGATATCTTGATTTCTGTCAATGGCTTCGATAAATCTTCTTTCCGCAGGGAATTGCACCGTTATACTTTGGCGCGGATTTTAAGTGTTTCCCGTTTCTGCTTTCGACAGCGACAACGACAATCGTACGCGCTCACGATTCCGCAAAAGCGCGGAGAGGTGCTCGGATGCTTTGCGTCCGACGCTTCATCGATACGGATTTAATTTTCGTGAAAGCGAACGCGAGCACGCGAGCTGTCCGAATAGCCCGGCTACGAAGACAGAATACGAGGTTCTACGGCCGGGAGTACGTGACCAGATATGACAAGCCGAAGATAGAAAAATGATCTATCGGCCAAGTTCGCCGGGGCAGCCGCCGATAGAAAGATGGATGGCGCGGTAATGCTGTTTGCAGAGAGTTCCAATTCTTGTCGGATAATATAATTCCCAATCTCGCAACGAGCGGCTCCGCGGATTAACGGCACGCGGGAAGAGATTCGCGTATTGGGATGCGACAGGGATATGATCGATGAATGTCACTAACGAATCACAAGGGCGATACATTTTCACGCAGGACGCTATACGCCATGCGGCTTTACGTAAACTGAAAAACCGAGCGACAGTTACCATTAAATTGATAATGTTTGCGAGAGACAAATCGAAGCGAACCGCTTTCTGTTCCGCCAACTGCAAAATCTCCAAACGTACTTGGATCATATTTATTTTGTAACTTTCTTCAAAGGATGTTCAATTCGGCCGCTTCGGAGAGAACGGGTAATTAAATTACGCGTTGTATATAAGAAGAAAAGAAGAAGGGCGAAGTAAAGAAAAGAAGAAAAGAAAATGCGAACGATGATTTTTGCGATAATAATTTTTAAAAACGCGTGGATGATTAGCCGCGAAGAAACGCTACGCAAAATATGTAACTCTGATACGAGCTATGAGATACGAAAACATTCATCTCCCCTCTTCCTCTCTCTCTCTCTCTCTCTCTCTCTCTCTCTCTCTCTCTCTCTCTCTTTCTCTCTCTTTCAGTGAGACTAAAATGGCGGTGCATGAGAGCTGATAAGAATTATTATCAACGTGCGTCTAGATACGGTACGATAATGCGACAAGTACGCCACGTATGAGAACGCGACTGCCAACTTGCTTGGAGGCAATAAATATTTATGTAATTCGCAGCGAGTAAACCGCGCGGGTTACCCTGATCGAGCTCTGAGGCGAGCAGATAGGAATCGTTCCTGTCGGCAAGTAGAAATTAATTTCTACATATCTCCAACGCGGGACAGAGCATTCGAATCTAGATAAAGGGATCTCCGCGCCGCGATCTTTAGGGCCCGCGGCGACCCTTTTGTTGAACGAATTCCTCCCTGGGGCCACACATATCACTTGAGCCCTACAATTGTCAGGGAAACTGGTATGCTCTTGTAAACTCGCTCTTGTAACGATTTGGCTGGCAATGGTCTCGCTCGGTTTGGAAACGTAAATACTTTGCGAAGTAAACAATGATCAAGGCACAATTGTTTATAGTTTAATGCCACATTATGCATCTATTAAATCATCTATTAAAGCAAATGATGCAGCCAAACTGCTCATAATGTGATAATACATCGTAGATAGAGCCATAAATAATACGCGTCATATGGCAGTATCGGTTCGTATTTACATGGCGTAAAATTAAAATCAACAGCATATGTCGCGCGCCCGTCGATATATCATTTATTTTATGTCATCGGTATTATGCGTGACAATATGCTTTCTATTTAGCGATGCCATATTACGAGATTTATCGGCAACGAACGTCGGGTAATTATATGTATATATATATATATATATATCTTTTTTTTTAAATTCATCTCCGCGAGGATCAATCATTTACGCGTCAGGCTCCTTCGATTATTTGTAATTTACCTTTATTCCGCGTATAATGTCGCGACGAGATACGAACAGAAAATTGAACTTTACAAAAATGCAAAGGGTACAATGCATCATTCGCACACGATTCGACAAGACAGAGCCATAAGAGATATCTATTAACACGCGGTGGCGGTACCTTAACCGTCGCCTTTCCATTTATGCCCTTCGGAAACGCTGCATGAATTATTTACGAACGTTTTCTCCCGCGAAACGAAATGTCTGATAGATGGACATTTCCGATCGCTTCTTTTTTTTTCAGGCAAAGACCCTTCGGATCGATAGCTCACCGTTCGCCGAGCGCCTGATACCGAGCGGAAATGGTTTGTTCTTAATTCAATCGAATTCTTCTTATTTCCCTCGCCACACCTGGAACTACCCCGCTGCCCTCCTCGCCCCTGAATTCCGCTGCTCGATTCGCGCACGTGTTACATAAGACAGGTACATATATTTTAGCGACATCCACTCTCTGCGGGGTGTAGATGAAGAAGAGTCAGGGTGATGAGCAGCGAAGGTGAAGGATGGTCGTAAGGTCGTACCGAAGACCGAGGGAGAAGTCCTGGTCCACCCCCCCCCTCTCCCACCCCGCATCGGGGAATGCCAGTGAGTTATTTTAGGCCCTCGCTGCCGTCCCCCTGCGCCTCCCATTCTATGGCACGTTTACGCGGAGTAACGAAATAATGAAGAAGCGGCGCCCTTTGCCGCCGCGACAACACCCGCGGCCCCCCGCGGGGGTCTTTTCCCCTTCCCCCTCCTCGTCGTTGATTCCCGAGGATGGAAAAAAAGAATCTCCTCTCTTCGCGAATTCTCTCGCTATCCCTCGCGTCCCTCTTGTTCCCCTCTCTTGATCCCGTTTCTTCTCTCCTGCCGTCTTTCTCATTCCCTTTTATGATTCTTGAAAGAGATACCGGAACACGCGCTGGAGGGAAGCCTTTACGATGATGAAGAGCATCGTGACATTCTCCGCGCATAAATACTTTTTCCATTAGAAGGGGACATAGAGTAGAAAACATGAACCCTTGTTCTAGGAGCGCTTCTCTCTTTGTCCTCGTAAACAATCCTTTTGACATTTTCCGCGCTTATGAAAAAGTTATCCAAGACGACGCAAGCAAGCATTTTCGAGCACTTGCCGTCTCGCTGAGGGCTGACAAGACGTAATTAGCAGAACCGAATTTCCATGCGCTGTTTACTTAAAACGTCTCGCGTCTGTACGATCAAGGCGTTTTCCGGGTTTCTTGGCTCAATAAAAAAAAAAAAGAAACAGCCTCGAAGTTCGTAATGTTTCTTATATTATGTCCCTAATGTCATTCTCCTTCCCAATGCTCGATTTTTCCGTTATCCGTTGTTATTCCGTATTTTTCCGTCTCTCGATATTTCCGGACACTCGTATCGGACACTATCGCGGGATAGTTTTCCTATTACGTCGATAAGTGTCTCATTCGAGGTTTCCGCGAACCATGAGATTATGGAAAAAGAAGTGGATCAGCGTTAAATTACAATTTCCGGTTCACGAATTCCGCCATCACGAATCGGAGAAAAGTTTTAAGAGTCAATTACTCGAAGCATCTTCTGAGCATCTGCCGGAGATGATAATGTCCGTAATAGAATTTTCGCAGTTTTCCCGAGGACATTGCTATTTCAATGTTTGAACGGAGACTCGATCAGTTATTAAACAATCCAAGATCCCCGCTCGCAACGCGGAATCTCTATGGGCGTCGTTAGTCGCAATGTTAGTCGCGACGTAGCGGATGTGCGCGAGCGGATCTTGGACAATGTAGACGGAGTTTCGCCGAAAGAGTTAGTTAATTAATCATAGGACTGCACTACATCCAACTGCTATCCAGATTAACAGCGGAATCCTAAATACACCGCGCGCTTGCCTTGTATTTACGGACGGGATGTGTTAACTAACAAGTACCAGACGCAAAAGCGACGTTACTGCGCTGCGGCCTCGTTACGCTATCAGCATAGAGACAGAGAAACAAAAAGCTTTAGATGCCCGCGGTTAACGTTAATCGATGTTAACCGCGGGCCGCCTCTTGAATATGTTAATTAACGCGGAAATGAAACAACACGGAGTTATACGAGCGATACACCTGAGTCGGTACAATGTAAACAAAACACTTTGGCAGACGCGAACGGTGAGATTTATCCATCCGACGTAACGTGCGAATTCCTGCATTAGGCCTGGGCCGTAAGCCGTTATCAGCGTGAAATGAGCAATCGCAACACGGGCGACCTACTTCGAACTTGGTCGGTGATTATTGGCAGCAGATTGTGAGCAAACATCGTTCCGTTATTGCGGCTAACGATTCGCCTCATCCGTTGGCACGCGTGTCACGCATACGTGATAAACATCACGCATATTAGACGATATACGAAAATCGCTAATCGGTGTCTTAATGATTCTTAATGAGAAGCGCTAGTCGATCAAAGTCTCTCTACTCACGTGTTCTCCTTCTGATCGCCGTTGGCCGAGTGCGACGGAGACGGCTGCGCCTGCTTGGAGTAAGGATGATGATGCACCACGTTGTTGTTGTTGTTGTTGTTGTTATGCATGTGCACCTTGTTGGCGTTGCTGTCGGTGGGTGAGCCCGGCGAGATCTTACCCGCCAGAGCGTTCAACGACTGTAGCATTTTCATGGGAGTCCGCCTGGCGACCGGCTGTCGGTACCTCCTATGCTCGGCCTCGTTTATCCTTGAGGAAGACAGGATTATTGTACGCTTGCGGTTTGAAGGTGTCAAACCCCCAAACTCTACCGTGCGTGCGCGAACAGGGACTGCCTCTCTATAGATAGAATAGAACAGATCTCTGTCGTATCGCGAAGCGCGGGGCACCAGGACACACACGGATCGCGCACGCGACTCGAATCCGAAACGGCTTCGGGATCTCGACACGAGAAGGCGAGCACAGACTTATCACGTGGTTAAAGCACGGCACAATAACTCTCGAATGGCCGGACGAATAGTCCCCGCTGGAGTGGTCCCGACTCGTTCGCAGCGCAAGCTTGGTAGCAATGATCGATCCGACCGTTCGTTTCGTATACTTTTCGGACGCCAGACGGATACTGGAGTGCCTCTAGAGGCCCGTTGCGACGCGATCCAGTTGTAGATGTGTATACGAAACCCTGTGGACAAGTATCGGTGGCTGATAAGAATCTTATCTATGCTCACGGAATTGATGGCGTGATTATCGCGAGGTGCGAGCGCCGTTAAATTTCATCCGCGATTTCGGTTAACGCGCGTACAGTTCGACCCGCTTTCGCTTTCGTTTCTGTCTCGGAAATCGACGCGACCCCGCGCACTATCGTTACGATAATTGAACTCTAGAGTCCGATGGAGCGCAGTTTAAAAGATGCATCGCGCTCTCTTCCGTTTCCCCTCCCCYCCCCCCCCCMCCTCTCCCCCCTCTCTCTCTCTCTCTCTCTTCTTACGAAAGCGTATTACGTCCAGAGATTAAATCGTGGAGTATCCTGGCGAAAAACTAAGGAGATCGAGTCCCGCTATATTATTCGTTATCGTTCACTTATCTGTTCGCCACGATCCGATAGGATCTATTTTCGTCTCAGCGTAAACTCGCGTGATTACGACCAAAGCGATGCGCAGCGTCTCTTTTTATCCGCAGGTACGACACGCTCGGCGATCTCTCTTCGTACATTCTCGCGGCCGCGTCGCCGGTTGCGAACAAGCGCGCGTTTGGCATCGTAATTTGCGGGACGAAGAGAGCGCGGCGAAGACGAAAGGTGGCTGGAGCGGGCGCGTGTGTAGGCCTCTTACGAGAAACTGCTTCGCAACGAGTCAATTAAAAGTTTAAGTTTAATTAGAAACTCGGCTCGCGCGCGGAAGCCCGCTATCGCCGCCCGTCCATCCTCGCGCCCGACCTTCCTTCCGGCCGCGCTTCTCGCTTTACCGCTCTCTCCCTCTCTCCCGCAGGCTCGTTCAACCTCATCCTTCCTTCATCCACGTGGCTCTCTCCGCGAGTTAACGGCACACGGGTTTCCCTTTTGTTTCGCGGATCAAATCTTGGAAGCCCGACGCGCGGAAGAACGCAGAGGTCAAAGGGGAACGGCAGATGAAGCGCTACAGCGATACAGATAGAAAATTCATCGCCCGGGAATTCGAATTAGTCTCGCGACTTGACGCGAAGCAGCCGGTTTCCCATTGCGGGATAGACGCAGTTCGGCATCTGCCAAACGGAATCGGGAAGGATCGGGCAGTAAATCGCGAATAGAAAAAGAGAGAGAGAAAGAGAGAAACGGATAGAAAGTCTTCAGATACGCGCGGATGCGCCCTTTGCATTTTACGCGAGTTACGTTTGACGCGACAACTCGAACGGCAACGTCGAATTGAAAGTCGCATTCTCTTGATGCTGATAATCGAGGGATTTTAATTCGAAGAGGAAATATCTCGTCTTCGTTGCTTACGAAGGCGTCGTCGGTGCTAAAAATAAGTAATAAGCAAAATACGCGTAGCTTGTTTTAGCCATTGGATTTCTAAAATATAATCTAGAGGCAGATGTTCGCGGCTTAACAGGTTCTTGACGAACGTAACCGGATCACTTTTTCACTTAATCTTATCGACTCTGCGGATCCTCAGCAAAACTCGATAAAAGCCGATCTCTAAACTAGCTGGAGAAGCTCAAACGCGCGAAGAGGCACACACTCCACTCAATGCAGATCGGCGAATGTGATCGATCGATTAATCTACCTTTTTAGCAGATTTAACGTCGTTCCGCATCAATCGCTCCGATTGAATAAGAAAAGATTTACCTGCGATTATGTGAAATAAAGCGAGCGTCGCGAGAGTCGGATGTTGAAGTAACTCGAGGTGGCGAGACGGCGAGACTTACACGCGAGACTTAATTCGCTCTCGCAGAATTAAGTGAGAATTGAATAGTTGCTTGCTGCTATTACGCAATGCGGAAGGAAAGAGAGATCAAGCCGATGTGGTGAGTGTAAGAAGGGGCAAAGGGATTCTAGTCTGCCGAGGATTACATTTGGCGGTCCGTCAAGGACGGAAAGACGAGGATACATAGGAGGGCGCCGCTTTGAGGGGAGCGAGCGAGCGCGAAGTGGAGGAGCGAACTCGCGGTGAGGATGAAGCTATAATTACCGGAACTGCAGCGGTTGTCAAATGTCAAAGAGGTCGCGCATAATTTAACACGCGAGACGAAGGCGTGCAGCGGACGGCTAGAAGGCAAAGCTAGAATAAAAAGGACTAGATCGCGGCTATCAGGAAGCAAAAGCGGGAAAACGTGAGGGAGAGAGAGAGAGAGAGAGAGAGAGAGAGAGAGAGAGAGAGAGAGAGAGAGAGAGAGAGAGAGGAGGGAAGAGGATAAGGGAGCTATATCTTTACATGCTACTTAAACCTTTTGTTCGCATTTTTGCCCCTTTAGCTTTCTCTCTCTTTCTCTCTTTCTCTCTTTGCAAACTCCCTTCTGAACTTTTCCCTCTCGTGTTTCCTTCTCTCTCACTTCTCCCACTCGCTTTTCACCGTCGCTGCCCTTTGTCGCCGACCACTCGACGTGTCAGAATGTCAAATTAGAAAACTCGAGAAACGCACCCTGGAGACGACGACGAGGCGATTAGTCGCACCCGCGGCGATAATTGCACGTTATCGGGCGCGCCGAGAGACGTCGCGCGCGACTGTGCGACTGCACAGGCTTTCCTCTTCACAGGAGATCGACTTGCCGAGATCCTTCCCGAGATCCCGGCCGATTCTTCTCGCGATATGAGCGGTCCACCTGATCCGGAAGCGGAGCTCCCGGAACTGATCAGCTCGGAGTTAGGGAACGTGGCGCGGGCTCGCGATACCGCTGCGATCCGAGCGACGCGACGATCTCGTCGACGGCACCTGAACACTACGACTGGCGAGACGACGGCATGCCAGGCCGTTGCCAGCCATCGTATCTCCGGATAAGCCTTATCGGTGTCCAAAGACCCCACCCTTCGTCCATGGGCTGCATCCCTCTTACGCGCCTTTCTTTTTTCCTCTCTTCTCTTTTATAACACTCGCGTTATACTCGTTCCGCTGCGTCGTCGGTGACGAAGCGCCGTCCGCGCCCCAACTCCGCACGTTCCCACGCGCGATTTGGCCGCTTTAACGCGCGCACTCGCGTGCGCGTTCTCCTTTCCTTTTTCTTCCGTTCCCTCCGTTTTATTACCACCCCGAATGCACCTACGTAGAGGACACTCTTAGACGTCGGGCACGTCGCGCGAGTCAGCAGGTTGTCCTGGGCTTCGCCGTCGACGAAGTGGTCTCAGGTGTGGCGCGTGATCGTTCATGCGCGATCCAGGCGCGTCATGACGACGCTCGGGTCACGCTTTTCAACGAACGGATCGCGTTAAGGGACGCGTTTCTCACGGGGTCCCACGCTGACGCTCATTTCTGCCCCGCGATATCACTTATGATCCATGAAAGAACGGAGGAGCCGCGTCGATCTTACGACGTCGCCGTGTCGGTCGTCATCTGCAAACAATGTTCACCTGTTAATAGCCTCCGTTGCGCCTATCGGAACGTCGTTGAAGTCATTCGCTCGGGAATCGCAAGTCTGCTGCGTGCAGCTTTCGTGCCTGCCTCGGCCACGTCGAGATCATACAATGCCGAGTGATCAGGATTCTCACGATCCATCAGAGCGCAGAGGCGTCTCGTGCCAACGAGCTTCAGCTTCCTCCTTTCAACACGCTCACTCAATTGGGGAAGATCGAGGAAGAGCGAAAGTCAGATGCATTTCCCGTAGATGCGCAAGACAGAGAGAAGCAACGACTCGCGGATCGCAGGTTATCCGGGAAGGAAAATCGGGCAAGTAGGTCAATCTGATCAGCACTTCCGCGCGCGTACGTAAACGAGTTTTCGGGACGATACGTAACCGGACGGCTCTAAGAAGCGTCCAGCAACGTGAGTTAAAAGCGAAGGAATGTTCGTCAATATTTTCTCACTACCAAGCCGAGGTGATGAAGCAGACACCGAGCGACGTTCTCGGAGATTAGATAAGACTTGGAACATCTCGTTGCAGTGACTTGCACAACGAGCACCGCTGCCCTCCAGATGCTCGTTGTCGGACAGGGCGACGCGTTGCACTCGCAGATTGCAACGGCGCGAGAAATATTTGACATTTATTGCATAAATTAACATCCGGCGACGCGCGCCTCAAACCGCTGAAAGCGGCGCGCGCGGGGATATTTAATGAATTGCAAACGGCCGTTCGCCGTAAATTACGGGCATTATTGTCTTGACGGACTGACGCTTGTTGCGCGCCTTTCAAATTAGACTTCCGTAATCCGGACGGCCTCGGCATAAATCCTTAAAACGCCCGAGGCTGCGTCGCGACGGTGCGCGCGTCATGCATCGCGACGACTGATTGATAAGCGCGATAATCGATGCTATCGCGGCTGGCGAATGCTCGCTTCGAGCGCGAATTCAAATCGCGCGACATGCAAAAACCACTGATAATAAGAATTTCCGGACATACCGATAAATTCCGATAAATAATCGGAATCATGGACGGAGAACGGTAAATGCACGAGTTTGAACAAAGTGACCTGCCGCGGACGGGAATTGTGAGCGCGAAATTAATTTTGTGTACTTGGAAAGATATGCCGGGCGCACAATAAAATACTTTATTGTCGGCGGTATATATTTGAGATCATTATTGATTCTCTTGATTCCGTTTGCTTCGATCGAGAGCTTTCGAAAAAAAATGAATTTTCAGATTGCTTCGTGTCGAAACTTTCAGAGCGAATACTTTTGCATATTTTATAACTTTATTGCGTCATTCGACAGGTAAATAAATAACGGATCGATGAACAATATCAGTAACCGAGAGTCTGCGAAATATCGAAACGCGCATAACACAGGGCATTATTCAATATAGCAATTAAAAATTCGCTCGGCATGTCTGATGTGTGTTTCGCTCCGGAATTACATTACAAAGAGAGAAATTGATAACGAAATTGTTACCGAATCGATAAATGCAGCATAGCAATTAAATATTTAATATTTACAATATTTCCCACCCAGGCAAGCTGTCGAAACTTCTGCACGGCCGTTATATTCTAACGTCATCAGCTTCTGAAGCGAGTTTTAGCTCGACGTTCGTCGCAAGATTAAGACTTATTCAATCAACGAGAAGCTTTATGATGCACTCCAATGTGGCGAAACGGTTCTGCAATATTTCCTATCTCTAATGACAGCCCGTGATCGATCGCGATGAAAGACCAGTGACAATGATCAACGGCGATAATTGATCGGATAATGAATGGCAAACGACTGCGATTCGAGTCAAGACCTGCGACAAATATTCTTCTATCCGTTGATTGAAAAAATGCCAACATAGCTTTAATGCCACTAATGTCGCGTGATACAAGTGAATGTACGATTAAAATTACGATCCGTGGAAAATCATTCTAGACAAACAGTGATGTAGAGTTGAGGCACGATAAGGCGTAAGTAACTGTTGTAAGCACGTCCGTGGGCGAAGTACCCGTATGTACGTGTGCGTGTATGTGTATGTGCCTAGTTCTCGACCGAAATAACAATGCAAGCGGGTAGAACAGTATCGTTATTGCATAGCTAAGCAACCACCACTTGTTTGTCAGGGCGGAACAGCTCCGTTTGCAAACCGACAAAGAGCTATTGTTCTTTCGAGGGATCTCTCCAGCATGCTTGGTTCCTACTATTTACACGGCCTAACTCAACATTATATCCCAAAGTTCGTGCGAGCTCTCTGCCAATGACGTATTTCTGGAAAATCGTGCTTTGCGAGAGACGATCATGCCTCTCTAATACGATTTATCTAATCTATTTATCCTAAGATCGCAACAAACAGTGCCCGCCGATTTAATTGTATCCGCAAATGCCGCGCGTCACGTATTATACTGACTGTGTTCAATATTTTGTTAGAGATAAGCCCGCTCTCATCGATCATAAATTGTGCGAGATTCACCATTACACGATCTCTTAGGTTTCTGCGACTGAAACGTCGCATTTATATATACGAGAAAGTCTTTAATTTATGATAACATAAGATGTAGTCGAGATATATGATGAACGAGATATTGATGAACGTTCAGGATACATCATTCAGGATACGTGAACAAGCATCGCATTACCGACACATGAGGAATCGCGAGACTCAAAAACACACACACACACACGTATGTATATCCCGAGGAAGTGTTTGCCTCATTATTCGAACATGGATATAGATATCAGCGTGATTTTATCGACCCCGATGAAACGTAGAAACGATGAAACTCGCATAAAGAATTCGTCCGGCGTCCGGCGTCATTCGCGAGAACTTTCCGCCGAGTGCCCTAAAATCCAGCCGAGTCCGGATAAGTTATCGTCCCCCAGCTGGATCTCGAACAACAAATCTCTCGATGGTGACGGCGCTTTATCCAGGGCGAGAACGAGACTCACTCGCCAACTTCTCGAAAGTCGACAGAATTCCCGCGGAATTCGCTGGATGCCATTCGCGGAAAATATGACGATTCAATAAGCGTCCGATGACCCGACCTTGCATGATCAATGAACTTATCCGAGGGGAGTTTTTGCGAGGCGATGCGATTTTTATCGGCGCAGTATCCAGCGAAGCAGGAAGGAACTTAAGCTGCATTATTGTCGAGATAATACACACTGTCGGGTCACTACAACATTGGCATATCGTATTTATGCTTATTATATTTATGCCTATCATTTATAAAACGCGTTATTTGAGGGACGATATGAGGAACGATGTGAATGATATTATTGTTTTACACATTCAGAATTAAAATATTCAAACTCGGGCCGTGTTCGTGGCCGATACTCGGCATATCAGGAAATCATGTATTGTATAATAAATTTCGTGGTATCGTTGATATTGGATGCAACGATTAAAAATGCAACGTTTTTTAGGATAATGAATAAAATTACAATCACGCGACTACATATTAACGCGGAATATCGTGAGCGTTACAATGTTTCGTTTTGCGCGCCGTAATAATGCGCTCATTTTTCCCTCGCATAAAATTTTGCTTCATTTAGCAAATGCGCCTGTGACCCGATTACAAATATTCCTGCGATCGAATCTTTTCCAGCAGAAAGCGTGCCGTTTAATATATTAAATACACAAATACATGCGAAGCACACCACGTTTACGAGAGCGAGCGCGAGTATCGCGTACTCGCGACCATATGGAAGTTAAAACGGCGAATGTCCGCGGTAAAAGATACCGCACCCGATAGAAATATGGAGCGGAAAGATGAAAAGTTACAAGAATGTTATTACCGTCATGAATTGCCAAAGTCAGGTTGCGTTTTCCAAGTCAAAATGTTCGGCCGCGATTCTCGAGCGGCGCGCTCTCTTTCGATCTTGTATATCGAAATGTGACGCGAATTTCATTTGCGAGGACGACCACGTGATGAAAATACGCAAATAGCAAAAGCTTTCGCTATCGTGAAAAGCTGAATGCACTAAGCATCACAGATTAAGGAACACATCTAGAATCCGTCTCTTATTAATCGAAATGACATCTCATAGAAATTCGTTTATCGCTGCAATCGATGGTAATCAAATCGTGCACATTAATACACGATCTCGCACATTCCTGTATATCGCAGCGAGTACTAATTAAACGCACTCCATTTATACTTGCTAATTCATGCTCGGTAATTATGGGACTAATAATTTACGATCGAATTTAATTATTATATAATTATTGTGTAAGATTGTGTAAGCGGGTCAATTATGGGCGATAAATTACTTCAACACGATACCATTTTCAATTAAGTGTCACTCTGCAGGCGCGGATGAAATCGCGGAGAAATTGCAAGATGACCGGAGTTTATCGATATAATGCCAATTATGAATGCAGCCATAATGGGAACACCGCAGACTGAGCATTATCGTTCGTCAGGTATGTCGTTGCGGACGCTATGTAGCAGGTGTGCCACGCTATTCGCCGACTCGTCGACGATGTGCGCTCGTTATTAGCAAAATTGCGTGAGCTAATTGACTAATTAGAGATTAACGATGGATGCTCGTTCTGTCGTTCCGGATGTATTGATGGATTACCGTTTTGTATTCGCCGCGAACGACCATTACGACGTAGTTTATCGATGCGTCTCAATCGATATTAACATTTTTTAAACGCGTATTGCACAGCGATTTAATTAATTAACGCAACAGTCTGACACAATGCCGTTGTGCGAGCAATTATATTCTCGTTACCACCGTTGTTGGCTAATACAAAGCTTGCACGCGTCCATTCGTAAGGAACGGAAAGAATACGCGAGCGCGCGTATTTTTTATTAATAGAGAAATGAGCGACTAGATATGCGGCTGGTTTTCCCGCAAAATTACGATATGTCGTAACGTATGTATACCGATGCGTATTAATTTTCTTGAAAATGTCAATAACATGTGAGAAAATATAGATATGTATACGTAGATACGTGCATCGCGATAACGAATGCAGTAACTTTAATTTGAATCGACTTTTCGCTGACGAACGAGAGAAATATCATAGCCATTCCAACAACAACATGGCAATGACCATTACGGACGACACAATTAATTAATTAGTGATTAACGACGAAAGCTCGGTCGCTCTCTGCTGTATTGATGGATTGTTGTTTCTGTTTCGTTGTATCAACGAGCACTCCCGATGGCCACACCAGTCGATCGACACGAACCGAAAGCATTTCGCTTTGCATTCTTCCTGCTGAACATTATCTCGAGTTTCAAGAGAGAGAAGCGATGATACGTCATCTCATGCGTGTCATCTCGTCTGTCTTGCTCGATTAATTCATTAATCCTTTGACTGTGGAGCGCTCCTCAAATGCTCTGCGTTTACGGCAGGCGACTCAATCTCGATCTGCGATTGATTATGCAACGTGCAATTAAGTTACTATAGTAATTCTTCAATTACGCTATATTCTACGCTATATTCATAATATAAGAGAACTATTCTTGTAGTATAGAAGAAAGGGATTATCGGTGGCGGCATGTATTAAAAACTGTAATCAGAGAAGCCGATGCATATGCATGTGTGAACGCATCGTGTCCAGAAGAAAGGACAATCGCGAAAGAATCGCGAAAGAAACACTCGTGGGACGACGTGATTCGTTCAGATCGAATGATAATATATATTGATTGGCCGACAACTCTGAGATGTAGCACCGCTTTTGGGTGATAAAAAGGACGACGGCAGAGGATGCGGCAGAGAGACAAAGTGTAAGAGTGATGCAGTGCGTGATAGACAGTAGTCGAGTAATTGTAGAGTTGCGAACGGCGAAGCTATAGAGTCAGCTAGCCTATCGAGAGATGTTATATCTTTGCAAAGAAGAATAAAGAGTTTCTTTACTTATTGTTCTATCAATCTGAGGCGTCGAAAACTCGAATCATACTTAACAATTCCGTTCAGGATAGAAATATTCTACATTCTTGATAGCCTAAGTTTTAGGAGCGCGAGTATCGCGAGTATTCGCGACCGTGCGAAAGTTATAACCGCGAATAACGATTATAATACTGTGCTGTACTGCTATAGCAATCACAATCGCCTGTCATTGAAAGCAGTAACTCTCTGTGAAACAGAAAAGAGGTAGCCGATATAAATAGAATTTTGTTTACTGCTGTTAAGAAACATAAATACATCTCAAACGCTAATAACCTTTATTGTCACGTGTATTTGATAAAGGCAATCGCCAATATATATATCTGTCAAAGGGATAAAACAAATTCAAGGAACTTGCGGAAGATTCACCAACTTGTGAGAATAATTCTGTCGCAATACAATAATTTTCACGCATCAATAATTCGCACCATGCATAAAAGACATCGTTCGATTCGTATAAAATGGTTGAGCAAAGATTCATCGCGCCAAACGAATAATTCAACGGGAGTTACTCGGTGCTGCCAGGATACTTAATAAAACTGTACATCGCGTGGGCGTTCCTTATCATTTATCCGCCGAGAAAGGGAGAGGAAATTCTATTCTGGATACTTTAAATTAAATTCCATGAAGAGAGGGATACATCGCCGATAGCACGCGGAAGTTTCGCGGTATTTCCACCGCGGAATACGGTTATTACGAAAATTCCGCATTATGGTGGAGTTCAGTATGGAAATAGCCACGGAGAGAGGGAGGGGGGGGGGTAGGACAGAGGCCGCTCCGCGCAATCCGTGTTCGCTCAATCTGAATCCGATGTGAGAGCGATCAAAAGAGAAGCGGTTTCGTGATGGAAGTTTCGGGCGGAGGACGGTCTTGCCAAGCGAAACGCAGGAACCTGAAATTAGGAAAAAAACTGCGACGAAAGAGCGTGCCCCGGCGGGATTGATCTCGGAGATAAGGGTTATCGATGTGGACGCAACCTTACGCATCGTAGCCTCTTCCCCTCCCTCCTCGCCGAGTATTTCCAATCACAAGATTGCTCAATTGCAGCCTGGTCTTCTCGGCCACGTTGTTCCTTTCTTCGCGAGCACCACGCTTTTTTCTTATTTGCTAAAGCGAGAAGACCAAAGCCAGATTAAAAAGCGCGACCCTCGAGAATGATTATCTCCGGCACCGACAATACAGACAAGGGCAAGGGACGAATGGCGCAAATGCGTCTCCCGCATCAATCGGATTGAGTACTGGCGGAGCAAAGCAACGTAAATAAATGATTCCTGATTAAAAACTGCTGAACAATCATTCTTCGATTTATGCTAGAATTTGTATTAAGAGTGTTCCCCTTTACGTAAGAAAAATCAAATTTAGTGAGATGACAGGAATGTTTCGGATTTTATTTCTATCCTCGAGACAAGCAACGCAAAATTTCTCGCTAGTAACTAAAGCGATGCAGATTCCCTTAATTCCACAACATTTATATCATGCCGGAAATAAAGAGCTTGGGATTCTTTAACTTCTTAAATAACGCATCTGCATCTACTGTTCGAAGATAATGTAATATCTACGCAAAGTATCTAGCATAATTGATAATCCCCAATTTTAATTTCCGAATGGCGAGTAATACCACTCATTTAATCATATTGCCCTAATTCTCGCGGCTTAATGAAAGAAGAATTCTTCAGATAATTAGCTGCGTCCTCCTCCTTCTCCCCCTCTTTTCCTCTTTCTCTGTCCCTCATTCCTTTTCCTCTCTTTTCTCTCTCTCTCTCTCTCTCTCTCTCTCTCTCTCTCTCTCTCTCTCTCTCTCTTCATATCCCTCACATCGAAATTTTAATTTCCGGCGGGACAAAAATGAAGGCAGATACTCCACTCAACTGGAGGTTCTCTGCGGAGCCAGAAGAAATGGCATTAATGCGCCGGAACAATTGTAAAAAGTAGATTAGAGCGGACAGTCACGACCGCAAATAATTCCAGCTGCGTCCGTCGCCGGATATCATAATAGTCCTGTTATTTAAATGGACGTCATCAGCGGGCACGTGACGTATCATTAAACTGGGACATTAAACTGCAAGCGTTAATCTTCTCCCCCGCGCGTACGTTTAAAACTTTTGTCCCGCGGGGACTCGTAGCGCGTTCCTCCATCCCTGATAAACCACCTTCCTTGCTCCTTTTTACCCTCCTTGCTCCGTCCGTGAGTCCGACCCCTGTTTCGTCCATCCCTCGGCCGAGCCAAGTGCTCGGTGACACGACAAAAGTCACTTAGCTCGGCGGCGAGGTAGGCTTTGGTGATTTTCATTGTCATTCCGGTATCTCCTGGCATCGCATGGCAGGGGTGAATGAAGATAAAAACTCGAAGAAAAACCTCACGGTGCTGCAGAATCCGGGAACGGGGTTTATCGATTACTTCCCGTTCCCGTAACTATGTGACGCCAACGGAAAGCAGCGTAGACGAACGAAATTATCGCCATGCATAAAAACCAGCTGCCTACAGGACCAGCTCTCATCGGGCGCTTTGCGATAAATTACTGCTTGCTTTTTTGAGATACTTCTTTAAACGTAAACGTATAATGTTGCCTCCGTTCACGTGCCTTTGCCTTCTATGTGCTATTTATGCACATATCGCTAGAATATATACGAGAAATCCAATGCAATGTTTGAAAATTGAAAAGGGCAGATTTTCCGCACTAACGCGCACTGATATCGCATCCCGCGATGCATGAAATTTTGCTTTTCCTATATCGCGTTGTATGTAAATGTTGTACAAATATTTGTTACGGAGTATCCATCTTTTAATCATGGGAAATTAATTTTTTAAACTTTACTCAAATTAATATAACCAGTTTATGCTTATATATAATTCGAAATTGATTTTCGAAAGTTTTCTTTAAATCTAGACTGCTTAATTAATTTTACATTTTGAAAATGACAAATTATTTGGCACATAGTAATTATTAAAGCAGTAGAAATTCCAAATAAAGAATTAAAATTAATTAAGATCATTTATTTTAAGTCAAAAAAGAACAGACTCGACTCACGTAATAACGAAATATGATATAAAAAGATTCATCGCGCGAGATAAACAGGAAACATGCCACGTAACGAGAACACGATTTACGCTTGCGCAAAGAATTTCCAATAAGATAGATCAAATAGATCCCCATGACGCAACAACGAATCGAGGGAGGAGCTTCCAGGTGTGTCTCTTTTAATTTGAGTTCAAGTTATACCGCGATTTTCTTCTAACGACTGCCATTCGGACTACGTATCTCAAATTAGTTGAACACTTTTTAAGCACCGGGTTTCGACGAGAACTCTTGTAACTGGCTCCAAAGTGTTGGATTTTTACGGCATAATGATGAAAGGAATCTTCCCGCGCTTTGTATGCATTCAACACAGAGTTAAAGTTAAAACGAACGAGAATGCGCGACGTTTTGTATTAATTTGCATTCCTCAGTTGGTATCGCGCTTGTTTCCCGCATGATCCCGTATTCCTCGTTCCTCTGAAAAAGTACGCTTTTTGTACCGCTGAAGCGGGACCGTTTCGTGTCGAAAAGAATTATAATTCTGCATAAACATAGAATCGTGATATAGCAGTTGTTTTTTCTTTAATGGAGTCGATCTTGTTCGTTGAAATGAGTTTCTCTGATCGCAGTCTGAACGGACCAGCTGGTCAAACAGCAGTTATCAGCGATTCCGATCAAACATCAATGATATCTACATTGAATCTACATCGTCATTAAAAGTCAAGCGTCATTAAAAGGCTATCTCTCCATAAGTGCGAAATCTGTTTCGTTTGAGAAAGAAATCGATAGAGCTTACCTAAAAGGCGTATTTCCTTCTAGCGAACTTGAAGCTCTGCCGCAAGATTTTGTGATAATTAATGAGACAGATACCTTCTATGCGTACGAAAAGCTTGAAGAAATATGAAGTTATATTCCGCATTTCCTTCGGCTTCGTGAACTATATAAATATTGAAGCAAGAGGCCAATCGCTTAAACGGATCGTTTAAAAATATCGAAAGCTCGAGTGGTTGCTTCCAGAACTGAAGGAAATTAAGTACGTGCAATGGCATATAACGAGAAATATTTCAAGCCGGGGAGTTTCCGCTTTAATCTCGTGTTACGGGCAACTAAAAGTTCCCCGGAACGAGAATCGATAGGACGACAAAGTACGCAAATAAAGAAGCGCCCGAGAAATAAGGTAAATTGAGAAAGTGAATCGAGCAACCGGTGATTTTCATCAAGCAAGCCGACTTGATTTGGTGCGTGCAACAGGTACCGCCATTTACTTTGAGGAGTAAGGGCTAAATCAAATTTTCGCGGACGCCAGCGAGGTACTTCGCTGCTTACGTATCTTATTTCGTTTACGTATTTATACGCGCTCGTAATCGGATCGCGCTTTGTAATACGCGAGATTCGAGAATGACAGTTTGCATCTTTATTAAAGATGCAACGACGTGTCGCATTACCGCGCATACGTAAAGTTTCCGTGATGTTACGTTGCGCCGGAAATTAGTTGCGAATAAATTAAAGCAAATCAGGTTAAATTGTATTACGTCGGATAATAGTAATTTTATGCAAACTTGCGACCGTTACTGAAATCGTCTCTGGATGCACGCTAAAGTCGCGCATAATGCATGTTATCGTACATGTTAATATTTAAATCAATCCTTGTCAATATATGTTATACGATAATTTGTGATTACTCTAATATACGCAATTATCGCGAATAGAACAAATATCGCTAATAGCGATGTTACATATAATTAACGTTCGATTGTGCGGTTATATATAAGACCTGATTTGCGATAAATTAAATAACGGTTTACATTTACGTTCACAAATCGTACTTTTCTCTCTTAATTCGCCTCGCTTCCGAACAATAATCTACAACATCCGTCTCGACTGCAAATCTCATCGTGACACGATTCTCGTCATCGATCCACTTTCTATCGCATGGAATTCACGGAATAAAATACGATAAGATGATATGCCAAACTAACAGCTATCAACGGAGAACGTGTATGGGAGTTGGATCGTTCTTCTGGTGGCGCATCCGATATATTTTATAGATATATTCGATGAATGGCAAACTTTAACGATCGATATCGAGCTGTTTATGCGAGCCAAATAATCCGGCACACGTAAGCTCCGCAATAGTTGCGCATATGTCGATTCGAGTATTGACACGAGCAACGTTTGCTTGATGCTTCTATGAGCAATTTTATCGCCGGTATGTGCGCGAAAATTGTCAAAATACAAAGACTCGCGGGATCACGAAGCATTCAAGCATTCAAATGCTTGAAGCGTACAGAAAAAGAGCAATCAGAAATATCGCGTCAAGAAACGTCGTTCATCATTAAGAAATTTATCTAAAAGTAAATTTTTCAATGCGCATTCCAATCATATTGCATCGCTATTCTGACATCGAACGAAAGGAGCGACAACGCGCAGAAAAATCGCGTTGCCACCGAAGCGTATCTCACGATCGACACGGCAGGATCAAAGTTTTGATCCGGAAATGGCCAGCTGTTGAGATCTCAGAAACGATTCTCAATTAATGCGGTCTCCTCGGCACGGATTCGTAGTTAAGATAGCGAGCGCTGTTGATTATATAATTGAAACACATTCCGTGTTCATAGCGTGCCCGACAGTTCCTCATCGCGTTAACCGACTATTATTCAACGTTGGTCGAGTCACCGGAGAGGCATCGCGGCACGTTCCGCTCCCCCTGCGCTGGAAACTGAAGAGTTTCGAACGAATTTCACAACGCGCGTCCGTGTGCGTTTATTTCCACAAGACGACCGCCAGAACGGAAGCGCGTCGTCTGCGCATTGGTGAATTCGTACGGGAGTTTCCTGGGGGTGCGAACATGCGGCAAGCAGCGCTACGGACCCTGAGCTGCTCTACGTGGTGTCTTGCATCTGTATGTGTGATCCGGACGAGCAGCTCGGACACGTGTTGTCGCGCGAATACACCTCGCGCATCCTATGTACGTACGTACATATGTACGCGGGCGCGGAGCCCCGGTTATCGGTGTTATCGGATTTTCTCGTTGGACTTTTGCGATCGACTTTTCCTCGAGGAAATAAAGAGGATTCGATCCGCGATAACGCGGTGACTCTCACAATTTTCTCTCCGCGAAACGATTTCATTAACGCTCTCGGAGCCGCGCGGACGATCTCGCGCGCAACGGAATCCGTTATTTCTTTAATAAAGATAATAAGGCTTTATTGTCTTTTTACGCATTTCATTCCACTCGTGCGTTCCTTCTTCTTGGTCCGATATAATTCGGTCGCATCGTCATCGTGTTCCTGATAGTTTTGATTTCGGTGTCCGCGATTCGATGGAAATATACGCTTGCCGGAACGCGTTGCCCGAGTTTCCGCGCGACATATTTCGCCGCAAGCGCGAGCACTTATCAATGTGCTCCACGATGTATTTCCCTTCGTTCGGCTCGCAGCTGGCCGCATCCTCGCGCACGAGCGAGTTTCAGATGTAAAGCTCGCTACTTTCATCGGCGAATGTATCGCGCATCACAAATCCGTCGCCATTGCGTCCATGACGATTCCGCAGAACGGAAACGTGTGCATGCATGCGCGCGCGCGTGTGTATGTGCGTGTGTGTGATTTACGTATACTTTACGACAAAAATGGTTTCGGAGGAAAGCAGCGATAGCAGGTTATCGGAGAAGCTCTTTCTCTCTTTCTACCTCTCTCTCTCTCTCTCTCTCTCTCTCTCTCTCTCTCTCTCTCTCTCTCTCTCTCTCTCCCCCTCTCTCTTCCGCGATCAGTCTGAAAGGCGCCCGGAAGCAACGATGCGCCTCGAACACAGCATTGAGAACGAGCGGTGGAAAATATTACCCGATGAGAATGTTTACGTACGCTCTAATGGTATCGCACTGTCACCGCGTTGCTTGAAGAGTCAGATTCAGGAAGCGTGTTGTGTAACGTCAGAGGGAAAACGCGGTTCAATCATCTGTGTCGTTCGTATTTCTAACAAGAAAGAAACTCTACGGATGATCCCCTTGTCACGATCATCAGCAACGCGAATAGCACGAAGATACAAACAGTCATGATTGAAACGATGGAGCTTCAAGGATAAATCGAGGCGAAGTATTTCCGAACGAAGTCTCTCGCTCTTCGTGGACATCGCGTGAAGGCCTCGCGGTTTAATGACTCGCTTTCCCAGATCCAAAAGATCGTATTTGATCAGCGTTTGGTTCACGATCGAGATTCACTGATCGATGCCATCGGCCTCGAAGATCTCGATGAGACGACTTTGGAAACGATATGCGTGCGTCCCCCAGACGCGACGTTCACCGGCTGCAGTGACCGAATTAGGTCCTATCTATGTACACGCGTCATAGCGCCGGCACAATGGCGAGATTACGGTGACGCCATCCCGGTACGCTACGCCGAGCAGGAAGATGACGGCCACATACGTGATCAGGGATATGTCGAAAAAAACCCCACACACGGATTTCCATTTTTATGGCCATCAGACCATCCCCTTTGTCCCCTTTGGGAATGCCGCAGTCTCCGTCGAGTGGTACCGCGGGCATCTTTCACCACTTTCGCTGGGGATGTCCGCATGGTTCTCATGCCCACGCAACCTCTGGGGGAAACGACGGGAACGATATCGGAGGACTACGGAGTTCGGACTCCACCTCGCGATGAGAGACGCAGATCTCGCGAATAGCGAGATGGAAATGCCGGTCCCTTTCTTCGTCCTTTCCTGTGCCGCGATAGTGCAGCAAAGTTCCGCGGATCCAAGAAATTGCGCAGCCGAAGCTTCCACGATAACGCTAATGCCGCAATTATCGAATAAGCTCCTACTAGGCTCATTATATTATATACATAAATTCTCTCTGTTTCTCTCTTTCTCTCTTTCTCCGAGAAATTTTTCGCCCCTGATATTATAATGAAGAAAAGACGAAACATAATCGCAATCGATACTCGAAGAGATCTGTCGGTCGGTACAGAGAATTACTCGAGCAAATGCGCGAAAACTTTGAGTCAACCGGCTGCACTTGTCACACGCAGGTGAAGGTGCAGCCAGAAACCGCCGACTTCTCGCTGGAAGTAAGAGCGACGCCGAAACGCGGATGCAACCGTCCTCGGCGGGAGTGATCTCTCGTGTGCCGGGGAAAAGTTTTAACGAGACAGCCAGAGATTTCTCAGTTGGAGGAAGCAAGGAAGTCGAAGAATCGCTTTTTCCTCGACGGCAAAGCCACCGAGGAATGCAGCCCTTCGGGGTTGAACTCTGCCGTTCGGAACGACGTTTCGTGCTAGGAGACGATCCTTCAACGCGCTCACCGCGCAACCAGTGCCTGGTATTATAAAAAGAATTCCATTGATATATCGGCGAGAGATTACATAAGCTGGACGAGAAAGATCTTTTGGAACGTCGAAAAAAAATAGTATCGCTTCGCGATACCAACTTATTCCAAAAGACTGGCTTTAACGATCTAACGTTTGGAGAATTCTGGAAAACGTTGGTTTCCATTATTTCCCTTAAGCCCTTCGTATACATGAAATATCGTTCAATTATTGTCAGATACGTTTCGGCAATTGTCCGATTAATACGCAATACCCTGTTAAAGCATCAATTAAAAGAATCAATACTCAGTAATATTGGATAATAATTCAGTTCATTTTATCCTCGTATTTATCGTTCGCGAGCTATGAATGAAAAATTATCCGGCCTTCAGAGCAGGCACACATACCGACATGTGCGCGCGTACACGTACACATACACACACATACGCACACCCTGCAGATAGAAGCGCAAATTAATTAACACGCTATTCTTAATTATATTATTCCGAAATTGACGGCGATGCATCAGCGCAGTAAAATAATTTGTCCGCTAGCGCGCGAGGTAATCAAGCGTAAGATCGATAAAGAGTTCGCCAAAAAACGGCAAAATGCTCGGGCCGCGATACACCGCGCGAAGGTGCGAGGATTGCGCGAGAGCGGTGTTCGCGTGGTAAAATTATTTGGCGCAATTCGTTGCGCGCCCGCTGTACCGTGCAGACAGCTGTTCGTCCAATAAATGCGACATGCGCGGAACGATTACGAAAGCGACAAGTGATAACGGTGAATCCGCGTTGCTGGGCGTTCGCATAAAATTGCAGGCTGCGAATGACAATACGCGCCGATAAATGAAATTTTATGCAGGACGCGGCGCATCGCCGACGATTTTACGGAGTTTATGCGGAGTGCGCGCGAGAACAAGAAATCGCGCGAGAAAGATGATTGTCGTTGCCGATCGGCCGGCAACGGTCGAGCGATAATTAAATTAATGAATCTCATAGGGACACGAACGAGCCCGGTTAATTATCTCGATGGTGAAGTGCGCGTCATTTCCGCGAAATGATTTCAATTTCTGAAAAGTCTCGTGTGTCCCTTTGATGTACGGGACATTTGATCGGCGTCTGATACCGAGAGAACGTAAATACGAAACGTCCTTTTTCCGACGGCTAGAATGGCTTTTCGATTTTACCATCGCCGCGAGAGTGGGAAATGCGGCGCGCCAAGCTTGTCCTGGTTGTAAATTAAAATCAAATGGAAACCGAATTACACCGCCGCGGAAAGGGACACGTAATTTATCGCGGAGAAAGATACGGCGTGGCCGCAATGCATTGAAATGTTTACTAACGAAAGGTCGTATTCCGTTGAAATCGTGCGCTTGCAAATCGTGCGCGACAAATTGATAAAACTCGGATAAACATTAGCAGCAGTATTGAAACTCGGTTTCTCCGCAGAGTATTAAAAACAATAATAATAATACCGCGCGAAAGAGTTAATCGAATCTCAAATAAAAGTTCAATTAAATATCGACGACAAAGAGATAGAGATAGAAAGAGACAGACAGACAGAGAGAGAGAGAGAGAGAGAGAGAGAGAGAGAGAGAGAGAGAGAGAGAGAGAGAGAGACCGTTCCAGTCGCGACAAGAAATATCAATCGGTTCAACGAAACGTCCTCCGCCATACAACCGCGTAGCCAGTTCACAGAGGACAAACGAGTTAAAGCGCACGCAATGGCCGGGAACAGCGATGACGCGATTGCCGCGGTGCTTTCTCTGTGCCGTACCGCAAACCCGCCAAGTTCGCGAATCGGGCGTATCCATGAAAGCGATCCCCGCAAACGCGGCGCATCGGGTCTCGTTAATTGTTAATCGTCTCGGCCGCGCTAACGCGTCGCGCGCACGTTTGCGAGCATCACTTTATACATGGCCGAAGAGCGCGGGCGCGCGCACGGCCGCATTACCGTGATTGCAACGGCAGGAAACGCTAATTCACTAATGCGTCGCTTCCATGCTCGCATGCCGCGTCGTCGGTTTCCTACGCTATTGAGGATAGTTTAGGATTATGCATGTTAAAACGCACGCGTCGGCGGCGGCGGCCTTTCTTCCGTGCGCGCGCGCACGTCTCGCCGATTAATTATCCCGAAGAGTCGTTCGCGTTTACACGTCGCGTCTCAGCCGCGTTCCCGTTCTCGTTCGCGCTTGCTGGAGCAATCGCGCGAATAGTTGGGCAAGCGATGACATTCGCTTAGGATTACTTGACGATCGAAACTTGACGGAAAGCACACGCGGAACTCGCATCGTAACAATCGCGTGGAATACCGCTCCAGAGAGAGACTTGGCGCGAACAGTCTGAGATCGCGTACGCTCCGTCGAGCGCGAACTTCAGCGCTTCAGTCGCGTTACGGTTACGGTTTAGTCCTTTAAATCTTTGTAAACTAGGCAAACAAGTGTGCAACATGCAGGTAATGTCGCGATGACTGTATCGCCTGCACTTTCGCATGGAATGATATTGAAAGGAAAACGCTAAGATCCTGACCGCTATTTGTTGTTAATAATGTAAACTTACGCTATCGGCCGAGCGATTCATTCAATTTGTGAGAGAATTTTACGAGTTTGAATATTGCGTGCACGATCCATTCTGAACATCGAACACGCATAATCTTAAATGTGAAAAGGAAAAAAGGAGAATTACTTTACTTTTCACCAATTTTCATGCCGAATTCTTTCATTTATTCAGATTCATTTATAGCATATTTTATGGAAACTAGTTATTTTACGTAAAATATTTGCAAATCGCTAATTAATCTAGTAATTCTGTTGGACCGCCGGATACATTTTTCATGATATTCCATCCTACACATTTATCGAATAAACGCGCGCGCGTGCATGAAATTCTGCATTAATTTCCGTATATTTCATGCACGAGTGACATCGTTACTTTTATACAACTCCGCAGTGCTCTATTTTCCGCGATAGGGTCACGATTGTGTACCTTTGCGCATCGATCGCGCAAATACAGAGGCGTGCACGGGATGCTCGTGAAAACTCGGCAAAAGCACAAAGTGACGGTAGGAGGACGAATTAAAAAAATGTTTATCGCTCGACGAGTTCGATGAGCGCAATTAAACCGCTATCAGAGACTGAAAATGAAGCGCCGACACTGCGCTATAATGATGGAGAGATGCAGCTGTAAGTTAATCAACATTAACTCAAAACTCGATCCCCGTCGCACTATTCGCACAGTTTTGATGAATTTCTGCGTTAAAGTGTGCCACGCGACCAATTAATTACAGCGTAGAATTCGATAAATATGTACAATGCGCCGCGCTCGTCTGCCATTGAATGAGAAAATTGTGTGAATAATTCAGATCGCGTTGACTATTTGTTATCGGCTAAATTTTCATTTTATTGATTCCGCGGTCCTTCACGGGATATCAACCTTTATGAACGCTTACTAAACGTTTAAAAATAACTCTGCTAGATCTACGCAGAGACTGTAACAGTGATCAACACTCGCTCCCCCTCCCTTCTCTCTAACTCTCTTTCTCTCTCCAAGATAAAATTTTAGAGTTCAAACGGTTCCTATTTATTTACTCTATAATTACTATATGTCGATAAATTTAAACTTTACCGGTACCGGCGAGATGATAAAATATTGTTACGTCTTGCAATTAATTACGATGTAATTATCATATAATTACGAATTGTTAGACGTGAGATAAATTTTTGTGGACACATACGCTGAAAAGGCACGAAGCATTCTTTGTAACAAAAGTATAAGCTCGGAAAAGCTGAGATAGAAATCTTCAGATGTATCGAAATGGCAAAGCTCAAAATGATCTAACGAGAACACTAACTTTTCGTGTATACGGGCGAATATATCTTATGCAAATATATTTCCTGGCTTAATGAGGTAGCTGAAAATAAAGGCACGTACATCTGGAGGTTTAACGGGAATAGAAAATACGATAATACGAAATGCATGGGCGGCCAATGAGATTAACCTGATTTACATAAATCGAACGTCCGTGCCAGAAACTAATTCGCCGTTCCGCTTCATTCAATTGCCGTTCAATTTTATAGACGGATCGCAAAAAATTCCACGTTGTAATGTAGTCCTCCTTTTGGCCGACGTTATCACAATCTACCCCACGGAAGCATAGGAAACGCTGAAGGAAATTAATTATTCCCCTAGCCGTCAGACACGTGAATTAAAACGTGGGCGATCAATCACTATAATTATCACCGTTTCCACTTTGCGAGGTGCATTAATAGACAATACGAATATACGGAGATCATCATCGCGTAGATCGCCGATCTAGTCAGATCTTCCGAGCTTGACATGAAAGAGAAAAGAAAGAAAAGGGGGAAATCTACAAAAAATGCTCGTCTAAAAGATCAGATAATCCGTCGAATTAAAGCGAGAGCTAAAATGATGCCAGGAACGATCAGGAGGACGCGAAGAAATCAGAGAGGGAAAGACACAGGAGCAACGTCGACGTATCTTTATCGACGGCAGGATCGATCGGAAAAAGGATACCCTGACGTACGAAAAGACTCGAGAACCTAACTATCGCTTCCCTCTGTCTCTGACTCGATCGTGCAGATGAGCGAGTACGTGCCGCGAGATATTCGACTGTCTAATTATCGGAAGACGGGCGATCACGCGAGCGAGGGGAAATCCAGCCAATGGTTCAACGTTCGCTCATCAAAAGACGGCTTCCACGGCTGCGCCGCCATAACGAGACGAGAGTTTCGCAAACGACGACGCCGCGTTTTCGTGCTCCGGCCCCTTTAATGGATATATGCATAACGGTGAAACCGCAAATGCTTCAATTATGAAACAATGAAATAGTTAAGGGGTTCGCCACCCACCCTTCACACCGCCTCCTCCTCCCCCACCCCATCCTCACCCCGCCGTCTACCCTCCTTCTCGCCCGACTACTGCTACGGTCGCGCTGCGTTGGTGCCAACTGACGCCAACTTCTCGCCCGCTAACTTGCTGCCGTTGTTTCGTCGAGTTAACCAGCTAACTCCATAGCAATCCACTCCGTCGTTCTCCCTAGTCTCCGTCCTAGTTGCGCCATCCCTTTTCCACGGGCTCTTCTAATCTTGCCCGTCCGCGTTCACGGCCGGCCGTACATCAGGCCGGTTTGCGGTCGAAAACGCGAATGCCGCGACCCGCTTATCATGGCGAGCGTGTTACATTGGGATGCTTCGTTTTTAAGCAAGCGATAATGAGAAATAACGCGCATCATAAGGGATGATCTATCAGCGTTTTCCCTCTGATTTCGCGCTCGAGGTTGTAGCACGACGTTAATAACCGATGCCCGTGATGAAGCGCCGACACAGCATCGGCAGCTTTTCCAGCAAAGTCGGATCGCCGAAACCTGCCTCGTCTCTACGCGGGATGTCTTGCGGAAGCTGTTGAAGAAAATCGGAGATGTCACATTCACGCACTCAAGGGCAATCGTGCCATGTGACGCTTAATCTCTTAAATGCACTTTGGAAATGGTCGCGGCGCACACGTACCTCGCAATTGCCACGAATGCGAACTTGCCACTGAAAAATAATCATGAACTTGAATTTCAGCAGCGGGCGTAAAACCGCCGTTCTAAAACCGCGGAACTCTCTGGATGATTTAACGTCCGCGAAGGTAATCAATTAGCTTCGATTTTAACGATTTACCGCGGCGTCTGTCACACGCCGATCGCTTCTTCTCGCGGCATTAAACGGTCCTAAAACTTTCCGCTCTCGCTCGAGCGACATCTCTAGAATTCTTTTCAGTTAACAGAAACTTTCATCCTGTACAACGGAGCATGCGCTCGCGCTCGCTTCCGGTCGTCGAAGATGTACAGAGTGTCTCAACATTAACGCGCACGATATTTCGAAAGATTTCTGACAAACTAGTAGGGGAATGTTTTCTCAACGAGACCATCGAGAGGGTTTGTTGATTATCGCAGGTGGATTGACGACGCGTAAATGCGTTCATAAAAATCCAGTTCATCTTAAATACGCGTGCGTGCGCGCGCGCGCGTATATTTATTAATGATTCGACAACTCTGATGCTCCAACATTTCGATTAACGAAGAATCAATTACGAATCAGTTTAAACGGGAATCGAGTATTTCGGCTCGCCCTGTGTATTTAATCGTAATATTCCCAATAATTAATCGTCCATCCTTTACGCGTTCATATTGGAGACATCATTAATCAGCCGCTGCATTCTTTATCGCGTGCATAACGAGGACGCGATCGCGATAATTATCGAACGTGGCTCAACGGTATCGTGCACTTTTAGCGAACGGCTGCGTCGATATTTAAAGTAACGTAAGATAGACCAGAGGAAAACACAGCGAGCGAGCGAGCGAGCGAGAGAGAGAGAGAGAGAGAGAGAGAGAGAGAGAGAGGCAGTGTCATATGTATATTCATATAATGGTGTCGAGTGGTATGGCTTTGGTGATAATCTACAGAGCCGTACAATCCGCCCATATGGTTGGCGATAAGGCACCCCCGAGCGGCAAGCTGCATGCCGCAAACGCCCCCTTTTAACGGTAAACACCCTTCCTACGCTTGATAGTTTATGCTCGCACATTGCGCGCGTCGCACGACCGGCTCGGCTCATTTATCGCGCGTTATTTATTGGCGCGACGCCTCACATTTCTTCGTCGCTTCTGCGACTCGTCCGAGCTGTGTTCGCCAACCCGCGCGATCCAAGTCGCGGCGCGAGATGTCGGGTTTCTCTCGATAATTTCGAACGACGCGTTCTTTTATCGTTTAAGAGCGAGCTGCAAATGCAGCTGAGCGACAGAGAGATAGAGATAATGCTGTTGTACAGCATTGTTTCCGCAATCAAGATACGAGCGCAGGAGGAAAGATAGCGAACGACGATACGGCTATGACACGGACTTGCGTACGTGCGTTTCTCTATCGGGGGTGGATGATCGATCACAGCATGATCGGTAACGATAACTTTATCATCATCGCACGTGACGGATTGCGCGCGGCTCTCGCGCGGCAAGAAGCGCGCTCCGCTCGATCGTTTATTTCTATAATCATAAAATCATCGCGTTTGCTTGCCATAAATTCCTTCTAACCGCATGATATACTCCAGCGCGAGGAGGATCGACCTCCGTAAATGAATACCGTGGATTCGTCTTTCCCCTGGTATCCGATTTTATGGCTGATCTAAGCGCCGCAACGAAGATTTCCGTTCTGCGCGACCTCGTCTGGCGTTTCGGTTTACGCTTACGCGAGCGGGCAAACGAGCGAAGTGATCGCGGATGATCGTGTTTCCGTCGCTGCTGAAAGCTTGATGGGAAGCTGCTTGATGGGAAGGAGGATTTGCCGATGAATTGTGCAAAAAATTATGCAAAGGGCAATCTAAATCTGAAGAAGCAGAAGCACGTTTTCCACTTTTTTTTATCCTATTCTGCGTCAAGCTCGAAGAAGAATCTCGCGCCTGATGTGCCTGACGTGGAGACGCTCGCGATAATTAAATACGACGATTAGAAATGCTCCTCGTGGAAATATTTATCAACGGGAATGAGCGTTTAGCGAACAACCGCGGGTCTGCGGCTAGGTAAAACGCAAACGAGCAATTCCAAAGCGCATGATGAATCGGATTATAAAACGTCACGACCTAATTACGCCTTTCGTGCCTGCATGCATGTGTAGCGAACGCGACGCCGCAAAAACGAAAACACCACGTGCGCGGACACAACTTCAACGTTGAAATTACATTGCTCGCAGCATCGTCGACGGAACGCTACATAAATATGCTCCGCGCGTGGCGAATGGACCAACAGCGGCTCAGCTTCCGCTCCGGCGATTATCCGACGCCGTAAAAATCGAGTCGAATGCACGTAACAAAGACGGCAGTTACGTTAATGAATCTCCCCGAATAACGCGCAACTGACTTAAACGACCGAACTTCCGGTTTGAAAAAACGGATTGGCAAGCGATCGACGCCACGCGCGAGTAACAAACTTTCAAACTTCGATATATCGCGCCGATCTTCGCGATGATAATCTTTAGCGAGTGTGCTTCCCCATCCAGCGATAACTTCCCTCTTCCGGTGTCTCCCGAAGCGAGGACGCAATTCGAATGGCACTACCGGTCTCGAGTCTCCAACGGAAGCTGAAAGATATACGAGTACGTAACCGGCGTGCGCGCGCGCTGTCACGAGAATGTAAATTGAAACGACGAGCTGCGTGCCGACAGTTCTCGCTCATAACTCTCTTCGAACATCTTCATCCGCGCATCGGCTGCATTCACCTGCGATAATTATGTCAGTCGACTGCGTTAGCTCCCGCGGACTCGCGATCGATACCGCGCCGGCTATGATTTACCGCTTGAAAGGCATACCCGCGGCCCGTAATTGCGGATTACATAAGCCGCGAGCTAACCTAGCTCTAATTAACATCATTATCCGCGCTTACTTTCCCGCGTCTCGCAACTCGCTACTCGCTCTAGCGCCGGCAACTTCCGCCGGCGAATAGTTCGATGCGGTAATACACAGATGAGCGTTTCGGACATACAATTGTCGCCAACTCCGCCGCGGCGATTATCGATAATCTATTAGAATGCCACTTGCTGGCGAACGCACAAACACCAAAACGCCTATCCCTTTCGCATTCAATAAGCGTTTCTGTCTGTTTCGCCGGCTGAAATCCATAGAAATTGCTCCATGTTCGACAAGAAAACTTTCAATGGAATTATCATGAATTTTGAAACGCGGGACGCAACTAATGCGATTCTATTCCGGAATCCAATTATTTTCGCTATTATTGCCGACGAAAATAGCGGAATCTCTTTCATGAGAATTTCAAGATTTCAATGTTCTAGCTAAAAAATAAGTGTCGCTGAGCGAGATATTTTTAGGAGGTCGCGCGTCTCTGGAAAAACGGTCTGAAATGTCTTATCCTAAAAACGAATATTTCAATTACATCCAGCTGATAGAGAGAGAAGAAGAAAGAGAGAGAGAGAGAGACCTTTATTTTATCATATTATGTACAATGATTACATAGGATGGGATGAGTTCGGCTATACAAATTCCCGTCGCGAGAATATTCCTTCCGTTTAGCTGTTATTTTAGCGCGAACTGAACGGGAACGCGAGAGAATTCTCACGTCTTTCCCTGTCGACCCGTTGCTGTCGAATCGGGCGGTACGCCGGGCCCTTTGTCGCCGGCGAAGAAAAGGCGGGAGAGTGCTCTCCGGTTTTACCGGCGACCCTTGGTGTGTACCTACGTTTTCCACGATGCGCGAACCCTTTCATGGGCTTATTGTCGGCGAAACGGCGCCCGGGCGGATCGAAAAACAAGCAAACCGAACGGCGCCCGGTCGTTCGCCGGCGCGTGCAAATAAACTCTCGTCTTGACGTTTGCACAGAGCGGTTGCGTAACGATATGAAGTCGAGTTCTCCCCCCCCCCCCATCTCTCTCTCTCTCTCTCTCTCTCTCTCTCTCTCTCTCTCTCTCTCTATCGTTGCTTCTTATGTAGCTATCGCTTCTTCACAGAGGAAACAATCAGTCGGACGTTGATCCGTGCATGACCTACTTTTCTGTCGCTCTTAGGATGGGGAAGACGTTTCCATTCCTCCGTATCGCGAACGAATACGCGAACGGGACATCGGAATATCTTGGATTCCTGGATAGGATCGAAACGCGCGAGCTGCGTTGAATATTAAACGCGCGATGCTTGACGCGTTGAGCGACTTTGTCTCAATGAAACGTGGCCGTACGAAAAATGAATCCACCGATCGAATCCGTTTTTATCTTCACGTCGGGGATTACGGAACTGTGAACGCGCATATTTCTCACGAACAAGTACATACGCATTTAAAATAGCTTCCTTGCTCTTTGTACAGTTCGATTATACATTCTGGACGAGCGACGATCCTTCTTGCGGGGGAAGCTTGCCACAACAGCTCGGCATATTTACGAGTCCTCCGCTGCATCGGAGAACGCCGGCGGAGATCTCCGCACGCGTAATTTTCCACGGCACAAAAATCCCTCGGCGATGCCGCCGCGCCGGGGATGTTTTTTCATTTCGGGCGCGATGTAATGACGGCGCTTGATACACGCGTCGCGAGGAAACGGGAGATCGCAATGTCGGGTGAACAATGGCCCCGTGATTTCACGTGTGTCAGTGCGGATCCACGCAATGCCGTGTAAAAATTTCACGCCGCCCGTGAAAGAATCGCAAATACCGCCGACGCGATGCGCCGCCAAGTGGGTTCTCCTCCGGCCGGATATTTTAGGTGGCCGTCATAAATTCTGGGCTTTGACGCTCACGGGAAAGCCCGGTAGCGCGCTGCCGGAGCTCGCGGCGAGGTTTTTCGAGCCGTGGCCAGCTAGTAAAACTCCGCGGAAATGGATCCCGGAATGGGCGCGGGGAATAAAACTAGGAGATGCACAGGAAGGAAACGGAACGGGCTAGTGCCGAAACGTCGCGAGAGCTCGGCTCCTGCTCGCTGGCGTCCCGAGAGGAGATCGCTGCAAAAGGATATACGCGCATTTTGCTATACTTTTGTACGAGGATGGGAGGATCCGTTGAAAAAATAATAGCGGAAAGAACCTAAAGCATTGGGGAACAAATTTTTTGAGCATCGACGTCATAAATTAGAGAATAAATCGCTAACAGCGAGACCTAAATAAAGAGGGAAGCGTGAATGATGCAAATATGCATACGAAATATGCGCCGAATGAAATTTAACGTTTATTGCGCGCAGACGATCTACATTTGACGTTAATCGACATAAATGTATTAACGAAGCTCATCTAGCCGTAAGTACGCAAACACAAGAGAAAGAGAGAGAGAGAAAGAGAGAGAGAGAGAGAGAGAGAGAGAGAGAGAGAGAAAGCATACAGTTTAATGCTGCTGCATTATTTTTTAATAAACTTAATTGCATTTCGCTACTATTTTCTAGGCCCTCTCTTCCTCCCTCCCTCCCTCTCTCTCTCTCTCTCTCTCTCTCTCTCTCTCTCTCTCTCTCTCTCTCGCTCTTTCTCTTTCTCTCTTTCCGTCGTATATTTTAGAAAAATACCCAGGAAAAATTTCGTCGACGCTCATGTTCGTACTCTCAGGTATATACTCTCAGGAATATGGTAGTGGTGCTTGTCGGGAGAATATTCCGTTCCGTGTGCCGATATCGCGCACAAAAATATCTCGTTGAAATCTCGCTGGAAAATTCGGACTTCATTGTGGCTCGGAGGACTACGGCCGAGGGACTCGATTCCGACACGTGCTCGAATAAATTGCACGAGAAATTCACTCCTCGCGCAGTAGCGGCAGTTTACCGAGTAAACGGGCTCTCGTCGATCCGGAGGACGTTTCTCGCGCGAATAGCTCGCGATTATAAATCTTCGGCGCGCGCGTTTTCCACATACGTTTTTTCAGACACGCAACGCACGTTGCCGAGCATTACACGCTTATCGAGTGTTCCGATAATCGAGTAAAAACGATCGTTCTCAAGACGCGTTTCGAAGAGTTATCCGTCGAAGCGAGCTGGATCAACGCGCACGAACGAGAACACTCGCACATTTGAAAATTTCGCTCTCCATTGTGGAATCGCGGAGTCGAACAGAGCAAATAGCGCGAATAGCGAGATCAAGGATCGTTTTCTCGTGCAGCCTGGTCGGAAGATTTGAAACAACAAGTTGCGACGTTAACTTTCCTCAGTAATGCCAGGTTTATCCAAGAAGAGTCCAAATACGTTTTAAGTCGCTTGACCTAAATTTTTCGGTTGCTCGGGCTCTTTGAGCGGATCAAACAGTTGGAAACCACGAGTCGACAAACTGTAAGCGGGAGAGACTTGTCGGCTTAGTTTGCTCATCCATAGCCGTACGTGGATTGCGTTCCGCAAAATGGATCTCTAATACGACCAGCATCTGCCGGAACTGGTAGCTGGTATAAAGTTCAAACTTGCACGAGTCATCTTACAAAGTTGCAGTTCCGAGATAATCCTGCGCGATTTAAACTGCTAAATTAACTTGTCGGGGATATAGTTTTTGTAAATATGAACAAGAATACGTAAAATGAACAAACGATTCGCCATCGTTTCCCTCACAAATGGTACGATTTACATCTCAATGTGGATACATCGAGAGCGTTGTTACGGCGATGTCGTCTGTCTTACGATTTATGCATTCTCCGCGATAATGAGTCCACTCGCGGGAGAGAATTTTGCCATAAAATAATTTCTGCTTTATGTATAAATAAATTATATATATAAATCACTTTCATTGACCTGCAAGGAATTATCCCGCCGTGGAATTTTAGGGAAATAAAACAAATGGTCTTCGCAGTTGGTCCAACAAGCTACTTGGCAGGAGAGACCATGCCGATATTACCTATAAACTCCATCAGCGGCATTTAGATATTTGCAATTCATATCGCGTCTCATGCATGCGCGATGGAGTGACTGCCGCGGTCGCTCTGTGTCATCGGTCCTGCATAACTGGTCGGATATGTACGTGTAAAACGATCTTCTTCCCTGAAGAAATGTAGCCCACCCACTCCCGGCCTGTTTCACAGAAGTGCATTCATCGCTTTCGAAACGCCGAATTCGACCCAGTTCCATTGGCGATCCCGAGAAACGACGTGCATTTTCTGCAGCTTTCCGAGTGTGACAGTTGAATGCTTTTCTCATTGAAATAGCACCGTATTTACGAAATACATCCGAACAAGGATAAGGGACTAGCGAATACAAGTGTCGCGATTTCGAAAACGTAAAGCGCAGTCTCGTCTCACGACCGCGATCCGAAATGCCGTACGCTGAAATATCGGCGAAAGATTTCGATTTTCGATTGGCGGAACGTTTGAAGCGATTAACAGCGATTTTGCAGCGAGTTATTCCTCGAAAATGGAGAATCTCTCGATTGTCTTATTGTTAGTATCGATAATGCCCGCGGGCGAGCTTGCGAATTTTAATGGAGCCGGTATCGGCGACGCGGCTATGTATTTAGGACAACGGTGTTTCAATTTGGTACCACGTAACCAGCAAAAATCGATGCGTCCCATTGGAAAGTCACATCTATCGATGGTTCGTCACAAAGCACGCCATTGGCGGCTGATACTCCATAAAAGCCTGATCATCCGCTTACGGCCGGTGCCGACGTGAAAAACCATGCATCAAAAATATATTTTCGCGGGAGCGACACGGCAGTAATGTGTCCGCGACAGAAAATTGAGTGAAGCAGCAGCAGCAGCAGCAGCAGCACTCCAGTAAATAAATTGATATCGTATTTGCATTGTCTACAAAGAGGACCATCGACGCAACATCATTTTTAATTGATTTACTAGCCCAACTCGAATGAGGAATTAATTTTGTAATACATACGCGAGTACTCATTTAAACTCCCGAAAAATTGATGACGCTAAATACGCGTTCTCGCTGAATTATGGGGAAATCAATTACAAAAACGAAAAGTGCAATATAAATATCAATAACAAGACTGTGTAATTCGGATACAATAGATGGTGAACAAACATTTGAAGAGTCTTGAAAGGTGACCTGCAGTTCTCGAATATCGCATCGATATTCGAACCGTAGATATAACATTTCCGTTCAGCTTGGCAGTGATGTTGCATACGCGCTTCGAAGATAAATTTCATATTTCTGTCGTTTCTGTTAACAATCGAGAGACATGAGCGATTCAAATGTCACGCGAGGTCGCTCGTTCGGCGGCGAAATCGCGCAAACAATTTCGTTAACGAGCTATTAGATCCCATCCGAGTTCGATTCTTGGGGCGGACGTTTCCGCGTACAAGTGAATCCGCTGCACGGCGAGCGGCATCGGTCTGCACGTCACGTGCGATCACTTCCGTTCATGCGTGTACGGTGTTTCCATCCCTACACGCACGGATGAAAACGCGCCTCTCGATTTCCAGTCAGATGCATCCCGTTGTAATCGCGGCGCGTGGAACATCTTGGCATTGCACAATTGCGCAACTGCTTTTGCTTCGCGTGTGTGCGCGCGCGCGCGAGAGCTGAAGAAAACGCGAGCTCCAAACACGTCAGTGTAACGCGAAACAGCCGCCTCGTGCAATCCCAATTCGTTAAGTTCTCCAGGATACGCGCACGAGGGACGACACGCACAATTACGCGATCTAAATTACGCGGAAAGCCGCGTGTTACGTTAGAGCAGCGTCTAAAAATATTAAGCGCTCAGAGAACGCTTGCGGTGCAGACTCGAGGATTGAAAGACGATGCAGTTTGGGAGGCCGAAATTATAGATGAGCCCAGCTTCGCCTCGTTCGATCCAACGAAGGAAAGACGTAAAGGGAAGTTGCACGCAACCACCCCACGCAACATCCTTACGCATGCACTCACACAGCCGCGTTCGCGTTAGTGCTCGCCCCTTCTATAGCCTGTTGCGGATTACGTAGCTCACGCTGCAACATGTGTTCGTTCTATCGCTCCGAGTTACCAACTCTTGACTAAGGTTTCGCTCTCTCGTCTCGACGCCTGTGTGCGGTGCACGACGCGTCGCCCGTTTACATACACGCGTAAGAACCCTTACGGCCGTATGCGCACTTGTACACTATAAATATTTTACGTAGCTGCGCCGTGAATTAAGCGACTTAAGATTAAGGCGAATGTGCACCATTGCGATCGCGATCTTGATTCAACGACGAGATGCTCGTCGGGATCATCCGCGCTCGATTGACCGAATCATCGAGGAATTCTCAAAGCTATTTACATTCATGCCTCTTGTTTTCCTCCCGTTTCTCTTCCAAATCTGAGTTCACGATCTCAAATTCTCTTACGAGGAACGTCTCTCTAATTTCCCGCATCTTTCCTGATCTGGAAAATAACGACGGAACGTTATCGCATGCGTTTTGCGGAACAGGATTTCTTTATGGAATCATTTCTTTGCCAGAATCTTTTAGAGAATGAAATTAGATTGCAGGGAGTGAGATTTTCGTGCCTACTAGCGCATGTGCCCTGAAATCGAAAGGTATTTCTGTGCGATTCTTGTTGAACCAATTATGGAATTGAGTGTCCTCGTTCCGATAAAATCAAACGCTCGCGATTGCTCTGTCTTTTTTCCTCGCGATCATGCAATAATCCCGATCCGTGACCGCAATCACGGTTAAACGATCGAATCGTGGGTGATCCGCGCTAAATTGGCTATCCGGTGAGCGTATTCTTAACGCCGAGTCGAGGGACGCCGTCCGATGAGAGATCTCGCAGAAAGAGATAACCGGATCGTGTCTCGTCATACGAGCGATCGATCGATTCCTCGTCCTCCCGTTAATCTCGCAGGAGTCGCTTTCGTCGAATCGTCGATGTCGGAGAAGGGAGACGGTATCTCGTAACGAACCAACCTGCCCGTTTGTTTGCCCTGAAAACGGTAATGGCGAGATCTGCCCCTCCGTGTCCCAGAAACTGAGCGCCCGAAGGATTGACGGTCGCCAAAGTAAACTCGATGTCCGCGAGTTTATCCCGAACCCATGCTGGCGTATCCCGAAGGATGCGGCGTGTCCGATGGAAAGGATGCGAGTTTCCGGAGCACGTCGTCGTGCCGAAAAAGTTTCCGTTCTTACCGCCAAGGGCTCCTTCTCCTCTTTTAACCGCGCATCCGCCTGACCACAATAGCAAATACTTTAGCGAATGGAGTTTCCCGCTACACGAGGAACGAAGCACCATTCCGAGGACGGTCTTACTCCCTTAATCCTTTTTGCTGATCTGTTCCTGATTGCGCGCGAGCCTCTGAATTCCAGATTACCGTACATTTTTTAACCAGAAACATCAAGACGATTCTTATCGTCCGAGTGGTTTATCTCGGGAGAGGAGCTCCCCGAGACGGATTGCACTACATCCGAGAAACAAACACGCGAATTGCAGCAGAATAACGTTTACAGTCCCTTCTTATTTACGTATACCGATGCATCGGCTCTAGACTCGCTCGCGACGCGCCAACTCGGGGGATTGAGCGTCGCGCATCCAGTTATCGCATGAAATATCCAAAACGCAAAGCGCAAGTCCCGCAGCGAGGGAAACGTTAAACGGCCCTTCGAGCCGGAATCAATCTCGAGGGTGCGCAGCGAGTGCCCTCGCGAAAGTTTTCGGCCGGCCATTTCGAGCCATTTTCCCATTTTCATCCCGGCCATAACTCCCTAGAGCGCACCGGCCGCGCGTCGTCCGCGAGCGCGATAATACTCGCGCTTGCGCGGATGTGTTCCTGTTAATAGAAATAATACCGCGCGTTGAAAGTAAACAGGTGTACAGGCAGCGGCCGGTTAATACGTCCAGCAGACATAATATACGACAGAAGTGCGCGGGATAAACGACGACCAACAGGGCCAAGAGGGATCGGCGGTGTATAATTTAACGTTCGCGGACCGCTTTCGCAGTTGGCCTCTTGCTTACGAAAGAGGCCAGTGTTCTTCACTGGCTTGAACGAGCGATCTAAAATCGACCTTCAAAAATGAAGATGAGGAAAAACAATGGGCAGAAACTCACGTAGAATCTAATGGACAATTATGATGCGCGGTTGCCATTAATTCGGAACATCGAGCAATTAATTAGAGGATTGATGATTAAAGGAAAAAATGATGATTAATCATATCATTGCTAGGAACGATCAGCTTTAAACGTTTGATATAAAGAAACTCGATGAATTTAGAGCAACTGACGCGTAATCCCTCATTCTCGACGAGTGCCGCTGCGCGCTCCATTAAGAATGATACAATGCGATATCTATCGCATCGCAATATTCAACGCACGAATGGAAGACCTGCTCTGCCCCATTAAATTATCATTTCTTTTGAAAAGAAACATTTTATCTCATTACTGGTCCATTTGTGCCATTAATCCCGTTGCTCAAACACGATCGCGCGCGAATGCTGCTGCCGGCGCTCGCGCCGCTTCGGGGAGAGACGCAGCGCGCGGTTTAAAGGGGATGAGAACGATGGAGAACACAAAAGATCGCGCTTTTAGATAGGATCGCGGCAGCACCTTGATTAGCGTCTCAGGGTTGCCTCATTCGTTTGTCAAAGCCCACAAGGCCAAATGCAATTATGCGCCGCGTAGAGTCCGCGGCATCGGGCGCCGGAGCGTGCGCTGGATAGGGCTAGAGGGTAAAGGGTGGGCGAGTTCGTTTCGCGAAACTGCCAATAATAATTAACGTCGGCACGAAGCCTCCCTCGTCCGCCCGCTCGCCTAACGTTGAGTACACACGGGCGTCTCTGTGCGCCACGGGAAGTGCCTGCGGGGAGGAAGCACACTGTATAACGAACTTTCGCGAACGGACTTTGGCTTCGCTGACCTGCCAATAATTATCGACCCCGCGCGCGTATATCCGCGAGATGTATGTACTGGTGCATCGGGAAGCTGCCGCATCTCCAAGGAGCCGTTCTCTAGCCGAGACGGAATACTAATCGTCGGCACATCGGGATTCATCGACGGCGAATCCACCAAGAATTGTGCTCGCACCTCGTGACTTCTACGAGGTCGCGTTATACACGATTATTGCGTTCCGAATTTCCTAGAAGCGCGTGTAATCGACTGCGGTGGTGATTGAAGAATTAATCGCCGCGAATTGAACGGTAATATCGCGCGCGTTCCGTGGCAGATTAACTTATTCAATAGCAGGAACGCATCGGTTTATTATTTATTGATTAATTCGATGATTAGATGGTAAATGAAATCATCATCCCGCATTTTCTCCGGATTCATTAATGTCGTATCGTCATTCGCGCTGCATCCGGCCTTTAAACCCGAGTCAGTCAGTCAGGGTCGGTTTATATGTACCGCATATGTAATCGACTTTCGTGTATAGCATCCCGCAGTTTGTTACTTTCCGGAAAACACTCGTTAAACTTCACGCGTTACGGAATCAACTGCAACGTTTTACGCACACGATTCCGTTCGTGCCCGCTCGCGCCTCTTTTCGTAATATATTCCCCCGAGTGCGTTCTCGGAATACTCCCCAAGACGATTCAGATTTGCGCTCGACATTTATTTATACAACGCCAGGTGATTCTTCCCAGGCCGGTGTCTGGCGAACGATA
Organism: Eciton burchellii; assembly: GCA_020341155.1. NCBI lineage: Eukaryota > Metazoa > Arthropoda > Insecta > Hymenoptera > Formicidae > Eciton > Eciton burchellii. The sequence goes on from JAHMML010000002.1 coordinate 1,996,272, forward strand.
ATTCCATATGCGCGGCGCAACGAGCGGCTCCTCGCGATATTCGGTCGCGTGAAGCAGATTTTTACGTTAAGCGCGGATTTTTGCGTTCAGATCGCATCGAGGGAGCGGGAAACACTCGTGTTTACGTCAAATACATCCAGAAGACGGAATACCAGTTCCGCGGCGAGTCGTAGCGCGAGCCGATTGCGCGGGCATCTCTAAGCGCGCACGAACGGATCAAGAGTATTTTATTACGCCAGATAATGCTGAATGTGCCGAATGCTTCCTCTCTGCCCTTTTCACCCCCATCCCCTTCGCGCGTGCGTGTGGCGCGTGCTATTACGCGAATATTCGAACGACCACCGAATGTGACCAACTATGCGCCGCTCGATGCGGCGATGCGAAGAGACGCACGCTCGCACAGGGTGCACCGAAAAGGATGTCACTTCATCTATCGAGAAATTAGTCCCGTTGCGACTAATGATCGTAGAAATGCGACATGTTACTCGACGCGTGTCTTCATTTTCAGATCGAGAAGCCAATAAATGCTGAATGAATGGCGAAATTAAAACGGATATTCCGGCAGATTTTTCCACGATACTCCGTTCTCGTTCAGAGAACGAGAACGATTTCCATGATAATCCGCATACGCGAAAGCTGACATTACATCGGTAACACGCAATTACATCGGTGCGCGTGTGTGCGAGCCGCAGGTGAATTTATCAGCGGCCGACGACAATTCTCGTTTTAACATTCTGTAATTTGGCCGTTGTTGCCCGATCAGCAGCCACGCGAGGCGAAGCGAGCGTTTACCATTTTGGTTTTGCATTACAAATGAACACGCAGGAATGTCTGCTCTTATCGCTTCAAGCCAAGCCGTGGAAAAACAGTCCGAGCGATAATTATGAAGCGAAGACAAGATATTAAATTATAAAGTCGGGACACGCGCACGCGAAAATGGAACAACGAGCGGGAATAAAAATACGACGTTGCATAACGTCGTTTGTACCTTCACGCGAACGACCGAAAATCAACTGGAGAAGAAGCAGCATTGTCTCTACTCACTTTGATCGATCGTTATCCGAATGCGGTCAAACATATAAAGCGACATTTACGCTAGCTGGATCATGTCCTTCCTTTTATCGTTAATTGAAGATTTATGCTAATAGAAATCAAGATAAAATAACCTCCCGACGTATTTCAAGTCATGTCGATGCGACATCACCGACGTCCTTTCTTTATAGCGGCATGCTCGAGTTACATGATAGCTGATTTGGATATTCATGCCTCGCAATGTGAATGTCACTCACTCTAATGCCCGTTTTTCTATGCGCATTCTGATCTATCAGGAAAACATACTCGTCGTGCGTGCGAAAAATATGCGAATTCCTGTTCTTTTTCTCTCTCATTTTTTCCTATTTTTTTTCTTTTTTTTTTTCTTTTTTGCGCAGTTGACATTATCGAGAGGAAAAAAAGGAAAATGCAAAAAGCGATACCCCGCGTCGTGTTATCCGTTAGTTATAACGAGACGGCGTGACGCTTGTTCATTGTGTACTCGCATATTAGCCGGCATCGATCAGCGAGGTGATTCCGCATGATTCCGATTCTGCGCGTTTCACGCAGCTCTGATATTTTCGAACGAGAGTTAAAAAATCAACGGCAAATCGGAGAAACAGCGACGAGTCGATGTGAGCGGCATCAGCGTATCGGTTGTTCCGTCACGCGCGTTTCTTGCTTGAAGATCGGTGAGATTGGGAAGAATGGAAGAATAACGTAATCGGCTGGCACATAACGGCCCGCGATATTATTTGTAATAACAAGCGCAGATCTCGCTCCTTCATGTGTAAAAAGGAACAATCCAGCGAGTAACAATTCGCGAGCGCTGATGAACTTAATTCGCCAATCCGCGGCGTCGGAATACGATGTCGGCAGATAATCGTGCCGACAGGGAAGCGCTCAAGCTGAAGACGAAACGCTTGAAGAGTTATAAATAAATAAACCGGCGACGTTGAATAAACGCTACGGGAAGAGGAGAGCGAATTCGATTTATCCGGGTACGCGTCCGCCTTTTTTCCTTGCTTTGGAAGATCAAATGGAAATGTTATTGTAGCTGCCGCGGTGGTTTTCAACATTCCCGGACCCGCGTTGCATTCAGAGCGGAGGCAATGGTCCGTGGCAAATGCGAGACTGCATCCCGCACGTATACCGTTGATTAGGTTAACGCGGGCGGGACTCTTTTTGCCGGTACGCACGCGGAATCGTTGGCTAAAGCAGCCCTTTATAATGCCATCGAGCTTTCAAAGCGGTTTTTTAAAGTCTATGTCTCTGTCCAAAGTTTTCAAACTTGACGTCAGCGCATTTATTTGAAGAAAAAAAAGAAAAAAACAGAGAGAGAGAGAGAGAAAAAGAGAGAGAGAGGAGCGTTCAAGCTCGTGAGATTTACTTATCGATCGATGCTACAAACATTTAACACCGCAAGGCAACAATCTCTCTCTCTCTCTCTCTCTCTCTCTCTCTCTCATTTAATCTCTTCATCCATCGCACTTTTTTCACGATACGACGAGATTGTACCAATATTTCTCGCAGTTGATTGAAAACGGACGCGCGCAAAAGCGACTTCGGCATGTACCAACACTTTAGCGATGAGAAAATTATTATCTCTACATCAGCGTGCGATTATATGCAATAAACATGACGAAGGAAGATGCATGCAGCAGGAGGGATGTACTTTATATGCGATCAAGTACTGAGACTCCCGATACATTGCTCTCTCAAAAAAAAAAAAAAAAAAAAAAAAAAAAAAAAAAAAAAAAAAAAAAACATGAAAGAAAGGAAAGGAAGAAAACATGATGCCTTGATTCGGCGTGCCTCCGCATTCTACTTTCGGCGCGCGAATCTTGCGGTCGCGCGCAATTTCACTGTCGCTTCCATTATCCGCCGACAGAGGAGAACCGCTCGAACATTCCCGCGATAAGCCTCGAATACGCGCGCGAGCGCCGATTATCCACTTTCCGAACGATCCCGCTCCACTTTGCGTGACCTAGAAAAGTCCATTGTCGCGACTTTAATCACGAGCCGTCGTGCGGATCTCGCTATGTCATCCCGTAATAAATTTCAGCGCGATAGTCTGTCGCGAAAGGGAAAGCGCGACGCGGAACTCGCGACCGCGACGGCACCGCGATTCGAGCAACGTTAGTGTTTTCGCGCAAGAATTGCGCCCGCGCGCATAATCAAATATCAACGCATGCGTATTCGCGTCGTATTTGCCGTGGCTGTCGATAACTGTGCAGTGTTTGAATGCGGAAACGGCTTTATAATGCCTCGTATTTCGGTAGCGCGAGTCTACCTGATAGACACGTATATGTTACGGGAAACGTTACAGAAAATAAATTGGATTTCTGCAAGTGGTTGCTTGCTCTCTCCCTCTTCCCCACCTCCCCCCCCTTCTCTCTCTCTTTCTTCAATTTAATCCCTCCCCTGATAATGCAGCAGGACGCGCGAAACTGATGGCACGTTATCGTCATTATCGTAAGTCCGCGTGTAATTAACGAATGCGATCGAGGGATTCCATTTTAGACCGATGAAGAGGGAAAATGTAAAACTTCGCGCAGAGAACATCGTCATTAGATTGCGATGCGGGAAAATGCGTCGGGCGGATCTTTTGAAATCCATTTTCAGAATCGGCGTTTTACGCTTCACAAGAAGAGGCCGCGTTGATGAATACTGACATTATCCGCGATTCGTGTCGCGAGATTTGCCAGTTATTAAGTAAACTGAGAAAGTCCGAATAAATCGTCGTGTCCTCCACGTGCTATTCCCGAGTATTTCATTCTGGGATCTTGATTCGCTACCGCGAATCGCGTTCCCGCGAATTAAAGCCGAGGGTTGGCGGCGCGAAATTAGTAACTGCGACCTCGTCTTCCGACACGAAACGACGTAATGAGCGCTCTCGCGTGGGAAACAAAAGGGCGAGAGAGTAACGGGGCTTCGGCGGAAAAACTAGACCGCGCGCGCGCGCGCGGAAACCGTGACCGCGGGCGGAAAGGGATGCGGAATGCGGGTGGAAAAACTCGAAAAGAAAAAAGGAGGAAAAAAGAGGAGACAGAGGGAGAGACAAGCCCTCGCTCCGCAATCTCTTCCCGAACGCTTCTTCATCGCGGCGACGTAAGCACTTTCACGTGGGAAGAGAAGTGGTCCACCCGCGTACGTAGTCAGACATCGGCAGCCCGCGTGCGCGCGCGCGCGCGCCGCCACGCCGTTGCCTGTCGCAGTGGTAGGCACCGTTGCATTTTTCAGCATGCCTCAGCACTTTCCACTCTGATCTTTGCCGGAATCTCGACAAAGCGGGGGACACAGCGGCTCCATGAGTAAAATCGAGAGTCGTGATTAAAGCAGCGAAGCCACGAGGGGCGAGTGTATCGCATCGCGTCGTTATTGCACGATATTGAGCGAAACGGAACTTGTTCAATGTCACGCGGGAAATTTGGATAATATCTTAGATTCGGCGAAGGGTCAACGAAGATGTGCGCGCGACCGACAGTTTAAAGTGGCGTGAAACGAAGATAGTCGCTTATTTATCGACTAATGTCTGTAAGATTTTTCTATAATATGCGGTGAAAACGACAAACTTGATGGCATCAGAAGATTAAAGGTTTGAGTGTGAAAGAACAAAAGGGAGAGTTAACATGCATTTTAATATCGCGTCGCAGAAATTTAGAAACGAGCTTCGATTACATCGAACGGCAGCTTTGAGACTGAAAAGAGTTGTTTCTTTCAAGTAATTTCGAGTAACCTGACTTGTTAGGATATCCGTAATGCTAGCGCGATATTCACCTGTTATCTGTTTATGTACTTTAGACGCTTCCGAGGCAAAGGAAAATAAAGGTCTAGTAGTGGTTTCAGTAGCAACAAATATTTACACATTGCCAAATATCAATAAGAAACGTAAAGGATTCCATAGTCGATCCATAAATAATTTCCAGAAGCGTGCGAGCATACAAACAGAGAAAGCGCTGCTGTGCCGGGCAATCTTGAAGATTCTTGCCGCGATGGCAGATGCCCCCCGTTTTAAAATGCGTGATAAAAACATTTATCTGCGCTCGATTTCCGCCCATGGTGTTTAGCAGGGTAAACAAGGTTACGTTCCGGCGAGGGCATCGTCAGGTCGCAGTGCCGCATGCTCGTAATAATTATTGAACCTACCTACGATAAAGATATCTTTGCATCGTTTGCCGCCGTGCAAAACATGCAAAATGTTAAAGTAGCACATGCAAGCGTAAATTCAACGGGGAAACCGCGACTCGTGATTGGACTCCGTCGAACACGAAATCCCAGCATTTACGCGCCGAATTACGGTATTACAGAAAATATCTGGCGCATTAACGCGCGCGATGCGGGGAACGTTAATTTATATGACATATTTATAATTAATACATATGCTGATATATTAATGCCGCTGCGTGCGTACGTGTACGTTCGTGTACGTTACATTAGCCCGTGTGATCGTATCCTGCATGATTATCGCGCGATAATGAACGGATATCGCGAAACAAAGAGAAGACGGTAACGAGGAATATAACTTGATCTGCCATCCTGGAAAGATGCTTGGCGGACGGTATCGTATTGTCCCGCGTATCGCTTTGCAACGATAGCGGACGGAGGATTCGACGTCTGCAAAAGTAACACATGCATCTTCCATCGTTGCTCGAGCGGAGGTCGTATCGTATTTGGCACGATAAGGAAAGCGATCTTGTTCAAAACTTTGAGAGACTATCGCCCCGAGCTCGACGTCATTGCACTCTGCGAGTGCGTATGTCGCACGTGGGAAAACGGGATGCCCGTGGACACAACTAAGCCTCCCTCGGAATTAAAATGCAGTTTTATCTGCTGGCATCCTGCTCCGCATCCGCGGACTTGATTCTTCAGAGCTAAACACGAAACGCATCGAGAAAGTCGCTCGGGCGAAATAGTTTTACCGCGATTCTTACGATCAGAGAGCCCTTCAATTAGTCCCGTTCGTTTCGAAAATCGAAGGTAATTTCCGTGACATTCGTCCGCAGAACGCTGGGAACGCTGATAGAAATCATGTAAAAGTGCAAAACCAGCATGGCGAGGCGCGCGAGCGCCGAACGAGCGCGAATGCATCGTAATCAACTGGCGACGTAGTAGATTGCCTGCATCGCAAAAATTGCGGCTATCCGAAATTCCGAGATTAAATCAGGAACGGCTGAAAAACTGTCGGAATCGCGAAAATACGGTATGCGCTGCCGGGACGGCCGCGCAGATTATTTCCAATCAAAACGAGTTCGCTTTAAATCCCGTATAAACCAATCGCGCGTCCGCGCGCGCTCGATGCGCTCCGATCCCGGAAAATGAAGACATCAATCGCGTCGTTGCCGTCCGGCAAAAACTAATTAACTAATTCCTCATCGTCGCCCCGCGTCCCTCCCATCATGGATAAGATTTCGGGCGGGTTTTTGCCGCCAGTTTAGCTGGCGGAATCGCGTCGCCGGGGAGGAGATTCGGTCTTCTCCGGGGAACGGAGGGCGTCATTAAATTTCAGTTACGTAGCGAGGAACCATCCGACGCCGCGATTCGAAATTAAATTTATCCCTGTAAACGAGGGTTAAATATCGCGCCCGACGAGAATGGCAGCAGTTAAATGCCGGCTAATAAAATTCCCGGTTTTTGATCGCTTAATTCTCTTAGCGGGATGAAAGTGGAGATATCATTTAATTCAGGCAACACTTGAACAAATATTCGACGACTAGGATCTACCGTTGCAAACTTGATTACAGCTGTCGATCGAAACCCGAAGGACGTCAAGCGCGTTTTGTCGGACGCGTTGTATCAACAATGCCGTGACCGGTTACTGAAATGCATGCTGGAAGCCCAAATCAGTTATAAATATCTAACGCTGATGCTAATTATTGATACAAGTTTGCCGCGGTGGATCCACCAACGATACGTTTGATGTGTCACTTACGTGTCGAAAATTTTAACGCAGCTTTCGTCTTGTCTCGCGAGTATCTCGAACAGTGCGCGTATGCACAATGACACGCGCGATTGGCAAGCATACAGAACCTGGTTTTTAAATAGCGTTCTTGTTTTTTCAAGTGCAAAGCGTATAAATAGAATGCGTATGTATGGTGCTAACATATGCGCACGCATACAGCGGAAATTGCGATCCTCTCGATGTGCGTCTTATTTACACTTTGTACCGATTAAGCCGATTGCGTCACGTATCCGTTTGATTTCCAATCTACCAATCACAGAATTCAAAATTCGATCACACTTCAAAAGTGGATTCTAGCCAAAGAGTATTTAACGCGAGTCACGTTACATTCGCGTCTTAGTAACATTTGAAACATTGCAGCGGAACTGAAAGTTAAGAACGAACATTTAGCGTGCTAAATTATAATATTATAATTAATAATATTACAATATTAGAATAAGGAATTGAAATGATGAACGAAACGTCAACGATAATTTTATCTCTCTCGATCAGAGTTATTATCTCAACGGCTATTTTAATCTTTCGTAAAAATGAAGAAAACGCGCAGTAATAAGAAATAAATTTTGCATTGAGTTTGGGATTTAGTTTTATCTCAAAATTCGTTCCACTTATGATATTCTACAAATATTTTACGTTACATTTACATATTACATCTTCGAAAAGAAACGTTCTCGTCGTTTCGTGATTATCAAAAGGAAATTTAATCTTAATCAAATTTAACTATAAATTTGCTTCATCTGGCACAGACAAAAAGAGTTTGATAAGAAGTTTCTGAGCCAATGATCAAATATTGATAGTCTATGTGTGTATATTAATAGTATATGTGTGTGAGCATGGCCTTTAAATTGGCATTTGACCTATGTCGCGCATTGATCTAATAATATCGTACAATTGCAGTCATAGAGAAATATATCGACATTCGTTACGTAACATCGATCCAATGATGTCGACAAATTATCGCAATGATAAATTTCTTATCACGCGAGGCATTAAAAGTACAAAATGGCAGTGTTTAAAATCTTTATTCCATCGATAACGCATAAGACTTCGTAATAGCTTACGTAACGCCTTTGCAAACATTGGTGGTTGATGGTCGTGCATCAATATGGATACGAGTTATAAGAAACTGACATTTTCCATTCCGCAGAAAATATTTTCTCATATAGAATGCGTTTTTGTGACATTTAACATTTTGCTCTCCGGCTTCGCGCGTTATTTAACCGAAAGCTGAGACGTATTTATGTAACGCGTGTCCCGCTCGTGTAATAATCAGATACAAAACACAATGTCATTCCCCGAGGATGTGTCGGTATAAGTGCACCGAGATGAAAAGAAATTATCCTTATCGCCGTAAAAATTTTAGACTGCCCGTATGAAAGCGATGAATGCGCGTCGCCGAGCTTCGCAATGCTGTAACCGGGTCGTGGTCTAAACTTTGCAGGCGTTAACAAGACGACGGCGGTGATGGGATAGTTTCGCGACTTTACGTTACGTAAACTTATTCTGGGTTTTCTTTCTGGGCAGGTCGGTAAATTCGAGCGCCTAATTATAGAGGTGCCAGAGAGAACGCCTTTAACGCCTCCACCCACCGCCTGCTTCTTCCCACGAGGAACGCCAGCGGGGGATGCGGAGATGCGAGGGATATACTGGAGGAGGTGCTCGGCTCACCGCGAACTAAGAAGTTTCAATTTCCGAACATAGTCGCGGTGCGACAGTGTTATTAATGCAATTAAGCAGGATTTCCTTCACACGATACGGCCTTGTTGACTACGCCGACAGAAAGTAATCACGTGCCTTAAGCCCGCTGCACCGACGTATCACGATACTCGAGGACGGATAATTTGAAGAAAGTTACACGTTGGCGGGACCGCATTCGAAATTACGCCGCGCCTCGGCCAACTGTAATCCAGCTAATGCCATGTCTCGGTCACGAACAATTTTTTTAATAATCCTTCAATGAGTTTCCGAGCGCTCGAAACGTTCGAACATCGCTCGAACATGAGAATTACGACAGCCTTAAAATTCTTTTCTCGTTAAATGCGCGGATGCTCTTCAGGCTTACACAAGGGGCACAAAGAAAAGGGTATACAGTGCACATCATGCGGTGCGTATACCATTGCTCGAAATGAGACCTCAATTCGAGCGCCAAGTTGCAGTAACGTTATGTTATTGATGCAGCTACACCGTACTGGTGCAGTCACATGTGCAATAATGCAAGTTTACTTTACTCTCATACGCGTCAGCGATCACAGTTTAAACGTGCTCCTCCGTTCTCCATTTACGCGTCCATGCGCTCATCCGCCCCTTCGCGTTTCCATCTACAAGAGATTTCGCTGTCGTCTAGCACCATCGCCCTATCTTGCTTCTGCTCAAGTAGGGACGTATCAGGCATGGTTTTCCTCACGGGCGCGTGCTCGCCGGGCGCTCGATATAATTCGCGTTAGCCATTCGCTGTGATTTACGCGCACATGCGATTCGCGATTGTGATTTGCTTCGTTACTTACGATTAATTACAAACACGCCGAGAAATATGGATTATCATCGATTTATACGCGGACTGCGCGTATTTAGCTGTAATAAATTAAATCAGTCAGCAAGCGGATGATGCGCGACGTTATGGCTTTCGTATCCCGATCGTGTAATTGATATCAAAAATATAACGAAATTCGTATGATAATGCGGATAACGGGATGAAATGATCAGGAAACTGTTGTTATTAAAATCCAACCTTCGTCAATCGCGATGCATTAGGGGAAAGGAAAAACGATAATCTCTCTCTCTCTCTGACTGCATAGAACAATCGAACTTTATTTGGAATTAATTTAATAATGCAATTATGCGTGATTCAACGCGCACCGATCTTGCCTTTATTTGTGTTGGTTAACGCATGATTACGTTCTACCGCGATTCTAACACAATCCGCGATACGTGTGTGATGCTAATACGGACTTTGGTCCTGAGTCGAATGAACGTCTTCCTGTGTGACGAGCGATTAGCTCGACGCCGTGTTTCATCTAGTTGAGTAAGAAGTCGTTTTTCCTCCAGAGTACAGAATAAAAGCCGAATTTGCGCGAGGCTCTCGCGAAAATAGGACACGTTGGGTTCGAGGACGACGCTACTTGTTTCAGCATCGTTTCGCTAATACGAGAGCCGATGACCCATGCGCTCGCCTCCTCGAGGGTTCGTGATCCGTCTACAAAGCGGGAAGCTAGCAGCTTTGACGAGGCACTTTCGGGCCGAGCCACGATCTACGAGAACCTCTTCCCGATTCGCGGCGCAAACGCGAGAGCTGCCGCGAACGACAATTCGGCCCTTCGCTTCGCCGTGTCGTTTCTCACGATCCGAAGAAGTCGCAACGAAATACACGTGGACAATAGCGTGGCGAGCTATGCCGCGGCTTTCGCACGAGCATCACGTGCCGCGATGAAGTAACGTGCCGGGGTCAGAGCGCGGGATCGATCGACCTACAATGCAATGCAACGAGAAGGTCCTTTTAGGAGGACTCGAACCGCATCTCGCGAATTTAACCCCTCTGCTACGTGCGACGATTGTAATCGGCGGACGTTAAGTGCTCGTTGTAACGTATCTATCGGTCCTGTGGTCGAAAAGTGTTCCGCTATAAAAATTCTACGGCGCAAGCTATGTGAGATCGCCGCAAACTCATGTTTTCGTTTCACGTGGTAAGATTTGATAATCGATTTCGCACTAGCTACTTTTGAAGAAGACATATTATCGTCGAGGATCTTTATTATTGTAGATATTATGCAGATCGAGCCTTCCTCAGAATTGTTACACGTAAAACCTAGCTTTACACGTAAAACGGCAAAAATTTTGTATCTTTCGAAGAAAGTCTCAATAAAAATGATGAGATTATATTGAAATGTGTAACATCAAGTACTTCAAAATTGGGAATAGAAATGTCAGTCCGAGTGCTCGCTTGAGAGAGAATTAAATTCGATCAATAAAGTTCACGGGCTTAACTTTGCTGCATGTGACAACTATAGTCCATGCATGCATAATGTTTGATGTAACACATGTGCCGATTATGACGATGTTAAGAAGAGTTTACTACGAAAACACGTGCAGGTTCTCTAAGCGATAAATAAAACGCAACAAAAAATTTAATTTCTGCATATATATATATATATATATATAAAATCTTTTAAATACAGTTTTTAAAATTATTATATATATATATATATAATTTAGAGATAAATTGTCATCATTATTGCTATTTCCAATGAGGATTTAGGATATGTTAGAAATAATCTGACGAAACGTTAAAATCCCAAATTAAAAAATAATATATTAATAATGATATCATAAAAATCTGTTTTCTGTAAAAATCCCATGTTATCCTAATTGTTATAATAATTGAATCAAAAGATACCAAATTGTTTTTCTCTTTACGTTTTACTTTTATTACTTTTGTTTTGAATTGAATTATATTCCGTTATTACGCATTTATTCCCAAAGTTGTGAGTTTTCTCCTTACGAATTTTCTCCTTACAAAGAGAAACATAAATTCATAATGGCAATCGATTAATTCCATATTACTCGCATGGATCGTTTCCAGAGCAGAACAGAATCGGTTGGATCTCAGTTACTCTTAAATAATGTCTATAGGGACACGTGCGGCGGCGAGATTACTGAAATAGAAATTGTGCCGGTTTCGAAACAAACGGCTCATAGACGCGCAGCCATCGCAATGTTTGCATATCCGATTCATGAATGCACCGCATTCATAATTTTAACATCGGGTGTGTGTGTGCGTATGTGTGCAATGCGAGTGACTACGTCTAATATAGCGTATAACAAGGCGAACGATCCAACGGCGTAATCAATACGACTTTGAGCAACTATCAGCGAATCGCAACAATTATCGAAGAAGGCCAGTAGAGATGTTCGCGTAAACAATTATCCGGCATTCGCTATTATGTAAAAGAACAAAGAAATGCACGTAACGTTCCGATAGAATGGAACGCGCGCAAACGCGACGGCTCGTCAGGTGAAATAAAAGTAATACGTCGGAAACAGAAGCGTGCCTTTACTTCAAGGACGTCGTGTGCTAACGATCAATAAGGTCAGCCGGTCGGATTGAAATATCGAATCGAACGCGAGTTCCTATATTCCGATGAATATCGAAAACGTTTCCGCGAAAAGGCAAATCCCAGCTGTCGGCTTCCATTTCAAGGAAAACTTGATTCCGCAAATGATCAACGATTTCCGCTAATCGTTAATTGCCGCTGAACAAGTTTCCTCGTTTTTACTCGCCCGTCAGACTCTTACGCGGCGACGTGACGCGGAACGCGTTGTCGGCGCCACGCGTCCCTCGTGATTTTGCTACACGCGAAGCGCGCCGTTTGATCGATGCATTTTCATGAATGAAAACCTGCACGCTTAGCGAGCTATGCTGGAGATCCGATATCAGACAATCCGCCAGCAAGGTAGGCAGCGATTTGTTTGGCAGAAGAAGGAAAAGAACTTGTCCTCATCGAAACATCGACGGCGCGATCGGCGATTCGATTCTGCTCTTGCTCTTTGTGGCCAGCAATGCCGGAAATGAGGAATGGATCGCGGAATAATTCACAGCGACGCGATAGATTTGGGGAATTCACGCGCGACGAACGCGGACGCGAACGCTATACCACTTTGGAGTCACGTTAGAAAGGCCGCAGCGCGTGTTAAACGCTGTCAAATGTCACGTGTCGCGTATGTAACGGTCTGGGTGAATGTAGGGAATGCGCGACGTAAAAGCCGCATCGTGCATTAACGGAACGGTATGATATAAACGTGGAAACTCCGATATGCCGAATAACTGGTAAACGCCCGCGCTCCTCCACCTACCGCCTGCTGCGTGTTTAGCGGAACAGCTGTCCGCAGAGAGCTAATCGAATCATCTGTCGAACGACTTCAACCACGTTAGCCGATATACGTGACAGGATCACGAGTGGTTTACCTACCCAATAGTCATAATCCAAAGCTGCGTTTCACTGGTAATCAATGAGACTTCCCCCGTTGCCTTCTCCTCCCCCGTAAGTTTTCCTTGCACGGTGCACACGGTTCTCACTAGTACGACGTGTATCAGCGGCACGTCGGCGTCTTACGAATCATCATGTGATCTACTAGACTAGATGGGATTCCAGCCGCTTCTGATCCTCCGCGATGCTTATCTCGCGGATCAATCGATGTTACTCGATTACCAGCGGGATTACTGGAGCACCTTCGTGTCGAATCCTGATCCTCGCTAGAGGGATGATGATTCGCGGTAATCAGGATGATGAACAAGCGGCCACCCAGTCTCAATGCGTACTTCGTCAATCCTTCGATAATCCTTCCGTCAGAAGCGGATCGACACCCGGGTAGCCGCAGGACGATGACCTGTCCAGTGATCGTAACGGTATTGCAGCACGATTCAATGAATATTTCGCGTATACTTTGACGAATCTTATATCCTTCTATCTGTCACAAGAGGACCGGGAGCACTGGAACAGTCGTCCTCGTCACAAGACTGTATAGCCGCGGCACAAACCTACGGATATCTCGCGAGCCCTCGAAAGGGCAATTCCCGGAGCCACGCGCGCGGTCGATCTCGCGACCGTTGCAGGACACTTGTTCAGGGATAAGAGATGCAAAAGAGGTGAGAGAAAGAGAGAGAGAGAGAGAGAGAGAGAGAGAGAGAGAGAGAGAGAGAGAGAGAGAGAGAGAGAAAGAAAGAAAAATAGAGAAAGACAGAAAGAGAAAGAGAGAAAGAGAGATAGAGATAGATAGATAGATAGATAGATAGATAGAGAGAGAGAGAGAGAGAGAGAGGGGTGTCACACACTTGCGTGAACGCACGAGGGGGCACCCGTCGCTTTCGTCGACGCGAACAGGTGGGCACACGCTCGACAAGTCACGCCGCGCGCGGGACACGCGAGTCTCGCGAGCTCCCGCGGTACCGACGTAAAACAGAATACGCACGCGTCGTCGCGACGGCTTGACGTCGACTGAGGTAGCGCGGGTACGGCGCCTCGCGCCTGTCCGCCCCTGCTTTGCACCGCCTCCACCACCACCGTCGTCGCCACCACTGCCGCCGCCGCCGCCGCCGCCGCCGCCGCCGCCGCCGCCGCCACCGCCGCCGCTGTCGCGTTGCTTCCCCACCAAAGCGCGGAGGCGCCACTGACGCCTACACCCCCAGTGACTGCTTCGCTTCCCTGACGTGTCCTCCGGACTCGCGAGCACTCGGATGTCGCGTCATTCGTCGCCGTTGCGACCATAAGAACGGATGTGCACGTAATGACGATACCGTCACCACATCAATTCATCGTTAACGATGACATCGAATAGGAAAGGAACAACTTTTTAGTCTGAGACACCCAATATCCATCTGGATAACTCTGACGTTTTCCTCTTGTTTGTTCAAAATTTACTCTTATGATTTATTGAATTTCTGAAAACGTTCAAGATCAATCACTTAAACATTTTTGCATTAAATGAGAGTGTGGTTAACCAATTATCGTGACAGAAACGCGCGTCAATATTACGGATACGAGTAATTCGTAACGTGTAAATTCCCTAGAAATAACTCGCTACAGTAAAAAGGTTATATCCGTGAAGGTTTGATTTTTGCATCACGGTCGTAAAATTACAGTTTTTGTTATTATCAGACATACGTATTTCAAAAGATATTTTGCAAAGCTATTTTGTGATTACGATAATTTAATTATTTCGATGCGGTCAGCACTGCAACGGGACGTATCTATGATTACGAACACGCAAGCGAAATTTTGAATGCCGCGTGTAATCTGAACACAAATGGCAGATGTCATCCCTTTGCGAAGGCGCGGGAATACAGCCATGTATATGCGGACCGGCTAAACGCGACATTTCTTGAAGAGTCGGGACGATAAACTCGTGGCTATCATCGCGAATGCAAGCGGGTCACGAGAAATGAGGCAGAGTAAATGAAACCGCCATTTCGCGAGGAAGCGACGTTTTCGGGATGGAAACCGCATGCTCGTCGCTTAGCTCCGCCGTTGTGTCATTCGTCGGCGTTACCGCCCGGAGGAAAAACGCTGACGCCACCAAACGCAGCGACATGTCGCGATGACTGCCCGAACAGCAAACGAAACGCATTCGTTTCCTCGACAGTCCTCAACCGCTTTTCGCGGGCCGGGCACTCGCTGTCGTGCGGATAACTTGCACCGCGGAGAGGACGTCCGGTAGCTTTGCGTGGCGAGCTGCGATCTTGCAACGAGCGCACGACCGTAATCGAGCAAGAAACCGTAACGAGACGCAACCGCACTTCCGGCGGGGAGGGTTGATGGACGTAGCTCCGACTACCCCGAGCGTACGCGGGAGCCTTAAATTGTCGGAGATAGGTGTGCAATAATCCGCTACCGGCAAGCTTCACAAAGAACTATAATTATGCGGTAGGCGGTTTTTTGGCAGGTCAAGCGCACGCGCGACTACTCGCGCGCGTTCCATTATGACGTTGGACTGTATGCGCTAGCGAATGGTCGGCACTCTTGGCCATTTGTCACGACTGTCGCAAGTTCGCCCAGTTTAATGTATCCGCGTCCGCGAGCCGTTCCCGTTTCCACTCGGCGTCGCCTTTGCCGCAATTTTGGAGTGGCAACGCCGTTAACAGGCGGCGTTTCCTTGAGCTTACAAAGCAACGGCAATCGCGTTCTGAGGTTCGCGGCCGAGCTTGACTGATGCCGGTTTTGGCTGCGAAAGGAGCCGCCGAATACCGTTCACGCAACAACATCACGCGATCGATTCGTCTCCGGATGTTAAGCCCTGACAGGGATAAGTTAACTGGAAGAATTATGATAAATGATCTAAAAGCTGTGGCGCACGTTGTAATTATCAATTTACACATCTGTATAAAGAGAAATATATGTGAACGTATGTTACACAGAAATTAAATAATATATTTGTTGCCCTCCTCCGTAAAAGACGTCCCGTCGCAGGAAAATGTTTGAAAAATCATTGTCATATCGACGAATAAAATTTGCGATGTACCTGATCGAGCAATGAACTTTAGCAAGGGCACGTTGTAAAGTTCGCGAACGTGCACGCGATGGAATTCGCTTATCGTTAAATTCGCGGATCAATATCGCGAACTGTCAGATTAATGTTCAGATTATTGACGGCAATAATACCATCGGTGACTTATCATTATCACTTACGGACAGAATGAAAGATTGATAACAGCTCAGTGAAGTCGCAGCGATAAATAATCGCTATTCAGTAATCTATTATTCGTTCCACGTTGAGTTTTCCTAGCGTGCGAAAGAGTCGTTTTCTTCGGGGAGAGAGAGAGAGAGAGAGAGAGAGAGAGAGAGAGAGAGAGAGAGAATATACGAGCGCTTTCAAGAGGAACGACTCTTAAATTCGCGCGTATGTCCGTACCAAGTTTGCGCAGACATCGTTCAGATTGCAAGAGCGCATGAGGAATATGAATCTTAATGACTAATTTGCATGACGTCATGACAGGAAGTTGCATAGAATTGCACTTTCATAGAGATTAGACAATGGCTCGAGTTGTGAAAAAGTCGAATAAATTAATAGCCGAATAAATTATCACGTTTTTTCCAAGGATAGTATTATAGAATATGTGCATGCCAGGACGGTGCACACTCGTGCGCACTTGTGTAAAGTTTGAAAAATGAGTCAAATACAGATTGTGAATACAGCCGTGTATACGATACCCTCGCTGCGCACAGTTGTGCGGTAAATGACAGCTTGATATTGATATTGGCACCTGAGTAAAGTATGGAAATCGTTGCTCTTGTCTTTAGCGATGTTACATCTTGGATCTTAAAATCACGCTTCGCGCGGACAAGTTGGGCGAATTTGTTACATCTGTTTATTCTTCGGTCTATTCTGCAGTAAAACGATATGACAAATGCTCGTTAATTATCCGCGTTAAATGTACACGTTACAGTTTCGTCACAATGTTGTGACTTGATTTTCATTATCAGTTATTTTAATCAAATATTTTATTTATATTTAAAAATTATGCAACGTAAAATAATGGGAAACACGTTATATCGCGTGTTAGATATATTCGCGTGTTAGATTATATTCGTTCATAGAATTTATCGTTTCACTTAAACGCGTCGAACATATCCTGTATTACAGCGAGAGATAATTTATGATATTTTTATTCCGCGTATGCCTAAAACGACTAAGAATAATTAGGGGCAATAAATCGTAATGAGAGACATATTGAAATGAACGTGGAGGAATAAAATAAGCAAGGAAAATACTTTTTTCGTGACCAATTGGGAACCAATTGGGAAAACTGATCGTTGCGAGACTGAATAATGATAACGCTAGTTGCGGAATTATTTATGACCGGAATTCCAGATACGTATTCAGACGAGCAAGCAATATTTTCCGGAATATCGATTCCCTCGCAATACGCAAATACACATTTTTACTGTAATTTAACCGGTCACACATCACATCCCTCTCCCGCAAACCCCTTTCTGACCCCTAAGAGCGTGCCGCTGACGGCAAAGTTGCCACCTTGAGAGTGGAACTTTTTAGAAGTTTGCAGCGGAGAAGCGGAGATTAGCCCTCAGAAGTTTTAGTATCCGCTCTACAATGGGTAGAATTCTGAAAAGTCCCGTTGCGGCGGGAAAAAAAAAAGGAGGAGGGAGAGAAGGATCGATTGCTCGTATAGGACTCGTGCGCGTTCAACGAACTGTAGAGATCAATCGGGGAGAATCTCATCAAAGGCAACTGTGGCAAATGCGAGTAAGATGCAGATCAGACATTTCTTCGTGGTTTAATTTCATCCAGTTGATTTCCGATCGTTCCTCCGAACCGCTCAGGGAACATTCGCGCGATAAGCGTATGGCTAGAACGATATTAATTTTTAATTGCATCGTCGTGTAGTTGAATCGTGCTGTCTGAGAAATAACGAACATTACAAGCGAGAAACATCACGGCGCCTTTATGTTTCGCAGGTCTAATTAGGTCCTCTGGAAAGCTTACGAATTCTCATCTAGCCTGTTCGCTTCATTATTTCGCCGTTATTAATGTTTACCTTACTTCCGTTTACGATCGTTTTGTCACGACGATCGTAAGAAAGCATCCTTTGTACTTAGCTCGAAGGCGTTTTTAGCGAGACGCCGCCAGTTCGAACGCTCGCCGACAATTACGTTAATAATGCAATCTCATTTACGTCACTCGAGAATTACATCTAAAATAGCTGGCGTAGAACATGGGTTAAATGCGAGAATAAGCAGATTACTGATGAACCAACCGCTCTCCTTCATACGTCTTACATCTCGTCAAACCATTGACTTGTTTGCTGATGTAAATAGAATCGTGATTATTGCAACCTTAACAAATGAATTCTATAAGTATTCGATATGCTCAATAATCCGTCAAATAAATAAACTGAAGCCGATAAATTTCTTGAATAATAAACGCAAAATATATCCACAATACAAATGAACAAACGGACAATTTTTCAATCCAGAATAATAAGGAGATTCTTCGACGGATATCGTGAGTCAAACGTTTCTAAATAACCACATCGTCAACTTTGAAGCTCTGCAGGTATCTGGAATAATCTAATTCATGTATAAAATTGCATCAATGTAGACGTCTAAAGAATATTAACATCAAGCGCTCTTCTCTCTCGCACTTAAATTTTACATTGCGTTACGCGTTTGATTAACAACATTACAAAATTATAGATTACGATCGACGTGCTACAGACGCAATACTCGAGTTTCCGCGAGAATCCGAACACATGCTGAAAGTCATCCCGATCTCTGTGTGTCAACCTGGCTTCTCGAGCAACGATTTCGACCGACACCGAAGTTCGGGTTATCCCGGTAGCATTAATTAACCCGGTCGCGGCAAAGGAACAAAAGACTTCCTTTTCCGTTGCAACGAGAGAGAGAAGCTCCGGCTCTTCGTTTTTTCTCGCGCATCGTTGCTCAACGTTGCCGGGTATACGACAAGGAATGGATCAGCAGCGTGGTTCTCTGGTAAGTCTTCTGGCCTTTGTTTCGACCGATTCGCCCGAACCGTAAGAAGTTGCGGGAAATAGAAAGCACCGTACCCGATTGGACTTATCTTGCTGTAAGGAATTCAAGTAAACTCTCCATCGGATGTGGTAATAGATTATTAGATAATTAACGAAATCGAGATTGAAGCAGTTCCCGTAACGGAAGTACGAACAGAAGTTACTGCGCTGAATAAACGTATAACAGATTCTCCTGGAGGAAACGTTTTCTTTTTCTAAAGTCGCGATATACGCAACTGAATTAGTTAACGTTTCGACGAATCCGATATAATTAGATGGAACGCGTTTAATTAAATTAGCGGGGCATAAAAAACAAAATATCGCGTTACCCGCGCTCGCGAGACGTGCGGGAAATTGGATCGCGCTAAAGTGCGGCCACTCGGGTGCTCGGCAAATATACAGATTATAATTTTTATTATGGGGATTTAAAAAGCTCGACGAGCACGTCGTCATAAGCGAGATCACTCAGCGCGCTCTAATGAATCCGCTTGTTTCTGCGGGGAATCAATCTCGCGGTTGCTTGCGGACCTGCTCGTATATCGATACGGATAACGGCGTCACGCGCGCACTTCTAGAGCCCGCTTAATATTCATGACGTCTTTCTCCCTTGGCAACTCCAAACACATTTTAATAACGTTTTTTACGACCTCGACGCCTCAAAAGCGTCGCGGCGGCCCGTGACCCGTGGAAACGGCTTTTTCCTCTCGCGATGTGTTTTCCGCGATGGGATATTCTGTTCATTCCGCTGACCTCTCACCGGGCTGTGTCCGGTCCTCGACCGATCCTCCCTCCGGTTCTCGGCTAGCCCTTCCTCCAGCTCCTTCAAAAAGTCGGCCACGAGGCATCCAAGTTTTCCGAAGTCACGTATCGCGGGATGATTCGAACGCCTGCGCGCTTCCCGTTCCGTTTTTGCGGTACGATATTCTCGTCGGAAGAAACCGATCGTATGCACTCGCGAAAGCGATCCTCCTCATCATCATCTCTGTCCTCGTACCTCCTTCTACCTTCTCGCGTTCTTGGAACCATAAAAAGGTGCACCTCGTCTAGTAGCCGCGACGTCTCTGGGACGTTTCCGAGCTACCGTTGAATATTTCAATCGATTTGCGAACTCTTTCACGTGAATTCGTGTCACATATTTTTGTCATTCCGATTTTTCTTCGTACCAAGATTACGGTTCCTCTTGAAATACATTCCTCGAGGTGATTCATCGAGCATTCTCTCAAATTACGTGAAAGTTATTCACGTTGCAGTCCAAAAAAAAAAGAAAAGAATATACGTGATGCTTCGACGAACATAGAATTTCGCGAGATGTCATAAATTACGGTTAACGATCCTCGTTAGTGTTGAGTCTCTATTCTGCTGTAAAGATATGCTTCTTAAAAATTATTGAATGAAAAGGAGCAATCCACAAACTTCCTCACATTTTTTCAGCTTCGGAAAAACATATTTTTCTCCGAATATTGCTGTAACTAAGGAGCAACGTTTCCAAAGAAGAGATTGTTATTTCTTTCATGGTTACTATTGCGGTACCACGAGCGACACGAGGTACTTCTTCCTACCATGAAGATTACGAAAACGTATTTCCAACGGATGACGCGCTCACTGTCGGAACAATGTTGGATTATCACGAAGCGGAATAATCCGATCTTACGACAAGGAGGATCTTGCGTGCACTGGGATTCCGCACCGGGAGTGGCGGCAACCGCGTTTTTCCGACGTTATACATACACGGAGGAGTCACGCAGAAAAGTAAATCGGTTTCACATCCCGACTGCATGTCGGCGTAGCATAATGCAGCGCCGTTGGTACGCCGTTATGGTGAGAGAGATGAGAAATTAAGTGAACCGTGGCGGATCGCATCGTCGGCGAAGACGTACTCGCCTAAGCCGCTCCTGACGCATTCGAGCGCGTGCATTCACGATGGAAAATAATATTTGTCCACGAATGCACCACGCTCAACGTCGGTCTCTTCATCTTTCCGCTGAATCCACCGTATCAGAGTTCGCGCTTGTCTGACTGACTTCGCCGCACTAAATCCCTCCTGATTTCGTGGCGGATCGTCGTTGCGGAACCGCGACTCGATCGGCTCATCGAGGCACATCGTGACCATCCCTTCGCATATAGCCTGAACATGTATTTTATGCAGAACGAACCTTATTATTTCCGCAAATTTAACACGCCCGGAGATGAATGGATTTGTCGATCGCGCGATCAATGAAACGGTCTTGCCGTTCAGCGACCTGTCGCTGCCTCAAGATTTTGTTTGAATTTCGATCCTACCATTTTCAGCATTGAATTGCCAATGATCATTACGCACGTAACGGTATCATCTATAGTTTCAAGCAGTTTCAGTACGTTGAAAGCGCATACGTAAACGTACAGTCGTCCGTACAAATATCGCTGAACGGAAACGTTGAACGATCAGAAAAGTGGAATGATACTAATGGGAAACGTCGTTTCCTCGCATTAGAAAGCAGACCGGCGCTTCGTACGCGCTTATCTTCGCAACTATCGCATTATTTTGGTCTCTCGGACGACATACAGGACATCGTAATAAAGATATCGATCCACATATACCGTGACCAATCCCCATCGCGACGCCGTGCTCCGATAGCAGAAGGGTTGCACTACGTGGCTCGTATTTCCCCAAACCCAAACACCCTCCTTCTCAGCAACCCCATTCTGTATGCACCATGTGGGACAACGTCGTGTCGATATTTATCGACGAGGACCTTTATGTAGGACTTATGCGACATCGAGTGACCCTAATTCGCGTGACTGCTGTGCGCGCGACGAATCGCTTTGATGGAATGCCACCGCTCGTTCCCGTCATTCGTAATCACAGTGATATTATTTCACGAATGTGAAACACCCTATACATACAAGCATACACGAAAATCCTTTCACTGTTGGCCCCTGCATATCTGTTCTGTTTTTAATCAGCCGGCTTACTCTACGATTTCAAAGGATCTCGCACTCGTTCTCTCCCGTTCCTCCTACTTGAAAAGGATATTTCTCTACATTTGATCAGTCGGGAACGATATTTCGGATTTTTCAAGAATTATCAAGCTTCTCGTGCTATCTTCAATACTTATCATCAGCAATAAAGAGCTTCAAAATTAAAATTTTTATCCCAACAATTAAACAGCAATTTTATTCTCCCAATTCGGACGATTCATATCGATTTGCAAATGCTAAGATTACGCGATTTAATTGTAACCAAATAAAGATTCTATAATTTTTTAAACTCTATAAAATTGTCATAGCGTTATCCAAGTCTGCAGCAATCAGTGCATGCGATTAGATCGTCTCACAGTATCGCAATCCCTCGTCAATGTCGTTCGCCGTCGATGATGCTTCAGATCTCAGGACGCGCGTCGCGGACGCTGGGGAGCATATAATCCGCTCTATTGATTTACTAGCAAATTACTAACGATACGAGACTAATTACCGTCGTCTGCATATGTGTGGGATCAATGGGATCCCGAATGTGCACAGGAATCGCAATGAAGGCGCGTCCGCGTCTGCTCGGGCCCGTCTCGGAAGCGGAAGCGGGCGCTCGAGAGACTCCCTGGTCGAATTAGTATTTAATAGCAAAAGTTTCGCGCGGTAGAAAGAGATCTTTTCCGCGGATTCTGGGAGCCCCGCAACTAGGACGTTATAATTGCGCGGGAAAGAGAAACGATGGACGCTCCTTCCGCGGATACCGAAAGAAACGATCCCCCGAATGAGAGACGACTGTTATTCCCGAATCGGATTTCTGTTGCAGTCAAGTTGAAACTCTCCTTCGAATCGTTCGGCTGGGTTCACATTAGACTAATCGGCAAAGTCTTTTACTTACACGCTGATCTCTGGCCATCTACGCGGCGCAACTGCGGCCTTTCTCCCGCGATGGATGCGCAATCCTGGAAAATCCTGTTTCCCGTCACGCATGGGATGAAAAGTCGAATGCTCCCTATTTTGAGAAGCGTTGCAGATCATTATTTTTAACGAATAGCAAAATCGAAAGAACTCGTTTTCGGTTGCATGGAATCTCGCAGAGCTTCCCGAATTCTATCTCGACTATTTCAGACCGACGTTTCGAAGTAATCGGAAATTATTAAGATCGAGAGTAGAACGTTGGAAATAAAAGACTGAACGTTCTGAGAATAATAGATAAGAGCGTGCGCTCGAATAATCCTCGCACGTTTATTTGGATTTTGATATTCGGACGATTCGGATGATTATTGTCTCTGTTTAAGATAATGGAGGGCGGGCGCGTAAACCACGGTTATATAATTAAATTCGCCGTGTCGTAGAGCGGCAATCAACGACGCCACTGCGCGGCTCTAATTGAGTCAACCGTTAAAAGTGCAAGCAAGCCCGTGTTCCTGACTGTAAACCACATATTACATTACACTATTCAATTTGACGGTTGACTTCTGCGTTGCGTAAATACAAACTCCCGCTTCCCGCACTTATCACGCGCCATGTGTCGCTTGTCAGCCCCGCCTGCGAAATTGTAATTGGCGACGAGCGTTTATTCCGTTATCACTATCCGCGGATCGCCATGTGCTTACGAAACCTGCACATTTTTCGACTGCGTGCCATCGCGCCGATGATCCTAAAAAATAAATTCACCCGCGATTGAAACGCGGTGAAAAAAAGCCGCCTGCCCCGAGCATTCCGCGATTCGCGAACGAGTACGCTGTACTCTGAACGGCTTTCAATGATTAAACGTTAAACTAAACATATGAGTTAATGATATTTGTTTCTGTCGTAATAAAAAGTGCCGAGTTAAAAATCTAAATCCCTTCTTTCTCCTCCTTGCGAAAACTTCCAAGCTGGTGTTCTCATTCCTCAAGCTGAAGTAATCGAAGCCAGAATTTGGCTTCTTTTATCCGATACTCGGTTACGATTCGATACCCGGTTGCCTTTCATGCTTGCGATTCCCGTTCTTGCATCTCTCTCATTTCACGGTATCGGTTCTGTCGCGCGTGGTCCCGATGCTTTATCCGCACATGCGAGGTGCACCGCGCGCAAGAACATAATTTCAAGCAAGAGCGGGACCGCGAGCATGGGACGGTAATACGGGAAAAAGGGACGCGGAAATCGCAAAGGGAGACCAAGGACGGAAGGGCCGAAGGAAAAACGTAGTCTCATCAGCCTCGGCCGATTTCCCGGCGGACTCTTGGTCTCCCTTTGACGAGTCCTTCCATGGCGATTCCTCATTCGTCATCCGGCCGCGCGATTGCCCGCCAAATATTCTCCACTGTCGACATACTCCAAACGCGGTAAATTAAAGCCGCCCGGCCGAAAGCCACTCGCGCGAGCGAGTGCATAAAGCGGCACACGAGATGCGTCGAGAAACGATGGAGGCGGTTGCGCCAATAATACGCGCACACCTGTTTGACCGTGTAATGGATGGAGCGCGGGTGGAAAGAGAACGACGAGGCCGCTTGCCAAGATTCGCGTCACGCTTATATTTATCCGACTGCACCAGCAGTGGGGAATTCGCCCGCTCTTCGTCGCGACGCGCCGATTTTTGTTTTCATTCTTAGGAAAAGTGACGACAATTTCATCACTCGTGTTTCAAATCAGCCGATCAACCGTGACTCCCTATTTCTTGAGCTAATGACGATATAGAGTTCTTTCGGCTAGATTTAATTGATATTGGTGGAAACCGTTACGGAACTGTAGCACAGAAATATAAAATTGCTATGTTTCTTCTGATATATATA
The DNA here is from genome assembly GCA_020341155.1 of Eciton burchellii. Lineage (NCBI taxonomy): Eukaryota > Metazoa > Arthropoda > Insecta > Hymenoptera > Formicidae > Eciton > Eciton burchellii. The sequence continues at coordinate 2,021,023 of JAHMML010000002.1, forward strand.
TATATATATATAATATAAATATTTAAAAAATGGTTCGTTCCTTTAGAGATAATCCGAATTCAAATTACCTCCTTATATCGTCTAAATTAAATTTACCGGAATTCTTTCTGTTTCTGTTATGATTCTCTTTAGGATATTAGCCAAAAAGAGAATGCAAACTGCTTGGTACTGCTATATACATGGTAACTGTTATGTACATGCATCCTTCTGCATGTATAACAGTTACAACAGTTACAAACGAGCAGCGAATCCAACAGGCTAAAAACTCTCGAGACACAACGAAGGTCCCAGCAAAAAAGTATAATTATCGAGGAAGCAAACGTATTTTCAGAGAACAATTTTCCGTAACAATCTCGATAAAGACAAAAATACAAGGATATGCAAAAGACCAGAGGGATCCCATGCGAATCTTGCGATCTGGCCCGGTCGACTTAATCTCGATCCAGGACAGCTTTCCCATTTGTATACAGGAGTCGTTTCTCGTTCCTCACTCTCGACCGAATTGCCCTCTGGCCTCCAGCTCTTCTTACCTATTGTCCTCCGTACTCCTTGAGCAAGGGGTTGGAGGGCTGAATTGTGTTACCATTGACACGAGTTTATAGAATAGCAGGAAACGCATGATCGCGGGGGCATGAGCGAGGGGGGATGATATCGAGAGGATAGGGAACGTAAGGAGTTGGTGGGCTCGGCGCAAGGGCGGATATAGAGCGAGCAGGTGCTCCCCATTTTCGCCCTCTCGGCGTACAATCCTTATAGATAACGCTCGTTTGTAACTGTCACCGGGTTGGAAGAGAGAAAGAGAGGGGGGGGGGAGAGAGAGAAAGAGAAAGAGAGATAGACGGCTGCTACGTACGTGACACACACACACACGCGCGCGCGCGCGCGCGTGTGCGCCCATGGGAGAGTAAGGCTAAGGCTAAAGGGAAGGAAAGGAAGAGACAGCAAGAAGACGAGAAGGATAGAGAAAGAGAGAGAATGAGAAAGAGAGAGAGAGGGGGGGGGGAGAGAGAAGGTAACGTATTACGATCCTTGAGAGCGAGGAGGACAGTTGGCGCCGAAAGCCGGCGCGCATGTGGACGCGAAAGCAGCACGAGAAGGGTTGATTCTATAGCGACGTCTCTCGAAGTCCGCTACATAGCGGGGTCCGCCGGCCGGAACACCACTGTGTGTCAGTGGAAGCGCGGAGTGACTAATGTTACCTGAAGGTGGATTTGTATACCGCCTGAAATCGATAAGGACTCGAGACGGGTGACCGAGGAGCTAAAAGGAACCTAGAGCGACGAATGGATGGTAAGGACGTAATGGGGAGGGATGCTTCCACCCCTTACGTGGAATTGCAGAAAAGGGCACCGCTGGCGAGGAGTAATGATGGAAGATCCTAGCGAGGATTTCACAAGCTCGCGTTTCACGTGCACCGAATATTTCGACAATGCGAGGTGCATCGCGCAATGATTTCATCATTTTCTGTGATTGTTTTGTCAAACGTGTATGTATACATAAATTTATTATCAATATCTCAAAGTACCCTGCAAATCTTATATAAGCGATTAACGAGTTATCGCAAATTCCACAAGTCGCCGCCCCTTAGATTGCCTGTCTTTCCGCGGGCGTAAAGTATCACGGTTGTTTTCGTCCTTCCAACTTACTGCCGCAGATTTCTTCGCGATAAAGTTTCATGGCGGCTGCCAATCGTGCCATTGCCATCAAGCCCGAGACAATGCGCGTTCGCTGCACGATGATCACTCGAATGGCTAGGAGTAGTCTGATGGCGGGTATACCATAATCGGCCATCAAACATGCCGGGGGGGTGCTCGACGTTTATTCGCTTTCACGTTGCCGCAGCGGCGCGTCCGACGAAGTTTAAATCAGCCCGACAGGGTGGCGCGCAACGGAGGAGCCAACGGCGCCCGGCGGAAAATATTCGGAGCCGTACAAATGACCGCGAAGTGATAAATAATGTAACGGAGCCGGGTTCTCGTGTTACGTGTCGCGGATAACGTATCGTTCCCATTATACGTGCGTACCTAACGTTACGTCCGAATGGACATCGTGTGGCTCAAAATATAGCGTTAGACCGCCAGCGAAAAGCCTCGCTGCGCACGAGCTCACGTTGTCCGTAAAAACCGTATGAAATTATACGAGAAGCATGTAGCGTCGATGCACGATGCTTATGCTGTTATGCTTATGCAAATCACCGATGCACTTTTATCTGGCCGTTCGACTTGCCGTATCTTTTGCACCGGTGCGTCTTTTGCAGTCAAATCTAATACGATGTTATTAACGTGTCATCGCCCATTTAATCTGTCATTTGAGATTTCAGCGGATTGTCATGCGAAGCATGTTTATGCGAGCGTAAAGGAGATTTATATTCCTCGAGTATAAAATAAAATCCTTCACAGTTTTCTGGAACACTCGAAATATTGTCAGGCGGATCCCTCGCAGATACGAGGGAAATAATAGTGAGAAAAATCCATTCTGTCCTGCCGTCCAAAAATCCATACCCATAAATTAGCCCGACAGAAATGCCCGCACTGGAAAATTAAACTGAAATCATTTGAAGAAACAAAAAGAAAAGGAAAGAAAAGAGAGGAAATAAATGGAGAATATAGCGAGCACGAGCGACGGTCTTTCTCTCTCTCTCTCTCTCTCTCTCTCTCTCTCTCTCTCTCTCTCTCTCTCTCTCTCTTATTTTTCTCTGCGCTCTTTGAATTAACGGTGACGCATTCGGTGCCATTTTTATTTGTTATGTCATGAAGTAAATAAATTACCAGCGGCGCGTACAGTGCGCGCGCCGTTTCGTGAGATTTGATGGATGCGCGGATCGAAAGAGTGTTTGTTGCCGTAGCCAGTCGTCGATGAAGGTAGCGTTCTGATTTAATAAAATTTATCGGATAAATCCGAGCAGTAAAATTCGCCATTTCGGTGAGGTAAACGTTTCTCTTTTTGAGACAAAATTGTCTTGCCGCTGCATTTCGCGCGGAGATATTTTTCACGTTGTAGCAATCTGGCTACGCGCGACGCAAAACTAGCGGCGATATATTTTGGAAAGAGTAGAGATTCATTACGGCATTATGGCCATAAAACCTCTTTCGTATTATTCATCCCCGCGTAGCGAACGTTGCGTTTTACTGAGCCGATCTTGAGTGAATCACGTAGCGCGATGAATTCCTTTTTTTCACGGCTTGACTCGCAACGGTTAGAAACTATTAATTTTCCAATGACTTATGGAATGAATTCTGTCGCATGTAATGCGTAGAACAGTTGCAAAAACTGATAGAAATAATATATCTGTTAATATACGGAACACGCAGCAATTATTGGGAAATTATTATAAACTCCGCGTAATGCACGTAATAATGTCATACACGCGTTCTTAGCTTCTATTAAATTTCAATTTTCATTAAAATTCCGTGCCATTGATCAAGTACCAGATTAATAAAATATCTAGACATTCAATCTGGCCTCTCTCGGGTGGCTTCTTGATTGATAGTCTTTCGTCGGGGCATTTTTATTGCTTATTCTCGCGCGATAAAAATTGACAGAGACTGTCATTGCAGCGCGGTAAACAGAATTACGGCAGCATTAAGAGTCTTCGTGCTGGAAGGGAAGTGACGGCCGTCCGCGTCGCGTTGCCAGGAAAACTTCTCTAGCGTTCGCCGTTACACCTCGTTGTACCCCGTCGGGCGTAGAAAATAATGTGGCGTGACTAGAAGACTCTCCCTTGATTCTCTGCCAGATACGCAATTTACGAGCACGCCATGCGAACCGATGGGAATTCCGCGCAGATATGTCGTTTCTGAATTCCTTCTATGAAGATCGACGTCCGAATCCCGAAAGGGAACACCGATGACACGTGAAATATGACGATTCTCGCACGAGCGAGAATGATTTAATGGGACCAATTATTCTCAACGGGGATGAAGAAACGTGGACTGCATAGTCGGACACGGTAAAAATTTCTTGAAACCAGGATTGTCGATTGGCGTTACTTATAACGACAAATTCTGAAATAGCGTTTCCCCGTGTGCGATGCCGGAACATTGAATCTCACGTTGCGCGCTTATTTCGATTAATCTAACCGTTTTCACAGGTATTCGCAATTTTCTTGCAATTAACCCTTTACAACGTCAGGATTAATACTGCCAGAAAAGATGTTTGCATCAGCGACATTGCATTCGCGGAAGATCTCCGTTCGCGTGGCGATTATATTTTTCATCGGATATTCTCGTGGCCAGTCAAGCCTCCCTCTCTTCGTTCATTCTATAAAATCTTTCTATTCAGGGAGCCCTTCTGGCGGCTAGGAATCCATGTCGGGATTTGGAAGCGAGGAGCGAGAGCGTATCGGAAGCGTATTAACCGTCCAGCTTTGGGCAAGCCGATGTCAATACAAGCTGGAACGGAATCACGAAGTGAAAACGACTCGAAGCTATTGAGCAGTCGATCCGAACGCCACTGATGTCGTCTTATATAAGTTTCTATACGATCTAAGTTTCCCTCCATTGGTCCATTCAACTAACTGCGTAACGTTGTATCGCAGTTTTAAAATGAGTAGCTAGTTCTTCTTTACGAGACCAATCGCGATCAGAAGCGACTCGATTAAAAAGCAAAAAGCGCGAAAGCTGCTAAAAGCTCGTTAAAAAAATTTTATGATTTATCCTTAAGAAGGAAATAATGCATTTTCCAACATACGTAAATGTAGGTACAACTAATGTCGATATTTGAACAGAAAATACAGAACGAAATAAAAGTACGATTGAGTACGTGCGATGCGATGTGCGTATAACTAGAAATTTAATTGTCTCTACATACATTTGTCGCATTAGATGCTTCAGTTTACTTTGGGCCTGTTTCAATATCGATTAAACCGCTGATATCTTCGATATTTTTCCTTGTTTCTATCGCATCTCAAATTACGGTCGACCTTAAAACTAAGGCAAACCGCTAAATCAGATTTAGTCAACTCAAACGTCCGTGCAACGGAACGGTAACAAAGAGCTTCCGGAGATGTATTTTATTTCGATATATCCTCGCAAAAAGGGACATTCGACATATCGATTATGAGTAAAAAAAGATAGAAAGATGGAGGTACGATGGATAGATAGGCATCGTATTCCTTAACTATCCCTAGGCGCGATGGCAAAAGTCGATAGAAAAAAACAAAAAAAAAAGGACAGAATAAAACATAACGTCGGCTTTAACATTCGACGGTGAAATCCTGGTAAGCCGACGGACTCCGTCAGGATCAAAGTTTATCGGATTCGCATCGGAGTGAGCCGCAAACTCCCCGGCAGGAAAAGTTGCGCACGTAAAAAATCAATCGGCGGTATCGTTTGACAGACATCAGGAATGAAGCCGCGCATCGCCCGTAGTTTATTGTGGTATCGAGAATCGGAGGGGGCCGCTCGGGGCACAATAAAATACCACAGCGATGTCGATCCTATATCTTCGGGGTTCATCCATGGCACGGCCAGACGCATAAACCATAAAGACACGTGCTAGCTATGAAATTCCCCGGCAAGCGTACGGCACGGCAGAAGCCATCGGGGAGTTCTACATACGTTTGCCGCTAAGGAATCCCTAAACGTGTGAGATTCTACTCTCGTTTCTCTCGAACTCCCCGCTTCCCGCCTTGTAAAACACGTAGCTTGCAGTGCGTGAGTGATCTATCTTTTTTCTTCCTTTCTTTTTTCTTACATCGCGTCTCGAATTGAGATGCATCGTTCGAATGGAAGTTTTTTGCGATTTTCGACCGCTCGTCTGTTGCACGAGAACTGAAATTCCGTTATCAATTTGTATCGGAAGGGCGGAGATGGCAGGATTGATCGGGAAGGTTTTAATACTCTGGATTTATGCGCGATTGCTCGGAATAATTAATAATCTAGCACAATACCTAATGTATCATGTATAAGGAATTGTGACGAGAACTAGCTCATGATTATACTGGATATATTTCCTATTATTCACATTATTCATACTGATCGATAGGGGACTGAAATCGAGTTACCACCTGAAAGTTTAATAATGACTAATGAAAGTTTAATAGCGAGTTAATTATGAGGATATTTAATATTAAAATTTCAGCACGTCTAATGTGGATTTAAAAATGAATAAATGAATAAATGATGCATATGACGCGATATATAGGTGAATAAATATCTCTCGATTAGATTTTTGGGCTTTATTGTCGTTCCGCACGATTCGGATATCTTGTAGATTTTGTATATTTTGCAATCAAGTTCGATTCAATATCGCATCGAATTTTCTCACAGGTTTCATTCCAATGTTTCATACTTTCTGTTGCACTGTAATTTCTTATCCGCGCTTACTTTGTACGTACATTTACATTCATAAAATCTTCTCAGTAAGCATGAATCGTCTCGGACTCTGTCAGCAACATTTCGAAACGCTCCCTGTGCAGCAACAAAGGAGTATTCTGACGCGAACTCGACATCGGGGAGCTCATAGCGATGATCGTTAGATGGAGAAACGACGGGAATTCATGCCGAATGGTCGAACTTTTTCGATAATCGATGATACAGATGAAGGTAATAAGAGGAAAGGGTGTCGCGCGATAAAGCCGTAACGAGGAAGCAGATAAGCGCGGCCGTAAATGCTATCATTTCCGCGTGTTTTTTTTTTCCGCCCATCCTCTCGCCAGATCGTTTCGCACACGAAACGTAATTACTTTTACCTCTAGCGTTTACCGGTAATTAAAAAGAAAGTAGAGATAGAGGTCGGCACGTAAACAACACGCGAAATTCGGGCGACTAGTCGCAAGCGAACTTCATTCGCGTTTATTCACCGTGAAGAAAAAAGATATTTCTCATTAAGGCAAATTAATTTTTACGATACGCCGAACCGAGATAAACGTTAGAAAATTCTGATTCGTTATTAGTGTTATTGATTGTTATCGACATAACTCGTATAATTCGCGTCAGGCATTCGGACGTTGTCCGATAAGGGATTGAAATCGGATTGAATTATTACTTAATATGTGGCGAGTTAATTATGAGGATACATAGCATTAAAATTTCTCTAGATGTAGATTCAGGACCGCGAATATTTTTCTTATTATAAATTATCGAATTAGATTTTGATAGGACATTCAAAAGCTCCGTAAAAGCATCCATCATTCTTCCTACTATTTCACAAGTTTTAAGTAGCGCTTGAAGAAACAAAAAACGAGGGGAAAGAGAAAAGAAGAAGAAGAAGAAGAAGAGAGAGAGAGAGAGAGAGAGAGAGAGAGAGAGAGAGAGAGAGAGAGAGAGAGAGAGAGAGGGAGAGAGAGTCATCTTTACGCGAACGCATTTAATCTTCGTAAATAACTGTGACATCCAAAATTTCCTTCTCTCTCCCGAGTGATTAATCGGAGGGACACTCATCTTGTTTTTGGCTCGCGCAACCTTCGCAACTGCACGCGAGCTCTCTCGGTACGGCACAAGTGTTGAGATGCATATCGCGTGCCCGGAGCAGGTATTTGGGGAATGGTCGAATTCGGTCGTTGGTGTGTTTCGAAAAATATGAGATTTAGCTGTCTGGTGTTGAACATTGTCGAATATGCGACAGTATATACACGGACTACGGGAACGCGCTTCAAACAAAGATCGTATTTATTTTATAGGTGAACGCTCGCTTCGAGAACGCTTTCGTTCTCCTTTAGGGATGACGCGATACAACCTCTAACGGTTTGCGCGCCGAATCGCAAATGAAAGATTCTATTCGCGCCCGGTATTCGTTGTATCGATATGGAGATACGTATCGCGTATCGACGTCGCAAAAATATTTCGAAAATGCGGAATGTCCATCTGGCGGCGCGCGCGCACGTGAGCGCCGCTTCGAAAACATTTTCGACCATTTCGAACTCGTTTGTCAGCACTTCGCCCTCGACGGACCCGCGCAACTCGATGGATGTATCGATCATCCGAAATGTAAACTTCCGACGCAGAAATATAATTCACACTGCTGTAGGTACTCGTGCCACGCCGAAACGTGATATATCAAAATACAACGTAAAAATCGCCCGGCGTCGCCTATTGTTTTCGCGAGCGCGCGAGCGCGACTGCCGCGCGCTGCACATCGCGTGCCAAATACAAATATTTCCGGCGCAGAAAAGTAATTACCGGCCGATAAACGCTCGCGTGGCAAATTTGTTATGCAAACGCGAGTTTATCGTGTAACCGCCGCCGCGCGCGCGCGCGCACACCGTCATGTGTTATTTTCAGCGCAAAATTGCGCGCATTCCTGCACCGCCTAGTAGCTCGCTCTCGCGAACACTCTCGCTTCTCGCACGCGGCAATACGTGTCGCGATCGTGTCGCGGATACAATAGGAAAGCAACCGACGAGAACGCGGTTTCGTGCTGATTCACAGAGCGGAATTGGATTATGCCTCGCGTAAGATCTTCCCTCGTTTCTTTCGTTTCAGTTTTCTGGACAGGCCACGAAAGCAACGGGCATCCCCGATCGCATCCCGTCTTCTCGCGTGTTCCTTCGTTATAATTCAAGTCATCATTAAATAACGGATATTTACAAATGAAATGGCGATGTACCTTCCTCGAGGAGGATTCATTTCTTATCGCACGATGCTCGTTCGAGCAGACTCACCTGAAACAAAAAAAGAGCTTGAATCAGTAACGCTCAGGTCGAACGTTTCTGTCGCGAAAAAGAATTCTGGTCGCATGGTCGAAATTAAAGGATGAAATCAATTTTCTGCCGTATTATCCATCCCGACCAATTTCGCCGGATTCATTTGATCGTAACCCGAAACGCGATATTCGAACGCCGGCATTTGTCGGGCTTTAAACCGGGAACTTGCGGCTTTGCAACTTTATCATTTGTGCAGTCGGTCTTATAAATACGACGTTACAAATTGAATAGGCTGTCGAAACACATTAGCAAAATGGAACAAGTGCAAATGTACGCGTGTGTGTCAAACTTTTTCCTGTCAAAACTGCATATTCATTCAACGACTTCCGTTACTTCCCGAACTTCTCGTACTCGTATCGTGTACTTTCTGTTCCGCGCGTTTCCTCGCACAAGGAAGATAGGAAGATAGATATATCTGTGCCGATAAATATTAATAATGCGCATTAATCACGGAATTCTATTTGAGAGCGAATGTTGTCCTTTCAATGTGCACTTAAATATACAAATCGGAAAAACAGTCCTTTAGCTTTGACTCTTGCACGACAAAGCGTGACAACGCGCAAACACATCATCCACGCGAAATGCTCTCTCGTTCATCCCTTGAAATTTCTCCCACAAACGGTTGATTATATTCCTATAATGTATACGCGTTAGAATAAACATCGCTCGAGAAATAACGTTGCAACGACAACGACACTTGCGGATTAACGTCTTGAATTGAAACCTCCGCTACGAGGAACATATCCTTGAACGCGTTTAATTTGTTGACCAAAATGCGCTAAAAATGCGTAACAAACTTCTCTAATATGCTCCGGAACATATTTGTTGGCAAACGGGAGCGTTATATTATATCTACAGAGTTTCGCAAGTAACGGCGCGACATACCCGATGTAATAAATTACGCGACGGCCTGGTTATAATTATTATAATGGAACAGCAGGTGTTACGCCGCCAGTAATTCCCGCGATACGTTTTAAGCAAATGAGCCTCAGGTTCAATTTGTCGACTCGACGGTCTACAATCGGTCATTAAAGATGCGAACCTCGACGCGAGTGTGTATCAAACGAAAACGCGTTCCAGCTCGTTCTCAATTCTCCGAAGAGCGTCCTTCTTCTCTCGAAAGAACGAATCAATCGGTTCTCTTGCCCTCTTCACCGCGATGCTCCCCCCTAAAAGGGCTGATTAGAATTTTATCTTGAACGGAGCGCGCACTAGTTAGCGCACGCGATACGACGGTGAATAAATACGCAAATCTGTTTTCAAGACTGAGATACTCGCCAAGTCTCGTAATAATTAGGGATGGCTAGCGTTACCCGCCCGCGATGCGGGCTCGATTCAAACCGCGAAACAGCGGGGATAAATTTGGGGTGCGGAACGTAACAAGCGTGGCTAACGAGGTACGGCAGATTTTATGGCCAGATGGAGATGATGCGATATTCGCGACTGATGCTGTACATGCGAAGGGCGCTCCGAATGGGGCTCTCTCTTTGGCTATGAGATGGATTTGCGCTGTCCTCTCTTATTATGACGTCACGTGTAATCGACAGGGAGGCTGGAGGGGTTACAGAGACACCGGAGATCAATGAAGATGCAAGGAGCCCGCGACGATTGCCTCTCGGATCCCCGCAGTTGATTTTCGTCATGTGGAAAATGCACGAAGAAGAACGAATAAATGGAAAAGCAAAGGTCAAATTAAAAGCAGAGCATGTCGAGAAGTTCCTGCGTGTTTTCCTTGACCTGGGTCAAATGTTCCAGCAACGCTTGCGTTTATATTTGCGACTCATGCGACGCGCAACCGTTGATTTTAATTTTCGCTCTTCCGCGGAGGAGAACCGTCATCTTTCAACGTTGAAAACGGCCGATAGAGAAATTCGCGCCGCACGAAACACGAAACCCGGAGACGGCTGCTCGCTTTTTTATATGAACGGCGACCTCGTCGCTGGCTTTCCGGATTTTACTGTCCGAAGGAAGCACACGCCAATGACGGAGGGCTATAATTCTTGTGCGTAGGTCGGCACAAGTTACGACCGTGGAGTGTCGAGAACTGCAGTCAGGTTCCCACGTCAAAACAACGAAAGGCGATTCGCAGCAGTTTATCGTAGGACGAGCGGCCGGAACGACGGCTCTCTGGGACAAATTACTTCTGGATCTGTGCCGGGTGTGCCGTAAAAGGCGGCCGTTTCTGCCGTTTCTGCTTCGCGCGTGTGCAACGCTCTTTCCCTGGCAATCTCGCTCGAAATGTTCAACTAAATATTACGTTGATGTCCCGAAATCGATTAACCTATATTGATTATCGTACGATTATTCAGACAAGCATGCATGCATTAACTGTATTTATATAAATAAATATCGAGAGTCCTTCTCGCTTGAAAACTTTTCGAAATTTTGCATAATCGCTTTCGATGAAACGAATAGGAAATCATGAGGAAGAAAACATCTCCTGCCTAATTAGTTGCTTTTCTTGTTTCTTTGGGAAATAATTAAATTTTGGTATTCCTTATGATACTCTTTATCCTAAAGATTTATCTTTCGCTCTGTGACAATTTGATACAAATACGTTACTTCGAGGAGGCTTTATATCTCGCTGAAACTGCCATGGCAAATCCTTGGAAAAAAAAAGAATTCTTATTGCCTATCTATAAATCTAAGAGGTTTAATAATAAATACCGTCAATGTATGGAATGCCGGAAGGCATAAAATTACAAAAAATACGGAAATAGGCAGGAAGAGATAGCGATCCTATTTTCGTATGGAATTTAGCGACAGAATCGAACGACAGAACGTTATTTTTCCAGAATTTTTCAGTATGGAGGACATATGTTGAAATATGCTCAATTAAAAACTTGCGAACGTATGCCCGAAAGAACATTTCAGAGCAAATTTAAACAGGCCCATGAATGACGGCGCTATTCACCTTGCTGGACGTTTCCCTAAAATGAATTTTGGAAGCGAAGACTGATTAACCATTGCATAATTAATCATCCTATTTCACCGTTGCGAAATTCCGCGGATTCATCGGTATCAACCGTTGAATTATTCTCGCAGGGGGACGCGAGCATTACAGCAAATAAAGCGCAAAAAGTTGAATAAAGTGACGCGATGACAATGAGACCACAAATAGTCACAGAGTCGATTACGAATTATTCCGATCGTCGAAATTAGTAAGAATCGCCAAAACTGCACAAAAAGCATCATCCTTTATAAGCACGCGGGAACAAACGTTCATCGAACATTCAAATTCTTCCCCTCGTAAATAAAACCATCATTCCATCTGGAGTCAAATCGGAAGAATCAAATCGATCGGCAATTCAGCAACGGTCTCTACGCTGCTCCTACGATGAGAATGAATCACTGCGATTCTCTCGAAGCCTGCAGTTATCTGTTCGAGTCGCCATTGTCGCCGCGTCATGCGTGCGCCCGGCGTCGATCCACGTGAGCATTAAAGTCGCGCAAAATGCCGCCCTTTCCGTCACGTCGATTCGACGAGGGTTGGCCTGCTCGAGCGCGATATGTCCATCATCGTCGTCGAGCGCGAATCGGTGGAACTTATATCGCGCGAGGGTGGCCGAGCCGTGCAGAGCGCCGAAAGGCAGAGAGGGTAACGTCGGCCGAATAGGTGCTGCACCGGGAAAGGGGGGGGGGGTGAGGGACGGATCAGTCGTTTCGTCGACGTTAATTACCGGATCGTGCCTTTCACGGGGCAGACCCGTTCGTTCTTTTCGTGGCCATTAATTCCTTCCAACCTCCTCCTCGCCCACCATCCCATCCTCCTCTTCTCTCCCCTTTCGCTTTGCCCATCCATCTATCTGCCCCCGCAACACCTCGCTCGAAAGGATCGAGGTCTACGGAGGGCGCGAGGAGTAAAACGAAGAGTGGTTATCAGATGTGCGGGAACCAAAGTCGCAAGAATCAGGGAATTTCGTGCTGTCAAAGGCGCAGGAAAGCCATCTCGTCCAATCCTGATAGCGTCGAGTCTTGAACTCGCGTTTCATTATACGCGTGTAAGTGTAGGTAATTCTTTGGTCACATACATTCCCCTCGCCGCTGTTCGGTCGCGCGAGTTAAAACAAGACTGCGGAATAAAGACACAAAACAAACGCATTCTTCCTCGTCACGTTCTTATCGCATTATAACGCCATAGATAGGATATCGTGTGAATCCAAATCCAATAATCGACTTCGCATCGTGCGCGTAAATTAAATTGTCGTTTAATAAGAATTCAGAAATTCGGAATTGAAAGCTTCCATCCGAAATATAAAATTGCGAAGCTTCCAACTGTTACAATTAATATTGCTAGAATAGAAAACGCATCAAAGTTCCATATACTTCAAAAGTATCGAAATAAATTTTCTATATCGGATTACGAATATTCGTAGTATGGTACACGAGGGCGGTTTGTTTACGAATCCAATTCGATAAAGTAAATCCATGATAGATCGTCGTAATATCAACGAGATAGACTCAGAATAGACTCGAGGAACGTAGATTAATGCTCATCGATCTTCGCCAATTCCTGCGGGCCTCTTTTGGACCGCGCTCCCGTTTTCCCGATATCGTCGGCTTCTGTCGCGCACGATAGATTCGAATCGCGGTCGACTCGCGCTGTGCAAACGAGCGATTCCGACCAACTGCCATATCAAGGCGAAAGGGCTGACGCGCAAAAAGGGAAAAAGAGAGGAAGATCGATTAGGAACGTTTCCACCGAGCGGAAAATGAGGCTGCATGCATAACGACGGAGAGAAGGGAGCGGTGAGCCAGGAACGGGCAGAAGGACGCTCTCGAGGAGCGGTCTTTAATGCAGTTATTCGGAAGCGATGGAAAGAATGCACATCGCGTTCACGTTGATAGAAAAACAGGGTAAGCACGCCTGACAAACCGCCAGCGAGCACATGCGCTATATATCGCTCGGCCGGCCAGTTGTGTCCACTTGCTTTTTACAAATGCTTCACATCGACGCGACCGCGTGCTGACTGTGCGCGCGCGTGTGTGTGTGCTCGCTTGCGCAACGTTCGCAACCCCCGGAGTCCCGCTGTGTACCCAATCGCTCCGCCTCGGGGAGGAGGGGGAGGGGAGAGGGGTGGCTCGCGATCAATCATATTTTTTAGAAGACAATGACCGAGTTAAGTAAGTACATAGGAAGCTACGCTGTCGTAGCGTAGAAAGAAAAGCAGAACGACGCCGCATCCAATCTGCCGGCGCGGTGTATTTTCCATGAACGCCGAAGAAATTCAGCGCACCCGTCTCCGTTGCGATGAAAGATCGATGTCCTCGGAGGGGCCCTGCTTGTCGAGGCCTCCTCCGTTTCGCCCTCTCTGCTACCTTTCGAACGCGAGTCACCGCGATATGAAATTTTAATACACTGTGAACCGTCACCGCTGCAGTTTTTCAGCTGCGGCTGAGCCTCATTTAATCATCGACAAACTCGAGCTTGCTTTCTTTCTTCCAAGTATATTTATCCAGACACAGCGTGACTTCGCGTCCTCGACCCTACCTTCCAGCTCGCCCTTCTCTTTCTTGTTCCTCAACGTGCGCTAAAAAATCGCCTTGTTCTTCACGAGGACATACCGCGCTTTGACTGTTGCAGAGAAATTACTCCGAATTCATCAATCCGAATCAGGAATCAGGATGGTCCGACGTAACGGCGCCAACATGTGCCTCTTTTTTGAGGCGCCCTATACGTCTCCTCGTGAGACCGCCGCGGAATGACTATTGATTCGTCGAAGGGGTTCGTCCCTCGCTATTCATAGTCTTCAACGTCACGTGTCCCTTCAATCCGAAATCGCGCGTACACGTCCGCCATCGACCTGGCGTGCCGTCCGCGTATGAGCGGCCGAAGGGGACGCACGAGTAACCAGTTGGTCTAATCTACGCGCGGCACGTTCCGGCGTTTCAATTTGCTTTTGCACGGCGGATTACTTCCTGACGGAACTACCTTTTGATTCTGACGAACGGATCGTGCCCGAAACGCGCGCGCGTGCGGCGTGTCGAGGACGTCGCCACCGGCCGAAGCAATCCGTATGAATTCATTATCGTTGAATGGAGTCGTCGCAGACACGATCCACGTCGAATTAAGAATTAAGCCACGTAATTGAGAAATCGTCGCTGGATCGAAACATATTGAGAGCGCGAGGGGAATCGTGAGAAGCTTTGTGGAGTGTTTTAAGATTGCCTCGGGTCGACAGGGATTGCGACAGTGATAAACAAAGAAGGGGGACTTGATGGTTAGCATTCTTACATCAGCATTGGAGAACTCGTGAAAATTACATCGACGAGTTTTATCGTGTACGCGCGCATGTTCATCCGTCTTATTTATTCGTTCTTAACTCATGCTTGAACTTTCGCCTGATTCCGTTGGTTAATTTCAGGGAATTTTGCGATGTCTGCAACGCGCCGGCTAAAAATTGCGCACTACAGAGAGAAAAAGCACGGGAGAAATTAAATTGTCCATACAACGCGCGTGTCATATATCGTATCTCCCCATTGTGGAACGCGGGGGTGAGGCTGGGTTTGTGAGGCGTGTGAGCGGGCGCACTCGTGAGTGCAAGCGGGTCGTCTTGCCCGACAAACGTTCTCGGATCGTTTTCACCCCGGGGTGTCGGTAAATCTCCTCACCGTAAACACCGCCGGCGAGCTTCGAGCATGCACGGCTCGCATAAATTGAGGACGTCGCCCGGTACAGATCAGCCGCGGTGATAAGCTCTCGACAGGCTGTCCCACGTCCGCGAGACTATTTGCATATATTTGCGAAAAATTATGGCGTGCGCGCGCTTCCGCGCTCTTACTTCGCCACCGAAATTTCACGGAAATAGAGGCGCTCGGCGCGGTGCCCTTGGATTTTTATCGAGCAATCATTGAACAAGTATTCCCGCTTCAAAGGCAAACAGATCCTGTAACATAACATAATGTGAATTTAACAGGAATTGATGCTTGGCTCGACGAGAAAATGAAGATAGCACCTCTTCGATGCACGATTGCATGAAGGAGTGGTGCATTGTTTACGTTTCAGTTTTCATAATTCATATTGGCGAGGTATGTACAGTGGACGAGCAGCTTGCACGTAAAATGAATTAACGCTTGATTTGCATGGTCGATGATGACGCTGGCAATGATGTTATATCGGGGCATCTCGGTGTTTCTTTTTCCTTCAGGCGGAAGGCACGCGTAAAACGACTTATCGATCGCGATACGATTTCCTGATTCCCGGCGTAGACGACATCCGGATCCGTAGTTTCCTTCGTCATCCGGCAGTACGACTAACGCGCTTCGTAACTCGCGATCTTCCCTGCTCGAGAGCCCGAGGAATTCGCTGCCTCGACGATAACGCGCTCAGGGATTTCGGAATGCTCGAAATGAAAAACAATAAGCAGGAACCTACGGGTCGGGTAAATATATCTGAAATAATTGGAGATCCGAGCTGGTAAAAATGCCCGGGAACGGCAAAGCGTAAAGGAAGAATCGCATGATAAAAGTATGTAAAACATCCGCGATGACATTACAGGGCCGAGAGCGATAACGGACGAAACGGGAGAACGTTATCGTCCGTGAGAGAAACACGCGATACACGCGCAACGGAGAAACGGCAAATAAAAAGATCAACAGACGGGGTAAACGGGGCAATAATTTCCACAATGTCGGCCAAATATTGAGAGAAATAACATTTTTTACTTCTCGGTTATGCAATGACGTAGCAAGAGCGTAATTATACATAGGAGCAAGAGTCGATGAGTCGACGGTGCGCGCGATTTTAAGACGCAGCAGACGAAAACGATAATAAACGCACGAGAGGAAAAACACGCGGTAATATCCGTGCCGGCAGCATTAAGCTGGCGAACGGCGCGCTGCTCAGTAATGGAGATTCAAGCGGAATCGTCAAGAGGAGCAGCCGCGCGCAACGGCTGCTCCTGTGCAGTCGCTTCTTCGTGGCCGCGGAAGAAATCAATCAGGCGAGCGGAGATAAGTCTTCCGATAATGGAGCCGAACGAACGAACGCTGCTCTCGTCGTACTGCTCTCTCGTTCTACACCCGGAAGCCTCGGGTGACGTCTCGCCGCATCAGGATCAGGCCACGTCCGAAACGAGGCATAGGAAAAGCCGGTAAACCCAAAGATAACAAATGCGGCGTTGTTTGTCTCGCTGGGCGCACTGATTCGTTCCTAACGGAGTGGAGCTTAGACAGACGCAGGAAGAAGCAGCGCTTCCTTTGAACGGTGAATAGCTTGGCCCGAGGATTTGCCGTCACGCCGCCGACAATCGTGTGGAAGAAAGACAGAAACGTTATTGCCGCGGACCGCAAATCCGATGTAAGTGAATGAGACCAGCGCGGGATACACGCGGCGATGATTCGCCGCCTGTCGATGGATAATAAATTTCGCCCGCGGCTTACGTCGAGCCGGCCGGTAATTCGGCCAGCTGAAATTGTCGGGAAGCACGATTTCGGAATATTAAGGAACAATAAACCGCCCGTGTAGCCTGCGCCGCGAGATTAAGATTAATCGGCGGCGCGAACTGATGACGAGCGCGGGAAGAGAGCGGAGGCGGATAATTATGAATTTTATTTCAATCCAGCGACTCCATTGCGCTCCATGTCGATCGATTTTAATGGGCTCTCCCATCGGACACCTCGTTACTATTTCCATCGTCGCAGTCGCCCAATTATTATGAATGGACGACAATTAACTGTCCGGCGAAGTTACAACGCGCGGCGCTTAATGAAGAATTAAATTTTCTTATCGCGTGTCGCTGCCGTTTCAGCATCGCGATTCCGATAATTCCGCCTTAATCACGACTGACGAATTTTCTCCAAGAAAGTTTAGCCGGAGGTTTGATGTGTCTCGTTAGCGGCCACGGGAACGGAATCTCCCGGATCGATAGAAAGGAAAAGAGGCGGAGGATGGAGGAAAGTTCGAAGATGAAGGAGTCAATCTGCGCAGCATCGGAATAATAAAGAGTCTGCGATACGTTGCGGAATTGTCTAGACGTAAGGTCAGCACTCGTTCATTCGATAAAGCGATCACGCACTTCTCTAAACTTCGGGGCCGCTTCTCAGTAATCGATGATAATACGATGATAATATTATATATGCTTCCTTATAACTAATCGATATTATTTTCAACTTGCTACAGTAACGATTCAAAGATTCAAATAGATGAGATGGATGAATGAGATGTTACTGGAAAGAGACTTAGAAACGACATGTGGACAACAGTAGATAGCTCGAGACAGAAAAGGACCACACGAAATATATCCAAAACTTTGCAGCAGAAAACAGGCGAATCACAATCCGATGTCTGAAATGATCCACTTCCTAACGGGATATGGACCATTTGCAGCAAAGTTGGCACAAATAAATTTGAAAGAAGCGACAAATGCATGTATAGCAGAAAGCAGACAACAAAGCATCTTTGGGAATCATGCTCAAAGAGTGAACTTAAATATCTACGCAATAAGAACGGAATTTGACAAAGATATTATAGGATAAAGACAAACGTAAAGAATTTTAACTTCTTTTAGGAGATGGAAAAGCGACTAAAAGACGAAGAAAACCAGAAATGCCGACAAAAGATCCGCAAGATGAATAGCAGGTTTTTACTTGGTTGAATTCCAACATTATCCTCGAGTTTGGACAACATAGTCGGCTGACAGTTGAACGCGAACGCATAGCGTGCCTATACCGGACATCTTCAGATGTTGAACGTCTGCAAAGGCAAGAGCGCAACAGAGTAACCTTCCTGAGAAACTAGCGGCAGAGATTTCTCCTGCAGGGAAAAATACCAACTCCATAAACCATTCAGAAGAACAACAACGAGAATAAAAAAAAATCTGGATAGTAAAATCTGGATAGTAAGATCCAAAAACCTCTCGCAAAGCCACGGAGACATGTGACTAAAAAGAACAAATGAATAAAAAAAAAACAAATAACGATTCAAACCTAGAATCGAATAATAATAGTCTGAGTGATATTTCGGACTGTACATTATAAAATAACGTACAGCATTCTGATAGAACATTTTCCGTAAAAGAATATCTTTTACGTGGTGAAATTATGTGGTAAAATATTTAATTAATCCTGTTTTATTCATCGCACTTCAAGTGCGTCTGCCATTAGAAGCCTGCCAGATAGAAAAGGACGAAGCAGGAATGCTTCGTGTTCACTGCAGGCATTCTCCGCCTCTTCTCAGCAACACGTTGCTTTTTCAGGAATTCTTATATTCGGAAATATTTCGAGCACGAAATGGGCTGAAACGGACTTTAAATGGCTTTAAAGGGAGAAGTAATAAACCGAGGAATCATCAGAGAAAGTCTGATGCAATTATAAACGGAGCTCGGTAGATCTATTACGAGAAGTTTATAGATATCTGTCCGATGTGTCCGAGAGCCCAAGCTAATTAATTTTTATTAAACGGCACAGCGCAGCGTGCAGCAGTCGAAAGTTTTTTAAGTACTTCTTAGCGGCGAGGACAGTCCTTCTCCTTGCGAACGATGTTGCGGGAACTTTCCCAAGAATAGCTGTTATGAAATCTTTATTGCGTACTTGTTCCGTAATTTAATATACCCTTAATGCACTTGGTGTCCCATAAAACAGGGCAACTTCCTGTCGAGGGAGCGAAACAACGAAATCCGATAGTGAGCGCGCGTTTAATTCGAACGGTTTTGCTTTAATGATCCGCCAGTAATGGCAGTTAATACCGATATTTGTCAGACATCCTTACGAAATTACCTCGCCAGATCTCGCCCGACGAGAAAAGATTAATAAAGAAGTTTGCGAGCGGCGCTTTGCCGTAATATCCCGCCGTTCCCCGTTGCACGATGACTTTCCGTTATCGATCAGCAATTATTAATTCCCGCGGCCTGAGCGTATTCCGAATCAACCCACGACAAACCGCATTCATAAGGAACCGTGCTCCAATTTCTCGATCGAGCTTCATTCGTGTCCCCGAGTGTAATCCCCGAGACTTAGAGGGGGCTAAATCGGTGCGCCTCGGGCGTAAGTAAAATTAGATGGAGTTGATTTAAGTACAGCACCTGATACCGTTTAAAGTAAAACAGAATGACATCCCGAGCTCTTCCGTGGCATTAAATTCTCCGCGATCAATACCCCCCTCTCTCTCTCTCTCTCTCTCTCTCTCTCTCTCTCTCTCTGTCGCGCGCGCTTCGGAAAATCAATGGGAGGGATATAAATTACGCCGCTAACAAACCATGAATATCCCACGAGTGTATCCCACGAGCTAGCCACTCTCGAGGAAATCTTCCTCTCGAGACGTCACGAACCGCCGGTTTGACTCGCATCGACACTCGTCATTCCTCTCACGCGAGACAAGACAAATTCCCGGGATCTTCAAACGTGTCGTTCCGCAGACTTGCACTCGTTCACGTCGACCATTAGAGAAAACTGAATCTACGCTTGTTACTCAAGATATTGAGTTTCACGATACGGCCGTTATCCCAACTCTTCCAATCCCGTTCGCCAGCCAGGTCGAACGCCTGCGCTCGCTCACGGTACTTTGGCTTCGTTAAAAGGTAATGCGCTAACAATACGGTCCTCTTTCCAATTCCCTAATGTCTGGACGAAGCCCGCGTCGAGTACATTGCGGGAAATAAAGAAATATCTTTAATCCGTTACCATGGCGCACTTATTATACATCTTATTCCGCGAGTGTCTCGTGCAACATTATCGATGAGTATATCTTCATCTGATTATTTTTGTCATTGTAAAATATGTAAAATCTCGATATCTCGGTCTTTCGATCGAGCTTTAATTTGTGCTTTCTCTCATACGACAGAGAATAAAATCTTACTCGCGATGATATTTGACGATGACACGGACGCTACGAGAAGAAGCGATACTTGCGTCAATTAAGTTTCTTTTGGCACTATTCCGATAGGCTTATCCCCACAATTATCGCGGGATTTCGTGAATTTCCATCTGAAATTGTTATTTTTCCAACGCGAACTCGAATTCTGGAGAGAATAATTAGATCGAATGGTCCGCTCGATCGCGTCGACGCTCTAAGGGACTGCGACTCGTTCCTCGAACGGGGAACGCGAGGATGTAGCCGTCGGATTTGCTCTCGGGAGGAAACTTTCAACTCGTGAAATCCCGGCGCGGTTATGAGGAGCGTCTTATCTGCCGACGAAACTACCGTCACCCGGTTAGGAAAAGTTATACCGAAAGTTTCCGCTGTTAGCCTAAAAAGAGCGTCGCTCTGCGGAGCAACGCTCCGAAGAAAAAGCGACTCGAGACTTTTCGGTCGGCGTAGGTTACGAGCAGAATAATGAAGGAACGATTCTTTCATAGAGCACCGTCCAGAACAAGGCTACAATGACGTACGTCCCTATTATTTCCAGTCAAATTCAAAGAAAAAAGGTTATACGGTACGATGCTTTCAACTCGCGTAAGTGACTCGCGTAAAGATCCACCAAAATCCACCGAAAGATTTCATCTATTGATCGCTTGACAGTTTGTTAGACTATAAGCATCCACAAAACGGAAGAGCAATGTAGCAATTTGGCTGATACTCAATGCCGCGGCCATTTATTAGCTCGATCTGTTGACAGTAATCTCATCAACTGCTATGATACAATTCGCGACGCATCGCGGTACATCGCGCGCTGCTCCTCCTCTATTTGATATTATGCAATTAGAACACGCTACAAGTGTAAATCAATTACGCACAGTAAATGGCTCACAGGGACCCCAGCGTGCTAACTTTAAAATGATTAACCGCAACTTATCGTCTCACGTGGAAAGACGCCAGTCTCCGGGATGCAATAGAAAATTTAAAAAGAAAAGAAAGGAGAAGAAGAAGAAGATGAGGCAGAAAATAGACATCTATGGAGGAGAAAATAGAGAAGCTCGCAGTTTACGATTAAACATCCGCGCAATCGCCTATTCCTGCAGCATGGATAGTTTCCCGTCTCACTTGCACCGCCTCGCTCACAGTGTTTTCGAGCTCGGAACCTGCAAGTCCTGCTGCATACCTCAGGATTAGCAGTAATCGCTGTAACATCTGACAAGGTCAGATTACAGCCTAGCCCCCTCACATTGTGGCTTCCGCCGTTCTCGAGCGGGCGTTAGAGTTGGTTCACTGAATTCGGTCGGCCAGGGCGTTAAGTCGGAGGCTAAGTATTCTCTGAACGTCTGGCTGGTATGATAACCAACATGTCAGCCGATTTGGATGTCGCTTTGCCGATTTTATGCGGCAAGCGAAACTTGTCTAATACCTGGTATTACCTGCTCCGGAAGTGATACGCGTATCTTACCTGTCGGCTAATCAGTGACGATACAGTTTGCTTATTTATAATTTACCTTGATTCCTCACGGCAAATATTTGCAATTTCGTATTAAGTATACTCGGCTTATTCATGTATGCCGTATATCTTATTTGCGAGTAATATTCTCGACTGATCAAAGCAGACATAAGTAGATCGATGATACGCATATAATACGATATATTTCGTCAGAGAGAGATATCAGTAATTACTTTTGCTATATTTTGGGAATCACTCGCCAATTAATTCCTTAAAACGGGCATCCATTCTCGAGAGAAAGAAATTTCTATTCAATCGCTGAATTATTCCTATAATGACATCACGATCAATCTGGCGGTATAATTGTGTATAAGTGCATTGTGCGAACGGAGAACGCGAGCCACTTTGGTGACATTAAAATTTAAACACCCGTATCGCTTGCTCCGCTATATTTCAGCGCATCCGAACAAACATGGAGGAATCGTCGGAAATTACGGGACGCTAAACTCCGAACAAATGGAAAGTATAAAATAATAAAAGAAAAACGAAGTGCGTCCGCTTGCGAGAAGAAGCTCACGGTAGTCGCGTAAAGTGTTTCGCCATTTATGGAGGTCGAAGTTCGTTACCGGACGCGTCACGGAAATGGCGAAACCTTGTCAGTCAGCCCTCGCAGAAACACTTCACGAGGGCAAGACAGAGAGAGAGAGAGAGAGAGAGAGAGAGAGGGGGAAGAGAGAGAAAGAGAGAGAAAGGAAGAGAGATAGAGAGCGAGCACGGAGAGAGGGAAGAAGCGGCAGGGAGAGGGGTGAAGAAATTGCACCAATATAAACCCCAAGTCGTCCGTGTCTCCGTCCGTCCGAGCGAATTAATTTAAGTCTAGCGGGGTTGCAGCAATTTCCGCGAAATTTTTCTAGCTCGCCTCAATTTGGCCATCCACCGATTTGTAAGGCTTCGACATCATCCGCGTCCACTTTCTCTCCTGTTCCTCGTCCATTACGGCGATTGAATTACGCTTTCCTTTATCACGCAGAAATCCTGGATCGATCGCAGTTTTCTTTTTCCTTTCCTTTTTTTTTTAGCCGAAGGCTAACAATAGGCTACGTAAATGGATTAAGGAGTAACACTTGCGAGTCGCGTGTTACGTGCTCTCGATTGGATCGAAATCACGATTGCGCGTGATCACTAAAGACAGTACTCGACGATTGCTATTCGACGTGCGTTCGAGACACATTCCAAGACACTTTACAACGCAACTGTTACTGTGAAAGTAATTATTTACTTTTATGAGTTGATGAAGAAACTTTCGCGCTCTACGAAAGCGTCGTAAATTGTTATTTAAGCAAGTTCGGAGGCGAGCTATAGCGAGCTGTCTGATTCAACGTCTGAAGCTATCGTGTTTCCAACTGAGGCAAACACGCGTTACTCCGTCCGTAAGAAAGTTTTCGGGCTTCGCGAGCGGCGGATGTTGGGAACTGGATCGATTATACGAAAACTTGGATAATGCGTTTTTAGCCATCCGATGGTCGCGATTAAGGCGTCCCGCTTTTCGATCGGTAACGAGGCGAGCGAAATTTGAAACCAAATCCTCGAAGCGAGGTGGAAACCCGAGAGTTTTCCGCCTCGCCATCTTGGCAGACGAACTTCGTTCCTACGTACGATAGAACTTTTGCAATTTCCAATTGATCGATAACGTCCCGACAACGTCAACGTTGCAAAATGCGAGAGCGAGTCTCTCCCTTCCGCTGACTTTTTATCCCAAACACAAAGTCAACGGAGTCGCGCGCGCGAGATCTATCATCTCTCCGCGGGATGCAAAGAATATCAGATACCTCGTGTTCTCAAGTAACTTATTATTGCTAGCATTACAGTCAGTGTCACGTTACGTTCGAATTATCGTTCAGGGATTACAGCTCTCTTCGACGTTCACGGGCGGTAGCGTTGTAACAACAAAGAAATATACGCTGTCCAGAACTTCATGTAGCGAGAGCCCTCGGGATCGTATTGTGGCCATTTGGAATGACGATGTAGCTTCATTACGATGAAAATCGTCGCGAGGAAGAAATTGAAAGGCAGGCGAAGCCTCTTATTACGAACAGCGACTTCCTGTGCATCTCCTTCCGATGAGAAGACGAGGACACCGTTCTGGATGCCAGCACGTGGAGTAACTTCCTCCGTTCGCTCGCCTCTTCATTGGCTTCTTATGGACGGAAAGTTCCGCAACGGCCATTCCTGGACTGATCGAGGAATCAAGCAGTCCGATGCAAACGTGCCAGCGGAGAAACACGCTTTCTCTCTCTCTTTCTCTCTTTCGTTTCCTTTCCTTGCCTCGTTCTCCAGGGAGTATTTAATTTCCGGACCGCGAGAAGCGATTGGTAGCGCGAGAGAGCGTCGCGACGTCGTCGCTCTCGCAAACAATGCGTGTCTCTGATAGATGCACAGTACCCGAGCTTCGGCGTTCGGGCTTCTCCCGCGGCATCACGCTCAACCGCTCTAATTATAAAAAGCAAATGGGTGGTATAGATACCAATCCAGTCTCAGGGGAGTACACCTGCTTATCGATTACACGAGCCGGCGAAATGAAAACGTTCCAAGAAAAATATCCTTGGAGAAGGGCTGATAAAATGGAGCGGAACGGGAGAGTAGCTGCGGGGAATCAAGCGATAGCGATGCCATTAAGGTAAAATGAATTTGTTGCTTGCACGACAGCTCACACGGAACGAATGTTTTACAAATAGATCGAGGGACGCGCGGACGCTCTTGTGAAATAAACAATATGAAAGATGAAGAACGAATAATCGATTCTTCCATTTTATATTCAACGTGTTTCCTGAGTTTCCGTCCATTGAACACGATTGAACATAAGCACGCATAATCTGCACGCTCTGTGATATATAAAATATTTTAGATACACTTGATTCATGTATCATCGATCATCTTTTAGACGCGTACGTTCCTTTCATATCATCGTTTATCTTTTCCTTCTAATTGCCTCTATCGGAAATATCGATAAAAATTGTAGAAAACACGCGAAAAATTGCGTTAACAATGGACGAGGGACATGCGTCCCTTTTGTGAAGGGGGACTGAATCATCGGGCATGCAATTTGTTGGATAACAGCTTCGTGGTTTGCAGAATGTTCGCTCCGCTCGTAAATATATCCTGGCTCGTTGTCGAGTGTAGGAAATATCAGGACCTGCATGAAGTAATATTTCGTGAAATCTACGAGTATGAAGGGAGCGAGGGCATCCGCTCCGCGTCCCGACGATATCTATGAAAACTTTCCAATTTCCCGGCAATAACACAAAGGTGGATCGATATATCGTTTCTCTGGGATAGGTGAGAGCAGCACTCCGCACCGTGGACGAATATCCTCTCACAAATGTACGATACTCCATCACTGTATCCTTCCCTTTTTTATAATCGCTTACTTAGCATTCCTTAATTTTTGTCGCGCCTGTTTGACTTTCTTGACGCAAATCGAACTCTTAATAGGAAAAATCCACTTTGCAGGTTCGATTGTAAGATAATTTCCCCTTAATTAAAGTTTAATAAACGCCGTTTTTCAATTAGTTTTAATATCTCGGTCTCGAATTAAAATCTTATTGAGTTAAGATTCGCTTCGAAGCGGGGGAACTGGAAAGTTTTGTTATCCGTTCGGAAGCTTAATTCGTTAGAAGCCCTCAATTTCTGATACTAAGTAACTCCGCAATCAAGTCCCAGTTTTAGCCTCTGCGACAAGGAAATTATCTAAGATTTCGGCGAAAAGCATCCGAAGTCCCGCCTTGTCCCAAGTTTTGCCCGAGGCACCGTGTACGCACCATAACGCGTATGGAAAATTCCGACAATTTCCGACGTCGCGGATGACGTGGGTTTTCGTGATCGTCTTCGATCTTGTTCAACGAACGCGCAGACCGGTACTTTCGGTTTTACGACAGGCGATAATTTATTAAACGACGCGCAAATAGTAAGCAAACTTTGTCGTGGCTCTCTGTTCGACTCTCCAAGCCCGACAGCCTGTTCGAGAGACCACGCTGTCCCTCTGAACGCGCTTCGCCATCCCCGAATCAGATTTTTATCGCCGTCACTTTCACGTCGCGTTGCGGCGACGGGCCTTTTGTACTCCTCGACCGAGAAAAGTAATCGAGTGGACATTCGAGGGGCCATCGTCGTATCGATCGTCGATCGGAGACGATCTCGCATAGGCACGCGAAACGCGATCTAAATGCAAATTTCGTCGCTCCTCGAAACACTTTCGAACTCTCCGCTCGTTCCTCGGTTCTTGATTACGCCAAGTTTTGATAGAGTCTTGTAAATTTCTCTCTTCCGTAGCACCACGTCTGGATTTTAATCGTGACCTCTCGGGATTCTCTTAACGACGACGACGTTGTCGATCAGTCGTCGTTTTGATGGACGCGACGAGGGACGAGAAACTACTTGAGTCGCACTCCTTGCTTCCTTCGACGTGACGAAGCATTTACGAACTAATCAGAAGACAACTGCCGTCCATTCTACAGATTGTTCATCGTATCAATCTCGACGGAATTAAATTTTTAATTAATTTAACACAATTTCAAAAATTTGGAAGGCATCAAGTGCTCAGCGGCAAATGTAAATCTCGATTCTGGTAACGTAATCTCTTCATTCTGGTAACGTTCGATCGTAATATTCGTTCGATACGTAACGATACGCGACTTCAAATAAAAATCTCTGATAACGGCATAATTAAATAAGCATCGATTTTTTCATTGCACATTTGAGCCGTAACTTTTATGACTGAAATCAATGTCTCTGAAGATCCTTCATCGATCCTGCGCCAGATATATTCAGATTTAGTCTGAGTATACACAAATTTCACAGGAGTTTAAAAAATTTGAGCAATTAGCAATTAGCAATTAGCTTAGGAAAGTATTTATAATCAGACAAAAGAAAAGAAAAAAGATAAATATTCTCCAATGGAATTCTAGTCTAATTAGCATTCCTCTATCTTTATCGCAACGCGAAACGACAGTTTACGTATTCTAGATGCAAAACTAAATGCATGAAACGCAGAGTTCGACTAAAATCGCTCACTTATGAATTCACGAGCGAGCGAGCGAGTGGACGAGCCGATGCGAGCGGATTCGCGACGAATTCTTCGGCGGCAGATTTAACGCGCGCACGGGTTAGAGGTGGCTTTCAAACGGGAGGAGGGGGCTTCATCCGGTGCGATCGAGGGTGGCAATGTCGACGGCGACTTTACGTATTCCATCCACGATGCGAACGACACATCAGGACGACAGGCCTCGGCGGGGGCGGCGAAGAAAGAGAGATTTCAATGGCAAGCAAATAGCACGAGGCGCGCGCGACCAATGGGCTTTCCCTTTGATTAAATGTAAATTGTGCGGGGAACGCGATTAGTACTCCCGGCACTTCGCCCCCGGTCTTCAATCGTCGTTTTCCGCTCCGCGTTCTCTGTGCGCGGAGCGGAGCGCGCCGGGGTTTCTCTCTCGCATTTCCCGAAACAAAAGAAGAAGATCAAAGTGGTCGGCGCGATCGGAAGATCGGCCGCCGCACGCAACATCCGCCGTTGATTCGTTTCACTTAAAGCCCCGCTCGTGACTACGGGAAAGCATATTGTTCGCCGACGAGATTCGCTCGCAGCGCGGATAAATCTTTGATAAAATACGGTTCCAATCGAGCCCATTCGAGTGTAATTTGAGATATAATCTCATTTTAGTTAATAACCAAACACGGAGATTGGTTATCATCTAAATTCATGTCTGTCAATTATCGCGAAATTGGAAATGAATTTATCATGCATGAGTCTGACCGAGCTTGGCTCGTGCTTAATAATTCACGGCGCAGGGAATATAAATATCTTAGCGTATTTTTCCCGAAAAGAATATCGCCAACGAATGTCGCCAAATGCGCTCGATTCCTCGTATACGTACGCGTATCTTCGCGTAATCATGATCGCAAGAAGATTCAAAGTCGTCATTATGCACGTGTATTTGAAATGAAAGACTCATGTTTGCGATCGGTCACTGCTCAAGCGGTCGATCCGCTGCGAAAGGTGAACAGAGCGACCGCAATGCGTGACGCTTGAACGCCGGCAAGTGCTTGACATCGACATCGGGAGAAGCGCGGGCGAAGTAATATCAGAAATGGAAGCTTAATCGAAGCGGTTGATCAGATTTACGCGTTTTCCATTTAATGCCATCTTCCCCGCGGCCCCCGGCGGGCAGTCCGACGGGATGAGAATGGCCGAGCGGTGGCAGACAGTTATAAAGCACTCTGTGGGATATGTAAAGACTACAGCACGTGTGAAAACCGGAGAAGCGTGAAAAAAGGCGAGGCAGCAGAGGTCCGCATACGCTTTCGGTAGCTCGGATTTTCCGTTCGTTCTCGCTCGTTCCACGTCGACATTTCACGTCCTCCAGCCCGGGGCGATGCGAATCTGTCCGATAAAACAGCGAACGGACCATTAGCTAATCCTCTGGAGGGTAAAACAGTGCCGCGGGTGGGCAAGAGAAGTGGGACCGTGGGTGCGGGGGTGGCGAACGGAGAAGGGACGAGGACGGGGACGAGGTATACGAAGCGGGAGATGATGGTGGAGGGCGAGCGAAAAGCATCGGGGTGTCACCGGGGAGATTTCTGGGTGTGCAATTGATTGGCGCACCGGCGACGCCAACGCTCAGCCGACGTCGACGTCGGTTGATTAGAATGGAGCAACACGGAATCCCTCTCTAACCGCCTAATGGCACGCCGCAACCTATGTTTGCTGTGATCTCCGAGTTCGCTGTATGCCGCTCGCGATTTGCCATCTGCAATGCCAATGAAACGGATCGCCGCGCGGCGGCGCATCGCGTCGACGACTCGCGTCGCGGATGCTCGTCGAGCAGGCCGGATGACAATCCGTGCCAACAGCGAGCGTTTTCAAGGAGTTTGCGTTGCCGAAGACGGAGAGCCGTTTTTGACATTGATCGAGCTGCGAGAGTGCCCGATGGCTCATACGCGCAATCCCGACTTGACAGCCGGGATTCACGCTTGTATGACGCTTCGGCCTTTTCAGCATTACAACGTTACATTCGAACTCTCTGCGCTCTCGTTGTAGCGATGGATATGCTATGATGTCAAAGTGACGCGAAGTGATGGCATTTGTGTAACATCGTCTGCCATTTCGCTTCACGACTGGTCGCGATGTATTTTACACCTGTCTGCTTCCGCATTTTTCGTTAAACGCGATTTTTATCCTTTCCGCATCTCGCGCTCGCATTTGATTAATTTAACCTAGCTCTCACTGCTTTTCTTATAGTTCCGGAAAGATGGATCACGAAATGGAGTGCTAATATATATTCCATGTGCTCAACCGCGTCAATGGATTTTACAAATATTATTGTTCTTGATAAAGGAATAATATTATGCGTTTAATCTTTTACGCAATTAAAATGAAATTATTTGAAATTCCATATTTCAAAGATTTACTGCATACGACAATGCTGGAAAATAGAAAAATCTTAAAAATGTTATAAATTTCGATATTATTTACCTCTAATAATGCAAAATAATTGTCGATAAGAGTATTTATCATAACTTATGTCTCGTCATATATATATATATATATATATATATATATATATATATATATTTTCACTGTTATCGAAAATGATTCATATATAAAATTAACGGAGCCATGCAAGAAATAATTCCTAAATTCGATTATATATAACTTGCCTGTTTCGTGTCATTTTTTGTGGAAAATTGATAGATTTCCATGATGCTGCCACAGCGCATGATTTTTTAATATGCGATAAAATTAAAGATGTATGTAATTTGACTTCAAAAGCATATTCACTATTGCTTTCTATGTATGTAGACAAATCTATTTATTTCCGTTGTGCTCGAACTATGAAAAACAAGAACACACATGCAAGAATTTAATATTGCTATGTAAAAAAATACGCAATAATTTCAAAGTGTCTTTCGAGCTGATGTAACAATAATTAACTAATCAATTAATAAATAAGACACATGCAAATATAGATATTACGTGCCTAAGTTTGTAGAAATCGGAATTAATTTGTCGTCAATGATGAGTAGAAGCAATGTTCTTCGAAAGCTTACTAATTGCCATTTACGCACGTCTTGTCGAGCAGATCTCCGAGATTAACGGCCTAGAAATCTGATACACGTATCCCTTCGTTCGTGAGCCCCTTGAGCTAATGATTTACATAGTGGTTCGGAGATACGCGTGCGAAATCATCTGTTAAGGATAATTTGGAGGAAGCTCATCGTTCGTCGGAGCCACGTTACAATAGTACGAGCGCCGACGTGTAGCTATTACAAGGGCTGAGAGGAGGCTCGACTTAAGATCGCAGACACAAATCGAGCCCCGCTTTTCGCTCTCGAGACTCCGGTTTCTCTATCGGGTCTGGGACAAGGGTCCAAAGGGTCCTCGGCCGACGTCGAAGACAAGAACGCAGACATTAAATGGAATTATCGAGCTCTTCGTCTCCTCACTGCTTTCGATCATTTTCCGTCAGCCTTCACCGCCTCGCTGCCATCGTCGCCTCTCGCCACCCTCGGGGCCAGCCACCCCGGCTGAGGCAAACATCATCCGCCGGAGCTCAATCTCAATAACAATTATTTCCGTTATTAGAAATTTAATAAAGGACTTGCGCGAAAGCGCGCGGTCGTCGTCGCGCCCTTTGACGACGGGTCGCCTCAATAACCGCTTTCGCTCTCCATAATGCCGGCACAGCGCGAAGAAGTCGCCTCTTGCAGAGGATCGCGAGGGACGATGGCCGGAACGAGGGTGCAGGAACAAAGCGAAGATCACGTCGACGAGAGCTCGCCCGGCAGGTGAACGAATTGAGAAGGCTCGCTAGTCGAGTAGCAGTGGGGATGTAAATGAAACGGGAAGAGACGAAGAGAAGGGAGAAGGCGCCGAGCGCCTTGAAAGGGTGGCGAGAAGGAGGATGGCCGTAAGTCGGAGAGAAAGATGAAGGAACGCAGAACAAAGAAGGCTAGCAGAGCTTATATTGCGTCCACCGGTGGAACCGCGAGAAATCGCGGAAATCAAGAGACTGTTTGCCAGCGGGCGGAATTGAAGATCAAGAATCGGGGCCGCATGAAGATCAGCAGCGGCCGAGCGCCAAGAACGAACCAAGAAAATCTCGTAGATTATCCGCGGGGGCGATTGCAATGGTTCCCGACTTTACGTTCCGCTTCTAAACCGCGGAGCGGCGATCGTAAACTCAGCGGGCAAGCGGGCAGGAGGCAGGGGAACGGACGGGCAGGTAAGTAACGAAATTGAAAGAAGCGTGAAAACGCGCGGAGTTTGCGGCGATGGAAGGTGATGGAATTCAGGGAATTGACTCGCCGACAAAAGGCACTGAAGGATGCAAATGAGACAGCGAGGGCGAAGGCGACAAGAGCACGCTATGCATGACGACGCAGGGTAAGAGAAGGATGTGTAAATTCGCCGGCAAACGAGAAGGAGGCTGGAGATGTGGCGAGGAGCAAGAAACGCGAGGAACGAGGCGGAGGAAGAACGAGAGCGAGGAAAATGAGGCGAGCGCGTGCGGATACGAAGAGCGTTTCTCGCTGGAGAAACGCGATGCTCGTTTCGTCCTCTTCTCGAATGAGCGACCGCGGAGGTCGAAGCGGGAACATAAGTGAAAAGTACCGATGGATTCATCTGTATTCCGCGGGGCGAATATCTCGAGATTATCTCCGCATTGCGGAGCTAGACGAGCGTGACTTCCACTCGCCGAAGATTTATCCCGGATAAATCTCCCTCTCCTCCGTCGACTTATTCTTACAAGCGCCCGGAGATAGAAGATATTCCCGCGTCTTCCCGCGTCTTCAGCCGCCGGCGGAATCTGTATCTCATTCCGCTGATTTCAAGTTCAGCGCTCGACTTCATCCGCACTTCGTTCGCATCGTATCGCATTAAACACTCGTTGACAACCGATACAATAAATCGACGCGGCAAATGTGAACGGACGCGCGAAAGGGGGACCAACTGCCAGTTTTTCAAGTGAGTTTCTTTCCCTCGACAGTGGATATACTCGTGAACTGATCCAACGTGTATTCCAACGTGGATCGAGCGAGATCTCTAGTATTAGAACGCGATCATTGCATTTGTCAGACGGGGAATGAAAAAGCGTATGGTAGGACGCAGTCCAGTTCCGGCGAGGGGAAGTGTACCTTTGAGGATGGATAGTCCTCTTAATTTTTCCGATAATGGCTCCACCATAGCAAGGGTCGGCTGTTTATCAAGGCTGCGATAGGTAGGCCGCAAGTCCTTCTGCACGGGCTTCTTGCACGAACGCTCGCCAGGCCGTATCGGAAGGGTGTAAAAAAGAAAGGAACGAGAGGAGAAAAAGAAGAAACTAATAATTCGGAAGTAGTTCCCGAAGCTGCGATGGGTTCTCGGAGCCGCTCGATATATGAGGTCATCGCATTTTTCGGCCGTAATTACAGGATGTAATGGCGACGATATACTTTCGAGAAGTCGTACGATACGTCTGCAAATGCTTTAAGCGAAATGATATAACATAAAATGTCGTAGCGTTGAATCGCCAAATGTTTTACAAAATTAACGATCAACTGTCATAGAACGCGCACGACTCAGAAGTCGTCTGTATCGGTTATATATAAAAACGCAAAAAGTACTTCATTACTTGAAGAAGATCTGTATTCTGATTCGCGAGATAATACACGTACATCGTAGACATTTTGATCATTTAATTCGATATCCCAATTTCAGACAACTACCCCAGCATCAGCTTTCAAGCGGCCGTAATTATTATCACATTACGTACGAAGCGTTTCTTATAGGATTGTCGAGCGCTTTGAGGCATCTTGACTTAATATCTCACGGCGACGGCAGAGATCAACAAACTTTGTAACGCTTGTTACAGACGACTCGAGGCGGATCCGCGATTCTTTCGCGCACTGCTAAGATGAGATTTCGAACTCTCGTGGCTCGATTTAATAGAGCGGGGAGGAGATTCCTTATAACGGCCCGGCTCTAACCAGAGAATCCGTATTCTGCCGCACCTTTGAATTTCGCAGCCCTCTGGAGCCACTTCCCTCTTGCATGTTTGATTTGATAAGTACAAACGAGGGGCGACAGTTCAAAGGAACTGCGAGATAAAACAAACTGTCTCCCATAATGTGGGTTTGTTATTTCAGCATTACCGGCGAGAGCGAAATATGCCGGCTGCTGCTTTGTTTGCCGTGGCAGGCGAGATTGGCGTTTTGCGTCAATCGTCGTGATACGCTCGTCTCTCCCATTAGAGCTGTCGTCGATTCCCGTGCATAGTCGTCTTACGTTCCAAAGAGCGTCGTAAATAATGACGCGCATCGGGAGGGAAAATAGAAGGAAGCTCTAACGCGGATCGTTACGTTCGAGATCCTTCAAAGGATCTCCGCCTCGTTTCGGCGAAAGTTGGAGATTTGCGGGGATTTCGTTTCCAGGCTTTCGCGCCGTCTGATTTGTCTCGCTTCGATGCGTTAACAGCAGACTCTCCGGTATTGTGATTAAAGCGTGACTCGAGTATCGACCGGAGAAAACCGGTCTGCGGCATCCTTTTGAGAGCTTCGTTTTGACAATCGCATCTCGCTGTTCACCGTAGCTCGGGATTTCGATATTTTCGCACGCGACTTTGTATCGCTACATCGCATCGGATCGCAAGACGAGAAGCTGCCTGATATTTATATGTTCGCGAAACAGACATTCGCAGATTTCTGCGAATACATTTCTGCGAGTACACGCGCTCGCATAATGCGCGTAGACAATTATTATCCGTATCCGGCAGAGCCGAGTCGAGGAAACGAGCCGTTTCCGGACTAAGCGAAAGGCACCATCTGCCGGTCGTGGCGTTAAGAATTCAATTAAATATTGTATCAGCGGTTTCGGATTACGCTGCTGTTTGCCCTGGCAATTTCATTAACGCGGTTACCAGCTCCCAAGGGTGTCTGCGTAAGTGCCGCTCGTTTCGGCGTCGGTAACATCCTCGTCCTTCGCCGCGGAAAGTCTCTTCGCGCGATCGAATCTTTCGGAGAATTCGCATTTTGCTACCAGATGCTAGTTCTGCCTCGCGAATTCCGCGGCCGCTTGTGCAATACGGTCGATACGAGACAAATTGAGTACCGCGAACGGCGATGGAACGACAACAAACAATACGAGTGCGCAGTATAGCATAGATTATGATTATGATCATCTCGATCCCTTTAAAGACGCGCACATCGGTCTAGCGCGTGTTTTGCACTGATCTAACAGCGAGCTAACACGATAGCTCGAATAAACTCGTTACATACGCGTGTTGCGTAACGCGATGCACATCATGCGAACTTATTTTACTCGCAGGTTAGGAGGAAAGTTCAATATGATCACATTTTCGATCTATTTCAAAAGTTATCTTGACGTGACGTTATGCGCGGTGTCCATTTTGGTTGCCGTGCAGGCCAATAGCTGCGCTCGACGAGGTATCTTCCGCGTCAGTATTCGTGACTCGCGAGGGGTTGATGGATCGATTTGCGATCGAGCGTGGCGCGGGTAGCTCGCGCCGGGAGAGGGTCGTAGGAAGGAAGCGCATTCGGAATACGTGATCGATGCGTCCATTCAGCCGAAGCCCCCGCAGCTACGACGGCTCGAAAACTTCCGGGATACATAACGGGCTCGCAACGAATGCGAGATGGACAGATTTACGAGATTGCGCGCTCGCGCAATGTTTCTTGCGCTCGAGCCTGCGCTTAAGCGATCGCAGAGACACTGCGCTGCCGGATGATCCGCGGCACAAGACATTGAATTACGAAGCGCCATAAACCTGCGGACGGAAAATCGATGGCTACTAAAGGAGAAGGAAAAAAAGGAAAGGAAAGAAGAGTGGTGGGTAATAAATGCTTCTCACGAGCAAACAGGATGCTCCTTGCAAAGATACTCTTTATTTCTCGAGATACCGTTGCTCGTCTATAAGTGTATCTGTATGTAGAATCTTGATATGTTCATAAAATAAAAACCGAGATCCTCTGAATAAATTCGACTGAGGAATAAAACCAAATTGCTTATCTGCATTTCTGCCGAGAGTACGGAATCTAAAGTCGCGTACGAATTGATCAATCTGTATCTGTATAGAAATCACGAAAGACATACATAGTTTCTTTCTTGTAACCTGAAATATCTGTCTCGAAAAAACTCGTCTTTAAACAATATAAACAGCAAACCGTATTCCTGCGTATGGTTACGCAGGAATTTAAGACACACGAGGATCGATCTCTTTCGTCCATCGATAACGTGTTATTTTGATGTTTAATGGATTTTAATTACGAGCGACGATGGGACGAAGCTGTCACTGTTCGAAGCCCGTGGAGCTCGCGGAGACGAGCGAAGCGCGTTTTAAGAGGGTTATATATCCCAGGCTCGTTTAAATAAAAAAGATGAAAGCGCTCAACATGCAAATCAGACTATCCGTTTTGTTAATGCAAATATGCAAATGCATGGCCCGCCGTTGTTTACAGCGCTCACCTGCATCCTGCGAGCGGCGGAGAGAAAAATCGAGCGGCACGATGACGCGCAAGGGGGGGGGGAGGAGGAGAGGAGAGAGGAAGAGATCGTGAGACCGAATAATCGAGTTCTTCTTTCACTGCGCATTCCTCTTTGTTGCGGTGTAACTCTAATGCCCCCGCAAATTCATGCAACATCGCGATGTAACGCGGAAACGCGGAAACGCGGCACTCGAGACAATTCAATTTTACGGTTTTCTTAAAACGTAGCAGAAAGCGGAGCGACAAATTTAGAACTGCGCTAACGGCGCAGCACTAATCGGGTAAAAATCGCTAAAGCCGCGTGAAAACAAGACGGCATTAATAATCCCGCGCGCGGGGTCATTTACAATGCGACGCTGAAAAAAATCTTTAAGCAGATCCTATTAGGTCTGCTGGAAAGCCGTGCATCTGTATGATGTTAAAAGTTGTACGACAAATTGGCGTTTCGCGTAAAGCCATGTTATCGGTGCTCTTTTGGAAAGATTTAATCCGATTAAAAGGGAAAAGCGGACGAGGCCAAAATAATTCGATGCATTTTAAAAATTATCCGGCCTGCAACGCCGGATGTTTGCTGAATTATACGTGTTTCCTGAATTATACGAATTGGCGACAGAGCATCCGACACGAGAATCAACAATATTGCTGGCCTCGCGCGGTTTTCAAAGCGCTCTTAGAAATACAAGAAATACAAGGGCACAGCTGACGATAGTGCGTGTATATATACATATGCGTGTGTATATATACATATGTGTGTGTGTGTGTGTGTGTGTGTGTGTGTGTGTATGTGTGTGTGTGTGTTGAGAGGGGAAGAGAGGTTCTTTTTTGATAAATATAAAAGTTATCTCTCGAGGGATGGTATCCGGCAAGATCTATTTTTCTTTCGCTGCGGCGGAAGTTCGCCGCGGTATTCTTACACAACGAAAGGAGGACAGTAATCCACGATTTCCGATGGCTGGAGAGGCAAGCTTCCCAAGAAGATTCTCCGAGAAGGAACTGAAGATTCTCCGGGACGGAACTGAAGATACCAAAATTACTAGAGCTCCGCTAGTGCTCCGCTGGTAGCATTAAACTTTCATACATTGAACGGTGTGGATATTAATAAATTCGAACAAGTTTTATTCCGTTTCTAGTTTGCGATGAAATAAAAATGACCTCTCTCTTTGCTCTAATTTGTTTCAATGCGAGTGAAATTAGAAGCTACAGTACACAATTATGTCAGCAAACCTTTTCGGATATTACATTACATTACGACGTATTAAATCGCGATAACTAATTTTGCAGTAAGGCAGTAAAAACGGTTTCACGGAAGAGTGAAATGAAAATGAGGAACATTTTATTATGAAAATCTTTTTGTGCTCTCTATTTCGTATGTAAATTATCGAGATAATTTTTAGATCTAAATTAATGTGTAACTGGGAAATGATTTTCCGTGATCGCGATAGTTCGCGCAAAAACGTAAAAGACCTCTCGCGCGACACAGCGTGAAGATAAGAGGCATCCCCGCAAGTTTTTCATACCCTCGAATGCCTCTGTCTCCCTTTCCAAAGTCCGCTGCCATCGGTCTCGACCTGCTCCTATTTTCGCATTCCGTAAAAAGGTATCCTGACTCGCCTTGAAGAGCCGGAAGGTGCAAAGTAAACCGGTGCTTGGCGGTTTAAGAGGCCGTAAGAAGACAGGGTAACGTTTAAAATTTCGAGAGCCACGCCGCTTCTACGCCACTCTACGTCTTTTCCGACACGCCATTCTTCTTGGTTCAGCCCTCTCCCTCCTGCCGCCGACCTTCCGAGATGTTCATATTTTCCGTCACGTTTTACAATTAGGAGGATGGGACGAATCGATATAAAAATGGATGGAAACGCGCGCGGAAGAGCTCGACGGAAAATGAAAAGAGAATCGCGCCTCGCGACATTACAAAAACAGATCTTCAAAGGAAAGTGCCCGAAGGGGATACGCATATAGACGAGATTTCAAGATGGACTTGCTCCAGGCTCTGGTTCGAAATCGAATAGAAGCTTCTCGCGGATTACGCACGTTTTCCTTCGTCGAGCGAAATCGCCGTACGTGTTTTCACAAGACGGACTAATCCTTGTCCCTTCCGCGAGAGAAAATCCGCATTTGTTGTGAGTATATGGAAAGATAAAGATAAAAAGAGCACACACATGTTCGATCCGCACGGTGCAAATGAGAGCGTTCATTAAATTTCAAAAAGAAGCAATTGTTTCTTACATTAACGATCGTAAGAGTGATCTTGTCGTCAATTTCGTAATTCTATTGAACCAGATCAAAATGGAAACTAAATCGGTTGTAATACTGCATCGAAAATTGAGAGCAGATTGAGAATTTCACCGCGGAAACATATGATCTCGAAACAATGTTTCGTATATATATATATCTTAATGCACTCTCCTCGATCACGCCGAACAAATTATCAAGATACGTGTTTGTTTCAACGGCGACGCGCAAGGATGCGCTTAATTGACGGCTACATCGTCCGTGGGGCCTCCATTTGAAAAACGTCGAAGAGATAATCAACGCGAGGGAGGCAGCGACGCTTTTTATCGCACAATTTATCAAGCACCGTATTGACCGATTTGACGAAGGCCGCAGCGACAGCGGGACGTATCGACAGCTTCAACGTCGTTGTTAGGATACGAACGTTGTATCAATTTGTAGAGGAGCCTGACGTTCGGATGGCGGTATATTTCGACGTAATAGAGCGCGCGTAGGCGACCAAAAGCCGAGGCAAACAAGTTACAGGGCGCGAGTTACGAATTTCGTGCATGTCGGAAACCGGCACGCTGCTGCGACGCGCCGCAATCGCAAAGTAGTTTAATTGGATTTTCAGCGAGATTAAAGCGAACAGGCGACTCTCCGCGCAACGAGGTTGATCGTGATAGTCGCAATACGGGCTGGTACGCGTCCGTGTCGCGACATAATAACTTTTTACATCGCGAACAATCCCATTTTTCCGTGTGTTCCGCGTGCCGAAGCATTGCCGCTGCGAATTTCGGGACGCGTACGCGCTTAGGCCAATCGAAATTGGCGTCAACGGACATATCGCGCTGCGCGACGATTAAAATTACTGGAACTGGAATTACGACGATGCCAGTAAGAATCATCGAAACGAAATCGGACGAAGCTTACGCTTAAATATGCTTGATATTCCGCGATCGCACGATTATTGTTAGATACGATCGAATACAAACTCGGCGACCCTCGACGATGGTTGGCTGCGTATTGATTAACATATACTTTTCTAACATTATCGCTCTGAGAGAGTTTAAGAGAGTTTAACCGCGAAATCTCTGAACAGCTTTGATACATTTTTCGGGTTTCCTCGATTTTGCGGCAACGAAGTTCCTCGTAGACCGCGATAGACTCGCCGATCGTAACGGATTATTTACATATTCGCATTGTATTATAGGCCGAATTGACGCAAGTAATGTAAACGGGCATGCACAAACTCGATTAACGTGTGATTGCTCTTGCCGCGGGCCGAAGTCATAAATAACCGTCGAAACGACACGAAGTAGGTCGTTCGCGATCTCCGCAGAAAACCGCGCTTCGCCGAATTCCATGCCAGTGAGTTTTAATGGCCGTACCAGAATTAGACATTGCGGTAATATTCCGTAACACCCGTTCCCGTGTGGTGTACATGCATAGGACAGATCGATCTCGCAAAAATAACTTGTCATTTTTGTAGTCGTATTTCTATTTAACGCGGAAACAAGGCTTCGTCTAATCTCGGAACGGGCGATAATAAAACGAACAATAAAGTGAAGCAACAAAAACGGCAAATCGCTTGGATGGAAGTCGAGGATTCGAATGACGAAAATATAGATTAACGTTAAACCGATACTTGTGCTATTTATTTGCTAGTTATTTAAATATTTCATATAATTAAAAGATATTTAAATATCCTAAAATATCCTATCAGTTTCTTAAAGTTTAGAGTTCGAGCTAGTCTTATAAAAGCTGATTGAAAGCGGACCCATCTCGCACGTTAAGAAGCTTACTTCTTCTTCTTCTTCTTATAATGCCATACGCTCGATGTAGCGTATAGTTCATCGCGCAATACGAATCGTGCCCTTTTCTGCACTTCTGAATAAAGTGGCAACGTGTGGAATGTCGTATCAGTTCTTGATGTTGCACAGCCATGAATGTTGTCTGTAACCTGGTCGTCTTTTCTTGGTCCTCGATTTTCCGGTAAGAATGGTCTTTAGGAAGATGTATTTGACCATAATATGTATTCCAAGTAATATTTTTCATTGACTGCATCCAATAACTGCCGATGTTTGTTAGCGCGAAACAATACCTCTTCATTGGACATGGATTTTGTCCAATAAGATTGAGATTCAGAGAAGTCTTCTCAATGTCTACATTTTGAAAGCCTCTATTCTGTTAAGAGACTTCTGTTAAGCTTGAGTGATCAGATTTCTGCTCCGTATTGGCCATATGTATCATCTGATCACATATAATCTGAGACTGAGGGACACTTCCTACCACAAGAGATACTTATCAAATCAGCTGACAAGATGGCTTTAGCCATTGCCGCTCTTATTTTAACTTCTCTATCGCTATCCCATTTGTTGTCAAGTGTGAAGCCTAAATATTTAAATTTATTCGTCCTTTCAATCGGTTGATCGTTTAGAGAATCGTATTATCGCAGGATTAATAGCTGACTATCATTAGCTTGATCTTGTTCACATTAATGCTCACCATATTCTTTTTCTAGAGTTGATGGAGTTCAAGGTAGTTTGTAGCTGTCGGATGTTTTTAGTTACTATCACCGTGTCATTCGCACAAGTTATTAGGGATTCCATTTACTTTCATTCCCGTTGTATGGCTTTCAAGTGCAAAATATGAAATATTTTCTCCACATAAATGTTAAATAGAGCTGGTGAGAATATGAATCTTTGACAATTCTTATGTTTGCAAAACGTGGTTTAATTTGAGCTTTGCTATCTGATTCCAGTACATGAATTATTCTTCGGATGTCTTTTTCGTCAATGCCGGTTTCTTGCAAAATCGGTATTAATAGATCATGCCGTATGTTGTCAAATTCTTTTGGGTAATCGATAAAGTGAATCCTTAATTAAGAATCCCACTCTCAGCGGCGATGATTTACGTCTGATTTGTCAGTAATAAAATTCAGTTCCGTTGTAATGGCACACTTCGTTGTTTGCCCATCTGGTTTCGCTGATTTCCAATATGTCGATTTGTAATTTTTCCATTTCCTTAACTGCATTGGCAAATTCGCCTGCAGTATGAGTACATTGCGAATACGCATATTCCAGGTTCCTATCTTGTTCCTCACTTTCACTATATCAAGGCAGGGGATTCTTCGCACTTCTTGGTGATTTAACACCCAGGACTAGAGATCATTTTTTTTAGTTTAGGTTTAGGTTCCCGTTACTTTGATGAGACTGGGAGATGTTATTTTCTTCATTCTTGATATCAGAATTATACCCCGTTTGTACTCGGTCTTTTCTACAGTGCTAGTAATCCATCCTAGCCTAACCTGAAAGACTTAATTTCTTTTTTGGGTCCAATACGATTTGCGTGTTAAAAGAGAGAGACTGAGTATGTTCGATTGTGGAAGTCGGGGAGGAAGAGGGTTTCGTATTGAAGTGAAAAATCGAACTCGGATTTTCCGATTGTCAGGCAATCGCTCTCATCTCTCGACTATTCGCTCCTCACTACAATTACACTACAACTACAACTACAACTACAACTATAGTTACAGCTTCAGCTACAGCTAGAGCTTACGCCGAATTAAGTAATTCTCGATTAAATATTATCAATATAAAAGAGAACGATCAATGTAAAAGAGATCCCTTTCATCATGGTGCCAAAAGGCTCCTCAAAAAGCTCGAAGCCATTAATGCATAATCTGTAATGGC
This sequence comes from Eciton burchellii, assembly GCA_020341155.1. Classification (NCBI taxonomy): domain Eukaryota; kingdom Metazoa; phylum Arthropoda; class Insecta; order Hymenoptera; family Formicidae; genus Eciton; species Eciton burchellii. The sequence goes on from JAHMML010000002.1 coordinate 2,062,353, forward strand.
TGTAAATTATGCTCAAGTTGCAATCAGCGCACGTGTGGCCATAACAAAACTCGTCGTTTCGAATTATTTAGCGCATGTAGCAGATTTACAAAAATAGCTTTAGTATATACGCTACATTGCATATCTATCGACTCACACACGCGTGACACTCGTTGCTTGAAACATATATCCGTAGCGTGTCTGGACTCGTCATGAAATACTGCGATCGTCATTAAAGCTGCGACCCGAACACCCCGGATTGTAGAGCGTAGCTTTCAGCGGATCAGCATAAGCTGAGCCACTTTACGGCACTCCGAAAGAGGCCGGACAGGAGCAGGTTAGTATTATTGGTCTCCGAGGTACCATCCATGAGACACGTTGGAGCGGTGTGAAATCTATGGAAACGCGTCCCCCGTCATTTCGCATATTAGCAACACGTCGTAAGAAGCTTGCAGGAGCACGTTCTCCCCCAGGTTCTCTGGCGAGCATAAATTCTAAGCAAAGACGCGGAAATGATTGGAGCGCCATGTTCTTTTTGCAGTCAAGGCCGAATGATATTCGTTAAACTGCCCTTTTCTTCGAAAGTATCCGAAAGTGGATCTGCGGATTATATTCGCGCAACGGACATGCAACATCTGTTATCTTAACGTTCGATCATATTATATAATATCGCGACACAGTGTCGTGAGATTTCGCGTGGAAATGAAATGGAAGATACATATCAAGTTGCTACACGCTTGCTCCTCGAGTAAAGATTTGACTTGCACTGCCACGGTGGGAAAAGTTCGGGAAGCAATTCCTCACGAGTTTCCCGTTTCTAAAGAAAAGCGTCTCGACTTTGCATTTCATGGCTTTCTATGCGTCCTTGCAATGGATATTTTTTTTCCCCGTCACATCGTCGAAGTAACCGAACGACTCCGTCCATTACGTTCCTGCGAAGAGATCGAGTCGTAGTGGAATGGTTGTTCTTATTTTTCTTTTTTAATGATTTCCGATCAAGGATCGAAGCGCGAGCGTCGGAAGGAAAGATCTCTCGCGCGTAGAAACTGCACGAAAACTCACGTAGAATGAATAAAAAACCATTCCCTTCGACGATACTACCGACAGAGACAACGTCTATTCTTGTCGATGCTTCGGGTACGGGAAAGCAACGTACAAATTAATCTTCTAAAAGCATCGACAACCTCTCTGCCAGCCTTCGGCAGCCTCGGCGTACGCTCGCGCTTAAGAAACTTGTCGGAATATTGCGAAAGGAGCGTTTTTGCCCCCGCGGCCGACTTTGACGCCTTAAGATTCGCGGAAGGGCGCGCACAGAGACGAGACGGATGGGGTAGCGACGAGGGTGCAAGTAGCGACTCCGTCGAAAGGAAGACGACGAACGGGATCCTGAATTACTTGTATGCCGAGGCACCCTACCGCTGTCACCGGAATGATTTGATAAAGTAGTCCACGACAGATGCATCCTACCGTTCTCTCTTTCGTCTGGCTGAAGGATCGCCTTCTCTCGCACTTTAAGTAACCATGAAGAATTTCGTTAGACGTAATGCGTGTGTGCATCGGACTTTATGGGGAAAGTGCTTAAAGGCAGACTAGGCGGTACAATTTCCGATACAATTTTCTATTTGGAATTGTGATCGCATTTCGTCGTTGATGGATATCACTAATCCCTTGGTTTCATTCAGTCCCTTCCATTAAGTTTTAAATATAAATTCACGAAAAGAATTTATACAGTTATCAATGAAGTCTTTATCCATGCATTCGATAAAGAATAGGTTCATGCTAGAATAGATCTCGCATGAATCTCGGAGGTAGGTTAACTCGCGAATAATTAAGTATCTATCGCTGGTACTTGTTTCCGAAGGATTTCAGCGCCCGATAATATCGTACAATAATTAGTAAAATGGAAGCGGCCGAGTGCGACAATGTGTGTGTATACATAAGCAAACAGACAATAATTAATTACGCGGCTTAACAGCGGCATTTAAGTTAATGCCCGGACCGTGTGCTTACTGCCGAGTTTCCGGGCGAAACTAAATTTAATATCGTGCCTATTACAATCTACCGGATTATATTTTGCTCTGTGGACGGCGCCTCGTAGATACGAGAGCAGTATGCATGTCCGAGCATGCATGTGAGCGTGCACAAAGGTCTGCGTTATGCCCAGCCAGCGGATGCGGACGGAATTCCGGTCCGGAACAAGGGCGGTTTAAGAACATCATTTCGACTGGTCTCGTTACGCCTCATCGCGCCTCGATTTTCCTTTCCCTAATTATTCTCGGATAAAGGCAGCAAAAAATTACATCGTGGCTTTGCTCAGCTTTCGCAGTCTTCGATAATTAGGTAGCGATATAGTTTTCCTCGTAACATCGCGTTAGCATCTTCAAATCTTTCATTGTATGTACCATGGTACGCAGCATGATGAAATTCAATTTTAAATTCAATAGTTGTAAAATGAAATATCGGGAAGAGGGATTCCAAGTTCTTCGAAACGCTTAAGGAACGTGCGCCAAATTCTCTTGAAACAGAGGGACAGATTTAAAAACTAGTTGCGAAGCATAAATACGATTTGCAGCTCGTTACGCGAAACGTGTTGGAGAGTCAGGTTACCATCGCCCTTCATTCTTTCCCGTTTGCGAACTAGCCGCTTTCTTTGGTCCCTTTGCCCGGCGAGAATTACGACCTGGTTCTAACAAAACTTTCGCCTCCAATTCGAACGACAAAGTATCCGTCTTTCTCCCTCTCTTGTTCCCGAACTATTGGTCGTTCCACCCTCTTGGCTTCTCTTCACATCTCTCCTTCCTTCACGACTTCATCCTTGTTCCGCCATTAGCAGCCGGGGGAAAACGGACTTAATTCCGGCCAGCCGGCCAATAACGCGTCTCGATAGCATCCATTATGAAGCACCAAAGTGTTTTCGAAACTTTCCATTAGTGGATTAACTAATTATTATAGTAATAACCAGATACAATAGCAATAACTAATTAATAATAAAATGTTCTTTAATCATATACCAATCGATGATTTGCCTTGCGATATCGTGCTTAGTTTCATTTATCGATCAGTAATCTTTGGCTTGTAGGATATTACGATGTATAAAATTTACTTTACATGACGATATAAAAGTATACGCGCATCATGTTTACATGCAAGAAACTTGACGTAATGCCAGCGGCGTATATAATCGAAATTTATCCGTCTGCGTCTCGCGGCCAAAGTGCCATTAGATGATAACAAAAAGGAAAGAATTCAGGAAAGAGTATGAAAGCTAGTAATCAGACACGAAGAGAGGAAAGTCAGTTAATAAATGTTCTATTATATAGATCTGACGCGTAATCCCCCATCTATTCGTATTTATCTAGCCGTCTATGCAGACATGGATCTGATGTAATTGCGTTATGTGTATCCGACGTCGACTGAACTTCCCGTCCGGCCGTCTATAATCGAAGTTACAGAAATCAGATCGCTAACCAGAATTAATTAATTGCTTTAAGCCGATTCGCGCGGTGTCCTTCAAACAAGATTCATATAAACGGGTCTGAATGCGTTCGACCGTGCTCTAATGAGACCTACGCGGTCTGCAAAACTGACATTCATAGAACTTCGTAGCCCGGAAATTCTGGAATTTGCCCCATGGCGGAAAGCGAGGTTCTTTGAGGAAGCTTTAGGAAACGAAGCCGTCGAAAACGCGTTCTTCAACAGAGCGATCGATAGCCATTGCGGCGAGCTTCCAATCTTCCGGTCGATAAATTACACGTCCGTTGATCATAACGTGAGGATTCCATTCGCGCCTGTCGCACGGACCGACCGGAAAAAATTCACTGGTACCAGTCAAACCGCGGCTATAAAGTATCGAGTGCCGCCGCAGCCCATCCTCTGTTCACCAGCGCGGAGGACAATACGCGAGGTGTACGCGATGGGCGAGGAAAAGGGATCGGCGGTTGCAACATGGACGTAGGGGGATTCGAGGTGGACCCTGGATGTCGGCAGCAGCTGTGAAATGTTTATGAAGGCCCGACTAATTTATCACTCGCTCGCACACAACCAAGTTCATGCACGCGTGTCGACTTTATCATACTTGCCGATACGAATAGCGTCCGCCATCGGCCGCCGCCAATCGATACACCGGCGCGCAACAGCGCAGCTATCAAGTCGAAACGAAAGAAGCTCAATCACCAGCGCACCGGCAAACGGTTAATTCGCCGAAGGAGTTGGGATGGCTTTGCCAATTAATTCGTCGGGAGGGTGGAAAACCGCCGGGCGAAATTGAGAACGAGCATCACGGCCCGTTCATAGCTCACGGGATTTCTGACGGGGCTGAAATGTAGGCCGGTCTCAATCTCGCACTCCCCGTTCGTGACTCTCGCCGCTCCCAAAGAATTCAATCGCTTTCACGTCCACGGTAGCTGCAATTGCCGCGCATCGTGTTACTGCTACGTGCTTATTTCGATAGATCCAATCAGACATTAAATTACGGAATTTAAATTTAACGAATGCATACAGGTCTATATCATTCATCTGAAATGATTCATAAGATTCAACGCCAACTTTTAATTTCATTAAGTGTAATCCTAGCATTCCAATGCTTTCCAATTGAATCGGATTGCTCGAATGGATAATTTGAAGCTGCGCGATCCAGTCGATAATGCATCGCCTAGCTTATATCAGCTACTTTTTACAAGCGAGGAAGGGAGGATGAGTGGTGAAGGATTGTCGCGATTTACCTGCAACAGCTATGGGCGACCGAACGAGGAGGCAAGTTCCGAACAAACGATCGTTGTGGAAGAAGCGATAACATCGATTTTAGAAAGGCGTTAGTTGCTAGGGAAATAGCATAAAGTTTGCGAAATCGGTCAAAGTTACTTCCGAAGCATCGTCGGAGTTAATTTCCAAACCGAACCGACGAATCGACCGCGGGAAAGCCAGTGAACACAATCCAACTAATTCGTTGCTCATGGAGCCATCTTTAGAAGCAGCACGCGATTATGCAAAGCTTATCCCTCGTAACTTCTCGCGGAAAAAATAGAGTGTCGCTTCGCAGGCTCATCATCGATTCGCGCGTTCCGGCGTTCCTCAGAGATCTCTCGATTCCAAGCAAAAGGCGCGCCGGAAGTGGGTTGCCGTTCGCGAGAATGGCGCTTGATGGACGCCTTTCACGTGCGGCGTCGCGCCGAGCTGGTTACACAGATCGAGATGTTCTTCAGGAAGCATTTGTGCCTTCCCACAGGTATCAAGGGGATACGCCGCGGAGTGACAAGGGACCGGGACAATGGAAACCGTATGATCCACGTACGTCCGCCGTGCGCGCGCCTATTTCCCATACAATGCATTTACGGACGGCGATCCGGTTCAGCGGTTGCTTTTAAACGTGCGCCGCGCGCTGCGACGAATAGCAGGCTTACCGTCGAGGGGGCCGGCGGTCGGCCGGATTAAGGGGTGTCGCGAACTTCATCCCCCGGGCGGAAATTGTCGCGTTAAGCCGAGGCGAGTTCGCCGCGGTCAGGGACGGAATTCTTTACTTCAAGCAACGGCGGGCCCGCGATCGAGCGATAATTTCTCGGAAGGTCGAGAGTTCTCAAGCGCTAAACCATCCGTGGAGAGAATTACGAGCGCGCGCTTAAGTACGCATCGTGCCCCGCGATGCTGGACGACGAAGGCCAAGAGCGAAAGTGTCCGTTGCGATGCGGATTCGTCTCGATACCCCGAGGAGGATTCGAGAGATTCCGCAGAACGTGGACCCGCCATCCGGATTATCCGCGCGATAGTGATCCCGCGCGTCAAGTCAAGCAAATTAGCGATACCGCGGGGATTAAAGTTAACGGCGCACCAACCAGCGTAATCTTATTCGTCTACCGCTCGCGATCGCGTGGCAGGGGGGGCAGGGGACGAATGCGACGCAACTGTATTTCACGTGGACCGCGGATCGGCCAGCTCGCACCTTTGAAACATGCATCGGCGTTAACCGCGTTTCGCCAGACACTCAATAATGCAGCTTGATTACCCTAAATAATGCACCATTATCATTCGATCCGTCCCGTAATCATCCGATTAATCAATTATTAAACGCCGGCCGATAGTAAATGTTGCGGCCGCGCGTCCATCCAGGAAGAGAGAGGGAAGCGGGGGAGAGAGAGCGCAAGCATGTCCGTGCGTCCGACGTCGCGCCGAGCGTTTATCTAGTTTTACGTGATTCGTCATTCGGAATGCCATTTCGGCGTATGAGATGGTTTTCGCGAAATGAGCATGATACACCGGTCCGGCCGCTACATCAATATTTCACCGTCATCGCGAGGTATCGACGAAACACGTCGGATTCCGAGCGTTAAAGAGCGAATTACGTTAATCTGACAAATAGCCCGCGAACTCGCCGACATGATTTCGAGCACGTGTCGGACTACTTGCGATTCCGCTAATTATTAACAGCGTTCGTAACTCCCGATGCGCTGTTCAAGGAATACGTGTTTATTGTTTACGGCTATCGATGGATGATTGACGCGATGTAATAACGCGAACGCGATTATTTACTCGAGCATTAACTTCGCACGGGTAGCACCTCTCGCGTGGCACGAGCGGGCTTTAACAGAAGCGAATTAACGAAGACGCGGCGAGCGTTCTCCTTTTTTTTTTTAAATACATCGCACGCGGAGGCTTCAAAGGAGCCGAGTTGTCTGAAAGAACGGATCATACTTCAATTAGCCGATCTCAAAATTGGGCATTGCAACGCGCGAGAAGCTTATCGGATGAACCGCCCCCTCATCCCGGGGGCAATTTAGACCGCTCTAGGGGGTTTTGGCGCTCGCCACGACAACCCCTCGCAAACGAATATTCTTCTAACGCCGAATCGATGTGCAAACGAACGATATCCTCGTTTTCTATCTCCACATAGGGACCAGCTTCAAAATCGGCCGAGCGATCGGCCGGCGCGCGATGTTGTTTTCGATCGAAAAATCGATATAACCGTTCCCTCCCCTTCGCGAGAAAGCACGATGAAGCGATCACAAGGCCGGGCGTCTATGGACACCGGCGAAGCGTGAGCGCGATCAAAAACCGGGCGTGCGTTTATGTAAAAAGCTTTAACGTCAGCCCGTTCACGGTAGCTCGTTACACGTTAATCTTTCCGCCAGCAAATACGCCTGTCCCCCCCTTTTTTCTCTCCGGTCCCCCTCCGCCTCCGCCCCTCTTGCCCCGCTGCAAATCCCCTACCAGCCAGCACTCGCTTGCCTCTTTATATCCGCGATATTAGCTACGCAGGTCGGTCGCACGGAAAAAATGCTAATTTTCGTTGCAGACCTCGCAGACTCCCTGTCCTCCGCCTCCCCCCCCCTTCTTCTCTCTCCCCCGATTCCCATTCCAGACTCCCGCCCTCCGCGCTGTTTCGCCCACCCGCGCGTTGACTACGGTATTACGCCGCGCTCTTTATAGCGGAATATCTAATACGCGCTTGTTCTCAGCATGGATATGCAGCGAGGAGGAATGGGAGACAGAGGGGTAGCGAGAGGGGCGTCGAGAGCGTAGCCGGCGCGTGCACGCGTGGCTGTGAAGGAGAAAAGGACCGAAAGGGGAAGACGTAGGCCAGGGATGGTTTATAAATAACGCGAAGTGCCTTAATATCGAAAACAGCTCGGCCCTTCCGAAAGGCGATGACAAGGCATCCGTTACGTGCGTGGCACCAGATGCGCCCGTCTTATTACGTATGAATGAAATTGCCGGCGCGCTTTTGCGATACGCGCCGCTGGCGCGAGGCGCCAAGTCTCGGCGATTCAATTTTTAAAATTCCATTTCGTTTGCCGTACAGATACGTACGTAATGTACGGTAATGCACGGCGTGTGCGCGGAGAGACGCAGCACGGAAGCGGAAAAGCGCGGCGCAGCTTCGCCCGCATTTCCAAATTACGTGCCGCGCGCGCGCGCGCACGCGCGCATCATTATTATTATTACGGCCGCTTTCCGTCCGCCGTGAATTATATGCCGTGAACTATACGAGCCGGGATATTAATTGGATCCCGTCACGCGACGAGGAAACAATCGACATCTTTCCCTTGTCCCCTTCCCCGCCGAGTGCGCGAGCGCTGCGCGCCGGGCGATATTAAATCATGACGCTACGAGCGTTGAATCGCGCCGCAAAATCGACCATCTCGAAACGCCAAAACGTGACGTGACGCGTTACCGACTCCGTTCTGTCTCTCCCCGCCCCCTCCCCCTTCAAATCCCCCGAATTATTATTCGCCACCGTCATCGACGCGCGTCAACTTTCCGTTATAGGAGTGCGACAGCTTCGGGACTCGGCCGGGACTTTTATAGCACTTCGGGCAGATACTCGCAAGTACTGCGCTAACCGTTTGGATGAATCCCTCTCTCTCTTCTCTTCTCTTCTTCCCTCTATTAACACATGCGCCTCGTTAACTTCGCGCCCGCGAGGACGGCGAAGCGAAACAAACTTCAACTTGGCGCGCTGACTGCACGTAGCCTACCGGTAAACGAGCAACTAAAGTCGTTACGAGGGACAAAAGTGCACGGCCGGGCGTCAATTGCAATCGGGCTTAAATTCCGCCGACTACCCCCGCCGGCAAGAAACTCCACGGCTCGCGCTTGGCCGCGCCATAAATTAGACCATAACTCGGCCTCGTCCTTCCGCAACGCACTCGCCGTTGCGGACCTCTTAACCCCGCACTTGCGTCGTGCAACTCAAGATTTACGCCTCGCGTGCACGCGCTTTTCTGCCAGCCGGCCGAACGTTTCCTCGTGCCGGCGCATTTCCTCATGAAATAGTGCAGCGCGATGATGCATCGAGCGGACGGCGCGCTCTCTCCGCCCGCTTAATGACAGAACGCTGTCCTGGTTTCGTGCACGCGTTCCGCGTCCAGCGTGAGAAACGCCTGCGCTTTCGTAAATTAATTGTCGCCTCCGTTCATGAGCGGGGACGCTCGGAATAATTCGAGGCTGGAACCACGAAGAGAGATGATCCGCTTACCGTGTCACGACGCTGAAGCGTGTCGCTATTCGCGTATTAAATCGAATAAATTTGGATCATCCTCCCGCGCCGCGCTTCCAATCGAGGCGGATCCGACGTGATGTTTTCGTCGCTTAAGAATCACACGGATCGTTCGCAGGGGAAAAAAAAAAGCCGGAGTGAAAGTTACGAAGAGCAGCTGAGGGCACGCGATGTTTGATCCGATTAATGTTTCTATTATTTATTTCCCCTCGTCGAACTAAATGATCGCTGATTGCAATCGTTGCAGAACGTTGCAGCGAAATTCTGAAAAATTTTTGTTGATATTCTACTTTCATCGAGCGCACATATGACGCATGCCGGAATTCTATACGATAGGAAGAGCAAATAAAAAGAAAGACATCTCGTTGCGACAGAATCCTCTTTGATTTGCGATCTCATAACAAAAGAGAGGAAAAGAATAACGAACGAGCTTCACCGAAATGTGCTCGATGTGTTCGAAATATTCTGGCGTAGAATTTTTGCAATTTTTACAATGTCCATCCGTATCGCGCATCTGTCTCGTTTATCGACAATCCTGGCATTGATTATCGTATCTCTGACTGAAAACTTGATGAGACAAACTTTAGGAAGAGCTTGAAACTATTGATGTTATGCGCAAGGGACTTCGGAAACTCCTTCAAACTGTTCCTGCGAACTTTATAAGGTAAATAACAACAATCGATCCAGTTAATATTCTCTATACTACCCGTATTAATTGTCGTGGTAATCGTATTCTGAAAATTTTTCAGAGATTCGAATCTATACAAAATTATTTATCCGAGTCTTTATATATCCATTCATCCTCACGTCACGCTCACATCTAGAGATAATCGATTATCTCACAATTCAGATCCAGCTTCCGCGTCTCTCACTCTCTCGATAATTAATGCAGACGATTAATCTTATTTCAGACCGATCGCTAATAATCGCGCACAAGAAAGAACGAAAGCACGCGGATCGTGCGGGCTGGCGTGCGGCGCGGGCCGATCCTTAGCGTATAAATAATCCACTGTGTGGGAGAAAGTTGTGGCGTGATCCGGTGTGATTTCTTTCGGCGGGAAGTTAACGTTCGCCGGAAATTACAAGCGACTTTATCCGATATATCACCGCGCCGCGGCCGCGGTGGTCTGCTTCGGGGGGAGGTAAATAATAAAAATACATTATTCAACTCCCAACTTTATAACGAAGTGCCGCGAAGTTAGCGCACGGCGTTTCGCTTTGCTCCACCCTCTCCTGCCAGCCCTACCTCAACCCCCTGCCGGCTCAGTCACTTTGCCTCTTTGTAAGCGACTTAACCAAGTTTTTGCAAACTATCCGCGTCGCCGCGTCGACGTCTTCGCCGCGGAACGCCGCACGCCCTTACCCCCTTCGCCGCGAGCAAGGGGGTAGTTTCACGCGCATTGCCCGCGCGAAATATAGCTCCACGCTCTCGCGAGCTCGTTTCCGTGATGCTTACCTTGCGCGAGGGAACGGAGGGACGCTCCGGATGATCCGATTGCGGGGCTCGCTGCGCAGCCCGATGCACCGGATGTGGTCAGACACGCGACTTCGGCAAGAAATCCAGGCAGAACACGTAAAGCCGCGATGCGCGCGCGTTCGCTTATTCGATCGCTCGATGACGACGAGCGTTGGACGGACAACGATTTATAAACGGTCAAATCAATGTTAACGGGCAAGCACTCCTTCTCTCTGCAACGAAAAGTTTTAGGTGGCGAGATTAGATCGATGCGAGAATGGGAATTCTCGATTCTAATCGGTTAACGACAATTAATTTCGGCAACGCGACTAGCTCGCGCGATTCACCTAGAGACTCCAACTTTCTTTCAGTTAGCCTCTCTTGGTCCTTCTTCGGGACAGTTAATCGATTATCGATCATCAGACGGTGATGCAATCTGCTCGCTTCGTGTGTCCGAGCAAATGATGCGACCATCATAAAAGTATGATACAATTTACGTAAAAACATATTTATAAAATTACGGTAAATTCGCGGTAAGCTCTTTTCACGGATGATGGCTGCGTTCGGCGTTAAGAGAAAGAATGAAACAATCTTCTAATGATATCAGAAACATGTCTTTTTATATCCACAGTATTCGTGACATTAAAAACACGCATCTGTCGATTGTCAGTTGAGATACGCGAGTTCAATGCGGGACAGCAATGCAGCTGTTCGATCTGGACGGCGAATGCGCAGCTCTTGACTCGAATATCGTAGATCTCCGCGATAAAGGGAACAATGCCGGGTATCTCGTCCCGTTCCCAAGCAACACCGCGCCGTCGTCTCGGTCCATAGGCTACCGCGTGGCGGAATGATAAGAGCAAATTTAATAAAATCATTCCGACAGAGGTGGGACGGGAGGGAAGACCATGCCAGCCCGCGCGTCTCCCGCGCGGCGTTCGGGGGGGAGAGACGACGTCTTCTCTCAAGATGAAACATGGCGAAGAAGGAACGAAGGGCCCGCTGTATACGGAGGGTCGTTCGCCCTCTGTCCCGTCCGTAGGTGGCTAAATTTCGCGAGAATTCCGCCAACGAAGATTGCAATAAGAGCCGGGGCAACTAGTGAATTTTTCATGCCGGCGAGCCGAGGCCAGGGCAAGGAGGCGAGCTTGCAGCCGTGTATTTTTTATGCACATTCTATTTTTGCTTTCCCTCTCTCTCTCTCTCTCTCTCTACCCTCCCTACCCCCCTCCCCCTCCCCCTCCCCCTCCTCCGCCCTTCTACCTCCCTCCACTTTCTCCTCGACGTTAGTTCCACATCATTCCTGCTCTCCATCACCTTCCATCTTCCGCCCCCGTGTACTTCTCCCACCGCCGACCTCCGCCTCTCATCCCTTTCGGATCCGCTTTCCCAGCGCTGCCGCGATCGTAGCTTTCCTTCTTTTCACGAAACTTGGGCATCGAAGGCAAAGGAAATTTAATTTAGAGCGCAGGATGGGGGGAAAACGGTGGGAAACCGGCGCGAGGCCGGTTGGAGATGCAGAAATAAAGTTGTAAAGGTCAAGTCAAGTTCTTTTATATAACCGGTTGATTAAATTGCGAAAGAATAATTCGCAGGAAGGAATGGCAGTGAATAGTCTCGCGGCATGGAACGACCGCTCGCGGATCGGCGAAACTTTTCTAAACGAGCTTCCCCGCCCTATCTTGCGTTGCCGCGGATAAACTCCCATAATCGAAACAATTTAACGACTTTTCTAAGCGCGATGCAATTGCGCGATAACGAAGCGCGGAATCGCGAGGGGAATGATAAGTTCTCAGCGTGGATCGTCATTCGTATACCTGGCCGTGCTGAGAATAAGATCTAATAGATAATTCGACGTGACGAAATGCGTCGAGTTGATTTTGCGATCAGATTTTACGGTCTCCGTCTCGAATAATCAGAATAATTTTATAGCTTCACGATTTTATGATTCGTTCATTTTTCATTACTCCGTTTCAAGATCTGACGGGCAAGAGGCAAAGTAAAATTTGAATAAATCAGTCGGACGATTGCGCGTATTAAAAATATAATAGAAAGCGAGATTCCTCTTCCCGATCTCTCGAGCGGGTCGAACGACACTTAAATGACATCGAGCTCGTTACGCCAGGTATGGAAGCGACGCCGGGCAGGTATCTAAAAAGGGTTGAGGCAGCGGATTCGAGAATGAATCGGCGAACGAGAGAAACGGCAGAGGAAAAAGGACAGAACTGGAGGGAGATACGTGAATATTTCAGACGCAGTAGGAGGGCGCGAGCGGGCGGGTGGAGAGAAGGATATTTTTCGAGGCGCCTTCGTAATTGGCGAGTTGAATCATTGATTAGCCGGCAGGCAGACGGCTTATGCCGAGCCTCCGCCGCATCCCCGTCCCTGCAACCCCTCGATCTTCCCGTTCAAGCGACTGCCATCCTGCTAGTCGAGGGTAAGATCTAATGTAGCCTAAGATATTACTCCGCCAGATTAAAACTCGCCGAGTGGCAGAAACGGCCGTCCCCGTAATAATGCAGAAATTTAATTAGTACGCCGACAATGTGTTCTCGCCCTTTCGTCCGCCCCGATGCGAACTTCGCCAGCAGGCCGGCCGTGCCGATCGCGTAACGACTTCGTTAAACGCTGAATCTATTTCTATCTCAGCGTCTCATCTTCATTCTTTTCTATCGCATCCGCATGTAACCGGGATGTAAATCGTGTAACGCTATTGCGCGACCGTCCAAAAATTCCGATGTAAAATCATAATTCTCTTCATCCACGCAACGTCAGATATCAGACCACGTTTTCAACCGCGAGATCGTAGCGCGTCTCGCGACGCCTTTGCGTCTCTGTAAAGCACAGAGATCCAAAAACGTGGAGAAACGCTGTTGTAAATTTCAGTGAATTTCATCAAACGGAGGAATTATCTCGTGCATTGTCCGGAACGAGCAATAAGGAAAGCAACAACAGCAATTAACCAACAGATTTCCACGATAGAGCCGACGATAGATGCTATCGAGATAGACGCCCTCCGGAAGCGCAGGAAGCAAAGCGTCACAACACTAACCTCGTAATCGCCGATGAGCGGCGATAACGAATTTGACAACGTTAAAATCCCGAAACTCGATAACCGCGTTATTCCGACGCGCGGGTTCTTGCGGCCCGAGCCGCGAAAATATTATGTTACACCTCCGTGGAACCGGGAAAAGTTTCGCGAGCGGCAGAGGCAGCGGCGGCGACGCTGGTGAGCAAAATAAGGCTGGGAGGAAAATGGAGAGGCTGGTCGTGGCGTTCAAACGAGTTGCCAAGAAGTTCCGCCGAAGAATGGAAACTCTCGCCGCCCATCGTCGATGCGGGGCCACCAGCTCTTCCCCTCCCTTGGCCGTGTCCCTTCGCAACTCCGTCGACCGCAACCCCTCGCAACTAGCGCAACAATCCGCAACACCTCCCTTCTCGGCCCTCAATCGGACCGAAGTGCCACGAAATAAAACTTGTTTTCGACAGGCTGGGAATTTCATTTGCCTCCGCTGTGCGTGTTCCCGCAAACGCACCAAGGACACGTCCGAGTCGCGATTCAATCAGATCGATCGGCCATGTCGAATACGAGCGCCACGTGTTGGAGAACATCGCGGCAACTGCCCAGACTGGCCACCCCCTTCTGGCAAATTATTTTATAGGATTACAAACGTAAGCGCGTAACGGCGATGACGATGGGGAGGCGGTCTCCAAAGGGTCACGCGAAGGATAGCATTATCGCGTATTGAATCGTGAACAAGTCAACCGATATCGTCCACGAAATCGCATGGTCTCTGCGTGATCAGAATTTCAAGTAAACCTCCGCGCGTAGCGCACACACATCAGCATCATGATTACCGGATTTCATTCACTTTCAAATCGCGAATCGCGATGCCAATAGGTGCCATGTGATTCGATTGAACGACAAATGGGGATCAATAAATAATTGTGGAGGTTTGGTCGATAGTTGAGTCGAGTGCTATTGAGAAATACACGGATTAGACGGATTAAAATATCTATGTATCTATGTCACGCATTAATTTTGTAATATCTGTGAGATTTTGTCCGCGATGTTCCTTGTTGAAACGTTTGTTTCAGTGATTCGTTAATTAACTTTTACTATTACATTTTTTAAGGAATTTAATATATCTTGTACTGCATTGCAGAGTAATTGAAATTATTTACTTCGTACTTCAAATTATAAAAACATATTTATATGTATATTTTATCTGCAAATCCCATTCGGGGGAATAGCCATTTCTCACAGATACGCGTATTTTTTATTTATTACGCAATTGTCTATAACAGTTTGATCGATAGCGCGCAGTTTGCGAATGCCTTTTGTTACATTCTGCTTAAATCAGTTTCGGTTCAAGCATAAAACAGTTTTGCGTTTAACATCAACTGGTTGAATCAGAATCATTTTTTTTCCCCTCCTTTTTTTCGAAACGCGTCCAATTGGCAACGCGACCAGGCTATCGCGGTGTCTGCAATTTTGCAAACGTTTATCATACGTTTCGCGTATTGGCAATATTTATTTATGATCAACGCCGATCGGCGTTGATAGGGTAGAGAGAACGGGCAGAAAGCTGGAATGTAACCAGCGCGGTGCTAAATATCTCAGTCGTTATGCGTCAAATTAACTGTCTACGTCAAGCTGTGTTGCTGCTAATGGCGCAGTAGCGTCGAATGAATTATTCAAAGATTCTACTAATATCGCGACAACGAACTAGTAAGCCGACTGGCCGCTGGTCTCCTGAGCATTGACGATTTTGTATTATCTCACTCTCTAACGCAATGTTGTTCGTCAATCACACGAATATTTAATGACACGCCGGCTATGAAGAAGCTAATTCGCGTCGATCAAGCGCGACCTTAATAGTGCCGAGAAATTAATCGCTAAATTTTGTATCATAGCCGCAACGATCGGTAACTACCCGCCCGATCGTTTTCCCGTTTTCAACGTAATGAAGAGAACAACGCTCGCTCGCGAAATAATCTCAAGTAATCGAAATACAATAAAAACTGGAAACGGCTAGTGCAAATGCATAGGAGGAAGAGCGCGGAAGAGAATAAGAGTAGGAGAATGGAGACAGTGCCGGGCAGTTAACTGCAATTACTTTCGTTTACTATCAGAAGTTAGGCGGCCACTCAGCCCGGGACGTCTGCGTGCAGGCTCGCAGACTAATTAAACTAACCCGACTTCCACGACGTTCGTGGTGAACCAGAACGGATGGACGAAGCTACGAAGCTTGATTGATGAAAATAAAAATCAATTGACTTGAGAGCTCCTCGAAGCGCAGCGGAGCGAAATTAAGCGGATTTCAAATGCAATTAACCTGAAACTCATTTGGGATACCTACAGCAGCTTGAGTACTTGATAATATCTTTCGTACTTTTTTGTTGTCTAACGTTTAATATCTCATGAATCCAGCTATTCGTTCAATGTCGTCCAGCAGCATCGGCCTGGACAATTATATACCGCGATCGGCTGCTCTCATTGTCACGTGTCTTTAGTGAATCTACTTACTCCTTCCCTCATTATATCGTAATAAGAGGTATAATATCATATAATTGTCATTTCGAGAAAATCTTTACGCAAGACGGAGAAAATGTAACATTTTGAGTTATAGACAATCTTCGCATTTTATGTTTTCATCTTCTCTTTATTTTGAAGCTCACGATTAACCGCTTTAATCTGGTCTCTCAACCGTTTATTTGTATCTTCCCTCGAAACGTACAACCTTTTTTATGTATAAGAAACTCATTAGGCAGGCGCCGAAGTTTCGAGGGACGAAGTACGTTCGCGACATATTCTGACATGTTCCGACTGAAATGACTGCAGATCGCAAAGGCCTCATTAACGTTACACGCTACATAATACCGCATTCGCAAAGGAGGAATTAGCTTGATTGCCGCGAAATTCATCGAGGCACGTCATTCGGCGAGAACGGAGAATCTGCTAAATTGGAATCGCGCGCCAAAGCGTTAAAAGCTTAAGACGCAACACGACATATTGTAAATTGCAACCGCGAAACTCGATTTAAATAGTCCGCTAATTAGATGGGAGAAATAATACGAATGCTGGGATTATTAAGCTGCCAGCATTCCAATGAACACGCCACCGACATAACCGAAATCATCGAAGCACTTACAAAGCATTTAGATAACAATGCCGGATGAATTTACCACAGCGCGTGAATTTATATACTATGCAAATTAGTAATTAATTTACTTGACATGAAGAAGGAGATATGTATGTAAAGGCTTATCCATGTATGTATTATAACGCAAAGAAAATAAAACGATAATGCATAATTATCTTAATCGAATACATATTCTACTCGCAATTAAGAATATAGTATGACATAATAAACAATAATAAACAATATGCTCGTTCAATTCAAATGTCACGTCTAACGATGCCAATAGCAATACATTTTTTTGTTAGTAAAAACAAATTACATGTAGCCAATAATATATCATTAGCAAGGAGAAGAGAACGTCTTTCAGACAATAATCAAACGATAATCAAAGATCTCGACTGTTACGTGTTAATGGATATTAATTTTTCTTCTTGTTTGCTTTGTGTGCATCTGTTTTAATTCGACGGTCGACGGTTCTTGTCTGGCATTATTCGTAAGAGATTCGCAAAGCTAAAACCAGCGAGATGAATGCACGTATTCGTCCGCCGCATGGTTGGATAACAACGGCGAGAACGCAACGGTAATTAGTGGTGCACAATTCAGCGCACGAACGCACCACACAAAACGACCCGTAATTTTATTCGGGTTGAAGTGATTAACGCTCGGTGACGCATGGAATCGGCATCATTTTGCGAGCCAACTGTGCATAATGCCGAAATCGATAAACGCGCATTTAACCTATTGAAATAGTAACTTTGTAATATATATTTCGGTCTTTGAGCTATTAATAACGACGCGTAATAACACAAGTCGTAAATAACGGTAATAGGAGGGACTTGCCAGTTACTACCGTTCCTCTTCGTTTGATAGAATCGTTTAGTTTTATGTGCGAAATAAAATGAATAAAAATCAGTCGCTCCTCTCTCTCTCTCTCTCTCTCTCTCTCTCTCTCTCTCTCTCTCTCTTTCTCAAAGAAAAAATTAATTAACGGTGATCATGATTCAGTGAAAGTATGTTTAACATGTTTATATTTACACGTACGTTTCATGTTATAAAATATCATATACGTAAAGAGGAATCACGTCACTCACGAGAATTAACGGAATGAGTTGGTGAATTACCGTTTTCCGGGATAATTAAAACACGTCGCGTCAAAAAATTGTACATAAAAAAAAAGAATCCTATCATCCTATGAAGGGTGAAACGTTTTAAACGCCTGTTGCTGCAAACACGTCCAAATGTCGAAAGACAAACGAGAAAAACCCGATGCTTTCTCGATTATCAGTGACTCGCACATTTCCAAGACGAAGACGAACGACCGCGAGAAGTTCAATGAAAGGTTTCAATTGGAATCACATTTCTCGTTGGGCGTACCTTGTCACGAACAACCAACAGCCTTTTGCTGCCCTTCGATGGAACGATGGCGCGAACTGTGCGTTGCTGTCCGCAGACCGACGTAGCGAATATATGCAACTCGAGAGGAATTTTGAGGCCGCACCGAGACCGCGTATCGGAAAAATGATATATAAAGACTAAAACATACAAAAAAACATAAAATAAAATGTCACTTGAATTGATTTTGTCACATGGCTTGACCCATTAACGTTGAACGATATTTACTGCTCGGTGTCCCATGGTAACCAATAGTCTATCGATCACGAACCGTCGCGAAACTGGCACGTCACGTACGATCGAAAATCGAAGCTGTCATGCAACTGCATTAATGTCTGATTATTGAATATATTATTGAACACGCATCTGTATTTTTATTCTAACATCATTCCAACCATCCACCGTTTACGTTGCATAATACATTTACCATAATGCAAATAGCGCTTCCTTTTAATTTTTAATTCGACTCTCTCAATGCTATTTCTCCTCTCAATTTTTAATTTCTTCGACTCTTGATTCTTTTACTGCCTCATTGTTTTATCTTTGGAATTATCTTATTTTCGATCAATTATGCTTCCATCACTATGCAATTGCGTAGAAAATTTGCTTGAGACATACTCAAATAAGAAAACTTTTTAACTAAAGCCCGGTTATTGGAACGCGCTCCATATGAGAATTCTTAAATAAAATTGCTTTCACGTGCAATGTAGAAAATCACGCGAGGAAGTTTCGTGATCTCTAAAGTTGACGAAACACTATATTGAAAACATTGGACGAACAAGGAGCGTGGAAAACTCTTTCGCAAGCGAGTGTTAATCGATGAAACAGCGATCGTTCGCGAGTGAAAAGCAGGATGCGATCATCGCGATCCTAGATGATCGTGTAATTCTATATTCGTCGATCGTCTAAACCCGAGTGGAGTAAAGTCGTAACAACTTGAGAAGCATCTCAGTACGCATTTATGAGATCCGTTTCGTTAATGTATCGTTTCCGACATAAAAGTCTTTCATTATAGCTAATTTTACTTTATGCAGAACACACGTTAACGTAACGTCTGCGGCAGCGGAGCTGAGCAGAGGAAGGAAAATCGAGAGAAATGCTGTAAAGTCGATTTAACTATCGCTTCGCATCGGAACCCTTCGACCGAGTTACTGCGCTTTCCGACCGAATTGCTTTGTGCGCCGAACGAATTGTCTGGAAAAGAGCGATTCGATGTACCGATCGCGCAAATTATAGCGCCATTTACTGCGAAATGATGCGCGCGGTACGTGATCGAGTTTGAAATCAATAGCACGCAGATTTTTCAGAAGAAAACTGCGATCGCAAAATTACTGAAGGGCGAATCTTCAGCTTTAAAGTTATGTATCCTTTGTATTCCTTCCGTTAAAATTTAATCTCGAAAATAGATATATGTGCTGAGAGCGTTCACCTTTTATTAATGAGAAATAAAATGACATTCTAATTTTATTAATTCTGCAAGCACGGAATTTTTAATATGGCTTTTTACGAATGTTGAAAGGGATTAGCTTCCTCTATCGGATTAACTTCATACTCGGTTAACGAAAAATGTAACGCAACGAAAACATGACACGAAAACATTTGATTACAGAATCGTCGCTCAGGATTGAAGAATAATTTGTCGAAACTAATTCGAGGAACATAAAAAATATTTAATAAATAATCATTTGTTGTATCCCGGAAGGTGATACGACAACTAGTCAGCAGCACGCGAGATTTCAAAGCTTTGATAAGCTTCGATTAATAAAAAGCTATGCCATGCTTGCCATGTTTGGAATTCGTTTCGGCGCGGCGTGAAAGTCAGAGAACGTCCCGAAATACTATCATAAATACCAAACAAGCTTACATCTTTTCACGTATGAGCTTCGACATTTTTTCCTCGCGGCGCATTTTATGTGGATTCAATTCGTCCGTAAAAATCGTGGCTTACACGTACAATGGGCCATGTAACGACCGACTGTAACAATGATATGCGCCAGGGTAACGCGCACACAATACGTGACAAGCAAGTGAACCGCAGCCAGAGCGTGCAATTCGATCCAATTAAGACCGCGTATACGCGGTCTATTCGATGTTTCTTTCCCATCCCTCAGTATATGCAAATCTATCAATAACCCCGGAGTTACCAGTCAGGTCAGGTCAGGTCAGGCTAGCGCTGGTCAGTTTACGTTGAAATCGCTGGCAGATAGGACCCGTTAACTTTCGAAAACGCATCGTATCGGAGCGAGCTCTCCCTTTCCTTCCTCCTCGTCTCTACTTCCCTCTCTCACGCTCTCTTCATCTCCCTGCGGCCCTTCCTTGCTGTCTCTCTTTCTCGCGCCCTTCCTCTCTTGGACGAGTTAGCGGAATCTCGCCTGCAGCGAGCGTTTTACCAAGCATAAGCGTTTGCATAACCCAAGATTGACTTTAAGTTCGCTAACCGCCCGCACCATCGCATAAGCGAACTTCGAAGCGTGGCGACGTGCGCTCTCCTCTCTCGCAAGGCGAGCGCACGTTAAGCCGCAACTAAGCGCAAACCTTCTCGTACCCCTGGGGAGGGTAGATGATGCCGCGCCGATCCGTCGCCGCTGCGACGGAGACAGCCCCTCGGGCTGTGTCCGAATGTCCGTGCGCGTTACCGCAGTGTGGCTCGATGCTGCGAAACTATCTTACGGGAATTATTAACAAATACGCGCCCGCTAGCGGCGCGTCGAATGCGAGATGAGTCCGGAGAAGAGGTAGCTTTCAACCACTCGAGAAACTTACCCTGCGGTCCTCTTTAATACGTCCGTAAACCGTCCGCCTTCGACGTACGTTTAACGCGTACTGGCCGTTAATGCAGCTGGTCAGAACAGTGTGTCGATTTGCACGGCACGCTAGAACGTCTTTGACATGAATCGATACATATTGTCCGCGCATTCGTCTGCAAGGACAAAGCTGGACATGGCCGGTTTCGCGTTAACTTTGGATACTGCACTTTGGTGCGATCTCCGAGCGTCGTTTTAATTCCAAGTATCGTTAAGCGCGATGTTGCCCTTCTTCGTCGCGAAGAAAGGCAACTTCTTTCTATGTCATTGGCAACTAGATTTGACGAGCAATCTTCCGAAGAATCACCCGCGAATCTCTCGATCCTTAATGCTAGTGGAATTAGGAAAATCGCCATTTCTGCAACTTGTAACTTCGTAATTTCACATTTCGTAACTTATAACTTTGACTTGATCTCCAAGCTTGGATAGTATATGTCCAAATGCGCCCTGGATGTCTCCGAAGAATGTATCATGCGAGAAGCGAGCGGTTTTTATTTCCTTACATATCTGAAAGTCGGAGATTCTGGAATTTCTCTGGAAGCGAACGGCAACGGGAGAATTTTTAGTAGATAAGCCAAGAAATCGATACAGAATCCCAAACAATGTTGAACTGCCGAAATCAATGGATTTTATAATCGTAGACACAATCGAACAGATTGTGTCATTTGAGTGACAATGCAATTCGCTGATGATTAAATTTCTATCCTTTTTCAGAATTACGTAAACAACGCTTTGACGTTGATATTGTTCGTTAGATCACAGACAATCGGCGAGCAATTCATTTCGCCTCTGCACGGCGATTTCGCGAAACCAACAATCGGCATTCCTGCGCTTCGAGTATCGGATATTGCATCTTTATCAAGCTGACGAACCACCCTGCATTCGCGCGCAGATGGAGGTTCGAATTCGGTGATTCGGCAGCGTTGCAAAGGACATTCGCGGGAGATTACCCGAGGAGATCTATATTCCTGGGTCGGCAGCGCGAAATTTAAAAACTTGCCAACTTCATTTTGCCGGGAAACTTTGCCAACAAATATTCCCCCCGAAAACGGCTTTACATCCACCGCTACCCCCTCGCGGCACCTTTTACTTTACTTCGACCTCTATCTGCCGCCACCGGCGCCGACTTGAATCCACGCGTGTGGATATGGACGTATGTAGTGCGCCAGAATCTAATCCGGAAAGTTACGTCGTAAATGCGCCACGTGACAAGCCCGGAAATGTTGAACTAACGGATTTTGGCCAACGCGCGTCGCGCGCCACGCATGTTGCAAGCTAATAAAGCTCCAGCTACGTTGCTAAGAATTACAGTACAAGAAATTGCGCGAGCTTTTGTCTCGCGAAATTCCACGAGCACCGCGCGCGAGCAGCAAATATCCGGTGCAACCGATATAACGATTCATTCGGCCAAACTGTAACTTTCACCTCGCCGATGTTGAGCCTCTATTCAGCAATGGAATTAATACGATGGAACGAAGGCATGATTCGCATAATTTGCATAATTCGCTCACACGTCGAAGATTTATTCTGTAAATAAGCCTAAATCGCTTTCTGATGACACACCGACGAAACATCCAACTTGCTCGAGCGAGCGCGGGCAAATCGCACTTGATCCAGCGTGCTTCTTTCATGTTGCGTTATATTGCCCTTACCGGTTATGCAGGATGATTGAACTGCGCGCAATAGATGCGTCCCAACATCGATATGTTCATTGGGTATCGAATTGGTGGCGTTTGAGGACGGTTACGTTACAGCGGCATGCGTGGCCCTTGGCGATATTACAGAATTTCCGGTTACACCCGGGACTATATAGGCTGACTCAAAGCGTCGCTCAATGAATACAACATATCTGGAATAGATGCCGTTAATCGAAGAGGTATTAATGTTAACCACTGAACTATGTGTCACACTAGAATGCCCACGCGATTGCGTACGGCCGCTAACAGGAGACACGCGGTCGCAGTAAATTCAGGTTCACCGAGAAATATTACGTTTCCGTCGACTGAGCGTGAACATTCTCCGTTCTCCTAGGAATGAATCTGGCATGAATGGGAGTCTGGCAGAGTCCCATTCCGCTTTCTTGATCAAGCGAGAGCTAAGCGCTCCGCAGAGAATAAATCTGCACATCTTTGAGTGACGGCGACATGTAACGAAATTGTGTGTAGATCTTTATTAATTAATCTATAATTGATTCAAGAATTTAATCCTTGGGCTAGGTATCAAGGAAGATTACGATGCGATGCGATTAACGGAAAATTGCATTATACGACTTCGCGCGGTTACTCCAAAAACGATCAACGTCGTTTGAGAGCCTCGACGATAATCGACGACGACATAATTCGTCGCCAGATTCACTAAGCAACACGATCAAGGGACGATGTTAGCAACTGGACGAAGAGACGGAAGAGTGCAAGAAGAAACGGAGGGTGAGTCGTTAAATATTTCGTAGCTCGAGTAGCAGCATCATCTCGAGCTGCCAAAAGGAAGGAAAAGTCGGTCGCCGACCCAGCGCTGGAAGACGGCGGCGTCGGCGGCGCGGGGGTGGAATAACGGCTAAATAAGTAAACGGCGGCATACGTTGTAAGGCATGCCGTCCGGAAAATGGAAACTCGATAGGGCAGCCATCGCTGCTACTCCACGGTGCTACTGCTATCGCGCGGAATTGACAGCCGTGCTCCATCATTGATACGAAACTCACGAGAAACATGTCAGAAATGTCCGCCGAATAAGACAAGGGCGGCGTGTCATTCTCGATATAGCGGCCTTGTGTGTTTCGATACGCGGGCAATAACGCTGTCGGAAGTTTCGCGTTCTCCGCGATAGAAGCCACGAAGCAAGAAGAATATCTATCGGATAACTTGTGTCGACGAATCGCCCGAGAACGAATATCTCGCAGCGAACAGCTGCAATACACTGTTGCGTAAAATTATTCCCGCGTATCGATGCAGCAATGACTGAGATGCGGAGTCGAAATCTTCAGCCCGACCTACTAATTGCCCTCTTGATGTCTTCATATTTTTTATCACAACAGTAATTACTGCACGTACGTTCTCTCTCATAGGGAAACATAACGACTGCTGAAAGAAGGGGAATAAAACTGCTCGTTGGTGTGAACATGATCATTTCGACGTTTGTGTACGTGCCATATCACACGTGCTCAATCGATCAATAACCCCACGATATATATATTCCAGCAGCGAAAATAGTATCGCGTATCGCAAGGTCCGAAAGCTCTGCAGTCGTGCATTATAAATTGTTAATCTTTAATATCGAAAAATTGCTGATACTAAATCAGTAATATATGATAACAATTGCATGGAAATTCATTACATCGGAATTCGCTCGAAACAAACCAAAATGAATAACAATTATTGAGAGAAAGAAAGAGAGAGGCTGCTAATTTGTTAAAATGTCTATATAATATTTAACTATACAATGTACATTTACGTATACAGTGTTTATCAATGAGGTATTCAACAAAGCGATGTTATTAATTAGAAACATATAGCGTATTATTGTTATATTAATATGTGTGACGCGATGAAAAAGCATAGAAGGCTCTAAACACAGCGCCGCATCAAACACAGAACAACTATGAATCTCACTGATGCTTTTCAGTTTTGACTTGCAATCTGCAACGTCACTCGTTATTGTAAGGCCAAGGGATTAACGATGTGAGAGACTCCGCGAATCACGGAAGAAGGATAAACGCGACCTGTCGCTACCTGTCTAGCGCGGGTCGCGCGTTATCTCGCGAGATTCGCGGTTTTGATAAAGCGAAAATGAGGCAGAGCATACAGCGCGGCAATAAATGGAATTCATTGCGAAACGCGAGCTCGCCGCTTCCGCAATGCAGTCGCATCGCTGCGTTTACCGGCTAGGCACGCATAAAGAGCGCCACTTTGTTCCCGTTCTGTTTTTGCCGTCTTCCTCGCGTGCGGCACAGCTAGGATGACCCCCGAGCTTGGTGACCGCAAGAGCGGTGCCGCAATTCGCTCTCGTGTGTTTCACAGCATAACGCGCCGGCAGTCTGTCTATCTCCTTGTCTCGCTTCGTTTGCTTGCGACAAAACAGCAATTGAAATTAATACGGTTGAAGAGAACCGTGCACCTTCCGCCACCGACAAGATTGAAGATGAGAAGACTTTACTGTCTCTCTATGGAGCTACGCGCACGTATTTCCTCCGGTCAATCTGCATCGCAGTCCCCATTTCGGGATCGCGATTTGGAAGTTGGGATTTCATCTAGCGAGATACAGGCAACTTTTGATTGATCAGGTCTTCACGGCCATCATCTGACATGCGTAATCTGCTAGGAACTTTAGATGCAACGGAAAACGATTAATCCTTGTGATATGCGATTAAAATAAGAGATTTGTAGGTTTATATATATATATATATATGCATAGGTGATTTGAAACTTATAAATACTTTAATACACGCACATAATAGACATGTATAATCTATTCGTACATGGGATTTATACATATTACACGGATTCATGTAACACCGCACACGATTACAATTAATTCCCACGTTACGAGACTTGACTGTAACTTCTTATTCGGAAACGTTAGTAGTAACAGTCGTCCAGTGATAGGAGGACGATGTATTTTTGAAAAACTGAAAGCTCCTCGCTGAGCGGGATTTTAAATCTGGAAACATAAACGGTACTGTACGCAATTGCAATCACCGTAGAGCGAGTTCGATATCGACTCTCTTACTCGCATTCCTACTATCGATGCTGAAGAAAAAAAATATAACGCACTCTGCTCATGCAGAGGGGACGACATAACTCGATCTGACAGGTGTGCTCCATTATCCCTCTGTAGAAAGAACAATACGTCTTCTTTCCACGCTCTGGACTTTTTCTTCGCTGCTTACGTCTTCCTTCCTCCGTCTTCATCCCTCTTATCCGTCGTCCATTTTCGGCCGTTAAGTCAGTTTCTCTTATTATTCATACTCCGATAATACATTCCCCGAGAGATGCTTAAAGTTTGCTGTTGGCACTTGCTTGCAAGATTCCGTGGAAAATATCCTCGAAAAGCTTCCGAGAGAGACAATTAGACGCAATGAGAATTTATTGGAGAGCGCTGCGACCGATAATTGACCGACATTAAGAGATTACTATTCGGTATGCGACAGCGGTCGGGTCATAGTTTTCGCTAATTTGTTTTGGAGCAATTGTCATTTATTGTATAATCCAGATTGGATAGGAAATTTCTGCGGTAACAAGTTGCAATTCGCTATAAACTCTAATTTGGTCGTTCTACGGTATATAGCTGTTCGGTTATAATTTCTATAATTGCTATAATTTTTACATTATTTTATATCAGCCAAATAATTATTGAAAATAATGAATTCTGAAGCATTTATCATATTACATTATGTTGATGCGCATTAATAATTAATGTTCTTAACTCTCTCATTACGGTAATGTCGATCTGATAATAAATAATATCGATCATAAAGAGATTACAAGTCATAGATCAAACGTAAATAACGGAATGTCCGAAACGATGGAAATAATTTTGAGCATAATCTAATTTTCAGACTGTAGCCGCATCGTTCGTTTACTTCGGTTGCAGAATAAACGTTTTTGCTGAAAAGTTACGATTCGGCATGACATCGTGTGATATGTTCGGCGTGCTATTCGGTTGGCCTTCAGTTGACTTTGATTCAACGTAAATACACGTGTATCCGAAAACGAATTGAATGAAACGCAAATATGCAATATAAATTACGAGACTGGACAGAATGGCAATTTGGAGTCAACGTGAATTGGAAATTCAAGAAATTTTTCAGACGGCACGGAGAAATCCGCGAAAAATTTTGTCGAACCGCGGTGGGACCGAAAATTACGGCGGACCGACATTATTGCGGAAATAGAACGGATGGAACGTGGAAATTGCGTCGCTGGGTTTTCGCTGGCGGTGAGTATGCGCGGGCGTATACCGCGTATATCGGAAACAGACGATTTTTCGTTTATCCCGTCGGGTTATTCGAAAAATGCGAGATTACCGCATACTTATTACACGCTCAACGCTGATCAGCCAGGAAACGACGGTATCGCGCAATCTCGGATACATTTATTGCACGATAATATTAGATCCCTCGCCGCATGTTTTCTCGTGAAACGAGATCAGGGTGTACTTCAAAGGAAATGCCGCGGTGGCGCGGTTATACATGGCGGGGACACCGTATTCTGCATAGCGATCGGCGCACACGCTAAGAAAACGTGTACTCGCGTTGCGCGCTGTTCCCGTCGGTGCTCGTAGATGCATTTATCAATCATATTACCGTACCGGTTCAGAGATCGCCGTGATTGCATGCCCGGGATTCATAAGAAGGCTTTCCGACGCCAGATTAGGTTTTGCGTAATCCGTCAATGCCGCGGTAAGATAAGGCTATCGCGTACGCGCGCGCGCGCGCTGGTTCTGCAAGTCTCATCTCGCAGGGGACATCTAGATCCGATGGTCGTGAAAGTCTTGACACGAAGCGAGGGATGAACGATAACTCGTGTCGTTTCATGTGTTCGCTACTGGTCGTTTGGGATTCTGCGAGATTTAAACGTTTAATAATAGACGAGAGAGCACGTAGCTCGGCAACATAGCTCGTACAAGAAAAGTTTTACGGCCGAGCAACTGTAAGAAGCAATCATAATTCATTAATGAGATTTAGCGTTCCTCCCGTAGCTTTTAAACGTAATCCTTTTAATATATTATTCCTGAAGGGATTGCCGGAGTTGCTTGATTAAGATCATAATCCAAGCTGTATGTAAATTTAAGCGAAGAATCTCGCGATGATTTCCCTCACGTGGTTTTATCGTTTCGTCGTCGCGAGCTTCTCAACGAGCGCTTGCGACTTTAACGCTGGAGACGTTAACGCGAAAAACATAAACGTGAAATATCAGCGCGATACGGAACGGCGAGCGCAAGTACACGTTTTCGGCATCATAATCGTCCCGTTTACGAAGTTAGTGGCGCAAGTTTGACTCGCGTTGTTCTTGCGAAAATCAATTCGGACTTCTCTTTCCCCTCGCCCGAACGCGATCTCGATCTGCTATAAATTCGCGTCGATTGAAATCGCGCGCACGTCTCGCAATGCATTATAATGCATTTTCTAGCGAGAGCGCGGCAGTATTTACGGTTCGATTGATTTGTCGCCGTGTATGAGCTTCCGCGAACACTGCACACGTAAACACTAATGCAGGGAATACACTAACACGGAGCGAGAGGAAGCTTCGTTAATGGTAACCTCGTTTCCCAAACGCGAATCAATTCCGCTGTATTCGCGAGCGAATGCGAGACAAAGTACTCGACAAAGAAGGCGACTTCTTCAATGAAACGCGCAATCATTCATCAAGATTTATCTGATCCCCGAAGTACTCCGCTTCGAATGTCGCATGCTTGTGTCAACATTTTTTCCAGCTTTCGAAGCGTCTCTTACGATTCGATGGCGGAATGGATTGTCGAAAATTTCAGTATTTCCTACTTCGTGTCATCATTGTTCGTGATCTGCCAAGTTTGACGCAGGATTTCGCGTACGCTCTATGTATATGCTCAAATGACTCGGATTCTCCTTTCTCGCGCATTTCTCTGCATGCACTGGAATGATTCGGTGAACAGCGTAAATTGAAGTGCCCTTCGGACATCTCGCAGGGAAATATAAACGGTAACAAATCGACGAGAGTCCGCGCGAGGAAACGGCATCAGAGAGGATCGCCGATTTAATCCGCGCGTGCATCTCGTTCGATGAACATCATTCGCATTATGAAGCGATGCAGGAGTTTGGCACGATCCATCATTCGATCCATTTTCGCGGTTGTTTTCACGTCTTTTTCCACGTTCGCGCGCGCTTAAAAATAAATTCCGTAATATACGAAGCGGCGAGCCTCAAATATTGACACGTGCCAGCGAATTCGCCGCCGCCCTTCTCCCCTTTAATAAATTTCGCACGATAATCTTCCGATGCTCGCCTCCATGAGCGACGGCCTGCCAGGCTGCATTTTCTTTCTTCGCACGTTCGCGCGAACTGCATCGAGAAAGTTTAGTCGCGCGTGCGTGCGATGGATTGAATGCGCCAAATTGGCGTGCTATTTGATTGGCACAAATCACCGGCGAACTTCGCGCTTGTATCGGAATCGACGAAGGAAGCCTGAGAGAAAATCACTTTTATTCGTGCCGCGCGCGTATAATCTAATCCGTTCTGTTGGAGTACTCGCCGGTCGATCCGCGCCGGTTGGAGTCAGCCAACTTTACGCAAATGGATATTCGTATATGGATTTGGGTAATAAAGAATATCTTCAAGTTGAGTTTCACTCAGTTTTTAATCTCTATTTATACTGTATTCAAATGGATGCAGGTTCGTTGGACGTCAACCCGTCGTATCTGAAATCCGCGATATAAAGCAGTAATATTTAACGACCGTCTTCTGTTGCTTCAAAATCTGAATTGAGCTTTTAGCAACGGTCAAGGTGCTTGTTCGCAATGATAAATGTAAAACAAAAGCAGGTAACGTTCGACATGTCCCTATTGTTTCCTGATTGATGTTACCGCTTGTTGCCGAGCACGCTCAAATTCCAACTATTATCGCTCCCTAATTTGAGTACCTCGTTAATCCCGAACTCAAGGACGCTTCGTAATATTGTGACGGGGCTCCTGCCGGGCTCCGGTTTCTAGTTCCAATTTCTAAACTTGGCTCGAAATGCGGCAAAAATCCGAATTCCATAATCTGTTTTCACGTTCATTCCGATAAGAAGGATAATTTGCATACGCCGGTGGTGTCAGACAAGCTCCATTGAAAGCGTAAAAGGATTTCCCGGAGACTCCGTGACATGATGTTCGTTTATACGAATATATTAAGATAAATAATTATTGCGAACATTGAATTGATTATTAATAATAATAATTAATTAATAATTATTATTAATAAATAAATAATAATAATAATAGCGTTTGCTTTCTTCGTAACCAATGAAAAAAATTTAACCAGGACGCACAAAGTGCCGTCGATACGAATGTAAGTTGCATACGCAGGTGTCCAGCCGGGATTTCAAACGTGACAGATATCCGGAATGACATGCTAGTATGCATAATTGAAACAAGTTTCAAAGAAGCATTAACTTGTTGAACGACCATGCAGTCTATTGAAATCGATGTGTCGCGCATGATCTTGTCGCTTGTAAAGTGAATTGTACATTATTTCGTAGCGGTGAATATTTGATATTTGTTCGAGCGCGCAAATATGGTAATAGAGCCATGCGATCTCTGTGGCGGAATGACAATACGCGTATTGTATATAATCATGTACGAGCGATTTGATATTCTATTGATTTTACCTGGCTTTCTATATTGATAACGATGAATTGACATGTATATATACTCCCATCCGGAATAGATATGCCGTCCTTTGCCGAATTGCAATCTTATCAAGAATTAAGATTTAATTCGAGATTCACTTGGAAATCAGTGGCAAAAAATTGAGCCATTGATAATACGAGCGCAAAATATTTTTCGTGAGTATTTCGGTGTCGATACGGCCGAATACGAAAACATTAAGTGCTCAAAAAGTAACGATATTCAAGTAGCAACATTTATTTACAAATAAATCTTTTTAATATCAAACATTTAACAATAAAAAACAACTATCGATGAAACTATTTTCAAAAAAATTGATCCCAGAGTAATTAATTAACTTTCTTCTTAAAATATTTCCGAGATCTCTCGGATGTGAAGAATAAAAATTGTATATATACACACACACAGAGGAAGAAAGAGAGAGATTCGTCAATGAAAGTCATTCTATCGGGATATACCCGATAGAAATTATTCTTACAAGACTAAATCATAGAAGGAAAAGAAAGACTCTTAATATCACCAGTATCGGATTATCGTAAGGAAATGTCAACAAAGATTTCGCAAACTTTCGGGATACTTCACTCGCAAACACTTCATGCAGAATCTGCTTGAACGTTTGTTGATAAAACAATATAACTATCGTCAAAGCAATAGAAATATTTGGTAACTTTATGAGATATCTGAAATGCTTTCTTTGCCGAAAGCTCCGTTAAAAGATCTCAGAGATGAACGATCATAGATCACAAAATGTCGCATTGTTCATCGCTAAGAACGATATCCACATTTATTTATGTCCGCGACGATGGCAGCCGAGGACCCGTCAGTAACAAGAAATTGTCACCGTGAGCGCAATAGAAATAAAAAAGTGGTTATTGAAATTCTTCCTGAGGCCCAGGGCGAGATCGCTCCCACGAGTCCCTCTCCGTCCTTCTCCCTTTCCCTCGCAATTCCGCTTAGAGCCATTCTTTCGACGGACCACGCGCCTCAGGGCCGGGATTGAGCCGCTAAAGTATTTCTGAAGTGAGCAACGTGCGAACGTCTCTCCCATTCGTGACCCGTTCCACTCCGACCTACCTCCACGCTTTGTGCGCGCGCGCGATTTTTCCCGTATTGCCGACACTCGGCTTCCGTTAAACGTATTCGTGAGAACGAAACTGAATCTACCGCAATGAGACCAATGCAATCAACGTGGAAAGCAACCTGGAAAATAGATGAAGCGCGCGATTCCATACGAGCTCGCATGATCCTTCGACAACGTTCGAGCCGATCGTCTTCCCGGACAAGAAGGTTCAGAGGGCATTGGCCTAATGCGATTTCGCGTGGTGGATGCATACTCGATACGTCGGATCCATTTATTTATTCACCGAGGATCCCCGAGATTCCGTCTCCCGCGAAGGAAAGACGCCAAGCTTCCGACCTCTGCCCACCGAATTCTCGCGGTCAAGCCAGATTCTTTGTCCGGTACTATGATTATTCACGGGCATTACTACGTTACGCGTTACGAAACGCGCGCGGCAGTTCCCCGCGAATATTTCTCGCGGAAATTCCTCAAGAATGGGGCGACGGGGAACGCGCGGCGCAATTTACCGAGATAAAAGGTAATTCCGATTATTAATGACACTATTCCTTCTGCGCGTAAAGAATTCTGCAAGGATTCCGCGTTTCGCTCGATATCTTGCGGGATTAATAATACAGAGAGGCGGCAAGGGGCAGGGCGGATGGACGACGCGGGGGAGGAGAATGCGCGCACCGCGAGAGGCAGTCGGGAAAACGATAAATCGCCGTAGCTCCGCACTTAGCCCCGAGATACCCCGGCCGGAACTCCTCGCTACCGATATCCTAAATTTACATCGCCAACCAACGGCGGAATCTTTCGTGAGAATTTCATTGCGCGAATCGCGCGGGCGCACGGGAAGGTGCAAGGGCCGGACCGGTAATTCACTTCGCAGGCACGAATCTCCAGACGGTTATCTTATCCGTTCTCGCCCCGGTCGTTTACTCGCAAACACATTCTGTAAACGCTCCGGGTACATTGATCTCCAGTTTCCTCTAGCTGTAGCCCGCCGGGCCAATGTATCCCGGCAATAAAATTTTCTTATCCCTCCAACGGACTCCTCGCGCGGAGCGAGCGTCTTTACCCCCGCCACGCGCGGAGTGTTGAACGAATTAACTAATTTCATAACTTCCCCGTCGGGACTAATTGATTCCGGCATCATCGTCGGATATTCTCTTCGCTCGGGATGAAAACTCGCGGAATCGAAGCGGCGAGATGTTAATCGATCTTGCCTGTCGAGCGATCGTTAATGTAAACGCTTATACGCGCACGCATACGCGTTCAGGAAGCACGGTATTCGAATGTATCCAGTCCCGTTCTCTGTTCCTGCAATAAGCCACTTATAAAATACCTTTGATAGAGCTACTTTCGTTAACGAGAAATTGTAATTACTAAATCGACCGGGACGTCCGTCCGGCAATTTGAAACAGCTTGTCCGTGAATCCGACGCTTTAAGACGGATTTTCCGGAAAATCGTTTGCGCTGCGCGCAACGTATTTCACAACAGCCAATTCACTCTGGAAATGACGATAGTCAGGGCAAGAGCAGGGACGAGCGACGGGACGGAAAGAGAGGAATCCTATATCGGAGCGATAGCCTGGAGAAAGAGAGAGAGATGGACAGATAGATAGAGGCAAATGTACAAGTATACATACAGGGAGAGGGAGAGAGAGAAGAAGAGGGAGAAATGGAGTAAGAGAATATGATACGGAGAAACGCCTGCAGACATCCCTTAGGCCGCCTTGCAGTGACGGGATACGCGATACATACGCTATGCCAAATGCAATTTCGCTAATTGCCAAGGATAATGCCGTTGCCCACCTATGCCCGTAGCTTTGCTCATATACAGCGTACGGTATTCCGGCATTAAATGGGTCGTATGTAGCGTTCTCAAAATTCAAATCGGGTGTATTCCACCTAGACGGATTAACTCTTTGTATTTCGCCGATGTAAAGCCACCGTTAAAAGGACAGGATAGGATTTAAAGACAGAATGATGAGCAATAAAAGTATTCTAAACAACTGCGATTTGCCAAAAAGATGACCGAGCTCGAAAAAGTATGTATGTATACGCAAGAATTAATTTCGTCATTTCGTCATGAAGGAATCAAGACTCATGAGAGAATAATATTATCCAAATTTTATCTTCAAAGTATATTATTCAAGATTGATAATTATTTATCGCAATGCGGAGAAGATATCTTTGATATTAGCATTCGCGGCTATGTCAATTTATGCGTAGATGACGGTTTTGATAAGTTCAGTAGGAATTATTTTATTAACTGTTTATAGAGATATTGAATGAGGACTAATAAAGCTCATTCGTTGTGTTAGTCTAAGAAACAAAATTAATAGCATCGCGCGCTCGCACTGGAAATTAGCTTGGCAGATTAAGCGCGTTAAGCGTGTCAAATTATCTGATACTTCGTAACGTAATGCAAATGTATCTGCTGCAATGAAACAGTAATATTTGTAAAAAAAATGCATCGCAGGCGATCTTTATCCACGTAATCGTTCGCCACGTAATCGTTCGCGATTCGATACCTCTAACGAACTCCGCCCTTTGTTCGTCATTCAGCGACATGGTGTGTCGTAAAAAATTATACGCGCTGAGTTTCAGCTGAGTTCGTAAATTTGCTAATAGCGGCAGCAGTTTTAGGGAGCACGATGAAAAACGTGACTGTAGAATCTAGATAGATACGTACATTCGGCAAAAGAATCCATTTGCTAAATATCGGATTTCGGGAATTCAATGATGCCCCAACGAAATCAACTGCATTCGTAATAAGGGAGTTGCACGCTCCGATATGTTACTCGAATATTCACGAGATTTATCTAGACGGAAGGGCTGGAAAAACTCTCGGGGGTGAATATATTTGTGAGTTTGTCTAGACAGAAAGGTAAAAGATAGGTAAAAGATTCTTCGTATCTTACGAAGAATCAGAGAGTGGAAGGAAACGTGTGTGTTAATTTCAAGTCAACGATCGTCTGCGATCGTTCCTCTCGAATCTCGTCTCTCTCGCGTTTAGAAATAGAAAAGATCTTTATTCCGGCAACCTGACTGAAACCTTCCGTTTCACTTCACGAGCGAGTCTCGTGCGCGCCTTTTCTCTCGTAAATACTCGAGGAATTTAGAATGAAGGAGCTAATCTCTCCAAAACAACGCTACGATTATTCGATGATTTAATTCTGCGCAAGCTGCGTGCTCGATATCAGAGATATAAAGCAGGCTTTTTACATCGGTCCATTACATTCCTCGCGCGCGGTAATAGTAATGCGCTTAATTATGTACATATGTATTACATTGTCAATAGGCTCTTCCAACACAACAAGTCTCTTCCAATGATCGGTCCGTCACGTCATCACATAATTCGTCTATGAACATCGAGTGCGTCGGTCGAGTGTCGATCATCTTGATTCACGAGTGATCGCGCGGTATCTCGAGTATCTCGGAATCGTCAAAGCAAGTGTGATCAGGTACACTTATTCGACACTGTCGGTGCATTATATCCGTGAATTCCTCTGTATTCGATGAGATAATAGACGCTTGAAAGGCCTCGAAAGGCGTTTGATAAGTTAGCACATTAAATAATAACATATAGTTTTGCATTTTATATTTTGCTAAATTAAAATAAACAGAGATCCAAGTATAATTACATTCGCGGAGCGTATAATAAGTGGCGATCGTGACGTTGTCGAGAATAAAAATCGCTCTAAATTGCATTATAAATATGCCAAAGGTTCCGAGCATGCCCGCGATTTTCTACGAAAATAAAATATGTCACGGGTTATTTTCCAATCGACGCGCAGCGTCGCGGAAACGATCCCCGCGGTCATTCATCTATTTTTATCGTTCGATGTATTTAATGAAGCGCGGCATGCCGGCGCGACAGCGCGCGGCATTATAATATCGCGACGGTAATAATAAAGTTCTCCGCGCTTCCAGGATGAGCGGGTCTCGATAAGAGCCACTGATAACCGCGCGCAAGTTTACACGGCAGAGGGTCGAAAGGTCAATATTGCCAGCCCATCGAACTTATCTCCGTGTCACAGGTCCTCACCTCCGGTGCGCGCGTATGTACGCACGTATATGCGCCACCGAGAGGAAAATTCCCGAGGGGGCCGCGCCGGTGCGTGCGAAGACTTTCCCGCCGCGTTATTATCTTATCCGCGCACTCATGCGTGCCTACGAATCGACTGAGCTTTATTATAAGCCCGAAAGTTACACGCGCGCGCTTCCGTCTCTCGGCATCGATACGTACGCGGCTTATCTTGCTTCCGCACATTATCTTCAACGCACACGGCCGGCTGGCTTTAATGTCACCGGCTAAATCGCAAATGATTCGGAATAAAGCTCGGATGCAAGCAGGTAACTGTGCGAAAGTGTTCGCCGTCTCATCTCGCTGACGTGCATCGCTGCGCTGCGTCGTCTATGGCGGAAAAATCATCGCCGGATGATATTCCGCGACATATCCCGAAGGAAGCTCCATCTTGCAGCGGTTGCTTTATCTTAAACGTCGTTATGTCGAACGAGATGATTTTCGCATGAACAAAAATTGTAGTAGCAAAGGCGTGACTTGTCGAAAGCTCAGATGGAGGAAAGCTAACGAAGAAGCGCAGAAATTCTGTAAAGGAATGCGGATTAAATTATATCGGTGTATCGATTCTGAGCGGTCCATCGTTTCTTGAGAATTCTATCTGGAACGCTTCATCGCGGCATCGTACATCATTTCGGAGCTCTCAATACTACAGCGATTAAACATATTCTTCACGGAAGATGAAGGAGGTGAAAGGAAAGCGCGAGCAAGTGAAATCTCGTTTTATCACAATTATGCCAAGAATATTTAAGCATCATTTTGGAAGTATGACGCGCTCGAGGATAGAAATGCCGTGACGATGTTTGCTTCAATGTAGCCATTCTAGATTAAGAATAACATTTGCTTCCGATATTGAATATCTTCGCCATCGTCGCTTCATTTGCAAGTTGAGTTAGCGATTAGCACTTGGGATTAAATTAAATGAAAAATATCTCGGCAAAGACTCGCGACATTCATCTTCGTTTATCTGATGTAACTAAGTGTACAATATTAACAGTTTAATAAACTGCGTATAAAATATACAAAATGTTCTTGTTACATCTTTTGCCTCGATTATCTCACGAGTGCACGCGCGCTCGACTTTAACGGATAACGCTCGTCCCGTTGCCCTCTTAAACTGAAGTTCCGTGGCTTTTTTAGCATGCGAATCTTTGCCGTCGTTATATCGTCGGAAAGGTAACATGAAAATACGAAGGCTACAAAACTGTTGAATATTTATATTTATGGATTGTAGCATACGCGCGCTTCATTTTTATTCATCATTACGATATAATTTCACGTCCGCAGTTTCGCCAAGTTCAGTTAGAGCGAGGCGCCTCGGTGCCAAACGCGTCCCAGGGCAACCCCAATCGTTGCTTTTAACGGCACGATTTGCATCGCTCAGCCGACGATTGCTGCCAGCAGAAGCAGCGCGGCTCTCGTCGCCTCCCGAGACTGTACATCCCCTCCCCCCTCAATCCGGGG
Source organism: Eciton burchellii (assembly GCA_020341155.1). NCBI lineage: Eukaryota > Metazoa > Arthropoda > Insecta > Hymenoptera > Formicidae > Eciton > Eciton burchellii. The sequence goes on from JAHMML010000002.1 coordinate 2,099,090, forward strand.
ATTTTTGAATTTCATATTCCGCGGAGCGCGCGTTCACCCTGAACCGCCCCTTCCTACAATCTCCGCGCGCCCTGCGCGCAACCCCCGCAGACCAGCCAACCAGGCCGACGTTATATTATGCGTAATTCATACCGCGACGTAGCGTATCATTGTTCCGGGAAACAGAGGAATCCCATTACCGGTTGGCAGCTGAACTCTCTCTGTCGGGGCTGCGTTTTAGTTGCGGTCGACGAAGCGAATCCTCGCGCCCTCGTTCGCGCGACCACCTACCTCGCGGCCTCCCTCCGCGTTTGCGCCATCAGCGTCTCCGTCGTCGCGCTCAACGACGGTTGAAAGGGCGACGCAGGGCTCGGGCCGATCTTTGTTCGACGCTCTCCGACACGAAGCACCGCAGCGAATGCGAGACTCGCGAGCGGGGAGATATTATCGGGATTCAAGAGCGCAGGATCCGATGCACTCGCCGGATGGATATCACGAAGAGAACGACGCTAATTAACGAAGACTCTAGATTTCTGGAAAATGCGACGAGATAAATATCAGGTCGTAAGTTCGCCGGAGCTGGACGGAGGCTGCGCAGTTCGCCAATTCTCCTTTGAGGAAGATGCATCGTATCACCCAGCCGGCTTAGACAAAGAAAAATTACTGAAAGGGAAAGACCTGGGAAACTCGCGTTGCGATCTAATAATTGCGGTGAAAGCGGCACTCGAGCCCGCAGTCACAGGAGAGCGCTGATCAAACCAACTGCATTGTCGCGAAACGCCATCAGGCCGCATTTTGTGCGTCGGGATGCGTATTGGATAACGTTCCCGTGGGAATATTCGTTCCTAGACCCGGAACGGTCTATGCCACTCTTTTTCGCAGCTTTTTAGTGCGCGGATCCGATTGCACCCTTTATCGCGTGTTTCTCGAAGTTGAACGCGATGAATCGGAGGGAAAAACGAGTCAGTTTGCCAGGTCAGGCCAAACCGGAGCATTTATTACCGTGTGTGCGTGCCTTACGTGACTGGATAATGGATCGTAATGGAAATGGCTCGCGACAATTCGCGCGTATATATCCCCGACAGAGGAGATCGCGCATATCACCAAACCGATATAATTAATCAATCGCGAATCGTACAGACACCTAAAAATCTGAAGCACAATTGGCATCGATCAACAATGCCATTTGAGTTCGCTATTCTGCTAAACGTTACGTTTACAATAAACAGCACGCCTCTGCGCGTATCGTTCAGCGATAATCGGCTATTTGTTCGTCGATACTTACTACTCCGCGCCGAGATGGAGACTCGATGTCTCTCCCTTTTTCAATATTTTCATACACCTCGTTACATCGTCGTTCCCCGCTCGATCTTGCCGATCTTTCGAATTACAGTCTGTCGACTCGATCGTCCTCCCTCGATACGACGTCGTAGAATGCAAACGAGCCGGTATTTGCCTCGTTTACGTTCCGCTACGTGAGGACCGGCGAGTTTTACACGGGGGCTTTCGCGCTGTAACGCAGCCGGTTGCTGCAAGCACGAGGTAGAGAACGACGACGAGAATAGCTGCGCCGACGCGCCGCCATACGTTCCCGTGAAATAATGGAAATTCTGCTGCACCACAATCGCGCCCGGTTGTAGCTCAAGCTTACGCTCTCCTGCCTCACGTTGCATACGAATGTAGAGGCAGTATTTAATAGTTTAACGAGGTCGTAGAATACTTATCAAGCAGCCTCTGACCAAGCCAGGTGACCTGTTGCTCTCCGAGTACTCGGCGGGTATTATATCCCATCATAGACGTCTCGATTTCGCGTTTCATGCTGCGTGGAAGCGCATCGCGATAATCTGCTGTAAGATAGTATAAGATTACATTCGGCCTCGCTATCGGATTAACGCAACAGAACACTCAGAGATGGTCGGTTTACGCATCGATAGTAGACTCGAAGAGATGCTGCGCACGTAGAGTATCCAGTGCACTTCATTCTCCGGCGAATACATGTTGCGACAATCTAAATTAGAAAAACGAACAAATAAAAAGAAATAACGGACCGAAAAGGCTGATACTTCTCGGAATGATCGCGCTCGATACGTAGAATCCCAAGAATGTTCTACAAGAATCTTAATTCCAACGAGCAAGACGGGGGAAATCACTTCGGGCTACTATTTTAGCCGCAAAACTGATCGATAGATATATCTTAGATATATCTTGCTCGATGGAATGAATATTTGTTTACCGCGGCGAGGAGTTAATCGCGCCGGCACAATGTAGAGCCTTGTCTTATGGTTTTTCCAACGAATTCCACTCAATTTGTTCGCAAACTATTTCGCAATAATACTCCGTACGTGGGCTTAAGCGCTCGATAATATTTATACGCGCGGTGCGCGCGGCAATATGCTGCAAGTTCCTCGCGATCTTCGTTCAGCCCGCGGCAATACGCGTTAAATGAATTTCAGCTTCGCTTCGACTTCCGATTCTTGGAGCGCGCGCGCGGTTTCCATGCATATGAATTAATAAGGCGGATAGCGGTTTCCTTTCTCAGTTTTCTTTTTTCTTTTCCCTCTTTTTTTTCTCTTTCTCCTCTTAATGAAGCAACGGCATCCTCGCGGCGAAAGTCGGTGACCTGTTGCTATCGAGGCCGAAGAGCTTGCGCGATTATCCCCGAAAAGATATATCGCGTGCTCAATGGAGCAAACGAAAGAAGACGAACAAAACGAAATCGGAGTTGAGCCGAAGGCTAAGTAAAATTATTGCAAATTTATATGTTGGTTTTCTCATTGCGCGGAATGTCGCTTGAATGAATTTAACAGTCCGGGATTGAATCAAATTATTAATCCGCTCTTTGATCAGAAAATTTGCAGAATTAACGCCACGCTACTTCTTCCTTCGTTCATGAAACATATAATTGTAATCTTCATGGCTAAATTTATCTCGTATCACATTAAATTCGCTTCCGGGCGAATTCAATTTACCGCTTTAAAATTATATGAAACTTTCTCAACATATTTTTGCTATTTATCTCACAGATTATGCTTTGGTTATCCGAAATTCCGTTAAATAATTCAGCCTATATGCCTTATTCGCGAAAAATAAAATATAAAGCTGTTTTTGATTTCTGTAATATAAAATTATATGAAAATATTAAAATAATATTCGTTATTGTAATACCAGAGGGAACAAGTATTACGTGGCTACAGAAAGAATTTACAAAGAGAAAATTGCATTATGTTGCTGATGGCTAATCGCGCGTGCATATAAATTTAAGTGAAACATGATAGCTTAACGACTTAGAGGGATTCTTAGCGACGAATTCGCGACCTGTTGCATCGGTGAAAGCTATGGCATTTATGGAGCCTTAAATTTCTTGTATGTACTGCCGCGAGGCACACTGCTCTTAAATCAGTTATTCTTCAACATAGGCTTCCCTAGTCGCTCGTCTCCCTTTATCAATGTTTAATATTTATTATATTTATATAATCGACACGTCTGAAATATGTATACACGTCTGAAATATGTCTGAAAAAATTATACAGATAGAAAAACAGTTATATTTGTATAGACAAAAAATTACATTGAACTTTTATCAAGTACGATAATTAAATGTACGTTATTTCTGCTGTCCTTGACACTTTAATTATGCTATGAATATAATCGTGTGATTATTCGGTATTAAATATAAAATGTATCATGTGTAGGAAATGCATTCGCATCGCAATTATCCGCAAGTTCATGTGCAGTTACAAATATGCCATCGCACAAAATGGTTTTGAAAATAAATTTTACTTGAAGTTATTTCGGCATGACGGAACACACAGAGATATTCCCATTCACGTATGAACATTCATAAAATATTGATTCGCGCGAAGTATTAAGTAAATTCGCATTTGAATTTGATGCCTTTTATCATATCATGTTCTGCTTAGTTCGTTCGCGCTCATCCCAATGTTCTGCTTATTGTCGGCAGTTCGCATAAAGGCGGGGCACATCAAAGCGGACATCATCAGCCTGCGAAATTCGACGATTTCAATTAGCGTCGTTCCGACGGCAAAGCTCGCAATAAAAGCGGTTTGCGAAATCTGCCTGTCCCACAAATAGTTTTACATTTCGGCAGGCATGAAAGCGCGTTCTCCGTCAGAGCGTGACATTCGTTTACGGAGAACAAAACGAACTTTTGTTCGTGCGAACGGAAGTATTGTCGCGCGACTTCGTTGAGGTAGTCTAAACAATTTGTTTGAAATCCAGTTAACATTATTTCAATGCGATATTAATTAATAAGTAGCATAATGATGATAGTACGGTGTATCTTAATGACGTTAATTTATTGCTCATCGAATTTGCATGCTGAAGCACATTCGCTAACAATCTTTCACCGCGAAAGCGCCCTGAAATGTCCAGATGATCGGGGATTTCTCCAACACTCGACTCGGCAACGATTCATTTCCGTTGCCGATAAGACAGAATGCAATAACGCGCCGTGTATGTAAAAAGTTATCGTCGATCAAATGGAAGGACCATAGCGCGCGTGATATTATTCGGCGAAGCGGCGAAGCCCGACTACGAAACTCAATCAACGAAAAATTTAATTTACCTTCGCAATGTCTATAAAACCAGGAATATCATTCCTGTCGGTCAACACGCACAAATCGGCGAGAGTCCTGCGATAACGCGAGATATCATATGATCCCGGGCTAAAAGCTTTGTTGCACAAGGTCCGCGTACCATTCCCATTCGATGCATCCGACGAGGCGCTTTGTTGCAATTAGTCGTGATGCGATGGCCTCTGCCAATTCTGTGCTCAGCCAACAACAATCGGAATCGCATAGTTCCGTGGCGTTCAATCACGATCGCGCCGCGCGAAAGAGGAAACTGCGCACACGGGATCGTCGCATTTCCGCCCGGAAGTTAACGTTAACGCGCCTCGGGGAGTATGCGAGGAACAACTGCATTTTTTTTTCATGCAGATTCGTGAAAAGGATTCTGTGGAAAGGAAGTGTCCTTCTCCGCGTGTCGTAAATTCTGCGTTTTACGGGAGATATAATAAAATGGCTGATCAATTTCCTACAGTTGGACGATGCGCGACCGAGCGATAGATTGAGATTTGTTAGTGTGTCTTAGATGGATAATGGATAGAGCAAACTATATAGCTTTGTATATAAAAATGTATTTCTTTAATAAAATTGTGCTTCAAATGAACGTCTCGCTAAAGGAAGCAGAAGTAAATTTCTTTTTCTATTTTATTCCGCATACGATTACGCTAAATTATGTTGTTTCGACTTCTTCCAGAATTATTTGAAATATTTGATAAAATTGGGGAACAACACTCTCTCTCTCTCTCTCTCTCTCTCTCTCTCTCTCTCTCTCTCTCTCTCTCTTTGTATGCGACATGAAATGAGAAATATTGAATGAAAAATACAAGAAGGATTTATAAATTCACAGCTAATATTTGAAGGATATCGACTTGGTGTGCATGATAATGATGAATGAAACATTTACTTTTATTCTACCGCATCAGCGGTAAGTTGATCATTTGAAATCGCCGTTAATTATAGCCGATAATATACTCTCATTATCGAGGATAGTGTCGCGTTTGAGAGAACTTTTGTGCGTTGCATTCACGCCGGGAAAAAGGAAACGCAAGAGCGCCATTGTACGGACATTGTAAAAAGCGCGGGCGTACCTAGAATTCCTGCTGAATAAAATTTTAATGGAGAAATCAAGTATACGTTTGATCTCTCCGCTTCTACGCCTGGCTTCCGCGCCGCCCGAACAATCGCGGAAAGTATGCCGTGCATTTCGATAGTGAATTCGTTGCTGGCGTCGCTGCATATCGGGTATCGTTCGTTTTACAGAAAAGCCAATAATTCAGTGAATTTTTACACGGCCGAACACCGCACTCCCCAAATATCCACCATCGATTTCATGCGAAAACAACGTAATAATTCATACCGCGCGCCAGACCAGCGCGCTTTACACGGTAACCTTTTTTAATACATATTTCGAGCAAAATCCTCGATTATAGCTATGTAAAAATTATTTCCCATTTGTATTGCTACGAATTTTATTACTAAAATATATTGTTTCAAATACTATCAAATAAAGGGATCAATGATATTGGAAGAATCAAGCCGCGAAAGTTCGAACCATCTAATGAGTCCTCAATGATTATAAACAGATTGCTATTTTTGTGTCGATACAATTAGCGTACAATTAAGCCTGAACTCTTCTTCAACGAGTAATACTTTCTTATCTGTTTATTATTCATCACCTATTTGTCACCTATTAAGCTTTGTATGTATCAGAAATTACGACAAGCATCTTGCGTTACGCCTTTTCGTACTTGGCAGTAAAAGTCTCAGGATACGAAACACTATTGTTTATCGAGCCTCGAATGACTGCAGCAGCGTGGGTACAAGGAACATCGTACCGTTACATTGACCATCGCAAATTACACGCGCAGCACACATCCGGTCTCAGGGCTCAGATATAGAAATTATTAGCCGAAAGTCGCAGCAGAAAAAACATCGATATCGGACATCTCCCCAGTCTATATTGCTTCTCGCCCGAGGGTGCTCGAGGAAAGCGACGGTATCGTTGACTCTCGGGTATCCAACGATCAACCCTCCCCGCAACAGTTCCTCGTCACCACCCGAGATGGCTGGGAACTGCGACGTAACTCTTGTTTCGCCGCGGCAAATATTTAATTCCGCAGTCCTGGAAAAACAGGATATTGCCGATGCTCTCCCACCCCTTCCTTCGTGACCTGAACATCCGGTGCCCCGTTCGAGTTCAGGTTGTCGTGAGCATTGCGGCCCCAAGGGCGACCTGGCGTTCCCGCCGACGCCGCCGTTGGGAAATCTTATTTCGACGAGGAGCTAATTTGATGTACCCCATTGATACGCTGGGGGCAAGGAGTAACCGCCCCCTCGCCTTTCACCCCGTTGCTATTTTCATTTCGAGGCAGCGAACAATAATTAATGCGAGTACGCTGATGGTGTGGAAACATAACGGAACTTTTCACGGAGGGCCGAAACTCTCCGGATTAATCATTCTCTGAGTTAAAGACACCCCGGGGACAAATATTTTCCCAGTTTACTCATGTAGAAGTAATCAGGGTAAACTACATCTTGCTCGCAAGATCTAATCATCGATCTAATGGCAAACCCTATAGACCCAAAGATTCTGATTAAAAAGACATTCAGTTTCTTTACAGGAATAAGTAAATTCTTCTTTTTCTCTTTGTCTCTCTTTCCTTTTCTTCTCATTACGAGCAGACGCGATTACGAGCGCAAGTACTCCTTTACTTTTCGCGCAAAATGGCTATTCGCGGCCGAGTGTATTCGATCGGAGAAATCAACGATGCAAATATCGGCACTCAACAAAGCGCCCGATGGTTCGCCACATCACACGCGATCACAGCCGCCTGCGGGACATGTAACGTTCGGCCGATATTGCGCGGTTTCAGGTGTTTAGCAATAAAGAGGCGCAACGTGTCTCCGACATTCCAGTAGCCGGATCGCGTGAACACAGACTTCTCGAAGATATACATAAAGGGAGATCGATCCTTATTATCGATTCTTAAGAATCCGTATCGCTTAGCATAGCGGATGGCGGTTAAATTAAGCCCGAGGAGATCGTAATTTCTGCCAATTTATAATATCCCTTGTTAGTAACATTTTTGTTCACAGTTTTGTTGAGAAGAAAGATGCAAATCGATTTCGGTGCATTGTAGATCGTCTAAAAATGATTCTTCAATGAGAAGAATAAAATGAAATCACCTTTGGTTAGGAGACATCATATGCGATCCGTTCTATCCTTTTTGCTTGTACTCGAAATTCTACATTTTTGCTTGTAATGCTTTTAACAACACACACGTGATTGTAAACACTGAGACGAAACATCTTAGAGCTGCATCTCAAAAGTAATATTCGTCATGTAATACATTGCGTGTATTAAAGCAGATAACCCTGCGACGTCTTGGGCTAATACAATTAATTGGCGAGTTCTGATCCCTTTGGGGGAAGGATTAATTTTCTACAATATCCTGCATGCACGCATCTACCTGTGTAACTCGTGTAATCCCAAAGGGGATAGGGTTCAGGATGAGGATAGAGAGAGAGAGAGAGGGAGAAAGAGAGAGACCGGGGATGTATGTGGTTACAAACGAAGCCATTTCCCTCGGAAGGGTCAAGCGGACTGAGTTTTACGAGAACGGTGCGTTTTAAAAGCGGCGTTCACCGTGCGCGCGACATGCCGCACGACATTTCGGCGCGCTCACGCGCAGAGACGCAAAGATTCGGATAGTGAGCTAGCGAGTGGGCAAACGATGGAGACGATTTCAGAAATAGAGCGGTGACGCGGGCCCGCTATGGCAGGKATGAGCATCATCCGGCGCACCAAACACCGTCTGCATTTTATGACCGGCAGTGAAACGGACTAGTAGCGGCCACGCCGGTGGAGCAATTTCGATCTCGCGCGATGCGATTGTCCCTCTCGGATACTGCGAGATGGCCAAAGTTTTTCATACCGACGTTTGATACGTCATTTCGCTCAGCCCTCCGTCCCAATTTCCGACTGAAATTGCGAACGCGTAAACTTTCGGGATCAGTCACTTCTGATATATCCACACGCATACGTACACAGAGATACATGTTTACATATGTGTGCGTGTGTATGTATACGTTATTTTCTTGTATTCGCAGTAAACAGTAATATCAAGAAAAAAAGAAACAACGTTTCGGTTTTCAAGATGGCATATCCTGCCGATATTGTGTCATAAGTCAAAATTTTGTTAAAGTAGAATTTAATAGGAATTGAATTTAATACTTCAAAACACGCATTCCCTTGAAATCTCTAAAATCTTCCATTCTCATATACTCGATGCGAAACTCGTAAATAACACGGGAAACTTCTCGGAGGATCTATCTCTCTTTCTTGCGATTCATGATTGAGACATTATTGCAGATGTACGTTACAGATTTGAGAGCGGGTCGGTATTGTTAATAACGAGTCAAACTAAAGTCACGTACTTTCTTTTGAGAAAATCCCTCGTAGAACGAAGGCGACAGTAAAAGTGTCAACGTGACTACATCCGGTATCATCTGACGAGTCGTCTGTCGTATCGCCTCGCACTCTTGGTTACTCGTGTCGTAAAAAACAGGTGGGAAAGCATGTTTCACCCCTTGGCGGGTTACATTTTACGGGGACGCGTACCGTGTTCAAGCTGTTCTCCCGGTAAAATGACGGTGTCGTCTTCGAGCCAATTAGATACGTTTCACCGTTATTGCCGGTGCGCTTTAGTGTGATCGCCGGATCCGCTTGAACAAAGAACGTGCACATCCAAGTGACGCTTTAACGATCGCATTTAATGTAAATCACTCGCCACTTTACGACGGCCGTCGTTTCTGCGAATCACATTGGTTTACACGTTACAAAGTAGCTACGTAACGCTACTGGAATTGCCGTATTTCAGATTGCTTGATTTCCCCAACGAATACCCGCGCCCGAACTATCATTGCCAAACTGTCACCAAAACTGTCATTAGTTTAGAACGATTTATAACAATAAGATCTTATCTGCAAGCTGAAAAAGCATCACGCCGTTGTGATTAATTCTATTCTACCATCTTTGTCGTGCATCACTAGTCATCGTTACAAATTACGGTACGTTGGTCTCAGCTTCGAATCTCTTTAGCTTCCAGTGGATATTTTATGTGCGCAGTTAGCCCATAAAATCAATTTGTTCGCCGGGCCATCATCCCTCATCCGATAAAAAGGTAACGTGTTCTCTCTCTCTCTCTCTCTCTCTCTCTCTCTCTCTCTCTCTCTCTCTCTCTCTCTCTCTCCCCCCCTCTCTCTCCGCGCGAGGAAACGCTGCGTCATATACGCCAGCCACACGAAACATACAGGAAAAAGATGTCCGGCTGTGCACGTAAATGCAAAGTTTATGACGTGACCCCGTTCTATGCAGCAACGATTTAATCCTATGTAGTGCCACGTAATGACATTAGTCGGATTACGCCGCGCTTGCACGTCCGTAAGCATGGACGGTAAACGGTAACGTACATCATAACTGTTACAGGGATGGGTACTAGGCAAGTGAGATTAACTAAAGTTACGTCGTTTCGTTGCTTCTATAAAGGGTTATACATGCACTCGTTAGCGTATACCTCCAACAGCTTGGTATTACGCATTATCGCCGACTGGGGATGTTCAGGAAAAGAATTTCATACGTTCCGCAATACTTCTGCGCCCGTAATGTGCGCCATTCGCGAATAATTCGCGTTTCTTCGTCGCCTTACGCGAGTTATTGCACTATAAATATTTGTTCTTGCAGCATCGCTTTCTTGAACAAGCAACGATGTTCTCAACCGTCATCCCGTTTACTCGATCGCGTTTTAAGCCAAGCTTCTGGTCCAAATTGCATTCTTTGGACACTTCTCGCATTTGTGTCCACAAGTGTCCAGAATACGTCGCTCGAAACGGTTTCTTAAAATTCTTAAAGTTAAGGAACTCCTTAAGGAAAGTTAAAAATGGCACAGAAATTTTCAGACCGGAATCCATCCTTAATGTACAGAAACCTCCGAGACTAACGTTCCTTCTCTATTGGCGAAAGAATCCATCTATATCGTCGCGTATCGCGATCGATCAAAGATTCACGACGACTCGTATTCTGTAAAATCCACGAATATATCAGCGAAGAGCTATCAGTCGAGCAAAGCGGGATTACCGTAAGCTCCGTGAAGCATTGCGAAAATCTGGTGCATGGTCCAAAAATAACCAGTTTGCATCCTCGAGTATGCAAATATTCCTGACGTGCGTCTCACATGGCTAAATCGTGTCTCATGACATCAACGACGTCACAGGAAACGTTGCGAATATATGCTCGTCTTTTCCAGCGAAACGGCTGAGTGAGGAAACGAGGTAGGAACCGCGTAACGAAAAAGTCGAAGGAAAAGCAAGAAGTATCCAGTCATATCTCGAGGGAAGTGGAACGGATGAAAATCTGTAGTAAGGGCTAACCAAAGGGCTCCGGGCTCTACCCCACGCTAAGTAGCACAGACGCGCTACGAAAAACCTAAAAATAATCTCCCTTTGCCCTCGAGCGGGCAAATATGCTCAACCGCCGAGGGAGATGAAGACGCCACACACGAATTTTGCACGATAAAAGTGCCATCTCGCTGCGAAGGGCTGCTTACGGGCTGCAAAAGATTTTATCAGCGATTATCTAAAGTGAGTATTTGATTTCTATTCCGGAATTATCATCGAATTCGAATCTGGCTTTCGATATCGGATGCCATCATTAATTTAGCCATTTCCGTTATTTCCTCTATTCTCTCATTAAAGTATCACTTAAAGTGATATTTACATTAACGATAAATATTAACGGTCAAATCAAGTCAATTGCCTCTAAACTCGTGCAAAATATATGTATATGCTTACAAATAAAATTATGTACATATAAAGAGAGAAACCAGCGTTTTACTTAATTATAAATTATAAACATAATATAATGACATATAATATCATGCGCTTCTGATGATATTACGATATTGATTACAATTAGAATATAAGAAATATGAACAACAGATTAAATCTTTCAAAATTTGAGAATTTATAAACGATGCTCCGAGAAATTTATATATATTTATTCTCCATATATTTCTTCCCCATTACAGAACTCGATTCGCGGCTAAGAAAGTCATCGAAAGCGCAAAGCCCCGAGGAACTCCGAGGAACTGAAACCGAGATTGCTAGTTGTTGCGATGCCCTCTTGGCAGTCGTATCGGCATATTTTATCAGTGTCAACCGACAAGGAAGGAGAACGGCAACATGTGCCAAAAAGCATCCCGTTCACTTAGCGGCGACGATCCAGTTAATTATCAAGCAGAAACGCACTAGCGATCTTGGTCACGCTAATTTTTCGACAGGTGCCCGTGGTGAATGCTCTGACAAAGTCAATACCATCTAACGTTACTACATTGGCCAGCGCGTGCTGCTTCTAATTGGATGAACAGGCTATTATTCAACATGGAGAAACATTTATCGCTAGCTCGCTTTTACAATGATCTTTTGTGCTTCGGTGCTTCTGAGAAAATGATATCTCCCAGTGGAAAATTCTCCTCCGAGAATCGTGTGTCGTGCGCACAAGTGCACTCTGTGCTAATATAGAACTTGTCCGCTTTTGCGAACTCAATCCTACGCGGTGTTCGTGATTTGACAAGTTCTTTAATCGCACTTGCCCAGATCAAGTTCCGGCCATTCCCGAGCATTTCGTACGAAGGCGCTCTGTTCCACGCGCGCGATTTCTTTAAGAATCGACTTCTTTGAAAGATATGGAAACACTTACGATTACGAGTAAGATGCTCGACCGAGATATCAACAAGAATCTTCACTGCAGCTGAATGTCCTCGACATGTTCTACATTTGAAACAGAGAGATACACATTCGTTTCCTGCACAAAGTGTACTAATGTTTTCAAGGCCTGACTTTGAAAGTACTATCGGGGCACATTGCTGGTTTCCAATGAATATTCGTAAATAGTAGCTCGTCGTTGAATCATATTTAAGACACGAAATAATGTAGAGGCAAGTTGGGTCAAAAGTGCAGGCTGAAAAGACGCTAAGCTCCGCGGAACATTAAACATTACGCGCGCGTAATCGCCGTCCGCTTCGCCAATCTCTCGCTGAAGCTGCGCGGTAACAAACGGTGCAAACATCGCTAATGTAATAGAAGATATCTGTTTACGCGGGCTTATGACAATTAGCTTATATGGCGAGATGCGCGGGGATGGTTGTGCGTTACGCTACCGCGCACGTGATAGCAGTCCCGAGGAACGCAGCGAAAGGGAGGCAAATACGGGCGCGCCAATTAGGGGAATTAGCTGCGGATTGTCGGACGAAAGAGGCGTGTAATTCGGGCCCGTCCGCGCATCATTCAATGACGTGCTCCGAGACAGCGGCAGCGGAGAGACGAAGCAGTCACCGGTTGAAAGGAACACGAGAAGGGTGGAGGTCGGAGAAAGGGGTGGGACCAGGATGTTGCTGTCAGTATATCGTGCCGCGGTGCAGTATGTTGCGCGTCTAGGGTAACACGTCGTGAATGTGACACACGGGGCTTTCAAGGCACCTAAGGCAACGAGCTCGCTTGCATACTAATAAGCTTGCGGATGGCTGAATACCCGGCTTTAGTTTGGGCATAATGGCAAGTCCATCTCGGGGGTTGTGTGTCTGTGCATGCGTGAGCGCGTGTGTGCGCGCGTCTTCTCCTCTCGCTCCATCCCTCTATTCGCCTCACCCCTTGCGCCTGGCCTGGCCTGATCCCACCTTTCCACGAACCACTTGCCTGCTGCCTCCAGCCGCAAAACGTTTCAGCGCCGCGCACGTGCTGCTGCTTCGGCCTGCCTTCCTGCAATCCTCGCCTCAAACCACCGACCGCCTTTACGTATTTTAAAGCCGCTTTCCGAACGATGCTAGCTGATTAATGCGCACAACCCCCGCCGCATACCCCCGCGCATCGTCAATTAGCCAGGCCGCGCGTTCTCGCGAAAAGATATCGCCGCTGATATCGTCTTGCTCGGCTCGATACGACGTTTAAGCAACAGGTGCATCCCGCGCGATTCGGAGGAAGCAGCATCCTATTGATCACTGGACTCTCGCAAGATAATTCTAGGCAAACTGGAGCTTCGTGTCTAATCAACTCGAGATCAACGCTGAATTTTATATTTCTGCGTTCTTAAATAGTCAAGTTTTCTGTAAGAGAATTAGAATCCCCTCTCCTGTTCTGCAAAGAGAATTCGCATCGATCCGCAGTAGGATAAAATTGGTTTTTAACGTGCAAAAATTAAATCGTTATTCATTTATGCTCGAATAGGTTTCACATCGTTTTCGGAACAAGGATTTGAATTATAGAATTAATCCAAGCCTCATCAGGTGTTTGTAAATGGTAATGTATGCGCATACGAGATCGATATTGCAAGAAATATTGGAGCGCGATATTATTCGTTGAAATATCTGCTTCGTTGCTCAAGAGCATGTTAAGATTTTACAACGACCTGAGAATATCGAACATATGCGAAGCGTGAATGAAGCTTCAACCGAAACGAGGCCATCGATTTTGCTTTTCGATGGAGAAACAGTTGCCGGATGAATATACGGAGATGTAACGCGACGATCGTCGCGTATGCAAAAGAGTGACACGAAATCCACGGGAAGAGCGGTATATCAAAATCGGTAAAACAAAATCGTCGTAAATACGTTACGTGTATACAAAGTTTCAGTTACACAATCATGTCTCGAGATACATATATATTATGTATTACCATACACAGCGTAATGAGTTTTACGAGCTAGGACCAATGGTCCTCTTACTGCAGGGTGAATCGTTTTGGCTTCTCTCGATCAGAAAAGCCGAAACCATCCGACATCGTGATTGATTCTATTAATGCAATTCGCAGTTATTTTTCGCGAACGGATTTCTTCGCGTATTTTAAAAACTAGGACGGTGCATATGAAAGTCACTATCAGCACGAAAATACTCTCCATAACAAACTAGAAAATGAAATCCAAAGACGCAAAAACGAATATTTTTATATTATTCCATCAAAGAGAGAGTAAAGATAAAAAAATCGGTAAACTATGTTGTAAAAGAATGCCGTACCATTGATATTCCATTGAATCAATCAATAAATTTATTTTTATTCTCTCTGCAACTCTGCAACTCGTTAATTAAGATTAAATCGTCGTAATCCCCAATGCATAATACAAATTCCTTTTGAGAAAATTTCTTTTCGTACTTGGCAGAGAAAATATACTTTGTCACATCGTGTGAGTATTCCTTTTGTTCTGTAAAACTGAAATAAGCCATTAATGCGGCCTGTGAAGCTGCGGAATTGCTTGTGGAAATGTAAAATATCTCACTTTACAGGGATGAAATCTTCTCATTGCAGAATGAAAAACGTTTTGTCCCTGAACCAGTGGTATGTGTCACAGGTGGATGCCGTTATTCGAAGAAAGCTTCCCAAAGGTCCAGCCAGATTCATGATCGGTCCAGTTCGGGATCAGCAGCAGCAGCAGTTATTTCTCGCCGAAAGATATCTCGCGATTTTTTGTCCATCGCTATGCAGCCCCGTCCATGTTTTAACCGTAAGAATCGTCGTATCGCAGTAAATTCTACCAAATCCTATGACCTCTTATTTATCGATACTTGCGAGATCTCGGTTAACAACGCTCCTTGCTCCGCTACGCCGATTCTCGCGGTCTCCTGGATATCGAAGAACTCCCCTGTTATAAATTCAACCGGTGAGCCTTGATAGTTCAACGCTTGAGTGGATTTCGCAGAATGGAACCATAAGTCCTACGAATTCCCAAATGCGCGAGATCGATAGCGCGGCTCAAGCTATCTAGATCTAATATTACCATGAAACGACATAGATCGAAATCATGTAAATCTTAGCGACTCGCGTCGATAATTTTATCGAGATATTAAAAAATTACACAAATCCTGGTCGGTCTTCCGTGTGACACTGTGAAACTGTGATACACATCAATAATCAGTATAATTGAAATTATAACTGAAGTTACGAGCGAAGTTTTACGACGAAAGTCTATAGCATACGAAAATCTATAATCAAACATAACATCAAACCACTTTTTGAACTGAACTCGAGTTCAACTGCTCAGATATGTAAATCGAATGCAAATATTTTGTTTGAAACTACGAAATGTATTATTTTATTATTCATCTAAAAATTGTGCAGATTCATGCATGAATGACATAATCGACTCGTATGTCAACGTAAATTAACATAAATGAAATATTATCTCGAAATTATATAAATTAACAGATAGAATGCCTCACGTATACATAAACTCGGATCTCGATAGTACGATCCTCGTGATTACGCTTTATCGTATTTATAGCCAAGGGACGTTTAAAAATTTCAGAGCCAACAGCGCCGGCAACCATCGCGACCACCTTTTCTCGCCGTGGTAATTCCACCACGCTAACTTCGCCACAATGGCCAGAACGAAGACGGTATTTACGTGCTCAACGGTACACTCAATCGCGTTCTCAGGCGGAAAGGCCAATCGCGGTTCGCTTCAGGCTGATGCATTAGCATCATTAATCGCGATCACGTGGGCGGATATTCAGGTAGGTAATTAAACGTAATGTTGCCGATACGTGCCCGCACGTACGATCCACGTGGCTACATATTAACACTGAATTCTTTATACGCGAACGGCATCGTTAGGGGAATCGAACGACCTGGATCGGCCGATTCGTTCCCGTAATGAGTTTGCGGCGCGGCCCGTAACGTCCATTATCGGCGACACGTGTCGCCAACACGCGCCATGCGACTCGCGTATATCGACGATGTTTTGCCCGATAAATTCACTATTCGGCGATCGGAGAATCGGGTCGTCCAATACCATCGATCGGAAAGGCTTCCCGATTAACGAAAAGGGACCCGTGGAATCAGCAGTCCCTTGAGATTGAGATCCGGAGCTCTGCCAGCTCTGCGCAGAACCTGATCATCCGCGATGATTAATAGAACATCCAACGTGTGCAGCACCTGCCGTCGATTGCATATATTACCGCGACGCGAGATTAGAAACTTGTTAAACTCTCGCGCATGCTTCGTCGCATACAAGAGGCTTCATTCGTTCACCCCGCGATAAATCGATTGCAGATGAGCGCTTATCAGCGTCATCGAAAGATTAAACAATTGAGGATTGATAGAATTCGAGTTATCGCGGTGAGAAATTGAAAACTGCATTCTGGGGCATTCCGTCTCCGTTTACGCCTACACGGAGACTTCCAAACGAACAGATCAGACGTTCGTTTTGCCTGCCACGTTACCGATTGTCCCGCAACCAACATGCCTGGCGCACACGTTTAGTCGATAGCACGTGTGGTTCTCAAGTAGAAGCTATAAGACGAGCAATAATAGAATTACTTGCGAACCGAATAAAAGTAGGGTAAAAGTGGAAAATTACTCGCAGCGAACTTGAAAATTCCGAGGGTGTACATAATAGCCTATATCGAGGGAGGGAGAAGGAGAGCCAAGTTTTACGGTCTACTTTATGGCAATTACGAGCTTAACATTACATGCAACCAAGTAAGACCGAACATCTGACGTCGCAAGTATTCGCGTTCAACGAGCTTAGAACGCAAAGTGCGCTAAATATCCCTCGCACTATGAGGCGCATTATCGCTGTCGACGCTTATTAAGGAAGAAACGCGACGGCGATGTGGCGTGCCGTAATTCCAGGCAGGGCTAAAGAGCGGCTAAATGCAGAGCGGGGGAGGCGAGAGCGAACGGAACGTACGGAGGAAGTAAAAAGCAACCGGGAGAGCTGTTGCTGAAATTGGTGTTTTTTTGCCGATGAAAATCCTCTGATTCAATTACACGCGAGTGAAAGATATCAATTAACGGATCCGGTTACGAGATGTGCGGTTGAAGCGAAGTTACAGATTGTTTGCTTGTAATCACGTTACACGTGTATCTTCGAGAATCCTTACTGGCTCGCGGTATCTCCCGCGTTTCTCTCTCGTGAATATTGAAACGTGAATATTAAATTTCGATAACGCTTCAGCTTCGAGCACCAGCTAGAATATCGTTTTGATGTAATATCGAAATATCGTTTCTGCAAACATCGTTATTCGCGACTAACGATAAGTAACTGGCAAACAACAATGCGATAAAGAAGAACAGCCAAGTTTACGAATCGAAGAGAAAAACAATCAGGCATTACCTTAGAATCAATTTCGGATCTCGTAATGATTATTCTTACACATATTACGCACTACTTTCTTTTTCTTCAACATCAATGCGCGAGATTTTCGATATCGAACATCTTTGTTTCTCATACATAATCTCGAACAATCTATTTCTCGAAGATCACCCACTCTCGCGATGCAAGAAACATCTCAAGCTTTCCGTGTGCTTTCCTCTGTCTCTCTTTCTCTCTCTAATGCATCCACGGATCGGCCATCTCGATACCGCTTTCCTTTTCTTTATTAGGTCAATGCAAACTGTGCACATCCCTGTAAATTTACAAATGAATGTCGATCCTATAATAAAGATTTTACCAGATACGCTATAATTGACACGTCGGATATATTCGCGTGCGGATTTTAAACGCAGCCGCGTTTGGGAAACGTGCCGAAGCGCAGTCGGAGGCATTGATTCTCTTGTTAAGGCGCGCCGCGGGACGTCGTCGTTGGGATGAAGCGAAGAGGTGGAGCGCGGCTGTGGAAAACCCATTCCGGATTGTATCCGCCGATAAAAACTCGGGAGAGTCGGAAGAAGAACGGAAAAGGAGGAAGAGAGGAAATTACGAGAGCGGAAGCGATCGGCGATGATGGTAGGGGTGGAAGGCGCCGATGTAAGAGAACGAAAGGGCCGCCTCGGATGAACGCGTGCAAAAGGAAAAATCGAACTGCTGTAGTAGGAAGTAAGACGTAAAGGGAGAAATAAAGAACGGGAGAACGGGAAAATCAACGGGAAGAGTTCGTTGATTACCGTAAGAAGATCCAAGATCGTGGCAGTTACCATCGCAAGACAAAAGCGGTCGGATAAAAATGTGGCGAGTGGAAAATCAGGTAACGTAGATGCAAGGAGAAGGAAACATCGACATTGAGCGATAGGTAGAATGTGATGAACGCGGCGAAACAATACGAGTGATATTTCATGAAATTCCTTCCAATTAATAGCATTGTAAGACTAACGAACATCTTAATATCTCTTATCACATGACATAAATTCGATATAATTTAATTAAGGAAAGTATGTTACGAATTCAAATTTTTACTTAATATTTATCGATATCAAGTATCAATACTGATATCAATACCGCTCTGTTCTCTTTATCGAAATGACTCAAATAGAGAATTAAGGCAAGCCTTCTCGGACTCTCTGCTGACTTTTTGCTGACAATCAGTAGCTCTGATTTGATCAATAAAGATCTAAATTAATCTCAGCTTCTGCCTCGAGAGGGGGATTCCGATATTATAATGGATTCGCGGTATCATTATTCGCCATTGAGACACGGTTGTCAAACAGCTATAGAAACAATAAAAAAATGGAGATCGCATGGACGAAAATCGCATCCGGCTTGACGCGTTATTTTATCGCCTCGCCGCCGTAAGTGTATAACGGCGGGGAAAATAAAGGTGTAAAGTGCTTTTAACGTAATCACTTGCTCGTCGGGCGAAGCTCCCAGCCGGCAACTTTCGAAAGTGAGATGTTATAGCGCGTGTCTGAGGTGGACCCTTGCTACTTGCAGGAGCGCCGCGTCTGACCGTTTCGGCGGTTTCTCCTTTCGCTGCTCGTCGCACGCGTGGTCGGCCGGCCGCGCGTCTCCCATTTTCCTCTCGTCTGTATTTTTCCGGCCTTCCCGCGCGAGTATCGAACACATTCGCCGGCAGGGCGACTGACCAGAGGAAACCCTGCTTAAACCCCATTAGTGGTATTACCTCGTTTTAAAGCCGGTGTATGCAAGAATGCTTGACACGCGTCGTTACGTCGAAATGGCCGTATCGCTGATTAAATAGATGATGCGAAATCATTAGTTGAATCTTCATCGCTAACCATCCTTGTCTTGTCCTTCGCGACATATCGGCCTTCTTTCAGAATTTCTGCTCGATCTGTTTGTTCTTGAAAGTTTAGATGACCGCTACCGTACTCGGTACATGTCGTAAATAGCGTTTATAACTCTGTGTGTATGTGTGCACGTGCGCGCGTGTATGTGTGTATTTATCAGAAAACTACGGATTTACGGATTTTGATGTTTGCGATATGTTTGCGAATTTATCGAGACTTCTCATTCGTTTTTTAGATATTTCTAAAGCGCAAACTCTGAAACGATAAAGGAGCGTATCGCTATCCTGCGATCGAGTGATCGATAGAAGCATTTGATGTATACATCGCGTTCGTTATATACATCCACTTCTGTAATCGATTCGATTGAGAGAGAGCTTACTTTTATTACTGATCCCTATTTATCCGCAAATATTTTTTTAGTACTTTCACAAGTAATCACGCTTATGACATTGCGCGAGCAAACCACGAAAGAGATATCCCCCATACGGCGAACAAATACGAGAGTATTTGCCAATTTAGAACATAGAAGATCAGGAAATGTTGGCCGCTGCAATTCAATTTTCCCATCCAGCGTGGAATTTACGGTACGTTGCTCGTGGAAGTCAAAGGAAATCAAATTGTATCGAAATAATATCTTCAAAGACTCGCAAAAGCGAACGTAGCCACAATCAGCTGGCGTACAAACCGAATAAACTGAATATTTTTATATCAACACCCGCTGCGAATTAATAACGCAAGCAGAAGTCACGGTATCTATATAAGAAACGTATATACTCTGCAAGAAATATTTATATGCGTAATCAGATCCTCTCGTCGATATGGAAGCAGCCCTTTCTCTTTTTAATGCGAGATTACCGGACGTATCCTTCGCGTGTACGCGTCGAGACGCCGTTGAACATTATCACGTAAACTCATTTTCCGCGATCGAGGAGATCTCTTTTGCGCGCGCAAAAGAGCAACAGGAGCAACACCTCCCTCGCGTACGAGAGAGAGAGAGAGAGAGAGAGAGAGAGAGAGAGAGAGAGAGAGATCCTCAAGAGGCTCGACCCAGCGCCGCCGCAATCCCAACGCGATGCCATGTGCCGGGGAAGAAGGGCGAGGTGAATGGGAAAGGCGACGATGAATTTTTGACTTCCCTATAGAAATCACGGATCCGCGTCACGGCGGCCCAACAGAAATCCGTTTACTCGGCCCCTCCAACGATCGTTTATTCTACCCCGCCGATTTGAGGTGGCTGTTGAGGGCGCGGAAGGACGGTAGGGACGGAGGAGATCGGAGCGAGCGGCAAAAGAGACTCGCGTTAGAAGCGGGAGGCTCGAAGGGGCGATGGCGATGGTGGTGGTAGTAGCGATGGCGGTGCTGATGCCGGTGGTTGATGGTGGTTGCCGACGAAGCCCAAGAAAGAGCAAGAGGGACACAGAGAGAGGAGAGAGGGTGTGGGGAGAGCGGAGGTTGGCGGCAAATTGAATCTCGCGCAAGACGTGACCGCCCCCGGGAACACCGGGAACCGCGTCTGTACGCTGAAAATCACGACACGACTGCGGCCCACAATACGTATTACCCACGCTCCGTGGAAGTCGTGGCATTAGGCAACGACGACGTATTTCTCGTGCGCCGACACCGTCGGTGCAGACGGCGAGATTCCCGACGAGTCGGGTTTTCATCTTCGCGTGTTCAACGACGACGACGAGCTTGCGGCGCGAGTCGAAGGCAGGGCTGATCCCATCGTCGTTCGAGCACAGCTCAAGAAATTGCGACTGCCTTAAAGCGATTGTCGATTAATCGTGTCGCTCTCTGGAAACACTCGTACTCCGCACGGCCGCCTCTTCAGGAACGCACATTTTAATCAGAAATCCGGAAGATCGGTCAACGAGAGTTCGTTCTCGAGGTTCATCGCGCTGCGAACGGGCATGAGATACGATGAGATAAAAAGTGTTCGCTGCAAGCAAATTGAAGAGAGAATTATTCTAAAGGATAATACGAAGAGATTTTTTGTTTCTCTCCGCTTTGGGAGATTTCGCAATCTTAAGCTCAGATTATACTTTGCTTGTCTTTCGTCATAGAAAATATTTAAATAATATTCAACTACATAATATGATAACGCATAAGAAAATGTTGAACACACGCTTTCTGTTCTATCTAGACATCTATCTAGAATCCAATAGCTTGAAATGAACATGATGAACATGATAGTGAGACAGCTGTGTAGAAGATAGCTGTATAATAGTAGATAAAAATAATAGATAAAAATTGCAATTTTCCTACGCGTTATACTACATGAAGAAGATGACACGAAGACAATGGCGTATACTTCGACGTGTATAGACGTCAACAACGACATCATCATCGTGATATCCACTGTGACATCTGCAACGTTGCGTGACGTGAACAAGATTAGCGAGACACGTCGTCGAGTACTCAAATTTTCATCCTTGTCGCATCTCGAAGCTTCAAATCCTAGCGCTGATAAGAGATTTCAAACAAAGTGACAATAAGATTACGAAATTACAAAGTAAATAATTAGCGAAAACAGACATGTTAATAACGTTAAGAAGAACGCAAAGTCTCGTCTTATTAACGTAATGGAAAATTTATTATTAAGGTAGATAATGTTACAAAACGACGGAGAATAATGTAATAAAGACAAGATCATGAGCAACGATTGCCTCGTGAATTATTGTTTGCTGGATAACATTGAATTTCGAAGTATTAAATGTGAATCTACGATAGATTTACATTGAACGCAGCTCGCGTTGCTTAACTAAACCCAAATTCCGGAATAATAAACAGCAAATAAAAAGTCTGTCACATTTAATGAAGCAGATATTTATTCTTTATGCGCTATCATCGTATAATAACATCACAGCAACAAAGTAACTTCATTTTATGATAATAGACTTTTACCGAGATTATAAAATAAATTTAAATCTCGTTTAAATTCGCTGAAAAGTAATTTTCTATATTATCATGTGTTTTATGTACTTTATTGAATATGAACGCATAAGGAGGGATGAAAAATAAGTAAATTGAAAAATTGAAGGAGAGCTGTTTAAATTTACATGTACACTTATATAACATGAAACTCTGTAATGCTACATGTGTAAAGCTATATAATTCATAATTACATCGATGATCATCGATATTATTATTTAAATAAAATCGCTTTTAATATTGAATTGCAGATTCACCATTATCCATGCATAAATGTTCACGATTGATTAAGGATCGAACACCGTTTTAGTCGAGAATCTAATTTGTCATGAATCCGTAACTGAAATTCTTGTAAATTCCTCATCGGCGACGATAGTATGACTCAGATGAAATAACTTTTATTTTCAATAAAGACTCTTCAATATGGCATGCAAAATTCGTTTCATACGAGTTATCGATATTCGATAATCGATGCGCGTTGAAAATTTAAACGGGGCAATCAAGAATAACGTCTTGTATGCGCGCGTGTGTACATTCAATTATATGTATCTCCACCTATATGAACGTCAGATAAATTACATGCCTCCCGGTGACGTCCGTCCGAATGAGACAGGCCGTACTCGCAACGTGGACGATTTTTCCCCGGATTTTATTAAGCGCGCACCTACGCAATCGGAGCGACTCGTGCGGGTGCACTGTGGGATTTGCGCGTAAAACGTCGGCTACCCCGCGGCTCGACTACGTCGGGATGAATGGAAAATTAAAAACGCCAATCAGGTGGCGGAATCCAGCCCGGAGCAATGCCGACGGTGGTGTCACTCGGAAGATACGAAAATAAATTTTGCCTTCTTGCCTGGTCGCGCATATCGCGCGCAAATAATACGACTTGCCCGATTGCACTCATCGTTATTACGCGGTGAGTTCCAGCTTTAGAGCTGTTCACGCTTTCACGGAGAACGAAGTCGGTGTACTTTTACAAATACCTGATTAACGTTTTAATTAAATTAGTCGATGCAATAACGAGCGAGAACGCGGCTCTGGCGATTACACGTAATTATGAAAAAAAAAAGAATTAATCAAGCCGGTAAGTAGAAATATGCCACGCGGAAACCTTCTATCGCAAACGCCAACGAACGTTGGCCGTTTCGATTTCACTGCATGAAATCAGTAATTGTTATTAATTTCCTATTGCCGCATGCTTTACCGAAATTTAACGGCGCTTGGTTAATAAAACGAACGCGACGTAATCGATGTAATAATAATGCACGCGTATTGTATTCGAATCGCACGAGACGGGCAATAACGCGTTCTCTTCCGTGCGAAGAAGAAACGCCTCGTTGAACCGCTTCGCGTTGCGCGAGACGACGAAACTCGCGTCAACGACGATTACGTCATTACCGAGGTAACGTAAATCAATTCGCTCATGCAAATTTCATCAAACAAGATCGATCGGCCAATCGCGTGGACTTTGCGTATCGACACGGACGTCTTCGACGTGCCGTGACGCAACTGTGGAACGACCGAGACGAGCGTTTCGCACCGAGGAGTTTCCGTTCGTTATCGCGCCCTCCCGCTGACCCGCCTACTTATCAAGACTTGCCTAAATGCTGGAACCACCCTGGCAATTAAAACGCGCGAGCAGAACGTCACGCGATCTCCGGGCCGACACCTCCGTCTAAACTAATTACGAAGCAAATTCCATGTGTTGCGCGCGTTCGCGGACGCATTCGCGTGCACGATCTCGCTCGCGGATGATAATAAATCGCTAAATAATTTCCCCGCTCTATTCTCACGCAGATTTTATTTATGTCTCCCTATTGTGCATTGATGAACAAACAATCGCGCTGTTGAGATACTCCAATTTCGACTGGCCCATTATTGTTATTTATTATTATAGTTAACGTTATTATTGCTGCACTTGTTCCCGGCCGATGTGTGTTCCGTATAAATGTATGATTGTTTGTAGCTTCGGGGAAATAACCCAGTTTAAATATTAGTTACGTTAAAATACAATACCGGGTACCTGAAAAATTGGGAGGAACATACCGGTCAGAGAGTTTAATAATCAATAACGACCTATCGTGACATATCAAAGTGCTCGGCGAACAGATTGACGGCGTGTCAACGTCAATGCATAACGTATGCACATCGATCGCGTAAGATCGATATGGACTCTCGCGTCCCAGTTTCGTCGAGATTAAATCGTGCCAATTGTGTTGCCCGGGAATATTAATATCCCGGTCTCTTTCCGCTAGTTTTTCATCCAAAAATTAATTCGCTACGAATCTAGAAATCGCTTTCGTTCGTGTCTCCTATATTTATGATGGGTAGTCTAGACCGTTCGTTACCGGAATCGATTCTAGAAGAGCGAGCATGGAAGACAGTTTTAGATCTTGCGGAGATAATTAACATAATGCACGATACGTGCCTATTTTATTTATCGTGTAATATCGCTTTGTCTCCTCTGCTCATTAATAAACAGAAGCGAAAACGAGATCGATACCTGATATCCAGTTAAGCCCGCTGAATTCATCGGGGGAAAGGAAAAGTAAGATCGCCAAACAGCTCGCGGTACCACCATCGAATGGCGATAGAAGCAAGAAAGCTCTCGCGTTTGATTTTATTCCGGGGTTTACACGAGGGATCGCGCCGAAATGAGAATACGGCAGCGCTCAACCGCTCGAAACTCGCTAATCTTGTTACGGCAATGTGCACCAGTGTGCCGACACGCCATTCCTGAAGATTGCAATTCAATACGACGCTCTCTCTTTCTCTCTCCCTCTCTTTCTCTCTTTCGTCGTGCCAGCATCCGTGCAGTTATCGTTACCGTGAGTCATGATATCGTTGAGCCCCCAACGATACCTAACGTCTTACGCGTCTCGTAATCATCTGGAACTCCCAGCGTCGTATAAAGAAACGGGATCGTTAATCTACTTCTTTATCGTACACGTCGCGAAATAATCGCCGGTTTTATCGGCCGATCCGGTCATGCGGATTAAAGCATTCAAGGCCATCTGATGCGGAATTATCATCCAGTCATACCTGTTGCGATTGCCAGCCGAACAAGTCGATTCTAGTCGATGTTAGTCTCGAACAATGAGCCGAATAGATTGATTTAATTAAGTCGTCTGAAATTCCAAATTAAAAGTGACACGCAGTTTCGAAAAGCAAGCGAGCTTTGCCTTTCTCTCTCTCTTTCTCTCTCTCTCTCTCTCTCTTTCTCTCGCGAGATTTTTCCTTTACGAAGAATTCTAGACTCCGAACGCTTGGATCAGTTGGATTATCGTTTAAACTCCGCGCGATGCAAATGAGATCTCGCACAATGCATATGCAATACACAGTAGACATCCTTAATCGCATAATCCGCGTTATTTACCACTCGAGCGGTACGGAATCGGAAACGGATTAATCAGGTTGGGACTAGAAGAAATACCATGATATAATTGAATTATCCTTTTCCTTTGCAAGGATATTATTCATCTGCTCCGTTTTGCATCGCGAGAAACGCTCCGCACAAAAGTGTCTCCAACGAGCAGCCAATGATTTATTATTATAGAATCTCGCGCATACAGACTGACACCATAGCTTGACCCGACTCCAAATCAAGTATCCATTGCTCCTTAGTGCGAAATGAGATTATTAGATACTTAGACATGGACGAGTTGATATGGACGCCGAGGACGCACGCTCATCGAGTAGCATTAATTATACATGCAAATTTAGCGCACGGCTAAAATCGGTCGGGGTTAGCGACACTCGAGCACTAATCAGTGGAATAATCTCTCGTATTTATATCCGGATTAAGCATATATAATATGCACGGGATCTTGTTAAATCGATCGAGCTGCGTGTATTTGCTGTTTCAATCACGATGGTTCGCGTTCGATAAAATTGCCGAATCACATGGTGTAATGAATAAATAATATCATTGTAAATACGGTCTACGATTCAATAATAAATATCCCATGGATCATTTAGGACGTTCGTTAAGCGAGATTTCATTCGTCGCGATTACACATCTATAATGTAGACCAAACGCGCCAGATTTGTCTCGGCAAGTTTTCAACTCAAAAAAGAAAAATTGCCGATGATCTGAGCGCGTTTCGTTAACAGTGAACGCGACTGCTTAATTTGCAATTAGATTAATCACTCTAGTCACGTTCGCGATCGAGAGATTTATATTTTCGTTTTGTTGCGATATCGCATCGATATTAGATTCATCGTGGCGTTAAAGAGGATCGAGAATTTTTCACGCGATAAATTTTTTTTTTCATCGCGGTATCGATTGCCTTATCGGCACGTTACAAAGACGGATATCACAGATCGGACTGACCTTTCGTAAAATACATTTGCCGGGTTCTCGGCGGCGGATAGAATGATACTTATATACGAGCCGGAGTCAATTACGTGTTTAAAAGTGCACGAAAGCGAACGCCGACCGCTGCGGATACAGCGATTGTATGCAATCGAACAGGGATCCCGTAAACTCGCGTTCCCCGTAAGAACGGAGAATAGTGAGCCGCACGAACACCATTCATAAGTTACGAGTCTCGGTCGATTAGATCGCCTGCTGCAATTAGAAAAAAAGTGCAGCGGTTTCCGGTACTATACGAAATTCCAACGCGGCGGCACGGAAGCCCCGCGCGTTTCACCGGCTCTAGCCGACCGGAATCGATTCGTAACCGCTGAATTAATTACGCGCCCATTTTCTACCTCGTATTGAAACTCTCGCGTCTCGTCTGCCATACTATTTTCACATTCATCGATCTGGGGAATCGACTGCGCGGAAATAAGGAAAGCCTGACGTCTCTCCCCGGCCTGAAAGATTACATGAATACCAAATGAATGATACATGTCGCGAATTAAACAATTGCACGATCAATGTCAAATCTGACAATCTTTCATGGAGTATTTAAGTGCGTGTTCAATTTTTGATGGCGCTTTAATGATCACCCAAATCTTGGAATATCAAGGATGTAATTTATTATGATATTAAAGGAGCATAATGATTAATTGAAGAGAAGATTCGAAAGGGGATTTTATATAATATGAAAGTATAATATCAAGTTTACTGGATTAAACAAAACGACTGAAAAATCGTTAATATCGTTAATAAAACTTAATATATATATATATATGATTTTATTTATTTAAAGATATATATATATATAGATAATTTTTATTCTATATGATTTATGATTAATTATATGATGAAATTTTATTATGATTTTAGTGTCGTGATGCAGTGACACTAACATCTGATTCCATTCATTAAATATTTCTTGTATTATATACCTACTTTTTCGAATTTCGTAACCAATTATTTCAAAGTGAATATTTCAAAGGAATTGTCTCACATTTTAAACAGTTTTATAAATGATCCGCCTTAGGAAACATATATTTCCAAGCAACTACTTCCGATGATCGTGATTATTATTAATGTCTGTGTGGATTTCATTATAAGCTTCGCGGTTTCGGTATTGTCATCCTTAACACAGATTTCTACATTATATTCACCGTTGTCAGAATGGATGTAGCAACAGCAGTCGAAAATAATTGAGACACTTGCGCAAAGTTCTGGAGGCCGGCCAACAGTAGCAGAGCATTCTCCTCATCTGCTGTGATCGCTCTCATAACGTTCATCGCGTTTCGACTTACCGCGTTCCTGGAGAGAAAGCCTTCGAAGCAACACGATCTCCGGCATCACTCGAACCCGAGTTATTTACGGACTTGGATAGCATATACGACGGACGTCGCATCGTCGAAATGCGGCAATATCGCGCGGCTGAGCGCGTACCCACGAATTACTCGAGATCGCTATTTCGCCCCCATTCCTTGATGCTAACGGACCTGGCGCAGCCAACTATAATAGTAATTCCATTAAATCGCGCGGCCCATTATCCGAACGCATTACATTACTGCGATAATTACGCCATGTTCGCTTTCGAATAAATAATGCGTCCGTCAAGTATGCCTCGCACCTCCGTTCGTGGCGAAAGAACGAAAAGAGATTGCATTCTCTTTTATTTGCACTTATCTCTTTCTATTATCTCTTTCTATCTCATTCGTAGGTATCGATGAAAAGGTATTGCGGAGTGTGAAAGTTTTGGTTGTCAGATATAAATATCATGACGTTCGGATGCTCTTGCATGGGATGTTACATGTTTAACGCTCTAACGAATCTATTGCGAATATATTGTTGCTTCTCTCGAGTATCATTTTACAAGAATGAAATTAAATAAAAGAAGAGATCGCGCGCTACTTGCAAGCAACGCAAGGAGAATCGCAGGAGCGATAGCGTTCGAATGTCAAGGTTGTTCATATTTTTCTTCGTACATTATTTTCTCGAAGGATCAAAAGTATCGAGAACCAACTGTCGTTAGCGACAACGTGAGCATAAATGATCGAGCGATCGAACGAAACAAGTAAAGGAAAAGTTTCGATATTATTTCGTAATACTGCTAGAACGCAGAGAAGCTTAGAATAAAGAGATTTTCGTAACGACTAGGTAAAAAGTACTCGGAATAATGGTTAGACCAGCGCTTGTACACAAGCTGCGAGATGGAAGCACGAGATGGTCGGCGAATGATATTTTCGTGGCATAGGTAGCAACCGCGGTAATTAGAGCGTCCGGCTTCAAATAAGATTACGTAGTTCCGAGGGTACGTTATCGGTCGGTCGTTGCTTTAAACTTCCAGCGCGGTGAATGCAAGAGCGGCCAGTGCCAAGCGGCATAATTATTAAACGCATATGCAACTGATCTCCAGAACAACGAGATTTGCGAAATCAGGCACAGGAATGTATGCGGCGACCACACAACGAAACGGCACGCTGCTGTACCGTGGCAAGAGGAAATTAACTTGTAATACACTCGAATACATGATCAAGCGTGTACATGAACGTGGCACGTTAAACGAGCTTTCTGTACACGCGAGAAACAAAGTATCATGTATTTTGGATTTGTTGTCTGGACGTCTTCAATGAAGGACTGCTCTCGGTGGTCCCGAACTCGCGTAAGGCGGGATGTTATTTATTTATATAGTCGCGGTATTGTTTTGATCTTGTGAGCTTGATCACGAATGCTTGCGTACGTCTCGTCGCGGCATCTCTACCGCTGATCGCGATTTATCCGAGAGACTCGGATCGAGCTCCAGGTGAGCTCATCGCGATCTGTCGACGCTTGCTAACGTATGTCAGTCCCGGGACGAATCGGTCCCTCAAGTGTAGTAGTTAATCGTACGTACTTTATGAAGACAACTATGTGCCTCTAATCTGCACAAATACACTTAAGAGGCAGCCGTAAATATGGTGGGAGCTAACCGTAAACTCTGACCGTGGGATTACGGATTCATGGGCTCATGGGTTTACGGCTTCACTTAACTCTCCCTCAGAGGTGCAGCGTGAGGCTTTATAGTTACTTTAGATTTATAGTGTGTATTCGTCCTAAGTCTCGGTAGTTAGTAAGAACGAGCTTCCTCTGCTGTGTCCTTACAGCGACGCACTCCGTTAACGTACGACAAGGGCTGTCGATGCGGCTAGAGGCATTTAAACGAATTGACGAAATAATAATCCCCAACGATCGATATCCCAAGTAAATTAATGCAATCTATGCGACATTAAAATCCATGGGTCTTTATGCGATACCGTGATACTTTGTGTCAATTCTTCGAGGATGCTATTGACGTTCTCACTGTCGATTTTAATACCGCGTATTGGATATTCATTTGTAGTGATGGTAAGTGACAAATGCGAGTTGAAGGGTTAATAAAACGCATGCAATTGTATTTCTTTTCATTGCTTAAATGTACACGCATTTAAGGTACTTTCGATCGATCAGTTTAATCGTTAAGTAAAATGATTTGATTATATCCTCAGTGTGAGGCTGCTTATTGAATCCTTTTGCTAATTTTGCTAATTGCTGCGTATTGACCACGAGGCAAGGATGGAAAAAAAATATAGTTGGTCTAAAAGCCGAAGGGTTTGTAAAATGCAATTTCTTCTCGACTTAAGTGCGCAGCTTACATGCATCGCATCGTTCTTATGTTATGTCACTACTCGTTGCAGACGGACTTAAGGCCAACGCGGTCGTTTCTTATTAAGGCGCGCGCGAGAAGCCCATTCGCTTTTCTATTTACATTTGCAGCTACAAAGAAAGCTACTCGGGCACACGAATAAAACGCGTCTATCGTTCGGTTTACTGCTCGGCTTTTAGATGGACAGTAAATGCGGAGTGCTTTTTTCTGCGGTGCTTCCCGGCGGCTCTTTTCGTCGCATTCCGGCACCGCTGATGGGAGATCCGTTACATTCGATAAATCCGAGCCGCGCGATGTATGATGCGGAATTATGTGCAAACTCGGCCAGCATCGAGATCGCCTGTCGCAACTAATAACGAGGAACGACGTGTATTCGGGCCATAAACGTCGATCGATCGGTTTAGCGTATCCGCTGTCTATCCGACACTAGCAATATTCCGCGATCGTCATCGTTGGGCGATTTCCATCGCCGGCATTGAAAAAGATAACGCGTGTCATTACAACACGAAATCCTGGCGTACCCATCGCATAATAACGCCGTATGCTTCATTGCCATCGGCGATGCATCGATCATGCCACTACAGATATATCCGTAATTCGCCGCGCATAAATCGACGACGATTCGACATCGAGCGCGAGCGCGACCGCGCTCGAGGACGGCCACCGCTATGCTCGAACCTTCGTCGAGCCTTCTATCACCGTTCGCAATTACCGCATCTCGGCGCAAAGGGGAGGCTTTAACTCGACTTATCGTCGATATCGAGATCAATGGGCAAGGGGTAATAACAACATACACTCGGCTCATAAAAGTCGAGTAATCGCAAGTCGGGCTATAAGTCCGTCTGACAGGCACTCGAGTGAGTCTTACGTGGCCTAAGCCTAGTTCTATCGATGCGTAGTTCAAGGACGTATTTGCATTTCTTTGAAGGAGAAAGAAAAACGGGAGAAGAGGAAGACAGAGAGAGAGAGAGAGAGAGAGAGAGAGAATTTCCATCGACCTGCCAGCGCAAATCAATTTCGGACCCGTCACTTCGAGACGCGGGTCAAAGTTATCGATCGGGCAGCCTCGAAACGAGAAGGAGGAAACGCGAATATGAAGCGAAAGGGGAGAAGGAGGAAAGAAGAGATCCAGGCCTGGATTGCTCATATAACCGCCATGCTTTTAGGGAGGCAGTGGTACCCGTCAAGGGATTTGTAGCCGGCGGTCGACGCAGAATTACGAGCGTAACAAACACATGAAACAGGCAATATCAATAAGATCGAAATTTATTGATTCTTACATGCCGTCACGGCGCGTCGAGCTGGCATTGGCAGTTTTACGACAATAATTAAATCCTCGAGCGTCGAATATGATAATTTAGTCGAGGAAGCTTTTTCTTACCGTGACGCGACCTAAGATTGTCTCACAATGAAAAGATAATCTCGCGTCGCATCGTGAAAGTCGCATTGGCAAAAGTTAGGATTCGAACATTCGAATTAGATTAATCGGCAGGCCGCGGTAATCCCCCGGATATAAAAATCGGAAAGAAGATGGAGATAGTTGATAATTGTTTATCAGTTCTCAGTCAAGCGTTCCTCGAATGCCGAGTAAGATTTATGTACGGCGATAAAAAAGAACGCTGCTGTCTGAAAAAATATCCTTGCTTCCAGATTCGGATCTTAAACAGAAAAAAAAGGAAGAGAAAACAAAAAAGAATCGTCATAAATTATATACGTAACAAAAATGGAGTAATTCTTCGCGATAAGAATTGCAATATCTAGCTTACAGCAGCAATATAACGCGAACGGAGACTTGCGTAAAACTAAGACCGATAAGATAACGGCTCGCATTCGAATTATTTGCGTACAAAAGTCATTTACTGATTTCTCATTATCGTGTCAACTGCATTCCCCAATATAAAGTATCAAGAGCAATTATACGAATCTTGTGAAATCTCCGTTTCCGTATCTACCCTATAATTTCTACATTCTACATTTTGTATTCTATAGAATTCGCGCTCGCACGGGAACGCGTTACGCTTAATATAATCTCGCAGACAGAAGCTTAACGCGCGATACCAAAATCATTGCCAAAACCACGAAGCGATCAGTTCATACATACGTAAGTAAAAATTTACGTACTCGAAGAAACGATTCGAACACATCGCTCACGATTCGACATCATCGTCATATCTCCAATCTGCGTTCTCACGTGACGCGGATGATTTAAGATCAATTACACGCAAGACGCTTTCAAGTCGCATCATTTAAATCGTCATTATTATCATCTGCCCTTTTAACGTCTGTAAGCACCTATAACGACTCACCTGTAGCGACAGAGAGAAAGAGAGAGAGACGGGACGAAAGTCGGAACAATTGCGGGCGCAATTGCAGCAGTCGGCCGAGAAATCGGGTTTGCTTTTCATAAAGCCGACATCGGGCGGACGACGCATTCGTTAATTGGCAGCAACAGGTGACGTCGCTCGTATCCGCGCTGACAGCCGGATCGCTCGCGCGCGCGCGTGCGCGCGTGCACGGAATATCAGGCTGCACGCGCGTCGCGGAGCTACACGCAGCGCGAGCACGTTAACTTTGTTGAAAACAACGCGGGATTACGAGCGGCACTTGAACACACTCGAGGAGCGATTTCCGCGCCGACTGGATTGCCGCGGTCCAAGCGGCCGCGTGAGAGCCGCGATACACGCCGCTAAAACTAAGTGCCGAACTCGAGGCGCGTATCGCCGAGCGCTAACGCGTCGAACATGATCGATCGATCGTGCGGTAGCGCGCATTCCGGCTCCGTTCCGAGTTCATTAACAACGCGCGTGATGCGATCAATGCCATGCTTATCGACGGCCTTCATCCATGATGCGACCCGCGCTCGGCTCCGTCCAGCTCGCGGCGAAGCGGACACGTAGTCGTCGTTGTCGAAAGACTCGCGAGGGCAAGCTCGCGATGATGTCGCAGCGATGCGTGTCCACTCCCGCTGGGACATGAACACGCGCACATGCGACGCACCAAACGTGAAGCACGTGTCGCGATTATCCCGCGACGTGACACCGGTACCGGAACTGACGGAGTCGCGAAGTCCAAGAAGGGAAAACGAATGCTGGACCGACGCGTGGATGCTGCAGAGGCGGACGGGGTGAACTGTTCGTATCTCACGCGACGCGCCGAGTTTCCTTATCACGCCACGCTCGCATACATGTCTCTGTCATTCCATGACCGTGATGCAAGTTCATCCCTCCCTCTCGTCTTCCTTCCTCCACCATATCCTCCGCGCGATATATCCGCGATACGTAGTACTCGTCTCTTTCCGTCTCGCTTCTTCGGCCGTCTTCGCTTCTTCTTCTCTCTCCTTCGCGGATTCGCTGGACCGCGAGACGCTCGTCAGGGCAGTAGCTCCACGCCTCTAACGCCGTTATCGGTCCGCGTTAACAACCAGCGGCGAAGAAACAGCGGTGAAGAAGGACAGAGCGAGAGCCAGAGTAAGAGAGAGAGAGAGAGAGAAGCAAGAATCGTAGACGATAGTTGTTCGAGACGATATTATTGTTGCCAAGCTGAATAATACGATTCCATGCTCGCACCGTGCTCCGCCAACGACCGCTTCCTCGCGGAGGATGAAGCACGTTCGTTTCCGGCGCGCGATGATCACGTGCAGCATCGATCGTGCGGATAACGATCCCACATATCCGATCTTGCGTGCTCTGCGACCGCGCGATTCGCACCCTTATCTGCGATAAATCCGCTTGCAAAAATACGCGGATGTGTCCGGCCCGAGGAAGTATAAACACTCCCTTTCCCCGTTTTGCGTTCTTCGGCATGTATCTTGCGCACGACGTGTCCAATTTATTCATCGCTCCTACGCATTCGAGATCGTACGTTATTCAATTTGGCTCGGCTACGGTAAGCCGAAAAGTAACAAGCGGATAGAGATTAATGGCGGTATGAATATTCTAATCGTTGCGCCCGGATATTGCGTTACTTGTTTTCACAATAGATGAAGCATAACACGTAGCTGTAGCGATACTTCACTAGCGCTCGTGTTATAATCTTACACGGGATCGGCAATAGCTCGTATTTCCTGGCCGCGCCGACAGTTTCATCCGTCTGCTGATGCCAGCCGGAGCCATTTAGCTCGCTTCCGCTCGCGGTAGTCGCAAATGTGCTCTTAAGATTCGAGGCATTCGAATTAATCCATCGGCAGCAGCCGAAGCTGGGGCGGATTGTGCGCTCATGAGCGCGCGGCTTAAAGTGCCGGCGCACTCGTGAAGCATGGCGAGCGCAAGATAGCGAGAGCGATGTTTCTTGCATTAGAAGGAGGGAGGACGTATCGGGGGTTGTCGGCAGGGAGTCGGAGGGGGGATGGGGGTTTTAATTTAAGGCCGCGCATCCGGCGAGGCGCGCTCGCCGGCTGAGCTCTTTTTATCCAGAATAAATTAACCCGTCAAATAAATAACCTTATCCCGCGGGCCGCTGCCGACTGGCTAGTTCTGCCGCCTAATTGGTATTATCCTCCCGCGTTACATTGTCTCGGCGCTATTAACGGCCACCACTTTTATCTGCTCGAGCGGCCACCCTCCGTCTTGTACGAACAACTTGGCGAGATTCCTTACCGGCCGACCGCGCGGCCCTTGCGGATGCTCTTTCTCTCGTTGCTGCAAGCTAATCAAAATTGCTGTTCTCTTCTCGTACGAGGAAACCTCTCGCGAGACGAACGGGGAAGGTTTCTCGCTCTCTGATCTTCGTGTTTAGCTTGTCTAGAGGTCTTAAGCAGGGACGAAAGCGTGGGAGACCATGTCGATAATTAATAAGATCGGAGAAAGAGGAACAATCCGATGTAGCGTTTCTTTACTTTACTCGGTTTATGTACTCGTTACACACCTACATTTTTTATCGCGGATAACACGAATAATTTTTCTTTCTTTTCTTCTTTTTTCTTTTTCTTTTTTTTTTTCTTTAGCCGGAATCATCGTCTATCAAAGTACGTTTTGACAGCTGTCTCAGATAAGCATAAGAGTGCTCTCTCAAGAAACAGATTTCTATGAAATTGATATGCTCATGGTAGAGAGAAATGCATCTTGTCGATTCTATATTTGATTCACGCGAAACGTAGAAGCGTACTCGAGATTCGACTGTCCGCTCGAGTATTGTCCGCGGCTGGACCGACGAAACAATTCCTATTAATTTAAATTCCCGCATCTCTCATTCCCGGAGAAACTAGATTCAAGCACCGCTGGTGAGCTAAGTTCTCTCAGAGGTACTTTATTAGAGATAAGAAGCTTCCCTATAAACAAGTTCTTGCCATTCGTCGCAATGAATTCTTTCGAGTGTACGGCGAACAGCAACGTTTGAGGAGGCCCGCTGCTAATTGCGATAAAAACGTACGCTTGAATGCCTACTTTGCAACAGTGAAGTAGCATTGGGAGAACGAATACTAGCGATTCTCCAAGCTGAAGATGTCCATTGGAGCCACGTGCCGCGGCGATAAATTCTCGAGAATACGGTAAAACGCGCCGCTTGCGGATTCCGTTCGCCGCCACGGATTTCATTTCTCGTTCGCGCTTTCTTCAGCAGACCAGAGGATCGGAAGAGTATCGAGCGCGTATCGTGAGCGCGAAATCTCACGGCCCTCTTAAAGGCTAACGACAGGCGAACATCGCCGAATCGCCAAACTCGCACCAAGGCAAGTCTTAACGTCTCTCGTTCGCGATGCGATTGCTTCGAGTTAATTCTCAAGAAGGGATTAACCCGGCCGATTAAAACGTACCGGGCGTGTCGTTCCATTCAGGAGAATCGCTGAGATACGCCGCGAATCGGCGAAATGAAATCTTCTAAGAGCTTCCAGCTGAAATCTCGTTTTGCGGAATGTACGTATGCGCAATCATTAAAACTCGTCTCTTCAAAGGAGATTAATTATGTGAATTTCTTACGTGCTGTTTATTTCGCGGTTGCGGTTTACGTCATTAAACGTGATTATTCATCATGTCAAATGATATAATCATTTACGCGTTTGTATATATGCATGCGTGCGTGCAGTATAAAGATTATATCATACTGCTGTTGAATTGATCGATACAACGAAATGGTTTGAGAGTTTTCGATAAAAAATTGTACGATTTCGTTGCAGCGCGAATCTTTGTCATATCTTTCCAAAAATCGGAATTATT
Organism: Eciton burchellii; assembly: GCA_020341155.1. NCBI lineage: Eukaryota > Metazoa > Arthropoda > Insecta > Hymenoptera > Formicidae > Eciton > Eciton burchellii. The sequence continues at coordinate 2,135,781 of JAHMML010000002.1, forward strand.
TATCGGTCCGTCGCAATTTTGAGTTTGCAATTAATACGCTTATGCCGTGCTCTCGCCGATATCCGAGATAATTATGCGGCTGTCAATAAGTTAAAATCCACTTAGCGGGTTTCAGGAAGAATGAAATAAAGCAACGTGTTATTGCATTAGCGAACCTAAAGAAGTAATATTTTAACGTCCGCGTTTAATTAGCAAATTAAATAAGTTCTCCGCGGGAAAGGGTTCGTCCTCCCCGCGTGTTATTTTATACCAAGGCCCCACGTGCCTGTGGCCGGTTTAATTAAAAATCGAGATGTATAAAAAAGGAAAAAGGAAAAAAAGAAAAAAGAAGGAACGGGGGGGATTACTCGACGTTATTTAAATAGCGCAAACGACTACTAAGCGCAAATGTTAACATGGGCATTAATTAACTCTAGAACGCATTACATGGATCACCTGCTTCTGCGCATTCCCGCTGTCCCGGGAACGGGGCACGCGATATAAATTTAATTTAATTACGATATCATTAATATCAATGTTCGCGCATAATAATCAGGACGTATTGAAACGCGCCTGCTAATTGCTGTTCAAATCGCAACGACAATCGCGAGAATCGAAACTGACGGTGCGAGCGCGACAAGAAATGAAGGAGCCGAAAGGGCGAAAATGTACCCGCGCAAAAAGCCGGATGGGATCTCGTGATCCAGTAAAGAGATGAATCTTCCGTTCCGAATCGCCAGCCGCTCGATGGATCCTTTTATTGCCGCGCAAAGCAGGAAAAGGGAGTTGCGGTTCCGCAGCAGAGCGCGCGCACATGCGCGCCTGCATATCGAAAAAGATAAACGAGATATGATACCAGGTAATGCTCATTCGATATAATAAATACGTGTCGCGGATAGTCGCGTAACCGGGACTATCATAAATCTCCGGGACACCGGATACATTAATCACTGTCGCTGTATCACTCAAAGACTTAATACGCTTCTTATTTGCGAGACAATCGATTTTAAGGCGCGCGCCTGTGCTAGAAATCTCCTGTTTTCGAAGGGCGAGCGAAGGGCGAACGGAGGATTTCCGGATGAAACAAATTTAGAAGTATCACAGCTCCACCGCGGGATCCGCCCGAATAGCATTCCCATATTCGGTGGATGCTATTTTCTTTGTGTACTCGGGCGATTGAGGGCCCGAGCTATCGTTACGCTTTGTTACACGACGAACATCCGCGAACACTCTCGTTGCCGCTGGTTCCGAATCGTATTTTTCAACCGCGCGCGGATATATCTCTTCCAATACGTCATGCAAACCGGCGAAACCGGAACGTTTATAATAAGAGGCGATCGTGGCGAAAGGTTTATTGCGCGCCGTAAATCGCGGCGACTGATCGTCGCGCGGAAGCCCGCGGAAGCCCGCGGAGCCAAAAATTTCGGGCTGAAATGGAAAAAACCGCCCGGGGTTTGGCGCACGAATTGACTTGGGCTCGTTGGTCGTCCGTCGTCGAAGAATTATCGCGTCGAACGCCGCTGATTCGGCGGCGGAGGATCGCCGGTGCGACGCGCCGACGTTGATTCAGTGCAAATGGAGCGCTCCAATTTCGCCACTTGGAATTAACAAGTAGAAAAAGCGTTAATAAACGTTCCCGCCGTGGATGTATGTCCCGCGCGGTTTCGCCACCGCTAGAAATATCGCGTCGACCGGAACGCGGTCACCATTTTCGCGCCAGAGGAAGCTCGCTTTAAACCCTACGCTACTACGAAGGCTCCCGAGTCGCTTCGGAGTCGTTTCCGCTACGTAATGGAATATTTCTCATCGTTTTCCTTTTACCCGTATAATTCTGTTGCTTCATTCTCGCGGTGGCGCTACGCGGTATCTTTCATCCTTTCGCGATTTGTCCACCCTCCCGGGTACAACAATCTGGAAAATTTCCTCATTGTACTTCAATTTCATTATCGCAAGGCTCGTTACTTAATGTGCACTTCGCACAGTGTCACTCGGATACACTCTACGTCATGTATGGAGACACATACGTGTGCCATACACGCATACAACACGCGTGCGTTCGCGTGCACGGACGTGGTATACGCGCAAGGTAATCCCTTCATCGGCGCAAAACGGAAACGCGTACCGGCAGTAATCCGGCAGACTGGCTGCATAATCGACCGTGGAATTGAATTCTCTCTCTGTTCCTGTCCTTCCTGCGCTCCGCGCTCTCCAGCAATCTCTCTCTCTCTCTCTCTCTCTCTCTCTCCCTCTTCCTCTCCTCTGTTCGCCTTCTGCTCCTCCTCCTCCTCCTCCTCCTTCGTACGTCCCATTAAGTCAGCTGGATATGAATGCAACGAGATTGCTATTAATGCATCCGAGTATATGCATTCTGCAGACTGGTTGCATAAAATCTCGACCGTCTGCGCGATATTTCGCCGTTAAGAGAGTGATTTATTATTCCATTTGGTGACGACGTGTACTCGGTCGCCAAAGCGCGCCCGGCAGTCGCAGCCAACGAAGACGACAGGCGGCTCTCCCAAAAGGGAAAGCTCTGATACCTGTGTGCACGCGCGCGACGTCGAAGTGGACGAGTTAATTGAATTGGTTTTGCCCCGACGTTCCGGGGACGCACGCGACCCGACGCAGCGCGTAATACCGTAAAAACAGAAGAGATGAATACCAGGGTCGAGAGTAACAATGAGAGACTCGGCACTCTCCATGCGCTTTTTGATTAGCAGGATGCGCGCGCGAGTTCGCTGCCACGCTCGTCGCCAGTGCTTCAGCATCGATCACCAATCCTCAAGCGAGAGACAATCTGCCTCTTGCACGCTCGGAAGGAACAACGAAAATAAGCGAGAAGAAACGTTCGTCGATCATTGTGGCGTAAAATTCGCCGAATACGTCGCGCTGTTTATCGCGTTAAACGTGCGTGCCATTCACCAAGTTGAATAAGTAACGAGCGATTACTCGCTGTTTGTCTCCGACATGTAAATGCATGACGCAATCTCTTTACGCGTGAGATGGATGATATTTAAAGCGCGAAAAAAACAGAAAGAATTCTGTCACATCTGATTGAAGTGCACGCCAGAGTTATTGGCGCCGGGATATCAATAATATTCGACAGAACAAATCTCCCTCCCCCCCTCTCTCTCTCTCTCTCTCTCTCTCTCTCTCTCTCTCTCTCTCTCTCTCTGTCGGTCGAGATTCGCAGCTAGAGAGATAGCAACGCTATCCCCTTTTTTACGCCCAGAAACGCGATACAACGGAATCGCAGCGAATTCTCCGATGCGTCAGGATATACGTTGCCTAATAACGTAGAGGAAAAGAGAGGAACGAATGAAGGAGAAGATGCGCTCGACGGCGCCGATCGCAAAACATCCGATTCGCGCGTGGAGAGGAGTCTAGAATACAGCTGGACGAGAGCGCTCGTTCTTCAGATAAGGGGCCGTCAACGCGAAACGATGTCAAGTGCCTGACCTTACGGGAGCGTTCGAGAGAGAGATAGTCGGCAGATTTTCCCTTCCCCGTCCGCCGATCCCCACATGCCGGTCCACGTCAGCTTCCCTGGAGCCGCGAGTGGTGCGAGCAGCATGATCACGCTATATCCATGATCGATCCCGCGGCTGCGAGCCGAACAATTGGGCGCGTAGGAGGGTTAACGGACGTGACATCAGCAGGCGCAATTTCCCGTGCAAATAGCAGAAACCGCTAAACCCTAAATTGTCTCGAATGGCGCGCGCCAGCCGTCTTATCGTGGTTCATAACACTCCGCGGTTCAGTGTAATCTTCTCCGCGCGCGCGTATTTCAGCGGTTCGTGAATCGGATGCGCGGGCGGCAAAGAGGATTTCCGCGTCACGTTGACCATGAAGACATAATAGCGCGACGCGTCGAATCACTCGCGGTGTATCGGTCCGCGCTTCGTTATAAAAGACGCGGCAAAGTGATGTTGTCGGGCTTCCGAGCCGCCGAAGATGCAATGCCGCTGATTGTCAGGCGGCTTTGCGTTCCTCTTATGAATATAGAAGATTCCGCTTGGATTCGTTCGCCGCGCCGAGATTTGGATCAAGAACGCCGGATCGTGAACGCCGGATCTCAATTATGGCGCGTGCGATTATAAAGCGGCTATAATGCCGTATTTATCGCCGCGAAAAGCACCATGAGCTTTGCGTGGAAGGACTTCGAAGGGCATCGGAGGCAAGCAATTTCTCGCAGCACCGTCTCGCAGCGACGAACAGGTCGGCACTATTCTCTGCCACGGTACACACTTGACGACGAGGGAACGATGAGAACGACCACCAACGACCATGAGGACGAGGATGCCAAGCGCTGAGAATCGCAGATTACGAGAGACTCGCTGACGCAGTCGCAGCCTTTTGTGGTGGGATTAATGTCGGTTGTATATCCGAGCATCAAAACTGCTATCGGCGACGTTTAAGCGACGGTTCGAGCGAAGCAAAACTCGAGATACGCTTAAACAGAGGAGATTGAGAAAAAATTTTATAGGACACGCCGCATTAAATCCGCCGATGACAATGCTTCAGTCTTAACGGATGCGCTTCGATGCCAAGTATGGCGTCCCTCGTTTATTCAAGTGGAGATACAGCGGAAAATGCGAAAGCTTTCTAAATCCTGCGAATTGAATATTTAATTTTTCGTCAGTGCGTTCCGCTTATGCGAGCAGAAAAAAGAAAGAATAAAATCTCTGAAATGCATCACGCGATTGGGAAATAATGTTATCATTTTTCCATCGCGACGAAAAAACCCATTGAGGTATATCGTGGATTTTAATAGTTCTCGATTAATTAAATTGATCCGATTTAACTGCATCAATAAATTTTATTAACAAAGTTTTATCATACATTAATTTCCTCGAACAATACTGGATCATTAATTACTCCGCTTATCAAAGTTTGATTTTACATTTCATTTTAATTACAGTTTCAGTTATTAAATAAATACAGGGAGAAAATTGTGATTAATCACGGCTGACGTTAATCAATATCGGTGCGATCAATTCCGGAATGAAATCAGCACGGGCACGTGAATTAAAGCGCCGTTTTATTATTCGTGAATTACGGAAAGAACGCTGATGCCGGGGGTCGTTCAGCTCGCAATGATAAAATCGTGAGGCTAATGTGAGAGAAAAAAGAACGTGGTCATCATCTGGCGTGAATCCAACTGAGCGAGAAAATGCTCGACGTCTGCCGCGAAGTCCCTTTCCCGTTTATTAACCCACAAAGGATGCACCCTCGTGTTATATCTGGTTATGTCAAGCCTTCCTACCCGCCCGATATTATACGGATTACATTATTCATGCTTTCCTTTATCCGAACGCTTCTTCGACGAGGACGATGCCGTTGACGACGACTGTTGGAAATAGACAGAGAGCGAGAGAAGGGCAGAGAGAAGGGAGACAGGGGCTGAAGAGAGAGGCCGTGACGGCGCCTTCGTCGATTTAACGAAGCAATTTAACCGTCTGAGTTGTCCGTTCGATGCATTAAAAAGCTCGGTGGAAGGAGGAAGGATAGCAATAACGGAAACGCCCCGCCTAGAATGGACAGAGATAACTCCGTCCGGATTCAAAAAGTTTCCACTTTCTTGTAGCAGCGCGTATCTCCTCGTCTTCCACGATCTCGCGAAAAGACCGGAGAAGCGCGCGATCTCTCTCCTCTATATACGCGTTGAAGATGTTGAAGCTTGCATAATTCACGTGGTGTGGCGCGGCTTTGTACGGTAAACAAGCGGATCGAGCTGCAAAAAGAAGTACAAACCGATGACGAATCTGATGCTCCTGTCTTGATCCTTCTAATTAAAGAATCGAGAATCCCTTGAAAGGAGAAGAAGCATCCTCGCGCATACGACTTCGCAGCCAAGCAGAGACAATCTAGAAGAATCTAAAAAGTACCTTTCCAAACTTGTCGATGATTAATATCATCAGCGAGCCAGGGGGTCCATTATCATCAACGATCTCATTCGCGGAACTCGAATTCTCTCGTGGAAGCGTGTCTCCTGTCAAATGTACGGATTCAGACGCGGCTGTTAATCGCACGAATGGCAAAAGGAAGGACAAGTCTCCCTTTCTTGTCTCGCTGCACCTGGCGAGGTGCAGGCCATCAAGTATGCCGCGTCGCACCCGGCTAAGATCATTGTTCTACTTGTAATAACCGAGAGTGCTCATCTCGCTCGGATGATCTCGAGGAGGAGACGCATCTTCCGGTATCCTCTACGACAAAAGCGAATGAATTGTTTTGAGATGCACCGTGTGCAGTCTTCATGGAGCTTTTGTCGAGGCGCAAGAACACCGTCGTTCACGTCGACTCCTCAACGTAGCAAACTCCAAATCTGATTCATTTCTATCCTTTCGGCCGCGATATGTCGCAAAGACATTCGTATTCTCGTTCTGCTCATTAATGATCGTAACACGCGCGTCAGATATAAAGAAACATCGCACAGAATATTACGTTGTAACATTAGAAATAATTCTAATCTCTCGGAGATGATAAAATTAATCCCAGCGAGATAAAATTCGCGGAATTTACGTAGAGTGTAATTCTTCGGGATAAATAATCACGATGTACGTAATGCGAAGTGACTCCCAAACTGACAACAAATTGATTATTAAGAATTGTTAAATACTTCCTAAATAGCATATTCGAATAGCCATAAATGAACATGCCTCGTAAAGATGTGCCAAAAATAGTTTGCCGAAATTTGTGTGATTGTTCCAGAGTGCACGGGACGATTGCTGCTGCGAATGCGATTTCGGATTTACTAGACATCAACGTCTCGCCTTGCTTCTGGAAATTTATCGAACACTCAAAATATGTTTCGAGAGCGAAATTATTTTCTAATCGCTAACAAGATGATGATATTTATATACAAAGTATTTAATTTCCTGCCCCTCGGAAACCCTCCACCATTTCCCACGACTTTCTTTCTTACAACTTTTCTTTAAATATTTGTCGAATAGTTACTATATAATATATACTAATATATATATATAATATATATAATATATTATTAATTATTAATTATATATAGAGATGGATCTATATTTAATTCAACTAATTATTATATTATATTTAGGAGATTTCTTTGCTTTATCGAATTATCCCAAATAATATTCAGTGTGAAGGACAAAGCGTCTTACAGAGTGGAAAGATATATTTCTACATGTACGCAGTCTTTAGTTATAAAAGCACATTCGGCGTAAAAAGGGATATACGAGGAGGATAAGAGGCGTATAACGAAACGCAGATGGGAAGGGACGGAGCTTGCGGATAATTGAAGCGATCTCATTGTTCCTCATAATTCGGGTCACTGGAATTACCACGGCAGTTCGGCATACGTAGTGTTTTATTATGCAAAACGGCGGCAGTTGTAGGGATAACGAGCGATAAGCTCAAGACGAGGACGGGAATCGACCTAGCAGCTCGCTACTATCGCAATATCGGACCCTCTTCTTCACGTCTTAGCCGTGAAACATTACGAGGTGAGCCGCGGGGGTGGCTCGGGATCTGGACGGGGTTGACGATGTCCCACACGGTTTTAAGGAAGCGTTAAAAGCTCCGGCTTCACGGCTCGATTCCCGCGGAGCCTTTGCGCAGAGTTCCTCAACTTAATTAAGTGTTGATCGATGCCGCGACTCCGCACGTAATTACCGCTAATTACTACTGTGGCCTAACACGGAGAATTTAATGAAAGTCGAATCGGGGTGGCTTAATGGATTAACGTCGCCAATCGCGATTGTCTGGCGACTTTGACTGCTGCCAATATGCACTGTTGATGAAAACAGAATAGGAATATGGCAAGAAGTACAATCCCATGCAAATCAATAATGAAATATCGATTGGAGAATCCATTGTGACATCCGAGAAACTCTCAAGAATCTCTAGCGCTTTCTCGATTAATCAAAAACGAAATAAGATAAAGCTGACGACGAAATCGATGAATGTCAGACGGATACACGTGTTATCAGCAGTCGCGAGATAATCGCTTCATTCTGACTCGATGCTGACACTCACATCATGATCGTGACTGTATATCAAAGCAATTTTCTCGTTATTCCTGAAAAACCAGCAGAATCACGACATCTCCCGCCGTAAGGCTGAACAAACTAGCAGGATTGACTTCTTCCCTTCGGCCTTTTGCGGAAGGAGGGAGCGAGCGAGGAGATCCTTAGGCGAGGGAATGATACTTCGCTTTAAATAACAGAGGAAACCGACACTCCTGCTATGAATCTCCTTCTACGACGGGCACCATCCGTTTTTCCTCTCGTGACTCTTCTTTCCGACGCCTTTCAACGAACGACGGGAAATTACACTCGCTTGTTTACACTGCGGGCAAAGTCGCTTTCCGCGGCGACCGCGGGCGAAAGAACTCCGTGCTCTCAAAAGATGCGCCGCGACGACCGGTCGCAACGTCCTTGCAATCTGGACAAATCATTGAGATTCCTGTAGCGGACGCCAAGGAAAAAAGATGCCTTCGATTTGAAGCCGCTCTGTTTGAAACTCGTGCCTCTTCGATGACACGAGCTTGACGGGACATTTCGAGCGAAAGTTCACTATTTCCGCTGAATGGTGGATTCCCGAAAAGGGAATCGTTTCCTTGTTCTCGTATCATACGACGTAATAAAACGAGACAACTATCTGAATTATGTTGTTACATTTGTAGGATCCAAATATGAATCCAATGGAAATTATGATGGAAATGACGGATTGTAGACGTCTCAGATTGAAAACAAAACAAGAGAGAACGTTTTATTCTTCTCTACTAGGATATAATGTCTCTCACAAGATTAGCTTTCTGCTCTCGCTAACTGATCTCGCTGACTCGCAATTCGCAGCTTACAGTTCTTCATTCGCGGTCTTCGCAGTCTTCGTCTTGATACGACTCACGCGCCCTTCGATTCTTCAAAGGCAACTCTCCTATGCTTGATGTATTTGACTTTAAGACATTTCACGTCATTGAATGCACGAAAAGAATCCCCGGAACACTTGTATCGGCCAACCGCCACATATTTCTATCTAATCCGGATTACCTATCCGTCATTCTGTAAATCTTTGAACGTCAATTTTCCTTCCGCGGCTGCCTTTTCTCAACGCAATGCGTCACGCACATACAAACAACGCTTAAACCGACTTATAGGCTTTTGATGCGCATCGACGTAAACAATGTCAAGGTCTTTTTCCCTCTATCCTACATATTCACGTTTTTGATCGTATGATACCGTTCAGTAACAGAAGTGTTAAAGATACAACGAGATGATCGATATCGTAGAAAGATCGATGTCATTCGATATCAATCGATATCAATCGATATCATTAACGAAAATTAATATATCTTTTCAAAGTAATTTTATGTAACAATGTCACGATATGCGATAAGACGTGATTTCCAATAAATAAATCTTTGGTCTGCATTAAAGAAAAATGTCCGATCGTAAGTTGAGATAGAGGAATTATTTGCTACTCTCTTTGAATGTCGGCTGATATATACGGTATATTCTATTTTATTTCGATTATTACGTTCGAAAAACGTTACTAATGAAACTGAATTTAATATTGTTTGATTGTTTAATGATGAAATATTTTATCCAATGCATCTTCAGAATAAACATGCGTTTTAAAGCGCAATTTAAAATGTGCTGAAATTCCGATTTAAATACCATTCGGATCGGTAAAGATTATTACGCGTGAAACTTTGCGGAATACATTTTTCTTGATATCTCATATTCAGAGAACAACGATGGATATTAGGAATAATGCTGGCACGCGTATTCGTGCCAGAGATGCATCGCCTGCAGCACGTTCGAGGAATTACCAGACGAATTATCCTTCGAGCATTCGACTCCCTTCAAAACGGAATAAACAGGAACAGCGTAATAACGAAACTTTATTAACGCAAATACGGCTGAAATTAAGCGAATACAAGCTTTCCCTTTTGCAAACACGCTTACCGCGCTTGAATTCACATGCCACAAATACACGCGCTTCACGATAGGAAAAGACTTGCGCATAAACCGCGCTTCAAATATAATTTCAACAAACATGTAGCATATCAAACGTTTATACTGGGTGGCTCAAATTTGGTCAGGTTAAAAGCCAAATTATATAATTTGCCCGGTTTCATCTGCAACAGCTTTGACAAATTTCAAATCGATTTTTTCTCGATGAAGCATTAAATCGTAAACCAATTGTGCGATTATTTAATAGTAATCGAGCCATTTTTAAGCAAGGAGCTAACGAGAGCGAAATTTCTGCTATAATGGCCTATATTTCTATGAAATATACACTCGTCAAGGGAAAGTTGGCTTGTATCTCATAAAATATGCAAGTATTATACAATACCGTTCGAGTAACGCGTCTTGTATACATCGCAAGTAATACGTCGCTGTTTTTACTTCAACCTTTCTTTCGTTTCCTTTGACATCATCTCTTATCTTCTTTTTCTTCCGCACACCTCCCGCTCCGTTCCCGAGTGTGATACTTTGCCGCACACCACAAGAATATCAATGTTTCCTCGCCCAAAACGAATGGCGCGAGCCATCTTCGTCCGATACCATTTTTCTCTTCACGAGTGAGAGACGAGAGATCCCCGCTGCATTCTGCAACGTTTCCATCGTCTGCGAAATTTCCATCGCCTCGTTGATTCGTTTCATCAATTCCTCCCATGGTGCTCAATTTTCGCCGTCGAAGGAGAAAAAGCGTCGTGACAAGGAGAAGAAAGGTCGTAAGGAAATTACTCAAAAAGAAAAAACAGGAACCGGCCACGTCGCGAGCAAGCCGTCTCATCGACGAAAACGAAGAGAAACGAATTAAATGACCGTTTACAAACGCAGCTCGAATACGAGAAAATTAACCGTTCGAAAGAACGGCAAAACCTGCCGATCCATCCGCAGCATCATCCGCAAGTCTTCTCAAATCTGTCGTAATCTCGTGTCTCACGATTCTTTATCCTTCTTCTTAAAGCGCGTACGCGCGTAAGATGGAGGACAGATCTCTCGCAGGATGAAATCGGGATGGAATACGCGGGCGCGGGCGAGCATCGAATTTTCCTCGTGCCCGATTCACATGCTCCGTATTTGCATTTCGACTTAGCTACCCCGTTACGAGCGAGTCGTTATAATTGACGTCCATTGCCCCACGGTAATTGGCTGCTCGCAATATTGCTACGCAGATAGTGACTGAAAGGGAGCGCGGCATATAGACGTTGGCAGCTGCGTCTGGGGGATTATTCTCTGTACGTTAATGCGAGCGTATGAGTCTCAGTTTACTATTCAATCAGAAACTGCTCGCAAAGCCTATCTCGGACTTTATGCTCCGAGCGCCTCTGGTCATTAGAGCGTATTCTGCGAAAATGTAAAGCGCTTACGGCACAAATATCGCCAGAGTCTATCGGTATATTCCGCCGTGATTGACTTCATTACGTTTCTCCGACGTCCTCCAGCAATAATTTCAGTCATCGACAATCGTCCAATTAAAATGTAATACACGTGTGCCTTTAACTTTAACTTTTTTTCTCCACGCACGGACAAAGCGCTATGTAATCTGTGCGATCGGTTGTGTATTTATAATAGCGATCTGGCGTAGGATTTATTAAACGACCGAGTCGCGAGTATCGAAGTTTCGGAAACTCTCTCTTCGCGAATCGAGATATAACTTTTAGAAATTATTGTTCTCTGATCGCTGCTGAATTCACGTGCCGATGATAAATCTCGTCGCGCTAAAGCGGCGAAATCCGCGATATCCAGCGATAAAGCAGATGTATAAAAGGCAAATAAATCTCTGTTATAATTATAATCACTATCGAATTTTATGTCACTTCTGCGTTTTTTACATTGTCCAGAATTAATTCGGCGATCGTGTTCTACTGAAACGCAATCTGCGGTAGAGCCAGTAAGATTCTCCTCGTCGCTGATGCCCGAGGCTGATACTTCTCTGAGAGAGATGATCGATGCACCGTTCCGTCAGAAGTCCCGCTCGGATTTCCGCTGCGATAAAATCAAGTTAGGGCAATCAACCTGCATGCTTGATTCCGCGACAGCTCGTGCAATTTTATGAATTTAATCAAACGTTATCAACAGTTTCTTATCTCTATGTCGTTGCTGATACCCCAACAAGCTGCATCCGTTACTGCATCTGCATCATTTCCATCAACCTGGAACCAAGAATTGGATAGTGCCTGAAGTAGCCTTCCGAGACGAGAGAGAGATTTGCGCGAATGCTTCTCACATTTTGCTAATGGCAAAATGCGTTAAATTTACGGGCAACATGTGTATCCGGGAAGAATAGAATTGATCGCTTCCGTGAACGCCGCGAGCCTTGATTTCAGAGTGCTCATTTCTCTCGCGTCACAGCTCGTTTACATCGTCGATGCTTCCCTTAAGGAAGATCGATCCTTTGGAATAAAATTTCGTTATGAGCGCACCTTCTGCGAATCCCGATTCGTCTCTATTACGATGCTCGGCGCGTTGTAATGGCGGCGCCGGTGGTACGACGGGCACACATTTCTGAATTAATATTTAAGGGGGAGGCAAGGAAATGTTTGCAAGTTATTTTCTTCCCGTTGCGCAACGCAGCCGCTTGCGTAACGCGAAACCTTGCCGCGACGCTTAATTAAGAATATACGGAAAAATCTGCTTATGAAACTGAATTACCCGCGGCCGGATCCGCGCAATGTGAAAAATACACTCCGCGTTAATTAAGATAAAATTTTCCTAAACGTACTGAAATACCTGACAGCAGGTTATGCGATTTTCACTCGTTCTTAGCTTCCCGACTTTTTATGATTCCTGACAGAACAGCGCAAACAGATTCCTTAGTATATTTAATATACTTTTCAGTTAATCACGGAATCGTGATAAAAGGATATTCGTTCACGGTTTACATTCATTCTTAGCGTATCCGGCATTATATAATCGGATAAAGTGATCTCGTGGGAATCTGCTGCTGTGCATCAGAAGTTTTATCGAAATTCCCTGTCGAGAATATCTCAGGAATAACGGATAATTTGATCAGAACGAAGTATTTAAAATTTGTTGACGTTGATGTCGCGACCGTGTCAGATCCTTCGCTATTGTCACTATTCGGGCAACGCGAATTTATACGCGGCTTGGATTCAGTGTGCATCCAAGATAAAATTCTAAAGGCGCGGAGACCAGTACGGCGTTGTATACGTGTAAAGATAAAACGTAAGTTATAACGGAAATTTGCATGAAGAATCTGGCTACTTGACCTATCATCTGACACGGCCATGAATCTTTCGGTAGCCGCTTCTTTACATGGCATAGACAGAATTCCTTCGCCCGAAAGATTCCCATAGCTATCCATCACGTCCGCATTTAGCCGAAATGTATTTAATGCACTTTGCTGTTTCTCAAGTATCGTAATCTCGAAATCGCACACGCTCGTGCGCGATACAAATCGCCGTGGCGGTGGCTAAAATCGGATCGAGCGAGATCTGAGACTTTCACGTTGCATGTATTTTCACGCATAAATTCCAACGAGACTTATCAGGAAGGAAAATGAAAACAATTCTCAGAACTTTGATCTCCATTTCCTCTTTTAATATCTTGATTCTTATGCTATTATTATTATTATTAAATAGTTTCGTTACAATACAATAATATATTTATAAGGCAAATGAACATCTAGAGAATATAGACGAAATATTGACGAAATTGTTAGCAATATGTTAGTAATGTGTAATAATCATACCAGAGGAGTTCGTATCTCGACAGTATTACTTATTTTAAAATACGTCGGCGTATATAGAGAGCTTACAGGATGGATCCCTCATTTAGGGTGGTCTCTCCGCGGAGAGAAGATTATAAAGGATTATTTTCCAGCGTTAAATGAATTCGCGGACGGCGAGTGCCACGGTAAAATCTGCTAATGGATGCTGCAAACCGCCGTGTACGCCGCGTAGATGTAAAATGTATATTATCTGTCAATCAAGAAAGAATTGCAAATACTGTCCGCCGTCTGATCCAACAACGATTTAATTAAGTTTCAGCGCGCGTTAAATTGTACTCACACGCGCGATACATTAAAATGCCGCTGTTGCGCGTAACGAGATATCACTTTTACCTCTGGAGTCTCGTAAACCGATTTGTAAGCTTGACAGTATCACTAACGAAGTAATAAAATATTACCCACGAATTCCTTTAGATGATTCTTCATGAGGGAAACAGAGGGAGATCCTCTTAAAGTATTTTCAGTTTGACTTCGTAAATTATAGAAATTGTAGTCATGATTGTAGAACGATGATGATTGAGCTATTCATGATTGCAGACTCAGGAACGCGCGATTAGATGACGAGAGAGTCCAGAAGACGCAGAGGGGACTGTTCCGATTTTGAAATTCACGTAATCGAGTGCCCGTTTTGTCCGCTCAACGCTCTTCGTGCGGATATCGACGCGAGTCGATCGCACATTCTCGCGTTCGCTCATTCCAACCCCCGACCCTCCCCATCCTTTGCGGCGGCGCATTTTTAGATTTTTCATCCGTCAGCACGCGCATTACGCGACTTGCCGCGAAAAATGCCTCGCCGCAAGTCGCGACGGTTTATGCGAGATTAGCGCGAGTTTCTCCTGTCCCGCGGAATAATTCGGAAAAAGTCCCGCTGACGAACCCGCGCGGGATTTATTCTGGCGGCAGTCACGAACCGCAAGAGAGAATGCGTTATCAGCTTAGGAAGCCATCCGGAGGGGAAGGACGCAACGGCAAGAAAAAAGTTGACCCGATGCAGTCGGACTCGCGAGCATAAAATACTAACGAGCTTAGATCCCCTTCGCAAAATATAAAGTAATGCGGTTCGCCTCTCCGCCAAGATGCATCGACGATTCAACTTTGCTAGCTAATTAGCGGTTCGCTGTCTCTCTCTAGATTGCGTTAATGTGTATGAGAAATTGTTAATGAAAAAGGATTGAGTGAGTCGGGAATAGCGTTAAACAAATATCGAGAAACGTTACTGCAGACTGGCGCAGATCTGCGCGATATGCTAATATATTTATAGCACGGAAGGAAATTTTTTTCTATTCATACAAATAAAGTTTCTTCTTTGTAACAGGTAAAGATTTTCATTGTGGGACTTGTGAAACTTTTCACTTGTACAAGTGAAAGCTTTTTAGTTGCACAATCAAAACTGAGACTTCTGGTTGTGAACAACTGAGACTATTTGGTTATACAACCGAATCTTTTTGGTTGCACAACCGAAACCTTTTAGTTGTATGACGGAAACTTTTTGAAACCTTTTGCTAATATGCTAAATATGCTAACATGGAAGGAAAATTTTCTTGTGGTCTAAAGAAATAAAGAATGGGAAACGCTATAAAGATAAATTATAGTAAATCGATCTAATCAGCATTCGAATTAATTCGCCTCATCATCATTCATTAAAGGCGTTTTATACATGGAGTAACAGTGTTTCTCGGATGCGAGCGCGGATTAAAAAGTTCAAATAAAAACGCGTTCATACAACGAATTCACTTTGGTCGATTCATCTGGGATGATCGTCAAGAGCGACTCGTGTAAATTCGCCTCAAGGCACTGCGGGAATAATTAACGATGCTTCGGCCGCCAAAGAGAATCGGCAAGCATGGGGCTGGGGGCTCGTGCAAGAACCGCCATGCACCAAGCCGCTGACGAACAATCGAATTATCAGGCGGTTGCGAGCGCAACGAGGGCCATTTTTCCGCTTCGTTTTTCCAAGGCCTGAGGGCTCGCAAAGTTTCAGTACGCGCACAGCCCTTCCGCTCTGTCCGCGCGCGGCAATGCGGATCACGGCTGCGCCGAAAAACCGAAAAACACAGCTTCATTAATCTAACAAGACCGATACGCGAAACATATCTCGCCGCGGCATAATGACCACCAGGAGTGACCGGCTGCGCGATCCTGAAAATGTAATATATGCTTGATTTATTTGGATAACATATATAAACGCAGATACACGATGATCGAGAGATTATCCACGGCAACGGCGAGATTATAGATTCCGAATAAACAATGGGGAATTATTCACGCGTTCGACCTTTCTGTAAACCATCCCGTCTATTTAATTCTTTGATTGTGCGCCCGCGAAAGACGCGTTCGTTGTAATTAAAATTGAGTTCAGTATCTTCTCAGTATATAGAGCACTTTTATGCAGGTCGGTTATGGATTACGTAAGGTCAACCAAAAACACTTTTTTGGTCATTTCGACGATCGAGCATCGACATTTTATATTATTGATTTTACTTCACGATACTGTCACTTGTTGGTAAGCGATGTTAGAGCATCACAAATTAAACATGAATCTATATCTGGATACATATAATATATTTCAATATTGTCGAGAATGTGTAATGTTTCTTCGTCAATTATCATCATCAATTCACGTTCTGTATGCTGTAATACGGCGCGAGCGCCGTTTCCTCGATTCTTCGACGATATTACTTCATTTCTGATTATGCGAAAATAGAATTATCAAATCGCGCAGGGCAAAATGAGCGCTTAATGACTACGTTTCCGATTGCTTTGAGATGTCAGAGATCTTCCGAGTATTTCGGTGCGGCAGCTCGAGAAGACAGCTCTGCAGAATGATAATGGCCGCGGGGAACTTTCAACCGCGCTAATGCGATAATGAATTAAATTATGTGGCTGAGTTCAGGCATCGTGTCTACCGCGGCAGCGGCTAATTACTTGCTTTTTCTCCCGTATTGTATTTCGCGATGTATCAAGCAGGTGAGCGAGATTTTGCGCGCGCGATGTATGAAAATCCGATGCTCGTCCTACCGCGGCGAACATCAACGTGTTTGCATTCAAATAGTGCAGCGCGTCAATGCACTCCGGTAAATGTAAGCCGGTGCCTGGTGATCGGCCTTCAATTACATTATTCTCGTGTAATTAGCATCCCTTGTGACGGGGCAACGTCAATATTACGGCTCAGCACCTCCGTCAATATTAAACAAGTTGCTCGCCATTGATGTTGCGAATTAATTAAAAGTACGCGGAAAGAGTCTTCCATTTTTAATTAAAACTTGTTACATTGTCGGTTGCAATATCCATGCGCGCATATTTTTCCGTGGTATGCCATCTCTGATACTGCATCATTCCAAGTAACATTAATACCGTATCGCGGAATCCCTTTGCATTTGTATCGTTTGTCTTGCCGCTGCAGATGAAGCAGCGTTACTTCCAGATAATTCTTCGAAAAACGGAATTTCCTCTTTCACTCGTGCAGACCTTCTCGCATGTATACGCATAACGCACGTACACTACAAAACCAATATCCTGCGTAAAACCAGGTTTTACACAGTTCTCGATGAAGAATCGTCGGAAGATGATAAACCGAAAAGAATCGACGATTCGATCGATTGCTCGACTCTCGGCCGTCTCACCGGACGATAGCTTTTGAGTGACGTCATTTCTGTATTCCGCGACGAATTCCTCTATGGCACATCGACGTCCGAGAGATCTCGTCTCTCCTCGCAGCATATCGCGGGAGTTTAGCCTCGGTTCGTGGCGCATCGAAATTGACTCCGTTCCAAGAGATTAAACGTGCGCTCCGTTATGCCCAGAAATCCATGCTCCATTCGGGCAGATTCGCGGCTTCACTCGTCGTCGAACGGATTCACTGGCCCTGAAATAAGCGGCCATACAAGCGGCATATACTTGAATATCTGTACGCGTCTTCGATCAGGAGTTCGATCGCGCTTCCATCCGCGGGCAATTGCAGGATTAACGGCCATCAATCATCCCAAAGTTTCTCCGCTCCGTGTCCCTGTACGTGGCACAGTTGTTCATGAATCGATAGCTGTGCTCGTGCTGTTCTCAGGCGTTAAATAATTACTTGCTCTTAATTAGTTAATTATTTCCTGCCTGTCACCTCTCGCTCACAGCGATTCCTTGCTCTCCATCGGGCGATTACTTGATTTCCTCCACAGAATCGTGATCGGCAAGAAATTCTTTCGCGCCGTCGAGTTGAATCACGAGTTTGGAACCGTTCCTTCATCATTCGTTGTTTACAAATTCAAGGAAGATTTAAGGAAAATCCCCTTTTCTTTCACGCCAAAGAGAATTGCTGGAAGTTTACGAGTGATACTTGGCATTGAAATCATCTAAGCTTGTAGATTCTCTTGAAAGAGATCCATCCGTGTCTCCGATTCGCGGAAATCCAACGTTGCTTTGGTATTACTGGCACACAGCCACGAATATCCGTCAGTTGTTAACTAAATGTAACTATTAAGCATTTCGATGCTGAAACGTCATGTTGCTTGATCGGCTGTTTAGTATAACACGAGAGATTCCTTCTGTTTCGCACATTCATCAACCATGAAAAGAGCTCGCGTGCGCAGCTTGGTCGCGTGCCGCTCGAGATATTCGCGCGAACGATGAAAGTCTTCGCTAGTAAAATATACTCGCGCCAAATTGTTTACAAAAAGCGAGCTTCTCCGGCATCGTTTAAATGCTGTTACGCTGGAAACTCCCTTCATGGAGGACACTGAAACAATTTTAACTGAGGACCGACCTCCTCAACTTCAACGTTTTAAGAACTCTTTCCCGAGACTCATAAGTTTAACGGATCTGAAAGTATCTCGTTATTCCTCTGCTGAGAATATCTTCGTAAATTTTATCGTACGAACTTATTCGTAGGATTACAAATGTTCAGCTAAACGTGGCTATTGTCACTCCGTGCATTACAGTATCTTTCATCACTCTCAAGCGAGACTTTTTACTTGTGCGAGTTGAGATTTTCTACAAGTAATGATTACGCTTGGAAAATATTATCTATTAAATTAACCTGCAACATTATTGTACGGTGAAACGAAGGCATAATATATCAAAAGTATAAATAAAGTATAAATAGTTTTATCTCGTTTGAACAAAAGAAGACATTTACATACGATATTTACATTCGATAGAATATAACGTGGCTCTACCAACATAACATATTTTATACATGTACGCAATTAGGGTTACAGTTATAGGGCTAATCGGTATCGTACATTTGTTAAGAATACATAGATGAATAAATTGATAGACCGAAATATACGTAATTTAACAATATATCTTCTGCGTTGCACATGTTCCATTATATATCGCATTATATTAATAATTCTATTACATTATTACACCATTATCATTACAATTCTTATTACTGTCGTTATTATTATTATCATTATTATTATTATCATTGTTATTATTATTGTTGTTATTATTATTATGCATTGATGTTACACGAATCATTCACCGCATCATGAGTTACACGAGTTGTTAATAATCCATGTCACAATTCAGCCATGCAAATGCTGCGTCGATTTCTAAATTAAAGTGTGGAATTAAGCTAAAATTTAATCAAAGTTTAATTTAAAATTTGATTTAGGTACGCTTAATGTACGATGTACAATATTATTGCCTTTACGCATCGTTTTCGATGTGTGATCTCTTTGGCGATTCTTTTAAATTGAAATAAATTTTAGATAAATTATATGAAATTTGCTCTTCTCTCTCTCTCTCTCTCTTTCTCTCTCTCTGTTTTTCTTTCTTTTTCAAGCACATTGCTCCAATTATTTATGTATGCTTGAAATAGCCGATCATCCAACGCTTGTGTCGTAAAACAGCAAAGTAAGAGAAGAAGTAAATCGGATATCGGAGACAAGGAAGCTTCATCATCTTGCAAAAGTTCATCGATGAATAAAAAGCACTAGAATCATGTGAGAAATTACGGAACGAAGAAATGAAGGAAAAAGCAAGGCGGCCATTAACGCGTTCCTACTACTAGAATCACGCATTCTTTAATTCCATTTCCATAAAGACAAAACGGAAAGACTATTTTTCCAACATCGAAAAGAGGGAAAGAAAAAAAATGCGGAGTTCCAACCGTGCCGTGGAATAACGAACGCGTTGAAAGCGCGTTGAAGGAAAGCGCGTGTCTGCTTACAAAGAGAGCACATCGATCGTGAATGTTTTCGATTTATTGCGATGCGTCTTGCCGAGATATTACAAATGTTCAGATTGCTTCGCGCGGTCACCCCCTGATGATCCTCTTACGGTTTCGACTTCATTAGGCGGCGCGATCGTGCCGGCAGGCACCGATTAAATATAGACGCGGCGGTACACGCACCGTAAGCCGCTTACGGGCGCGGTACACGTGCATTTTAATGTAACGCCGTCGTCGGTCGGCGTGTCATTAGCGATTGTAAAGTAATCGGTTATTCGCGTGGAGTTCACAGCGACCGCGCGGAAGCGGCGTTTCGCTGCGAAAGGGTGGCGGCGCCGCGCGTGTACACGCGTGTGCGGATGCACAAAATGTTCTATGAACGTAATTCCAAATTAATTGCGAGGGTGGTGGCTTAAATCCTGAAACGCGACATTCTCCTTTTTCGCCGATTCAATTCGCCGGGAATGCAGAGAGAAAAAATCCCCCGCGCGGATAATAATCGCCGCGCGTGCGTACGAACTCCGCGATTCCTTTGAGCGATGATCGCGCTCTCGCGACTTTTCGGTCCGCTCGCGCGCGTAAATGAGAGGAATCGGCTTCGATCTGCTAATACCTTTTTTAATTAATCCCAGCGCCGTTCTGGTGACTCAAGGGTTTCCGCAAATTGAATATCCGTGAATCGAGTATTCCGTTCGCGTTTCGACGAAGCGATGACGTCACTCGCAGTGACGTTTATACTTAGTGTAATCACGGAAGAAATTATTACATCTCACGAATCACGCATCGATCTCGAGTCTGTCGATGAAACGTTACGGAAAATAATCGCATGGACCGACGCGATTCTCTATTCTCTCTTCTTTTTTTGCTCACGTTACTAGATTTTACACGGCACTGATCTCGCGGATATACCTGGGTTCCCGCGTGTTCGCACGTTCCGTCACTATCGGCATTTTTCTCGCTCAGGTGTATTATGTACTTATCTATTTAAGCGAGGAACCTCTTTACCACATATTGCGCTACGTGCTGCGGGCTCATATTCAGGAATTTCAGTTACCGATGGTCTTGAACCTAGGCGCCTCTGTTTACACGGGAAATGTATGAAATGATAAAATATGGATGGATGCGAGGTATAACGTATATCGATATACGGCATCGGGGAGCGTAAAAGCCCGTATATTTGTTTAGCTTAATCCAAAAAGACGACGACGCAACTAAACGAAAATAAGAGTAGGAAAGAGAGAAAAAATTACGAGGCCCGGTCTACCCCGTAAAAGCAAACTTGCGTACTTCGCGCGCGCGTAACAATGCGATTCCGTATCACGTCTGCGATTCACGATCGCTACGATTTTAATAATACGATATGAGAATCCCACGATCGATAAGCGTGAGGGAACGCGAGGCGAGAACGAGAAATAATAATGACGCGAGAAATAACACGAGTTAAGGTGTAACGCTGATGATCGCGCGGCGTGATAACGAACTGCGAATATTCTCAACGGATTCCCAGCAGCATGAGTGACAAAGAGGAGAAAAAGAAGATAAGAATCTCTCGCCGGAGGGGAACGCGAAGGTGTCGTCTCTAGCGACTGCACCGGCATAGCGACACTCGAGCATTTCCTTCGAGACGGGAAGATGTCTCGAGAGTCTTACCGAACTCTGACAAATATTTGTAGAGCTTTTGTGCACACGTGCGCCACGCTTATTATTGTTGCCGGCGCCGCAGCCAGAGATCCACCATGCACCTTAAATCTTGATATTAATCCAACTCTTTCACCTCGCATTATACCTGCGCAACGCCTTTACGCAAAATCTCTTTTGCTGCGCTTGCTTTAATTTCGCAAAAATCTCCACCGAAAATCTTCGTCACGGTGGAAGGTGTGTTTTATTCTAATTTGTTTAATACCTGAAGAAAAAAGTATTTCCATAATAATGATGCGGATGACAGTAACGGGGATATTTCTCGAGTTCTGTTTCACAGATCATTGACACAAGATTGCGTCGATAACGTGGATCATGGAAATTCAGCAGAACAATCGGATATTTGCGGGAATCTGCGATCTCTTTATCGTGACAGACAATTTGCGGGAAGATATTTTAAACGTGTACGAACTTCGTCGGAGGAATTTCAGGTAAGATATCATTACGATTATTTATCGGTGGGCGAAAATTATAAGATGACGGGATCCAAATTCTAATTTGTCCCTGCCGAAACGAGGCGAAAGAAATGCGCTCGCTGCCGAGGGCATTTCGACAAATATTTTAAACAATAACTCCTCCGTCTTTCTGCCTTCGAGTAGATTGTCAAACAGTCAGCGAGTAATTGCGCAAGCATCGCCCCGGTTGTTGTAGTACTCACTGGTCGATCAATGCTGGTTGGAGTCAGCCAACTTTACATGGTTGGATACTCGGATATGGATTTAGGCAATAAAGAATACCTCAAGTTGAACTTCGCTCGGTTTTTAATCTATATTTTTAATACCGTACTTGAGATCCGCGATACAAAGCAGCAATATTTAACGACCGCCTTCTAAATCTGAATTGGATTTATAGCAACAGTCGAGATCCTTGTTCGCAACGATCGATGTAGATATAAAACAAAAACAGATAACGTTCGACTCGCTCTTATTATTTTTTTAATTAATGTTATTGTTGTCGGCACGCTCGCATTCCAGCCATTGTCTCCTCCTATTCATAGGTCCATAGATAGTAAACCGTCATCGCTCAGAAAGTACTCTTTGACCTATCTCGTATTCATCTGTCCAGAGAGATCAAGTAATAGTCATTTACATTTTCACCCGTGCCTTCACTTTTCTGCTTTTCCCTTTCTCTCTCTCTCTCTCTCTCTCTCTCTCTCTCTCTCTCTCTCTCTCTCTCTCTCTCTCTCTGTCTCTCTCCCTTCGCCTTTTTCTTTCCTCCATTTTTCCGGCGCTTTTTCCTCTGCATGTCCTGTAATGTCATAAATGCGCGCACTTTCTTCTTAATTTTATAATTAATGAGAATTTAAGGATGTTTATACATACGCATTTTCATAGATCTACGTGTCTTTAACGTATTCGCATGTGTATCTGTGCGTGTCTCTGACTTTTGGAATCTCCGATGAATTATAATTCGTTCAAACGCACGAAAATATTTCTCGATGCATAACTGCAGACCGATGACTAATTTCGCGAATGTACATGTGAAAAGTTACACAATTATCGGTGGAAATGCGTACTTTTATACACCGAGAACTTCTTTTTATTCTGTGTACGCACGTGCACCCGCCGATAGGATCCATCGCGCCGAATCCGCGCCGGGGATTGCGAAGTTGTAAATTGGAATGAAATTGCAGTCGCTAATGCGCCGATTTAAATGTAAACGCGCGGAAATGGAGACGTTATAGCCGTTCACAACAACGAATTCCAGCAGCGTATTCGTCTTTTTATGATCGACTCCCATTGAAGGAAATACCTCACACCGACGTTGATACTTTTAAACAGTTTCCGGAAGAAATACCGAAACAAACAATTTTGTTTGAACGCGTTATGCGAAGCGAAAGGAGGAATCGCGATAAATGACACTGTCTCTATAGAAATTTCGGTTAATAAAGATCAAGCTTGTTATCGCGCGATACACATGCGCGCCCGATCTGCGAACATTACTAAACATTACTCGCGTGATATTTTTCAAGCGAGGAAAAACCTCGGTTTTGCGATAATTAACAGATTACGTCTTTCCTAAACATTCCTTTGTGTCTGCTCTTTCGCGCACACTCTTTCAGATATTCTCAGATCCGAATCGAAATTTTCTTAGTTCTAAGCCAAGTTAGAAGCCATGTAAGTGAATGAAGGTTTATTATATTCCGCTCAACATGCAACAAGTGCTATTACAATGGACTTCTACTATGGACTCTGCGATAAGCGTTTGATAAAGCAATTGTTTATTTTACCGAATAGTGGCGTTGCGATTGATAAAACGAGTCGATCAAGCGCGAGTAAGTCTTTTGAAATTGCATCCGCGATTCTTTGCAAGTAATAAGAAAAATTCGTAAACCGCTCGACAGCAACCGCGATGGTCATTGCTGATCTCTTGTCTCGCTCTAAATATGAGAATAATTCCGTGATTCTTACGGGCTCTTGTTCTTCAGTATCAGTCCCTTATGAAGATAACAGCGATTCCTTTACGCGAAGAAAAAAAATTAAAAATGAGAAACGAAATCAAATACGTCACTAACGATTGCCACTAAACGGACATCATCCATTTAAGATGCGAGAGGAATATTATAAAGATAAACTCGGGAAGAAAGAGAATAAAGAGGAAAGAAGGAGAGAGAACTCCCTTGATATAATTGTACATCGTTTCGTAGAGCATAGACCCATAGAAACCGATTCTATAGAGAAATTCTGAGCTGCTTTGATCGGGTTAGACCCGCCGCGTAACATCTCGACCTCGCGATAATAACGGAGTACGATTTAACTTGGTTAAAGTGCAATTACTCAGCGGTTAACCCGAACTACTCCCTCATCTCTGTTTACTGTGTACTCAAGAAATCGGTAGCTGAGTTTAGTCACCGCGCTCAGAAATCGTGCGCGACGTTCGTGCACGCGTTAATTAATTGACTTGCCTGACGATTCGAGGCGTTCCCACCAAAATTATAAGACGCAGATCGGCGCACAACGCGGAAGCGTGTTTGATATTCTGGGAATCTTGAAGATCTTGAAGAATTCTTGTCCGTTTTTCAGCAAGGTGTGTGGCATCAAACACGAATCTCATTACTGCCTTTTGCGTCGCCGATTGCTCCTCTCCTCTTCACGGCGAGGAGTCAAAGTAGCTTGATCAGTTTCAGAATGATTATCTATATTCCGATGTTTTTCTCCCTAGATGACAACTTTAAACAGTAGCGGCGCTCCTCGCTCAACGGGAATAAAAGTGAAACCGGGTCAGAAACGTAAAGCGCGAAAACGGCTGCCTGAAAATCATCGCATCGCGTCGTCGGCATTTCAACGTCCGCACAAATCTCAGGCCTCGGAAAGTTCATGGGATGTACCGGGTGTACGGAACACGCTCATCTTTATTAATACGAAGACAGTTCAGTGGGAGAGTTTCGAGAGTTGGAGCAGCTATCGAAGCAGCTCGATCAACATTTAGATCTCTTTTTGTTCGAGAGCATCTACAGTCGCTTTTTCATTTTAGGTTTGATGAGAATGTCATGATTTCACGAATGATCGTTCTTCTGGATCGTTACTCCGCCTGTTTCCTCGGCGTTGTCTTTTTTCTGGTCTACGTTCTGCGCTCAAGATTAAATCTCATCTGCAACTTACATCGTAGTGTCGATATTAATATGTCACATGAGATATGTAGCGATAAGAACATCAGAATACATGCATTCTCCGAGAAATATCAGGATAACGATAGGAACCGAGGAAAGTGAAAAATTGTATCCTCTTCTTCAACTTCGCATCCGTTCCGCGGCTGGAAAAGCGATCGTCGGACACCACGCTCGATAACGCGTGTCTGGGTTTCCGTTGTCTACGAAAAATCTATGAAGCTTCAGAGCTCGCGAGGACCAACCAGTGAATGCAAAGAAAACATTTTTCCCCATCGCGCCGTGTCGATCGCTGATTGCAGGCGGCGGACGCTGAAATTTTACAAAGTCCACTCTCATGGATCATTCTGAGCGCAGATCTGACGCGGATCGCGGATGCTTCGATTAATACTCAGAAAATGCAACATGTTCTTAACGATTATTGCGTACCCACGTATCAGCATGCGCGTCGCACTCCTGGCGTGTCCAAGACAGAGTTTTCCAATTAGTGCGTTTATATTAAATTACGCGACGGGCGTGCGGATAATGGTCTGTCCCGTAATGAGATTGTCCCGTCGAATGCGCGCTGGTTATATCTCACGGATAAGGTCGCGTCCCTAACAACGGGACGGGTTTGACGGGTTGGAGCCCGTAGACAAGATGCTCGGTATTCGGACAATCTCATCTCGGAATAACCTAGGGCAACGCTCGACGGAATTATTGGAAATTTAAGAAGAGATGTCCACTCTGGTCAGCGCTCGTCGCTTCGACCACTCCTTCGTTGGATAAACGTGATTATGTGTGTTAGGCTTATCAGACATTACGATATACAGAGTGCGTTTATATACTTTGAGCAAAGGATCGTACGTGAAACGTCAGATATCACAAATAGGAATTGCCGGAGCAGAATGCGATGAGTTGTTGCTCTGTCCACGCAAGAGAGATGCGGAAGATGATCTGTAAGAGAAAATATTACTATAAAAGGTCGTTATAGAAATAAAAATATTTTACGATCGAGCATTAGTAAAGAAACTGCAGATATTTACGCGTAATTACCTCTAAATATCCCTGATTCATGACGACGATGTATGCGAAACACGAAAATCCATCGGGAGATTATATTCCGAAATCAATTCGCCATCGACGTTCTTTGATGAACGGACACTCTATCTGTAACGCACGTACCCGCTGCGGAAAAATTCACGGATGTTTCCTTAGATAATACCAACACGAGGAAAAAGTAACGCGATAAATCGCTGTCCGTTACGGATTTCCGTTACATCGGCTGCCGAACATTTCGATCTATCGATTCTAAATGCCGTTTAAATCCCTCGGCCATCGAACGAAAATGATTCCATTTCTGCAACGTATCCGTTATCCGTGCAGCATAATGAGAGCGATGCGATACGATAACAACAAGTCAAGGTTCTTGTTGGAAACAACCGAAACAAGTCTCCCTTTTCCAAACATAACGCTCGTATTGAAGATTACCCTTTCAAGAAGCAGATCTCCGATCAGAGCGAGATCAGTATCGAGCTGTATCGGAATCGCCTCAAGGAGATAACGTGATTGATACATGAGAAAGGAGACGGTTCCCGAACAGAATTACAAAGTTACCACGAGAGCACCGTGGTCAGCCAGTAAGGCCGATAACCAAGAATCTCGAGCGGTCTGAATTCGTAATTCCGCGACCGCCGCAACCGCTCGTATTTAGGAGATACGGAGTCGCGGAGCGCTCACCGAGATAAATTATGAGCGACGACCACCATCCGGGCACGATTTACGATGACCGGGTTGTTTGGCGAACGCGTAATGCGCTCACCTCGTGATCCAATGCGCGGCCCCTCTGTGCTGCCGCGACGCAATGATTTTCGTTCTCAACGCAGTGCGGCGATCGTCAAATTGTAAATCTCCCTTCGACGTTCCAATTTGCTAGGCTTCCGTTTCATAAAACGACCGATCGAAATCGCGAGAACGACGCGCAAAAACGTCCGCGACGTAACGTCCAAATCACTCTCCCTCTTCCCCTCTCTCTCTCTCTCTCTCTCTTTCTCTCTCGTGCATCTGCGGAGTGAGCCGCGGGTCCACTAAATCCGAATATTGGCGCGCCGAAAATTAATTCGCGCAATGCGCGCCGCGCCGAGGAAATCTGAGAGACCTGATGCATTCGCGAGGCATAACATTCCGTATTTACTGCCTGATCTAATCCGAGTCAAAGACGAAACGCGAGTTTCTGGTATGGGAAATTAATGCAGCAATCTCTTGAAATTATCAGAGATTATCGCCGATTCTCCAGGTCGACGTTATCTGGAATTCAAAATTGGTGGCTTCCGAATCGAAGCTTGCGAAAAGTCGGGATTAAATTTAATTCGCTCTCGTCGAATCCGTCGTTAAGCAGGCACGCGATATCTTTAATGTCGAACGTCTTATTGTTAGAAATATTTGGTCGCGTGCCAGGTGCAACGTTGACAGGAAGTGAAATAAATACGAAATTGCCAGCAGTAACACGTAGAAATCCCACACATACGCACACACGTATGAATCAGATATTACAAATAGATAATGCTGCCGCTTGATGCAGCAGAGTGCGATGAATTATTGTCGTCCACGCGGAAGATAATTTATGAGACAAAATATTACTATTGATCGCTATAGACGAATAGAGCTTTTACCGTCGAGTGCCAATAAAGAAGCTACAGACATTTCGCGTAACTATCTATGAAAAGCTAATCTGCGACGATAAAGCGCCATCGCGATGCGTTACTGCGGCAAAGTTCAAGCCTCGACACTTGCGTATTGTATTTCTCGCTGCGCGACAGTGAACAAGTGATACAAATGGAAAGGTTGGGAACCAATTTCTAGAAGCGATTTCTCGCGCAAGCGCATTTCCATAATTTTACCGAGTACGACCGTTTATTGGCGCGACGTTCGATCGCCTCTACGGATCGCCGTGCTGATGCCGATAAAATCGATTATCTTTGTCCCGGCTGATGCACAATCGCTCGTGATAATCCGCGGGGGTGACTCTGAAAATAAATTATCAGATGCTTATTAACGCGTCATTGGGCGCTGATCGGACATGGATCGTACGAAGTAACGGTTCCGCCTATTTCTGCTCGCTAACGAGAATCGATCATCACGCCAATCTAACTAATCGATAATACGATTGACGAACGACAAGGAGCAGGGAACCTTACGCGATCATCGGCCGGCGCATTGTTGTAAGCGGCGCCGGGGACGTCGGAACGAGCAAAGAAAGGCATTGTGGGTCGCGATTTATTCCTGCCTTTGTCTCTAACCAGCTCCCGAGGGACTGCGCCGAGCGATACCGGAGAATGAGAGGATTGTTTGCGCCGTTGGTTCAAGCTGGTCGACTTCTTCCCCCGGTCGACTTACATGCGCCGCGTACGTGTGCGCGCGGACACCGCCGAGGGGTGGTTGGCCTTACGTCGAGAGACGGTGGATAAATTTAGGCCAGTCGCCGCCTGATATCTGGCACGGAAGAGCTTCGCGCACATTGCCTCTGTCGGCGAGGAAACGGGATCCCCGTGACGGGATTATCCGGCGAAACTGCGAGGGGAGGGTGTCCCACCACGGGGAAAGATCGCTCTCTCTCTCTCTGTCTCGGGGTCGAAACCCGCCACGAGATCTGTAAAGTCGGCGTTTCCCTTCCGGTGCAACCGGATGCAAGCGCGCGAACACGCTTGGGATTACGTTCGATCCGCCTTCGAAGACGATTCAATTGTTCGAGGACGGTCGACCGAAAGGAAAAAAATGTCTCAGGCACGATTAGACATCGATCCTCGGGACAGTCGCGCGTTTTCCGGTGGACCGAATGCCCTCTCATTGTCTTCGCAGTGGGACATCTTCGAGCTAGAGCGTTGCCTCTTATCGGCAACCGGGTATGCCGGACATTCTTTCTCGAACGACAAGGAAATCGTGTGTCTCGCGATCTCGGAGACTCGCGCAGCGAGTCCTGAAGTTCGGGGATGGCTAATAACATCGTCATCCCGTTATGCCGTTACAGCGCACAATTACAGAACTTACGCATCGTCCTGATATATTACGGGATACGACTTAAGAATTCGAGGCGTCGCCCGCGCCGCATCCCCGAAACCAGCCGTTCGAAAACTATCTTCGCGGTCCATGGCGAAACTCCCCCCGCCGAACCTCTCTCGCCGGAACTTTCTCAAGACTGGTAAACTACCCGAAGATAAACGAGCACCGCGTAAACTACAAGAGGAGACGCTACGGGTGCACACGTACGAAACACGGCGAGTGCTCGAGGCCGTGGACGAGGGGGCAAGGGAGGAAAGGAGCGATGAGAAAAGACGTGCGAATGGAGAGAGGAGCCAAGAGAAGACAGAGGAGGGAAGCGGAGAATAGCGAAAGAATAAAATCCGAAGCAAGGTACAACTGCGATTCGGATGGAGATGTCAATCGTGAGGAACGTAACGCAATTATGGGCAGAGATTACTTTACGCATTAATCTGCAACGGTACATTGAAAAAGACGAAAATCCCAAAGAAAATTCTATCAAAATTCTACAAATCCGGCCGAAAAATCTTGTTCGACAATATCTTGCAGAAGAAACTGCAAATTTCGCGAATACATCCGAACGGACGAAACAGACAAAAACTAATGGAACGTGAGACGAAAATGAATGAATACGAATAATACGTTGGAAAAAGTAAAGAGATGATTCAAATAAAGAACACCAGTTATACAGCGAATGTGAGTGAGAGAGGAAGGGACCTGCGGAGGAATCTGGGAAAAGATGATCCTCCGCGCAACAGGAGTGAGTGGAAATTGCAAAATTGTCTTGCGATTCTACAAGGATATATTCGTAACCATGTGTCTTGCAGCAGCGGTAACAACGCTTTGGGCAAACTTGGATAAAATAGACGGGATTTACGAGAAAGAAGCTCTAAGAGAAGTATAATTAAAACAAGAGGAAACATTACGGGAATGTTGGAAAGAGAAAGAGAAAAGAAAAGAAAGCGAGTCACAAATCGAAGAAGGCAAACGGAAGAGAAGACGAACATCCTCTTCGGATAGATCGGTACGGTTTAGTCGAATGTGATCGAACCGCAATGACTCGTTAACCCCGCGCGACGAAACGTAACGGCGACGAATTATCAGCCGCGATAAAACTTATCCTCCCTCTTCCTTCTGCCCTTCCTTCTGCTCAATGACTCCGATAACTCCGGCCGCCTGGTTCCGCGAACGGCGTTCTTTATACCGTCCTCCCTCGCCCCGCGTGACAAATGACTCGTGCGCTGATTATTTCCCCGCGGATCGCATTTCGATCATCAGAGTTGCGAGATTTTCGATCGCGAGCATCGTTCTTCAAGCGATGATACGATTCCTCGAACGATCCTCCGTGCTTGTTGCACTTTAACGCGCAGAATGCACGCTGCGATCAATCGCGGATTGACGATCTTCCGCGCTCTCGGGAGCCAGACCAATCAGAAGTTTCCTTGTTGGATTTTAATAACGCGAATCATTAACGTATCATTGATTGCGAGCGGCGACTGCAGACGCCAATCGTGATCCGTTTCGTCCAGCGCTTATAGATATTAGCAAGCTGCAGGGTTGATGACAGATGTAACCTAATAACGAGGAACGAGACTAACGAGATAAATCGGAATCGATCGATTCCGCGGGGAACTGAAGAAATGCATGACGATGATATTCAGCGTTGATATCCAGCGTGTTTTCTTCGTCCGCGCTCGCGAAGATGACTGAAGTAGGTTCTCGCGAGCAAAGAATGCTCGTACAGCTCTTCAGGACGTGTACTACAAGGAAATGGGTCACTATTTATGTCACTTGCAGAGACAAGAAGCAAACATCGAGTCACGTCCGGCGAGTCGACGTCGCTCGATGCGCGCCGCGCGGCTTTGTGCGCCTATCGCGCTGCAACACGCTATTCTTTATGCGCGTTGAAGGTGTTTCGTGCGCGCATGCGTATGTATGCGTATGTATGCGCACATTTCATTGCACTTTAGCCGAGTGAAATTTCAAGTAAGGCCTAATAGCGCCGGACTCCTTTGCCAATGAAGCCGCACAAACGCGATTGCCGACAATGTCGACGCTACTCGCTTGCTGAAAAAGTTTCAATCAGCTCGCGTGGCTAGTCTATTTTCCTCTCTTTAAAAGCCTGTGCGAGACACTCGACAAAAGCCATCAGGAAAAAAATCGACTTCGCGAGAGCGCCAATCGGGGTTCTTAAAATGCGAGACTGAGAATGTTCAGTTTCGCCGCCGAACGACTCGTTCAGCGACGATTGTATTTGTGTAGAGCAGGAGTTTATAATTCGGTTCTTTTGAAAACGATGCGGACGACACGGTCTCGTCTGCTTCGCTGTCTCTCGCGGACGTATTTCCTGGAATCATGCGGTTTCCGGTAATGTCCGTAAGAAAATGAGTAAATATTGAATGCCTCAGTACACGATTCAAAGATACAACAAGTTCCGTAACCGGAACAAGCGTTTATCTGTGAGCTTATTAATAAATAAAATATTTGCGAATAACTTCGAAATTATGTATTATTCTGATATTTCTATTTCCGATGATAATTCAAAGAAAACTGACGCTCTTTTCGAAAGAAGAAATTATTTTGTATAATATTAGATGTATAAATAAAAAACTTGCTCCGCGATGACGGCGATTTTAAACTGTACAAGCTTAGATTGTACAAATAAAAGATTTAGTTTGTACAAATAAGAAAATTGTACCGATAAAAACGATTAATTTGTACAAATAAAGGATTTAGTTTTACGTATATTGTTATCCATACTCGAGCGGCAATTTCTCGAGCATAAATATAAATACGTTCTTCATGCATGAGCGTACAGTTTTCTAGCTGAAATATATATGTTCTTCAAGGCGAAAGCGTTAACATCCTCTTTACGGATTAACATCCTTGCCCGTGTTACAGTTGACGGAGCACTCCATTCGGGTTTCTTTCTCTATCGCTTTTATCCGGCACGATAAAATGGACGCGCGAAACGCGTATCCAACAGAGCTTTTATTTTTTTAAATTTTGCGCGCCCTGTGACCTTTGAATATAGTGGATACCCGAGTCCTCCTCGATGCGTCAGCTAAACGCTAACCCTATCAGAGTCGCGCGAGTCGCGTTATAAAAATGCGCGATGCCCGCGGCGCGCGCTTAAAAATCTGCCACGGCCGGGGAACAGCAGGCGTATATTTCGCGGATGCCGTTCGCCCGGAGGTAAATTACGTGTAAAGGTAATCGCGGTGGAAGTGAAACCTAATCGGCTGGCAGCAAGACTCCGCTCTGCCGGAATTGGATCCACGGAGCTCGGCGGAGTCAATTTACCCGGCCGCGTTTCGCGTGGAACCGAACAACGTCCCTTTCGCAACGTGGCCAACCCCGGTCCGCCCATATTCGTACGCGCTGCTAAATCGTAAAGGTAAAGGATCTCCCCAGTCACTAATTACATCTCCCGCGCTCCCTCGAAAGCGAGGTTGGCGTATCAACGGTCATTTATCTACTTAGCTGCACGTTAAAACCGATTCGCGAACTGAAATTTGTATCTCGGACGAGATCAAGCCCTTTCTGTATTGTATCTTAATGAATGTATGTCTAGGGTATGTTCGATTGATCGAACATAGCAGACATATTTCTTATGCGCCTACTCACGCTGCACGCTGTTGTCTCTCTCCTCGATCGCGATGTCGAGCTCACTCCTGTCGATAACATCTCATTTATCATTTATCGTAGGAATTAATATTCCCATTTATCGTAGAAAGAAAACGTCGAAATAAATTATGTACATGTAACCGCTGATTCAATCCTTTTATACAATTTCCGTGATATTTCCCGAACGAAATTATTACGGAACGCATATCTCTCTTTTACACGTATCAATAGTCGATTACTTGCTATCGTGTAACGCGATATGAGTAAATTATATGTTGCCGGGACTTCGATCTGTTCTGCCTACGACGTTATGCGCACGATGTTATAAGGGTGAACGCATACTGAGAGACTTCACGGAGCTAATTACCGTGCAAATATCTCCTCTGTGAAAGGGAACGCAATATGGCAGCGAGACGGGCGAATTCCTCCGATGAATACTTTGAAGTTAATTACTGATAAATATTTGTAATCTGCTTGTATAGGTTGCGGGTATCCAGTTTTAATTAATTACTTGTTAGGAAACATAGTCGCGAAGCACTAAGATAAACTTTACTTTATAATGCTAGCTGTTGACGCAAACCCGAGATGCTGCGTGTCTAACGTAGACGTCGCGTGAGAAATATTCGGAATGCCATGTTACATGTACCATGTACAAACGACAATCTTGTCTCGACAAGTCTACGTACGGCTCTTCATTCGATGGGATCGTCAAGATTCGTCATGATGCATAATTGTTTCCAGAATTTCAGGGAATCGAGGTGTTTTAAGTCGCTCACGTACCTTGTTTACTATGCCTTTACGTTATTATTACGCGATCATTACCTTGAAAATATAAATATTATGTAATTGCATGTTGCATCTTAACGTTTACTGTATGACGGTTAGTATCATGACGGTGAACGTGTTATTAAACCGTGTATCAGTTTCGCGAATTATCAAACGACTGCCTGCTGTTTTGCAAATAGGAAATTTGGCGTATAAACAATTCAAAATACGACGCGAATTATGAAGAGAGAAATATTCAGCAGAGAGAAGGATACTTGGGCGAAGGGAATACTTGTTTCTCTGTTTATTAAGGGATTCGTGTACGGTTAATTCAGTCGTAAATATCTTGCGAGAATTTCAAAGTTTATCGTAGAAGCCTGCAGCCTAACGACATTCGTCATATCGCGAGGAAAATGCGATATAATACGGCGATGAGCAGCGCGTGCCTGTCAGCATTAGTGACAAGCGCGAGGCATTATAATGCTACGTCGCCTTAACGAGACCTGTCCTTTGAAAAGTCCCCCCCTCCCTTCCATCTCTCTAGGAACCCCCTTCTGCTGTCCGTCAACTCTCGAGAGAGATTCTGGATTTAATGAAGCGTCGCTTAAATTGCGATATACCAGATGAAGCGTCGCATGAATTTTCATTTGAAAAGAATCGACGCTCTTTGATATATTTCTGCCTGTGCGGCGTGAAACGAACGATCCCACCGTAAATTGCAATAGGCGGCTTTATATTATCTCGAAACAGCCGAAACAGACGTGTAATTTATACATCCGGATGAAATTAAGGGGAAAATGCCGCGGGAATTATTAACAAATTTACGCGTAACATTTAATTAATATCCTAAAATGATATCAATCAAACGCGAATGAAAAATGAAAGTTTCATCGAACGAGATGAAGAAACTCCCGAACGGGGTGTCAAAAAATATGCGGCTTTATTATCGCGTCGCTACGGCAAGTGGCTCGATTCTGACGTAGCCTCCTGGGAATCCTAACTATCCCGAGGGGTTCCGGCGAGCTTCCTATTCACGAAGACCGCGGTAGCCAATATGTATGTATTAAATTTGCATTTTCCGCGTAATTGAGATTGCAGGTAATATATCTTCGCATATTGTCGATTAAATTCCATCTTGCTACCCTCGCCTCCCCAAAGCACGCGTGGCCTTGGAAACGGAACGAGACAATACGGTTTATTCGACCATATAAGATACTTGCTTGCCAATGCTACGCATCTGCTTGAGTAACTATCGCGCTGCTGTTAAAGAGAAGCTACCGCGAGTAACGCAAGTGTAAACATTTGGATAGTTTGAGACCCAGCACGGTTATATATGCCAATGAAGTTCGACCGAATGGTCGTTGCATAATGGAATCTGTAAATAAATTTAGGGAAATCGGTTTAAATTGTAAACTGGCATTCTCGAGCAATTGATGTCTCTGCCAAGCTTCGAGAACATCTCACGCGTAAGTGCATGCTTATAGATGTTTCATCTCTTCGGAGATTCTGAATTGCTTAATTGCTGAATTGCTTACATGAGTTTTAACGAGTAGGAAATAATTTTGTTAACTGTTCGCGAATGAGAATAAAATGAAGTATTATTATCAATACAGACATGTCGATGTGAGAACCAAAATCGATTATCACGATCTCGCTTGAAAACAACGCTGGACAGCTTAGATGTTAACGTAGTTTTAGTTTTTATGATCAGTACTTTATACGATTGTATTATCCTAGCTTTCCTTATGAGATAAGACCAACATGATTATCACAAAGTACAAAAAAACATATCATAATTATAAGATGTCGTTGCATCAAATAGTATCCGCTTCCTTATGTCAACAACATCTTGCGCGCGCGACATGATTTCTCGGAGCTGCCGCCTCTTCAATTTGTAAATTCTCCAGAGTCCCTGAATCCCCGCGTTTGATAAAGTAAGTTCGCAAAGAACCGTCATGAATATTACAGTGCAATTCGGCATCTACATTTTTCGTTCGCGCGTATTCGCTTCGCGACGACGAACGTGAGTCGCCTAACACCCGCGCGAGACGTCCGGAGAGCCTCGCGAAATCTGTCGATCTAATTTTCGTCTTGGCGAGATTTTTCCGCGTGGCATGTCGACAGTCTCCGCGACTCAAGTGACACTACCCTTCTGGCTTGCCAACAGAAATCCTGCGACCGATTTACCATCGATAAACGCGGCATCGAGAGAACGACGAGGATGGATGGAAGCCCTCGCGAGCGCGAGTTTCGCGGGTTTCTCTGTCGATTTCCGGAATGCTCCAACTCGCGATTCCCACGTGAATCGGGTGCGCGTAGTCGCGGAAAGTGTAACTCGTTGTTGAACGTCTGTCCGAGAGATCGACAGGTAGGCGCACTACTTGCGTTTCTTCGTGTCCTCGCGTTTCCTTGAGCGAAGCTTGAGAACGTTACGTCGTCTCGGGACCGTCCGCGACAAGCTTCCGCGACGGAAAGCGAGCGAATCGTCTCGACGCCTTGGGATTCCCTGTTTGGGAATCATAATTATGTCTTTCGAGTGTCTCGACGCCGTATCGTGTTGAGCCGAATCGCTGCGTCTCAACGGAGTCTCATCCGGTCCTCTGATCTGCCAAAAGATTAATTAAAGGAACCACGCGTTCATAAGGGAAAATGTTCATTACGTAAGACGAAGTATTTCTGTTTTGTTCCTATTGTCGTTTTGTTGCATAATTGTTCTTTTTTCAGGGTTCGAAGGAGTAAAATTTCTATTCAGAGAGTGAGCGAAAGTGAGAAATAATGATAGATGCGTCTATCCATTGCGTACTTTATGTCTGTTGCGTATCTACTTCGACATTTAAAATTATATGTAGAATTAGACAAGTTTAATTACGAATTTTACCGAGAAGATTAGGAGGATAACGAATTTAATTACAGCTTTAATTACTTAATCCTTTGAGATTTGCTCGTTTCGCAAGGAAGCCATCTGCTTGAATGCTCAGCTTTCGCGCACTACTGGCTTCCTTAGGAATTCATACCGTCAGAGGTGTTACTTTAAATACAAACTTGCTCTTGGGGTCCTGTAATTTTCTGTAATTTAATCTCTTTACGACTTCAAGTTCGTCGAAGCTTTTCAAACCTCGAATATGCAATTTTTCCTGCGCCAGCCATTGCCGCATTTCACAATGTTTCAATCAAACGCGACACTGACAACCGAGAGCGACTGCTGGATATCCAATATCGGGCGCAAATAATACATTTCCGAAAAACAATGTCCCCTTTTTTTAGAAACGTTGCGCGCCGGTAACGTTCGAGTTTTAATTTCGCCGGATTATAGTCCGTACATTCGTAAAACCAGTGGCGATGTCTCGCGTAAATCAGATACTGAAATAGTGTGCATCGTAACACCGCGACCGCTGATCGAGGCTGATACCTTTCTCACGTAATCGCAGCTAAATCATGTTAATGCCATTTGCCTTACCACGATAGATGGCGTGCTCCGCGAGGGGTTGCGATCATTATTAGAGGGTATTACCTAACATCCACGTGGCGGACACGTTATTATTCCGCCGCGTGACTGCCGCGTCTCACATAAGAAAAGGAGAAACTACATTGAGCGATTATTATCTGGACGGGCACGACCGCGGCTTCAGCGATTGCTTTAGCGTATGTAAGATTCTCATCTGTCTGCAGGACGGGGAGAAGGGAAGGGGGAGAGAGGAAGGAAGGGAACCAGCCGAATCAGCTTTACTTTCCACTAGTAATTAGAGATATCGCGCGAGATCTCGATAATAACTCTCGCGCAGGA
Source organism: Eciton burchellii (assembly GCA_020341155.1). NCBI lineage: Eukaryota > Metazoa > Arthropoda > Insecta > Hymenoptera > Formicidae > Eciton > Eciton burchellii. Next base: position 2,173,161 of record JAHMML010000002.1, read on the forward strand.
ATGGCATCGCGGATTAAATAATTCTCGACCTGTGCAGGATTAAATAATCCGTCCGGACGTATTCCGCATTTTGCAACCTGTATTATGCATCACGTTCGTCTCTCAGCCGCAGAGACAGATTTGTCGCTCGCACAGAGCGATCGCAGAAATTTTGCGACGCTTTGCAAAGCACCAAATGCCGATATCGTTGGGCTCTATGCTCGGTTAACTCTACGCGCGTGTTTATCGTGCGCGGAGATACTGATGGTTTAGCTGAATTTTATTATTCACCAGCGCACCGAGAAGCGTGGTTTTGCAATGAGACGACAACAACGAGAGTAATGAACGAGACAAGAGCAACGATCTACTTATACCCGATGACTCTGGTTCCTGGGCTTTCCCGCGTAAACGCTTTGACATTTTACGCAATTAGCGAGAGCCCACGGAAACTAACGCACTTCAAAGAGCCTTTTTTCGGCGGAAAAAGGATGTTCGCGCGAGCGCGCGCGCGCGTCCTGACAAGGATGCTCGGCGGAGAAACGGCTCGTCCGGAAAATAACGTATCCTTCCCATTTGGCTGAATAATTGGGTCCCGCACTTTCCCGGTGTAGTCGTGCCCATCCTTTCTGCCCATCCCCTCGTCCATTCTCCAGCTCGCTCCAAGGACTCTCACTTTAATGCACTTATTGTTAATGCGATTCCGCCGGGTTTTCCGCCTGATGGTTACCTACCTTTCGTTGACAACGCAACATCGTTTACCCCGTCGCTGCAGTGATGTACATCCGTGTGCCTTTTCCGCCTCTACTCGTTTCAGCCGGCGTTACGCACGCCAGAAAAATTGAATTTCGTACGCCGAGAGCTCAGGTACTCACGAAAAAATTTCAAAACCGGCAGAGAGAAAGAGAGAGAGAGAGAGAGAGAGAGAGAGAGAGAGAGAGAGAGTGTGTGTGTGTGTACGGCATGGTGCATCCCGGTTTTCGATTCTCGCGTGAGCAGCGCGCGTGCTCTAACTCTCTCTAACTTCGACTCTAAATACAATCTCCGTTTGTGCATGCTCCAAGAAACGAGATCATGTAAAATACTCCAGCGGCCACGTGGATCGTTTTTCTTGCGACCCTTGATTACCCTTGCGACGTTACCGAGGAAGCAACGAGACGCGCGTCTCACATCGATGTTGAATCACGTTACCGCACCGCGTGTATCTCGAAGACTCGCGCAGTGCGCCTCATGCGGCTGGCTCGATGGCAAGTTTCAGAATAAAAATCATTAGGCGCGCGTTTTACGGGAGACGACGCGGCAAACGATTGACAATAATGGCGAGAGCCCGAGAGGACCAAGGGAACTGTCGACCAAATAACAACGGCCAAGTTTTCCCTCCAAGATTCATTTTACACTTTACAGCCGGCCGCGCGCGTGCCTGCGAAATCCGAGCCGCATAAAAGCACTCCATTCAAACTGTAATGCGCTGTCACGGTACACCGCCGCCACCGCACGCGGATTCATCGATGTACTTTTTAGGCGGGACCACCCTCCCCCGCCGAGGGTGACCAGCGCGTGGCGAGGGGAAAAGGGAAAGAGAGAGAGAGAGAGAGAGAGAGAGAGAGAGAGAGAGAGAGAGAGAGAGAGAGTCGGCGATGGGTGTAAAATATGTAGCGGCCACGGCGCCGGGACGGAAACGGATGAAACGCTGGCGGGATCCGGCGCGAGATCGCCGCTCGACTCCCCGCTTAATGACAGATAATGCGGGTATTATATGGAAACGAACGATGTCCGATCCATCGATCCCGATCTGCCTCGCACGTGATTGCGTTAATCGGCTTAACGGACGCGCCAGCCAAACAAATTGCCTGTGAGCGACGCTCCTATGATATACATAGACCGGTGCGTTCCCCGACACGACGTCAACGTCGCAATACCGACACGGCGAAAGAGGATTTCCGGATCGACACTGGTTGGAGAACTCGTGTTCGTCTGTAATTCGCGTTCTCAATTGCGCTTTCTGTTCCCGCGCTTCCGCTGCGGTGCGGTTTCCCGATTTGTTTCGTTCGACCGATCGATCTTCGCCTGGTTTTCTCGTCGGTCCGCAGCTTTTGTCTGCTTCTAGCTGCATTGTCGCGAACCACCGGCGCATCGTGCCACTTGGCGTGTACTATGCGTATAATTGTGAAAAATAATTTTCTAATTATGGAAACATTAAGGAATGTGAAATCCGACGCGTAAGTACGCGGTACTTAACAACGCGATAAGTTATATTAAGCGGCCGCGTGCGTGTGTAAGTAAATAACGTTTACCTAATTGGAACAGTCTCAAGCTCGAAACTTGTAGTATTATTAGTTGTAAAACTCATTACGGCGCCAGATGCCAAGCAGTCTCGATAGAATTTCTTGCTGAGCAATTCGCTAGGCGACAACTACGGTTTACATCAAAGGTTTACGGCGTTGACGAAACGCCGCGCGCTAAGGACGAAAATGCGATTATTGCTCCGAGGCGTCATATTTGATTCTCATTGTCCACTTTTCCTTCCCTTCAACCAATTTCTTTTTTTAGTTTCTTAGAGTAATAAGAATGTTGATTAAAAAGAGAAATAAATAAATAAAAAAAAAAACAACACGCATGCATGTAACATAACGTCTGTCAATTTTCATTAAGGGCTCCATTTCGGTTACGGAGAATTAACAATTAAGTACCTTTAAGTTCCAAATGATCTCTGAAGAAAATGAGAGACGTTACATTCCTTTTATATTTATATTTATTTATGTTTATTTCTCGTTACGCTCATGTGCTATATGTACGTGATCGTCCGTCATTGTGACACGATCAGAGAGGAAGGCGCGATAATCGAAGACTGAAGAATCGGTAGATCAGCGAGGTAAATTCATAAGGGAAGCATACTTTATTGTTCAACAATTGTGCAAATGATGATTTCGAATCTCCTTCTTATGCGGAATAACATCGAAGATAAATCTAGCAGGTGTCGCATTTCGATAGACTGGACCAATAGGAGGGATGGTAGCAGCCGAATCCAGTGTCCGTATAATTAACGCAGAACTGAACACCGGAAGGTGGTGGCAATAATTTCGGCGGTGGCTGGCAATACACACGCGGAGTTGGTGGTTTACAGGCAGTAGCGATGCATATAGTAGGCGGTGGCACACATATCGGTCGTGGTTTATATATCTGCAAAAATAGATTTCGATATTGTAAAACAATTTTAATTCCCGTCCACCTGTACGTGCGTTTCTCTTCAGGCGCGCGGATTTGGAGCAGCGTATACGTGATCAGCTTTAAATAAGAAAAGAAATGTCGTTTCGATCCTCCGTCAATAATATTGTCTCGTTTGGAAACGTTTAATGCTGCTTGTACCAATAGTATACAAGGTGGACAAGGACTGGGGCGTTTAGGGATTTGCGGTTCAGGAGGCAAGCAGCCATTGCTCGGACAACGAAATGGTGGCGGCTTGCAGTGATAACACGGTGGAGGCAAGGTGCTCGGTCGTTCCACCTCGCGACGAATTTTCACAGTGCACTCGTAAAGCATTCTGCTACTTCTCGATAGACACAGCAACGGTTTTTAGTCGATGTTACGTGATAATTTTAATGAATTTGCAGATTTTACAGTCTGCATTTTAGCATAATTTGTGGCCTCTCATCATGTCGCCTAATCAAATGTCTGAGAAATATTTGTCAACAATTGTTCGTCCGAGAGAACTGAAGTTATTCACATGCTCTCGCAGGTACATCAGATATCGCAAGAATTTGTTTCGAGATTTTTTAAAACAATTTTCACACACATATACAGATGCACAGGCGCATCTTTCCGATTATCATATTACTTGATAAATATTTCCTGCGAATTTCTTACTCAAGTTATTGATTGACAGTGTATATAAAAGATTCCTAAGTTTTCATGATTGATTGTCCAGCGACATTAACCCATTGGAGGAAAGAGCAAGTTACTTTCTCCGGCGGTTTTTGACAACATGGAACAGAAAAATGGCAAAGCGAATAGAATGTTCTACAAAAGAAGAGTAACACAGAAATCACGTAAATACGTCAATCGATTCCGATAACTTACGCGACTCGAATATAACATTAGATATTAGCTGAATACGCGAAGAGTCAAAACGTTGTGGGCCAAACATTGTTACACTTTTGTACAGTGCAACACGGAGAGATGCACGAGACAGACGGAAACAGAGCGAAGCCTTCTTTGAGCATCTTTCGCCGTTGCGTTTATGCCGAGTGTCAACATAGAAAATGTTAATTTCGCTTGAATGATCGATCGGTATGTTAAATCGAAACAAATTACGTGGAATAATTATGCGTTGCATGTGTCCTAGCATCACTCTGAATTTCGCGCGAGATCGCGAGTGCGACCAATGAAGGGATCAATGTCTTGCAAGTTCATGTTCATAATCAACGTCCACAAGTTCAAAGGGAAGAGGGACGATCGATGGGGAGAGAATCCCTGGAGAGGAGGCGGATGTCCGGTGAATGAGAAATAAAGACAGGCGTATTCGTAATCACAACAGATATCATATAATAAATCGTATTTTTACAGTGGCAGATACAATGTAAAATGAACAAGGATACCTTTACGAAATATACACGCATTAAGTCGTACGTTGATCCAGGAATCGACCGGCGACACTATGTACAACAACACAACCACGGAAGCGTGCGCGATGTATACCGTCCAATTGGCAGGCAACGCGGTTGCACTTTTGAATTTGGCACGCGGTGCATCTATACTCGTCTGTAATCTCATCCCGGCGTCTCTTTCTGGATATGCATGCATGTGTCCGTATATACGTGTATGTATATGCCTGCGCATACGTGTACACGCCATAACGTTGACCGCTTGTCTAAATGCACTTTCGCGTTTCGGATCGAACGAGACGCCGGAATGCGTCTCGGCTGATCTCCGCGCTTCTCTCCGGGACGAAAGGATAGCCGACTGGGACGAGATCACATCTTTGTGATCGCGCCGATCGAAACTCGCGAAAGCAAAATCGCGGAACCCCCGCAATTTTAAACAAACTTTCACGGGAACAGAGATCAGCCGAAACGCCGCTCTATCGCTATCCCTCTCGATCCTAGTCAAATGAACCGTGTGAGTTGGCATACATCGACTAAGAGGCGCAAAGGGCGCAAAACAATAAGTACGTAAACGTGATAAAATATTGCCTATAACGAATCGCCATGCTGCGTTATGTACAGGTTCTCTCTGGACGTTCCCTCGGCAGACGCGATGGAAAATTAAACGCGACGGGATGATGGAGGAGCGAGGGGGGAGGGAAGTTAAGCGAGAAGAGAGGAGAGAAACATAAGAGGGACCGCGCCAATCCAGGAGAAACGAAACCAGAAAAGCGATGATAAAGACGAGTAGAGAAGAAGACATCGACACGATCAGCGCATCGATCAGCGACGATCTCGCTAATGGCGACCTACGTGCGTTAATATTTAAGTACATTGATTAACCGACGTTTTCAGTAAGTATCGCGATAAGTACCTAGCGATCGCTCCCTGTGCTGCTTTACAGTGCTCCCTTTCACGGTTTCCTTAGCTCAACTTTGCTTCTTTTCGTTACCTTTTGATTTTCGGGACGGACGGAAGGTGGCTCGAAAAACCAAGTCCATTTTTGCCGAGCAACTCGAGCAACGACGACGGCGTTTGGTCTCGCAGGATCCACATTCTTCGCTTCGTAATTGCCGATAACAGTCTCTTTTGAGCGATTAAATGCACGATCGAAGCGTTAATGTTGCAAGGCGACTGCTCGCATGAAAGAATTGCTCGATTCGTAAGCTATGTCTTTAAGATAGTCGACGTGATTAAAAAAAAAAGAAATATTATATACCGGATGATGATTTGATGACGTCGATGGAAAGTCGCGTAAGAAAAGGAGAATGAAAAGTCCCTACATGTCGTACATACGCGTGCATCTATCAAAATGACTGCGCACTTAATGGCGAAGCTAATCTGCTACTCTTAACAATAACATGATATTCCGATTAGCCATAAAACGAATGCATAAATAAATTATAAGCTGCAGATCTCGTGTCATTTAACGAATTTCACATGACTGTGAATAATAACGTTGTCGCATCCTAATCCCTTGCAAGTTATTTATAAGATAACCCGACTGAACTTCGTTCATAGGAAGAATAGCTCTCTCCCTCCCTCTCTCTCTCTCTCTCTCTCTCTCTCTCGCGCGCGCGCGCGCTCGCTCGCTCGCTCTCGCTCTCTTGTCTCATTGCTGATTCATTGCTCTCTCAAATGATCTGCACATTCTCTCGATTTCCTTGCATTCTCTCCACTGTCTCACACGTTTTAAATAATTGATCTATATACAATGCATGCACACACGCCTCACTTCATCCTGCAGCGTCCCCCTTGGCCTTCCTCGGCGTTTACCCTCGAAATCCGTTTCGAAAAACCGAAAGTACAGCTTGCTTCGAAAGACGGAAAGCTGCGAGGCGCAATACTGATACATCTCATGGGACACTATCGCGTTACTACGCACGAGGCTCAGAAAAAATCTCCCTTCTCTCACTCGTCTCGCCACGACGTACATCGTCGGCTTCATCATACGCCAGCGTGATCATATCGTGTAACGTTAACATTCGCACCGAGGATCGGACTATTTTCGCAATTATTATTATTATTATTATTAATATTATTATTATTATCAATATTATTATTATTATTATTATTAGAGCGGAAGCATCGTCGCGAGAGTCTAGACTCACGAGGAAACCGTTCCAAATGTCGTCCTCGTGCGAGAATCGCCAATCGGTCTACGTCGTCATCGCCGTACGCCTCGGTTCTTACCGATAAATGCAGACACGATCGTGTGTATAATAGACAACGATAGTGTATAAGACATATTGTCTCCGCTAAACCTTTAACAGCTAATCTCTATTTAAGTAGTAATCTATGCGTTCTTGCCGGCTACGCGGGACGATGGAGTCTGTGGTACCCGAAGCTCACGATCGCTCATCCTCTGCTGTGCCCTGCGCGCGCGGCGCGGCGACAAGTTGAGCAAGTTCCTCACGGTGTTCGACCCTTGTTCGCTTAAGTACTGGCCACTTCACGTCAATATCACAGTCTCTCGCGGATGTTAACTCCCTCCCTCCCTCCTTCCCTCCTTCCCGGCGCTTACGCTGTATGATCAAAAAGCGTTCACGACACGAAAGGCCTTTTATTCTATTCGTGCCTGTCTATCTGCCTCAGAGCATCGGGTGAGCCCGCCGGAAATGCAAGTGACCTCCCTATACGGGAAAGGCGCGCGATCATCCTTCTCTCACTTCGTGACCGGGTCGCGACGTGACCACGAAGCGACTACAGCTACGTGCAGCTTTTGTTTTTCCTTTTCTTTTCCTTCCGAAAAGGGGAAGGAAGAAAGAAAGAAAAAAAGAAAGGAATTCGTTAAAGGTGCAGCAGGTAATCTTGGGTGCGTACAATTTCGTTTTCTCATGCAGAACGACGATAACCGCTCGGTACGAGCCTAACTCTACTCAAGAATAATTGGGATATCCAATTACGATATATCGCGTGACAGACATTTAAGTGTAATTATTCGTGCCGGTGCCGTGTCGGGAATTGTGCTCGTACGGATACTTCGCGATTTTTGCTATTGCTTCTGCTTGATCGGCCGGCTGTAGATTGCAGCCTGTTATTATCGATGCACGAAACTCCGTATCAATCCCCGTCACGCTACCCGGACGTCTGCTTATCTGCATTTACGCGTATTTATATATTTTTACTCCTTGCTCCTTACTGAGGTCGTTAAGGCTGTGCGCTGATACTTATCTATCTAATATTAAGTATTTTACGGATATTTTTGTGCTGGTTCGCTGCTACCGTCGTTGCTACTAGACGCCGACTCAATGAAAGAGATCGTCGCGCTCCTCCGGATCGACTCTTCTTCAGTCTCGCCGAAGATCGCCGTGATTGATCGTACCATCCCAATCGGGAAGCTCGACCGCGGCGTCGCGCGCGGGAGTGACCGGATGCTCGCGATCAAGTCGAGGAACACGCGGCTTACGTGTAGTACTTTCGATCGTGCGCGGGATCGAAGCGCAAACGGGCGTGCAACCGCTATGTGCTCGAGCGGAAATACTTGGCGACGCTGTTGATGAACTCCTGACGCTACAACTGCACCTGGAACGCCTGGGTCGTGTTCGGCATGATGAAGGGATTCGTCGTGGTCGACTGTCGCAGATTCCTGGCGGCGATTTCCGCCCACTCGACATCGAACGGATCAGACGGTCCGCCTCTAGAAGCCTGGCTCATTGCGGCCGAGCCGAGCGAGTGTGCTCTCGCATGAAGAGGCGGTGCTCGTCGCGGACTAGCGGGTACCTGCTGCGGTACCGGCGACGGTACAGAGCCGGTTATGCTACCCAGCCATTGTTCTGGTTTCGGTAAACCAGCTGCTGATGGAAGCGGCTGCACCTGTGGAACATTGCAGAAACTTATGAGGAGGCGTCTTTGCGCAATCTGCGTTCGCTGTACAGAGTGAAGGTGGAATCAAGAATTGAGAAAATAGATTAAACATTTTGCCTCGCAGAAAGAAGAACGAAATGTTTGCATCAACTTTTTCTTAAAGAGATTACAGCGTCATTGTTTCAACGAGATTTTCTTGCAAGATTTGCGATTTCTTTGTGCCTTTGTCATTATATGCTAAACGTTCAACATACCAAAGCCGTCGGAATGCCGGCCGATGAGGAGACTTGAGCGGTGTCGTTCGAAGCGGGCAATCCCGGAGAAGCAGACGCCACGCTGGTACTGGGAGAACCTGTTTTCGGGGTCATTGTCGAATTTATCGGGATCGGCGATCTGTTCACGGCCGGCGTAGACGCGTTTCCTAAAGAGGACGTAGAAGCCGTGCTGAAGGCAGGACTCGCCGCCGATGGTGGCGTGCCGAAGGCACCCACGCTCGAGGAAACGGGTGCCGGCGTGCTCATGACGACTGGAGTAGGCGCGTTCGTCCTTGGAAGAACGGGACTCAAGTTGCTCGCCTTAAGGATGGGCGTGAGCCTGTGATTCGACGCGAGAACGGGGGATGCCGATTCCTGCCAGCTGGGACCAACGTGATTCAAGCTGAGCTCGTCGTTCTTGTCGTTGTTGTTATTGTTGTTAATACTGGGACCGTTCTGCAGCCTCATCTCATCCAACGAGTTGCTATTCGTTACTGAAAAGGATAGAAATCGCTCGGTGAGTGCTACGACGCGCGGTGACACGTTGTCACAGTTATCCAAAATGGATAACGAAGCCAGTAACTTTCGCGGTTACACTGCGAAAGTCGTACCTGGAGGGGAACTGGTAGGATTGCTAGTGAAAAGCTGCTTGGCGACGGAGCTCATGGCAGACTGAGATGATGGCATTGGTCCGAAGTCATCGCTGCTCGAGAGCAGAGAAAGCCCACGCGAAAGCTGCTGACACATCGCGGAGACGCTGTCCTGACCACCGGGCGAGATTTCCGGTATCGGACTCACTGCGAGAAAGCAGAAAACATCATGTTCCCAACGGGTCTAATGCGATGCTGCGTACAAATATGGTGCTGGGATGCATGCTAGAAAAGACATGCTACAGGGCGCTTAAGTATATCTCGGAATTAGTATAAAGTGGACATCTCTATTGAGTGGCGTTGAATTTTCTTTCAAGCAACAGCAAAGATACATCGGGACGGAATAACGAGGATTTCTAACTATGCGCTCGCTGTGTCGTGGAACCAGTTTATTAACGTGGTGGTACCGTGTGGTGTAGAAAACGAGCACGTTTAAGGGTACATCGAGAAGCAAGCAACAATGGGAATTAACAGAATAAGGAGTAATGACCTTCGTCATATCCTTCGAACTCTGTTGTAAAAACGGTAAAGCAAATCGTTATTCGATTAGACCATTAAATTACATTGATTTAATTCAGTAATATATTAAATCCTGCCGTATAAACTTTAACGTGCGCAGCTGATCCGTTTTTATCAGTAATGCTTGTCTCGCACGGCATGAAATAAAAGCAGCATACGAGGATGACAGATAAAACTCACCTGGAGGCTTCAGAGATACAATGTGCGACAGAGCTGAGGGCATTCGCGACAAATCCGTCGGCTCGAGGCTGTGACTACGTGTGCGTTCGAGATTACTAGGAAGATCGTTGACTCGTAGACTGAGCTGCCTCTTAAATGGGGATGCTTGATTGAGTTGCGTGAAACCGCGGAAGGAACCTTGCCGCTCCAGCATAGACGGAGTTGCGTGTGGCCTTTCTATCGCGAAAGGATTGTACACCTGTTTAACCGGAGGAACATCTGAAACGAAATTTAGTATAAGTCGAGGTATTCGAGATGTCTACAGAGATAAATTTAGCTTTAATTATCCAATTATTTGTAAAGACATACAGGTCTACCAAATGCTTCGCGGCAAACAAGTAACATTTAAATATTTTTAAGCTGATCAGTTTCTCATAAAATTCCTACTGATGAAAATTGTGCTTCCACACACGCAGATGCATATTTTTATTGTAAAAAATGGATAACATATGTATGACTAACCTACTGAACGGTCACGCGATTCCTGCAATCGTTCCGTGAGACTCGGTTGCCTAAAACTACCGCTTCTCGTAAAAGTTGATGTCTTCGAATCAAAAGTCATTGTAACTCCGCATTCTTTATCCCGTCGTTGCTTCCTCTCCAAACATGCGGCGAAAGCGCAACCCACTGCGTGACTCAGTCTCTCTCCCTAAAGATAAATGCATGTCATATCAGATATCTTTGTTATTTGTTTTATAAAGACGGTTTTCTCTTTGAAGTGTCATGCAAATTATATTTTTAGATAGAAAAAGATTAAAAGAGTACCGTTTATGAGCATTACGAAGAAAAAGTTGTCTATAAAAATTACGTAGAAAGCTACAACATTTGCGTCAATGACACAAATACATCAAGGTATAAACATGTTTCCAATTTTCAATATAAATAAGCTTGCCTTTCACGCTAATAGTAATAACTATGGATACTATGGTTCATTTAAATAAGAAAGCTTAGTTTCTGATGTCGTACCATCCGATGATGCGCAGGTATCCCCCAATACATGAATAAATTCATCCCTTACCGACAAAGTTGTCCCTCATTGAGGGGTAACTCCCCAATCGAATGGGGTGAAAGGCTACCTGACTTACCGATTCCTTCAACGCTAAAAATCCATGGCACATCCACCGCCTCGTCGTGCCGTCTCTGCAGATGTAACTGAAACCCTTTTCATGATTCCTGTCCGGCGCACAGAACGAAACCTTCTCGATTGTTTGGTCGACGATTAAACCTTTAGTTTCGTCTTCGACAACGCGCAGTCCGTCGCCGGATACGTGAAGCACTGCCCGCACTGGCCTTCGTCTTGAATTCTAGAAATTCAGTAGGGGATAATCACTCGGCTGCCTAAATTGCCCTCTGACCTTCAGTATAACGATTTATTCTCGGGCCACTCAGTGTCAATGTCGAGTCTTTATACGTAAGCCATGCTAAATATAGTCGAGACTTGGAGGATGTAACGTGCTCGACTTAAAGCTTGCTAAACTTTCCACGGAGTCTCATGAATATTTAGAGCGGAAGGAACTTCCACGAGAGAACGGTCTGATTTTAAGAATCATCTGCTCTCGCACTCGCAAGAAAGAAAAGAAGGAAAAAGATTAATTGAGCACCGAATGAGGAAGGTAATCCTCTAATTCTGTGAATTGAGACACCTTGTTAATTCGTAGAGGAGTTATATCATTTTTGTCGGGAAGTACTTACTCGGAGAACTTTAAGGGCTTCTTCGCAAACTTGCATACCTCTCGACTCGAATACCTCCACACATCCCAGGTACTGCAAAATACATCGATTAAATCATTCATCCATTAAAAGTTTCAACAGACTGATAACTCCCTGTTTCACGAAAGTGCTACCAAACTCGCCAAACATTATTGACGTGCGTTATCGACATCGCGTTAGCAGAAGAAGTAAATTACGAAAGTCGATAATTTCTAGTAAAAGCAGTCGTTACAGGGAAGCAAGAATTATTCCAGAGTAATCAACAGTTACGTCGAGTAAACAATAATATTTTGTCAATATTAATCTACGTAGGGATTCTCTAAAGAAATCTACATAAAGATTAATCAACAATCTGAAAAATGCATCTCATCCGAAAAATGACTAAAATAGACTCAATTACGGTGTCGATTGAGCAGCGCCAACAATCCTAATCATCTTAATAATTTCAGCACATAATCCGGCGAGATGCATCAATTTGCATACTTAGAATGTCATTAAACTGCCGGCGTGTTTACCTTAACGTGAAAAGCGCATGTGGCTGAACGCACTGCACTCTCATCAGCTTGCCACTGATGGGGCTTACTAGACTCGGGCACGTGAGGATCTTTCCGCCGACGAAAACTGTCGCGGAAGCTCCGTCGAAGCCGATCCATCCTTTTTCCCGGCGACCTCTCACGCTTCTACAACAGCAGAAAAGAATGCGATTCATTGCAATTCGAGCAACTGCTCAAACATTAGCGAAGAGCACTGCCTCGAGAGTGCTCAATGGCTAATAATGGGCAAATGGGAGGAGTCACGAATGATACATCAAACCTCGTAGGACATGATAATTACGCATTTCAAAATCCTGAAAATCACAATTTATGCTAATAAACAGAATCGCAAGATATCGAGGATAGATTACCATCCGAGAAAGAATCTTGATAGTATCCTAATCATTAAGGCAAGCTTGATGTAATACCGTAAAAGATATGTAAAAAGTATAAGTTTGAAAATTTGATAAAGCATCGGTTCCTCCGATTGCACGGATATCGCATTGATATCGATACCGAAAGGAGATATCTTGAACGGAGAAAATATGTTTACAACACTCACCGAGCGCACGATTTTCTTCAGAGTAAAAATATCTCGAGCAAGAAAAATCTTACTCCATCGAGGAGAATTATGTACTCGGCGAGTGCTGTAAATATATTTCCTTCGCTCAAGATATCTTCCGCCTCGCTACATAAATGAAACAACATAAAATAACGTAATCTAGCCTGTCACGTTATCTCGACGTAACCCTTCGTTACTGAAACCGACTAAAGATGAGGTTCTGGTTTTTGCTGACTATCATTTTGTGAAAATCATTGAGAACTCGGAGCAGTCGAACTCCAGACAGATCTAACGATATCAACGCGCGTGGTCAAAATGACGGGAGATTAACAGCGGAATCAGAATGGCAATCACGCGCAATGACCACGACAAGTCAGTCGCAATCGCCGTCCGATAAGGATTGAACGTCTGCGGGGCGGAGGAAGGAAGTCAGTTAGAAGGAAGTCGCGAGCGAATTCTCAGAGGATCGTCCCGTCGTTGGATCGTTAAGTCGTGAGCTTGAGAAAATGTCCGAGGCAGGGCCAGTGTCTGGCAGCCGTTGCGCTGAATCGCCAGCTCGACAATACCCTGTGATCGAATCTTGAGACCCGTTCCCAAAGAATCCTTTATATCGGGACCCTCCTCCGGGTCTCCCCTAATACGAACCGCGGATCTACCCTTCGGATCGACGGCACCCCTAAGAGAGAGGCCCGGTCGACGGATGGAAAGCGGAGACGCGTTAAGAAGACCTTTCCCGCACGTTCTCTGTGCTTCTCCCCTTCATCATCGACGTTTCCCTCGGCCCTTGGTCCTCACTTCGCTATTCTACCTCGCGGAATCGCTTGGCCAACGTTGCGTCATCGGACGCAATTCTCCCGGATTCTCACGTCGCTTATAAATGTAACCGATAGGCTAATAATACGCTTGTAGCGCCGTGCCGGTCTTGACATTGTACGGCATTATCGGCAACGAAGGCCAAAAAGAGCGTCGAGTGGGGCGAGAGTTGATTATCCAAATAGCGGTATTCTTAATTCGTTATTTCATTTTGCGCAGGCATGGCACTATTGTAAATCGCTCTCCGTGGGCACGCATCCGCGCGAGTTTTTTGTTCTATCGGCCATCCGCGATATGACACGTATTGATGTCGGTCGCAACGGTTAGCTCAATTATCTGCTCGTCGAAACCTATAGCGATGACAGCGAGCGGTGAATGCGGTGTTTCTCCGGCGGTGGCTCCGAATAATGGCAGCGTCGATCGATCCCTTTACTTCGTTTTCATTATCCCCCGAATAACGGGGATCTCCGGCAGTCGCGAATTAAGCACTTTACGTCAGAGCGGCGCCGCGGATCTGCGCGGACGAAGAAAATCGATCTTCGGACTTAGCGGTGCGATATGCCGAACGGAATGCCGCGATGCAGAATTCTTCCTCGGAGCCTGAGGACAAATTCCGATGACGATCCTCTCTATCACGAGACATAGCGCCGCGCGCAATCGTGCATTTTTATCGCGATCATCTCGTCCGACAAAGGAACGTCGGTGTCTCCGACTTTGCCGAGGTATTTGAAGTTGAGGACGAATGCATGCTGGCATGGAATTATAATATATTCCGTACATTCGGTATCAGTCACGTATGTGTTCGTATAGATAGGATTCCATAGAGAGTGACATCACACATCACGCGACATACATATGTATTTTGAGTCCGCGCGATGGACACCAGATATCCAGATGTCAAACGCAGTCGTGTTGCTCGTTACGATCGAACATAATTGCTGCTCTGTCGAGTTAGCGCATCGCTTAGGCAATTTGGGATCGCGATGACGAATTCGCGAGAAACGTCAATTGTGAGTCGTAGCAAGAGTTTGGACTCACTTCAGAGGCGACTCTGAATTCATCCCCGCGGACATCTCGCGCGATGAACGACTTTGACGATCTCGTTATTAATTTAGAGATGATAGAGCGGGAAAAATTTCCGAGAGTACATGAGAGTACCGAAAACGCTGTTCATTAATTTGTGAGGCGATAACGAATCCTGGCAGAATTTATTGGCTTAAAATGCATCGAATTTTCATCTTTGCGCGAGATGATCGCTCGCGAGTCGGTCCTCGAGAACCTCCAGATCCAAATGATTCTCCGTTATATCCGCCACCAATCATCCAATGAAACGAGAGTTGGAGATACATCTACTTTGCGAAAGTTCCTAGAGCTCCTCGCGTCGGGGACACTTTAGATAAACTATCAACTCTATCTCGTCCTCAAAGTACCAGGATGCGCTAGCTTGACTTTATGCAATGTCCTAGGTAATATGGACAATGTCCTAGATATCGATGAAGTCTGTTAAATGTATCTGTTACTACTGCTCGGCCAATAAATAATTCCATCTGGATATGACATGGGAATCAATTCTAAAAAGGGAGCGTTTTAAATACGCTCCATTGAAATTATCCCTATCATTAAGTCGATCCTGAGACCCGGATATTT
Source organism: Eciton burchellii (assembly GCA_020341155.1). Classification (NCBI taxonomy): domain Eukaryota; kingdom Metazoa; phylum Arthropoda; class Insecta; order Hymenoptera; family Formicidae; genus Eciton; species Eciton burchellii. The sequence continues at coordinate 2,188,491 of JAHMML010000002.1, forward strand.
CGTATATCTCTTTCGTTTGTTCAGCATTAAGTAACAATCACACGAATATTAATATTAACCGCAAATTAAAACGGAACGACGATAATGACGCCACGAGGAGCATCCCGGAGCTTTTTAATCCGTATCATCGTTACGATCGAATCCAAATGATCGCCGTATTAAGGGACACTTAAGGGAGGTAAAGCTGGCGGGAGAATATCGATAGCTTTTCAGATCACATCACGCGTGTCCGCTATGAAGAGCCATCGAGGGAAAGAGGGGACGGGCATTATCGTGTCGTCCTAATTCTTTCTCCTTTCTTTCTTTCTTTTTTTTTTACATGCATCTCTCCGTGGAAACGATCGCATCTGTGATCCGAATAGAATAGATTAGAATAATACGGCCCAATGAAAACAAAACGGGACCCTCACGCGGCGGTGCGATATCTCGTCGCGGCCTTCGGTTATCGCACATTGACCGACTAATGGCTAAAACGTGCGAAAGTAAGCACTCTCGACGCAATCGGATTAGCAGAGCTGTTTACTTAGCACGATAATAGGCTTACCGGGTGCACACCCCTCTCTATTCATCGCGTCTACGTCGCCTGCACCGCGCCGGCGTATCGTGTCTTTATCAAGTGGACGACGAACGGCACGATCGTGCAACGAGCGAACAATACGGCCCGGCCGTCCAGCATCCGGCTAAATGGCTTTGATCGGCCAAATTAGTCCGCGGCGCGTTACAATCCCGCGCAGATTTAATTTGACCGCGGCGACGCGTTCGACCGCGCACGCGCAACTGCTAACTTCAATTGGCGTAATAAAAGACACGCCCTCTTCTTCGCCGCACCGTGGTCATCGGCAATTAACGGCGCGATTTCTTCGATGATCCCGATCGCAATCTCGCGGATGAATAAGGGAAATTATGTCGTCAACGAGAAAAAGGGGGCTTGATGTTTTCCTGGATCTGCCGTAAAACGCAAGGATGCGTTCGAGGAGCGCGAGTCCTCAGCTATCGCGATTATTTCATCTTCTACGCCACTGATATCGATATCGTCGTTTAAAACAGGACCAAATGATCTTGAATTATTTCGTTAGACGCCGAAACCGAGTCGAACTTAAGAGTATAATATCGAGAGATGATATCGATCGCGAGACTACTTGCGTTCGCGCTAATAATATAATAATTTATTTAATATCGCGTAGCCGCGATGAATTATTCCAATAAATAATGCCGAAAGTTATCGAGTACGATCTAAATAATTCATCATCCGCATCACGGACACACAATTACGATGCAAATGTGTGTGCGCACCGCTCGATAAATTCGCGCGGCGATGCTGCGGTATTAAAAGTAAAAGCATCGCGTAAAGCCGCTCACTTATGTGAGCATTTTACGCGTGCATTCTACGTTGTCTCGCATGGATGACGCTGTTTTCCAACCCTATTGATCGCGCGGTTCTTTTTATTACGCGTGGAATATATCCACATCCGCTCGGCGGGGGAGGGAGAGAGAGAGAGAGAGAGAGAGAGAGATAAATATTTCGCTCAGACACATCAAGTATCATCGTGCATGAGGCGTGCGGCTCATCCGGTGCGACGCGGTCGATTCATCTCGTTCGATTGAATCGCATCCCGCGTCGATTCGATGCGCGTCTCGCTTGCATCGATCATTGCGGCGAAGAGGAGAAGCGCGCAATATCGACAGCTGCTCTCGACGCCGACGTGAAATTGTAACAGCCGCTGAGTTCACGACGACCGCCTAGTCTCGTAACTCGTTTTTTCACGTAAGGCGCGCCTTTCTCTTCTCGCCGATAAGCGCCAATTCACGGCGAGGATGAGGGAACTTCCGCTAGGAGGATGGGTTTTATTTCATAGGGTGCGCGTAATCTGTATGCAATGCAAAAGGAAGATACGATTTCTCTCTCTCTCTCTCTCTATCTATCTATCTCTTGCTCGCTCGCTCTCTCTCTCTTTCGGTCTTGGATGTAAAACAGAAAAGCGATAGCGATACAAATGTGTACGATAACGAAAGCAAATGCACGCGATTATCTCAGAATGCGTTCTCATGACTGTAATCTTTAATCGCACGTGTACGATAAATTTTGTTTACGGTTCGTGGAATTATTAATGGAGAAGCAGGCAGGCCGGCAGCAGACACATGCTCGATAACGACATACTTTTTCGGAAGAATAGCGCGGATGAAAATACAATGAGTCACCGTGCCGATTATCTATCTGTATGACACGTTGCTTCGATATACAATATTTCGTCGAGATCACGTCGGAGACTGCTCTCTCTCTCTCTCTCTCTCTCTCTCTCTCTCTCTCTCTCTCTCTCTCTCTCGCTCTCTCTCCTCTCGGATCTCGAGAGCAGGACGCGATGACTAAGCGAACGAGAATCCGGAAGATCCGTAATTTCAGTGCAACGCGCCTTCGTGCTCTGCCCTTTACAACAACTATAGCTTCACCTTGATCCCTCAACTCTCTCTTTATCTTTCTTTTTCTCCCTCTCTCTCTCTCTCTCTCTCTCTCTCTCTCTCTCTCTCTCTCTCTCTCTCTCGTTCTCGCTCTCGCCTTCGCACGAATTCTCTGGCGGCAAAGAGCCATTTCCACGCGAGAAGCAATCGCAGCGGATTGCTTCCGCGGCTGGAACGTTGCAGAATTGTTCGCGTTTACATTAAATACGGTGCAGATGAACGATCAGAGGGATTAAAATAATAAGATGGCGTGTGATCGACCGCTATACAGAGTTATCGATTAAAGGTGGACTTGAAGCGAAGGCCGTGAGCGATGTACTATTTTTAAAGCGAGAACGGGAACGCGGACAGAAGCCTAGACGTGGTTCTCGTTCGACAGGAAGGCGCAGATGGTGTTCTTATTCCATATGCGTTAACGCACGAGGATAATGTTCGCGATGAACATCTTTTCGAGAAGTATCGGGCGTATGATAATAGGCGGCGGCGGACCTTGACGCGTGAAAGGGAAGATGGCTGCGGAGAGCATGCATCTCTGCCTGCCTGTGTGTGCGTATGCGTATGTATGCGTGCAGATAGCGCGCATGACAAAATGCGCGGATAAACCTGGCATGATAATCTCCCGCGGACGCCGGGAGATTCTTTAAAAGGCCTATTTTTCACGCCCCTTGCTTCCGCCAGCGCCATTGTACCGTCTCGTACCAATCGATGAAATCCTTGATAAACTCATTTCGCGGTAATCGTGCGAGATGCACGCTTATCACGGGCCAATAGCGCAAGTACACTGTAGGATTCGCCGATCAATGTTGTAATTATCGTACGGCGGGGCCAGGCGTGCAGCGTATCATCGGAGAATGGTTTACGTATAGAAACCCGATAAACGAAACCAGATCTGCCTGGCCTGCTTCTGTCGGCTGCGTTATAACGCGCAACGATACGCGCGCGCCGCGGCACGTGTGTTACGATCGTGCACCTTTTACCGTAACAAAAGCTCCTTTTAGTGTTAATGAGCATGTGCAATACGCTCGTTCGTTATGGCCTCACAGTACGATGCTATTAGAGAAAAAGAAAAAATAAAAAAAGCACCAGACACCAGACCCGTTTCAGAGAGCATGTCCGAGTAGCGCGCAATCAAATTTGTATTTCCGAATGAAAATTCTTTCTCGCAGAGAAATTGTTATTCAGTGTATGTTGTCATTCGAAAGAAGATGGCTGCGTAAAATTTCATACGGAATAGCGACAGACGGAATCAAAGATTTAAACGGAAACAGAGACAGACAGAGCGAGAGAAAGGGAGAGAGAAGGAGAGAGAAAGAGAGAGAGAGAGAGAGAGAGAGAGAGAAAGAAAGAGCGAGGCATGTACCTTTCGTGAATATTTCAGCAACACGCATTGCGCTGTGCGATCCCGGCACAATGAACGCGGAATTCTAATTTCGTAACGCGCAGAATTGTTCCTTGATACACCGATATACCGATACACAAAGATTCGGTTGGCTTAATTGTCGCGTGGACGATCGCAGTCTGAAAGAGAGCGCGCGCGCGAATTTTTGGCACGGCACGTCGCGCTGCCAGTGCGGTGTCCGTTTTTAAATCTCAGACCTGAGAGGGTCTCGAAGTCAGGCATCTCCTGCCGAATCGGGCGATGTCGTGACCTAGAAAAATCTCGTGGCGAAAGCCGGCATTCGCCCAGCCTCATTACTCAGGTCAAGCCAGGTTCAATGACCTGGGCAAGAGCTAGGAGCGAGGACTATCAGACGGGAGACTTCGAGATTCGATAATCGAAAGCGTGCGATACAAATTTATCGCGTCACTTTCGATCATGTTCTATTCAGCACATGACATTCCGTTATCCATTCTAACATGGAAATCTTGATGATGAGACCTTGACAAAGCATTATTAACGATTATAGCGGATTATGGGGATTGACATCATTCGTTCGACCATCGTTCGATTTGCTGGCACGATGCAACGTGTAACAACAACGTTCTTCAACGTTTGAACAATGGCGATCTCTTTCAATAGAATCTCGTGTGTACTTTTGATATCTTCAAATATATCGAAATTAATTCTTTAAACTTTAATTCCAGCTGAGATTAATCTCTCTCTCTCTCTCTCTCTCTCTCTCTCTCTCTCTCTCTCGCTTTCTCTTTTATTAGTTTGAGAAAGGGAATGCAAGATAAACATGTTACATTCCGTAACGTTGCAGATAACTGTATGTTGCAGGAAAGTTTCCGCTGAGATTCCCGTTCCGAAAATCTCAGGTAGCAGAGCTGCAGCTCGGGACCGAGAAGCATCTAAAGTTCACGCAGGACCGAAGAGATCCCGATTACGAGAGGCCGCATTGTTCGGCATGACGAGCTACCGGGATCGGGATTACAAAATGCTCGCAGCTCGAGGGGACCGTGTCTCGCGTTAGAGGATGACGAGAGAAAGAGAGAGAAAGAAAGAGTGTGCGCAACATGGAAAGCGCGAGGCGCGCGTTTCCGCCCGCGGTGCGGCCGCGCGGAAACGCGTTCGATGAACGAGGCTGAAGCGGGCAACGGCGGGTTCTGGAAACGCCCGGTCCACGAACACACCCCACAAGCGCGCCGAGCATCCCTTCATCGCGGCAGGTGCCTAACGCGCGCGCGTGACGTAGGCGGACACGCGCGCATACGCGCGGATAAACGCAGCCGCTCGCGATAGGCTTTCATTCGACGCGCCGCTGCCGCGACGCGCTGTCGCGTACGACGTGGAAATGCCAAGTGCAGGAATGCGGGAGCGTGCACTTTTCCATCTGCGATCGTCGCGGCTCCGCGACTAAGCCGTTACGATCGATCTGCGCGAATCGATTGAGAGACGAGAGAGTCGATGGAGAAAAGTGAAATCCCTCGGAAAATCGTTCTCCCCGGGGGAATGCCCGATTTTCGTGAAGAATGTAAAAGGAGAAGAGAAAAAATTTCTGTTTTATGTCATTTGCGCTATGTTTAAAATATAATCTACTTGTCGTTTTATCTTATCTCTGCGTCAGGCATCGATGACAACGCAGTCATCAACACGCGGTCAATCAAAGTTGAATGCATCTTCGAAATTCAAGTGCTTCAAACCGCCTTAAACGCGCATTCGACATCATAGTTTACGACGTTAACCAGGACGCAATTAAAATTTGTCACTGAAACGTAAATTTTTTGAAAGCGTATCGAAATCCTGAAATTGCTATAAAATAAGTCCCGACAGCTTCTGGATCTCTTTTGCTTCGTTGTCACAAAGCGAATGCTGCGTGACACCAGTTATCCTTGAGTTCGGTCCCCCCCCGATTCGATTGGGGCAGCGAATATGCGTGACCGCGGGCGTGTGTGTGTGTATGTGCACATGCGAGTGCGGATTCGAACGTGCGATTAGATTTATGCGTGTCGAGCGTGTACGTAATGCGATTCGAGTGTAATCGCGATACACCGGCCGAGCGCCGCTCGACAGGCCAAGCATCTCTGTGTAATTTGCGTAACTGTCTCCTCCATTGAAATAAATTAACATTAAGTAGCGATGTCGACGATGCACGCGTGTGTGCACGCACCTACGTCGACCTTCTCCATTCCGCGACTCCGTCGCGAAAGTACACGGTTCTCGTGGATGAGATTAATCCCGCGGATTGAGACAAAGCGCGCTCGCATCCCTTGCATGCATCCCCGATCTGGAGCTATTATTGTCGTGTCGCTATTTATACGTACGTGCAGAAGGACGAATCTTCTATATATAATCGTGTGCGCCTGCAAGCTTAATAAAGCTCGCAACTATGGCGCAATAATTTTTCTAGCCAAGGATGACACCGCGCTTATCTCGAATGCTAGATTATTTGCGCGTATTTGAGTGGTTAAAATTCGAGTGCAATGAGATTCTGGAGTAAGAGAAAAGAGGATAGAGGTGGAGTATTATTCCAACGCCGCGATATTGTTCAAACCTCCGAACCTCCCACGTCCATTCGCCGGAACGAGATCTCGTCGTCGCGGTTTAATCGAGCAATTTCGCTAATTAGGTCGCGTAATGAGCGTCATGCTCTCATCTTGAGGAAAGTGAGACGCGACGCTATTCATTTTCATGACCCCTCCGCCGCGCCCCCCCCCCGGTTTTGAACTATTTCACTTGCCTCCCAGCGGGATCAAATAGCAACAAGGAGCAGCAAGGCGAAAGTTTTTCCCGCGAGAGAAAATGAGCATCCCAAGATGCGAGTTCAGCTCGAGCATCGAGCGTTTGCGCGCTTATTTCGGTGGTAAGCGGCGCTCGCTTCCTCTAAAATAAATTCACGCTGCGCTTTGAGCACGGACGGGGAAAAAATGTCGGCATTTAATAGCCTCCCCCCGTTCATACGCTGCACGGGAACGGAATTTAAATATCTCCGTTCCGTGTATTACATCGCGCTTTCGCGATCGAAGCAGCAAGGAGATTTTAATTTTCAACGTTGTAGCGGACGAGCCTCGCTTTCGAGCCTCGTCGCCGTTTCTAATCGGCGAGTCTGAATTTTGAATTCTGTCGTGGAAGGAATTTTCAAATGAATTTTGAAAATGAAGAACAAAATTGAACAGCTAAACCGCCGTTCTTTATCCTCGCTTCGCGAGGAAACTCGTTAGGTCTTACGTCCTAGTGCGCGTTCGTACGTGTTCGCCTCGTAATAAAGCTCCGTTCTTAGAGTACAGCTATTTGTAACGTATATAAATTATTCCAGCGCTGCGGGAAACGTAATTCCCGATCGTGCACGCGGCAAGTTGCGAACGCAGCTTTTCGCAACGATAAATTGAGCCCCGCGTTATGGTATTCGGTGGATGAAACGCCGGCTCGGGTTGCATCGAACGTGACACGTGCTCGTCGAGCAAAGGTCATTGAAACGCGAGCGTCGACCGCACCTCGTTGTATCGTCATTTTCGCAGTCGGAACCGTCACGCGTGGGCTGCGTCATTCCGTCTGCGGGAGATTCGCGAATGCACCTTCGCGTGATTCGCGCATGCTTGATGACGACGAGAATCACGAGGATGCGCCATCGCCGCGGAAATCGAATTCCCGATCGTATCCGCTGGCGATGATACGACAAAGTCGACGACTCAACGTGAATGGCCACATTAGTCATCATACGATGACCCATGTGATTGACGTCATGCCCCCGCAGGTTAAACAAGTTCCGCGCAGGAACTTTCGCCCGAATCGACGTTTTCGTCGGTCGGTTTTCTATTTCTTCCTCGCAATTTTCGGCGAAGAGCGCGAGAGCCGCGGAATTCATGGAACGAATTATACTCTCGGCGCCTGATTTTTTATGAAAAGGATCGCCATCGCCATCGAAAGGAGCGGAAACTCTGTGCGTTAGCAAGACGGAAGACGTTAAAAGAGGAAGAAGACGAGAGAACAGTCTGCTCATTAAGAATGCGCTGATGGGTTTGCGATATCCCGCAAAGAATACTTTTGTACATTCCATCCGCAATATGCCCGTTCCCGGCAAACAAAGTTCACAAAGTAATGGAGTGGTATCAAGGTTCGATTAGCCCGTGATATTACTTTCTGTCGCGAGTATCGACGAGCAGCATCGTCATGCAAGAAGCTTGCGAGAGAGCGAAATGGGAAATAAGGAGGCACGAAGGGTACGATCGAGGGTGAAAAATGGAAGTAATACAAAGAGCAAACCGTGATTTCCGACGGCTGCAAATCTCGGGCTTTATGGAGCGTGGAATGAACCATCCCTTCATGAACTCACTCGCAAAACACTTGAGAAACGTTGCTCACCTCGTGACGCGCGATTTACGATTCGCGCTAAGGCCTGTGGATTTTATATTATTTGCGCGCGCGCAACGATGTAAATTATAGATATTTAAGGAAAAATATCAGCGACGCTAAACGAAAGATCATCAGCCGCCGATATTTGCCGCAAATTTGGCGAAATCACACGGAGGTTTCGATTATTTATGACTTCCATTATCCATTATCCAGACAGAAGATGAAAGACTGAATCTGCTGTCTGCCGCAGCTTTATACAGGTAGAAAAAATATGACGAGGAATGCTAAAATTGCGAATTGCTTAAATCTGGGAAACTGACGAACTTTCTACGAAAGCCCGAAAGCCAGAGCATTTCCAGATTTTATCAATCTAATCGTAAATGATCTCATATTTCATCCTGCAATCGCTACGATGTTTTCTTACTCGGAATAATAATTTATTCGTCGCAAAAAAACGAATAGCAAGAAAGGAAACCACGTTGAAAGTGCAATTTTCCTCATTTTCATTATGCGGCAACTTATTTCATAAGAACGTGGTCTTAAATATCAGGGGCGTACTATCCGCGCATCGGAACTTGCGCCTGCCGATCGACCATTATCTCCCGTGAAATTTCAATGGGAAGGAAAAAGAAAGAAAAGAAAAATGGTCCGGCAAGACTGCAGGCTGCGGATAAATTCAAACGTTGAGTTAAAGCCTCCGCCTCCACGGCGGAAAACGCACGGTACGCTCTTCGCGGCTGAATCGAGAAGATCGAAGCTCCGCTCTCCGTTTATCAGTATCTGTACACGATTCGCTTCTGAATAATTCCATATTTATGAGCGGAATTTCGACAGAGACGGTGTTTCGCCGATACTGAAAAATCGAGATATTAAAAGAGTCCGGAATATCGGAGGTTCCAGCCGACTGTGCGACATCCTGGAACAATATTGGAGCCGTGGACCATGTCGTCGGTCTCTATCGCGGAGACAGGACATGGCAGGCGATCATCCAACATCACAGTTGGCGTAAAAAGCAACGCAACTCCGACGTACCGAGAGGCGAAGACCATTCCCAGCATGGCTGGTGGCCCTCTCGAGGGGCTGATGGGCGGACGGGTGGTTTCCCATTTCTCCCGGACGGCGATGTTTTCACCACGAGCAGTAGCCACCCGCGTCAAGTATCCAGATACCACGGACAGTCGGTAGCCCCGGATACTCCTTGGTGCAGCATGCACGCGACCGTGTATCACTGTCGGTCGTCCAATGACGTCCAGGTGTGATCTCTCGTGTTGGCGCGGCTATTCCTCGGGACAGCGGAACTGATCGGGTTCCTCTCTTCTTGATGCACGCCGGTCGGAGATTTCCACCTGAAAGATCCACCTTACACGGGCACACTACGCGCGTCTGCACACCGATTCGTCCACCGCTGACCTTTCGGTCGCTTTCACCTCACTGCAACGTAGACGCTGAATCCCGCGTATGCCTTTATTATTCATCAGCGCGCTCGAGTGACGTGCGTCTCTCGTGAAGAGTGTCACGCCGCAGCGCGTATCGGCGGAGCTCCTCGATCGATCACGATCGTACCGGACGATGAGGCGGCATCGGCTCGGTCTTTCACGCGGTTACATCCGCCATTCGGTCGTTCGATGCATCGCGATGCATGCCGTCATGGTACATCAGGTACGTCACCTCGCCGCGACTGACTACGAAACGCTCCGCGCTGGAGCGAGCACTCGCGCGAACGGCCACTCGAGGTAATTTTAGTCCACGGCACGGCGACCACTGAATGGATATTGCGAAAAGATGGATAGAGAGAGAGAGAGAGAGAGAGAGAGAGAGAGAGAGCAAAGTAGGGGCAGGCGCTACTGCCGCTGATGGATGTCGTGGTACGCGGATGACATGGCGGCGTGAGACAATCCCGAGAGCCAACCGCTAAAGGAGGAGCGCCAGCCAGATGAAGAGAACGTGGACTGTTTGCCTTCTCCTCTTTCTTCCGGTCTTATTTTTCCTCTTCCACGGCTTCTTCTCCTTCGCTTCTCCTCACGGGCGAACTCGTCCCGAACTGGTCACGCAACTTGCTCCAGGCTGACGTCACAGATTCTACCTAGAAGAGTGGGATTCCGATCGGTCTCTCTCTCCGTTTCTGGCCTCGCGAGTCCTTCCTCTGCTCGTGCACGGCCTCGCCCTCTCGCCCCGTTCCAGTCGCGGACGACAGCGCGTGTTCCTGCAAGCCAACGCGATGCAGTCGGCTTCGCCGTACGCGATGATGCCTCGCGGTCTCTCTTGGCCGTTTCGTTATTTTTAAACGATGACTGCCCGTGTCCCCGATACGTCTGTCGGCGCGAAGACCATCCGTGAATTCCGAGCGTGCTTGTCCCGCTGCTCTCGCCGGTCCTCCATCCCTCGCGCGGATTCTGCGGAGCCACGCCAGATCAAGCTCCAACTTCCCGAATCGCTCTCACGAATCGCTCAACGAGCAGCTCGGCCGTGTAAATGGGTAGGTCGATCGGACGGACGGAGATATTTAAAGACTAGAAAACAATCGGCCGAGCCTTCGTGAACCTTCGAACCTCCGGTTGACCCACAGATGAATCCTCCGGACCGTTCAATCGAACCAACTTTGCGCCAATCTCGCGCCAACTGGCGGATTTCCTTGTTTCTCCAGCGAGTTCCCTTAACCCATCCGCGATTTAATCGATTTATTCGATATTCTCCGGTCAGGAGATCAGGCAGGAAGCGTCTTTGTTTCGGTGGAACTAATCGAGTAGCCTTCAATCGCCTTCGATGAGTAAGTTAAGCCATCATCCGAGACGTCAGATACATCATTTACATTTGCTCTCGTTTTTCACGGCATTCGGCTGCATCCGGCCTCGTTTATCAGCAGGATCTCTCAACGCGCGGCTCGCAATGCGGAGGCTCACTCGCGCATCAGAGACACATTTGTCATAAAGTGTACAATGCGTTCGTCCTTAAGCTCATTTAACGTATGCCGATGCTAATGGAGCGGCGGAGCGGCGACGGTTGCGCGACGCGAGTTCCCACGTTTTTCCGTTAGCGCCGTCGCCGTCACGCTCAGTTACTTCCGGCGACCCCACCGGAACCCGAAAGTACGTTTGATTCCTCCTACGTGGAAGATGATCGTCACACACATTTGCGAAGAGTCACTCGCGAAGAGAGAGATCATTCATCGTTCATCCGCTTCATTCGTGAACGGACCCATTCGATTCAGCGAACGCGAAACGCGCATGACCGCACAGCACTCGCAAGTTCGATGACCCGCGGCGGATTTCAAACGATTTTCAAGAATCAACGAGAACAAGCGACGCTCGGGGAACACTTTGGGAGATTCGAGAATGACTCGGAGAGCGAGTCTGTCAGGTAATCGAACGAGCGATGACGATGCCTCGGCATTCAAATCGGGATTCAACGTTTCCACGAACTGATGAACGCGCCATCTGGACGGGGACTCACGAGCGACACGGATAAATGATTCGATGATTCCATGGAGAACTCGCCAACTTATCAGCAAAATCCAGGCCCGATAGGAACGCACGCTCGCGCCATTGCACTCTTCAGCCGCGCGCGACGACGCGACACAACATTGCAGACTTTCACCGAGCGTTGCACGATCAGGAACAACGAGAAATGCCTGTCCGAAGGTACAGTCCCGAGCACAAACGAGCTTGCCCAACGGATACACGACAACCCCCCCCCTGAGAGACTCCAGACACGAATGCCGAGGGTCCGACAGGCCCAGTTCTGTCGATCCCMCCCTGCCACTTTGTCAGGGACAAAGTCTCCAACTACGAGGCCCTACCTTCCAGGCCCTATGCTTCCTGATACCTGAATTTGTAATTTGCAGATTCTCTTCATGGAAATTACATCTCCCGCTGATGTACGAAGATGCGATAAAGATCGCGATAAAAATCCCAACTGATGCGCGAATCCGCAGGATTTGGGTGAACATTTCCGTTGAGCTTTCCTAAAGTTGATTGAACTAACGTTGCGTTTTCGAAATCTTTTTATTGAATGGCGGGCATGTCTCTACGAAGAGACGGTAAATCGGTTCATTCCCCGACTGGAATACCTCAGAGCTTTACGAAATATACTTATCATCGTTATCGCGCGTTATCGCGCGCGTTTTGATTTCAGGATAGTACAACGGAGAAGCTATGTCCAGCGGTTGCACAATATTTCTCGCGCGAGTTCCAGCACGAGCATGCGCACATGCAACACGCGGATCTGCATGCATCGCGGGCACAACATTTCACATAAAATTTCAGGAACGTATCCAGCGCAAGGGAACCTCGCTGAAACCCTGTGAATAAAAAGTCCCCTCCCCTTCCCTTTCCCTCCTACCTGAATACATCGGACCGAGCGAAACTTAGCTTGCTTCCTTCGTCTACCTCGCGAGTCTCAGGGGCATAGCTAGTCCCTCCAGACCCCCCGGCACCGAGCTTCCGCTCGAGGATGCAATCATGCGGGAACCGGTTTTTCGCGTGATTACACCTTCCGAGAACGAGCCGGACCGAGAGAGGAGATCCACGTCGACGCCGGACGATCCGCAGATCGATTAGCGAGATCGCGATCCCGCGCTGGAGACGTTTAACTCTGCGTTAGCCGAGACGGAGAGTTCGCGCCGGGTCAATTCGGAACGGAAAGCCGGGGCGGATATTCGGAGTTTACGGCGGTGAGAGAGAAGCAGCTGCCGCGGCACAAATGCTCGTACATCTGCTGAGACACGAGCGAGAGAGGTTCGCTGCAGAGTTCAACGCGTCTCTCGTCCAGATACGAAAATTAGATGAAGAGGAAACTTGAAAACTTGTGACGATTCCTAGTGGCCGATTATCGCGGACAATCGCTGCGATGAGCCCTTCATCGCGCAGATTTTCATGACGCGAAGCGAGAGAGACGATCGCAGCCATAGGCACACCCGAACCTTTTTACGAGATTAAATTAATCTCAAGTAGTAACGCGACGTTTAAATTAAAATTAAATGAATTAATTACATTAAGCGAACGATATAAAGATCTGTCCATTAGGATTCGCCGTTCTGTCGCTATTAAAGCGGACGCATGCTCTAGAATTATCTTTTTATTAAAGAAGAATAGACTTTAATAAGAATTGGGATTTAATTAAGCAAGGTAACGTCTAACGGGCCTGAAAATTCTCAATGACGTGCGCCCTCGCCTTTCCTCCAAGCAGCTGCCGTGGATTTACTTTAGGCATTTAAGGGCTCGCGACGAAGATGACGAAAGAAATGGAACATCTGCCTTTGCTCTCCTATGGTCCTTGGTACTTTCCAATTCGGAAGCCAAACACGGACATTACACCGCATACGGGAAATGTTCCGTCTCGAAGCTCTCTAGATTTAAGGAGCACGCACGCAGTCGCGTTCTCGTCGAGAATCGAACGTGCACAGGCAAATTTCATTCGCTTTCATTCCAGTAGAAAAAAATATCTGGCGACATCATCGAGAACGAAATTGATAAGCATGTCGAGGAACGAATAGATAAATAAAATTCGTCTTGCCGCGTTACGATTCTGCTGTTGAGAGCCAGCGAGGGACAGCTCTCCCTTTAAAGTGGCACAGAAATAAAAATATGTAAAGCTAGCTTAAGCAAGGTTGTCAAGATTGTTTTTCCACTGGGAAAGATGAAATCGCCCTCGAAAGCCGGAAGATGCGCGCGCGGCGCCATTTTCGCTTCCGTCCCCCGCAATGACGGGGAGTCGTCGACTGATGTCGACTAAAGTAAATAAAATATTAAGTGTCTCTCATTTATTTGCGCCTCTCGCGACACGTGCGATCGCGCGCAAAGCGCAGCAAGACGCCCACATCCGTGCATTGCAACGCGCCTTGCGTCCGATCGTGGCCTTGTCTCCGTTATTTCTCTCGCAGAGATCTGCGCGCGGTCGCGCTTCGGAGACTGGTCGTCAACTGCAATCGCGCGTCGCCCAGCTGCGGCTCTCCATTTCGGTCGGACCTTTTCCATATCACGCACGTACGGGAGCCTCGGCACATGTCGTGGTGCACGCACGCACGCACGCATGCACACGCGTCATGCGTGAGCACAGGTGTAGAGAGTAACGAACGCTAGGTGCACTTGCGTCCCGCGATCGGAGGGCGACTCCCAACATCCTTCCGCAAGAGCCACGACTGCGGCCACGGTGAAGCGGGCTATTTTCGTGGCACCCTCCGCTAACGTGACACCCTTCGCTCGCGAACCTCTCTGGACCTTTAACGTTCGACCTGGGGTACGTAGCTGCCAAATTAATAGCACATCGAAAGTAGATATAGCTAAAATCAGCGACACAGGTCAGGCTCGTCTCGTCGAGAAACGAGAATCTGAATCTATCTCGTTCCAAGATGAACGATGACCCTGCGTTGAGACATCTCGGTGGAACATTCCGCGGCTGATGCTTACGTCAGCGCACGAATTTCGGGATACGCCAGATACGCGAGGGAAACGCGAGACACACACAAATCTGCTCAGGTCCGGCGCATAAGTTCAGCAGAGTATTGATGTGTCGTTGGATTTTCATGTATTCCCGCTGAATCCTCAAATGAGGATTCAATGAGAACGGCAAGAACTCTCCGGAATACCGGAGGCAGAGCGCACGATTACGTTCCATCGCTGTACTCACAACAATGATGACATTTAAATTATCATAAACACGAATTCAAGTAGCGTAACGGGCATATTGTTAGACCGAACGTATTGACTATCAAATCGTAAGCTCGCGCAGCTCGGAATACTCGTTCGACGCGACTTATGGCGTGTCGTTTGCAGATACGAGAATGATGTCGGTAATAACCGGTTTCCAGGGGGGCACAGCAGTATGCTGCAAAATCTTTCTACCAGCATGCGTCAACGGACGCTGGGTGGACTTGCATTTTGTGCAAGAGTGCATTATGTCACCGTTGACTCGCGACTGGAAGCAGAATCGCGCGGCGAACGGCGCGCACGATGGATGACTGCGAAATACGTAAAGTGACAAACGACGTTTCTCAAACGAACGACCTCGCGTACCTCTACACAGTTGTCGGGATTTTCCCCGAGGCCTTCACGACTTGGTTCACGCGTACTCCGACAATCCCTGATTAATAACGGGCGCGCGCGCCGTACGGTTTGAATTTTTCTCCCATTACGCGCGCGTAAACAGCACGAGATATAATTCCAAAATACGCGTCTCTCGATCCTCTCTCGCACGTGCGTTCATGGGCGCGCCATATGGCCGTGACAAAACCACATGCCGGTGTATTCCCATGCATATCGGGCCGGCAGGTACCGACGACGGCATGTGTTGCGATACCGGGCTTGAGAATTCCACGTGATCTGCTCGTTTCAGCAGTGGGCTCGCGAGGCCCAGCATAGGGGCAAATTTTTAAATCACACCTGAGAATATACAGCGCGAATGATCTGTAACACGGAGGGAGCGCGTGCTGATGGATCTGCGTTCGGATGATCAAAAGCAATCCTCGGTCACGCCTCGCGATCGCGCGCAATCGCGTGAATTCGCGATTAAAGCGAGACCGAGTCCCGCCCCGATAGGAGCGATTAAAAAATAATTACAGGGGGGAGGGGGGGGGGGAATAATGATCGAGTCGGATCAGTCGCAGATGTCGCAGATCCGCAAGCCGTTTCCCAGATCTGTAACGAGCTGGTCGTTACGTGTTCGCGCGGATTGATAAGATTGGCGACTTGGGAGAATCCGTGATGGCGACTCAACCCTGTCGGAATCCCGTTGCAGTTACGCGTTCGATTTGATATTTATCCATTACTCGGGCAACTCGATGTTACTAATTAGGTGGATTGGCGGGAGGAGGGGGAGGAGGAGGGAAGGGGTGATCGTTTGATCAGGCCGTTTGATGCGTTTAACGGGTAAGCAAACGAGCTAACGGCGATGAAACGGCAGTCGCGCTTGCTTTCCGTTTCAGTTTTATCCCCTTTAGTAGGTCAGCTCGAAAAATGAAATCGTGCAGAACGATGAGCGCCGATGAATAACAACGAGGTGGAGACCTCGTGGAGACTTTACCTCGCGAATTGCATATTTATCATACGGATATCGCAACGGCAATACTCGAGCTAACGTTTCCTCCTTTGTCATGATTAATCGTTGCGATTCCTGTTTACGGGAGATAGATTTATGGATTCTACGCCACCGTACGAGACTGTAGGATCGCGTGTCGATGCTTCGTTAATATCACGCGTGCTGATGTGATCATGAAGAGCGTTAATGAAGGAATTGCTCTCGCAAATAGAAAAACGCTCCTTTATCATCGTTCATCGAAAGTTACGCAACGAAATAACGAGGCCTCATTCATCTCACCGCGCGATTGTCTTTCTTGTCGAGTTGTCTCGCCGGTCGAGAAAACGCGCGCGTTAATGAGCGCTTTCTTCTAGCGTTTCTTGCCGCAGATCAAGCGCGATTCAGCGTATTAAGCATGACGCAAGCGAAGCTTCTCCTAAGCATTGTCCGATGGGAAGGCGTTTCCAACGGACACGGTATCTGTGGGAATCGCGATTCCAGAGCCAGCTCTCGCCGGATCGTCACGGAGAGCCAAAAAAAGATCGAAGCCGCGGCTGAATCATTCCCGCGCGTCTTCCTCTTGTCGCGAGAATGCCTCCGCTTAATCGTCGCTACGAGATAAAACACAAAAGAGGAACCTGCGATGGGAATTCTGAGTCAAGGACTCCATAATCGTCTCTCCTCCTCCCGCATCGATAGTGCGTACATGGTTCGCACAGTAAGTGCCGCGCAACAATGGAACCACCAAGAGTTGATTGTTGATTGTCGACGGGAATTAGACGAACATACATGCGCTTAATCGCGATGCGAAATTGGGTTATGGCAATTAACGAAGCGTAACATCTCGTCATTGGCCTCCGGCGCGTTGTTAAGCGTTGATCGGATGAACAAACTGATCCTTGGGTTTCGCCTGATGAACGATCGTGGATACTCGATAGTCGGCAGGATAATCCGCGAGTTCCGAGAGTGCCATGTGTGCTCTACGTGACACGTTCATCGTGACACGTCGATGGGACGATTTAACGTAGCTGATTTAGTGGATGACCATGCCGCCAGTAAAATCCTGCCAGGCCTATTTATCCATTTATCCAATTAATATCGGAATCGCCAGTAAAGATCAGTTGGCTCGTAGTAAAGAGCAGATTAGCTGACAAACAGACAAATGTTCTCTGATTTGAAATTCCGAGCAACGCGTCCGCGCAGGAGTACATTCGGTGACGTAGCGCGAACGCAATGTCCGTTATCCAGCAAGATGATCTCGGGATAATAATGATGGAAATTGGTACGCCGAGTATCCTCGAATGAGTTTGATAACAGTAGAAACCGGCACGCTGATGAACGTCCTTGAGTGAACGTGAAATCGGTTCCACTTTAATGCGATCGAGACCGAGAACGGGGCAGAGTTGTATTACATATCGCGGCACAAAGTATTTCAGCAATTTAATCCGCCTTGCAGATCATTACGATGTGCGATTGTTTATTTTCATTCGCCGTTCGCGTAAATACGCGATATTGCGCGACACTCTATTGTCTTTCTGTCCGTGCTTTCCTCATTGATCGCATGATCCCGTTGATTTCTCACAAAGAGCGTATGAGACATCGGGTGCACATGTCATCGATATTCCAATGTACAGGAAATGAATCAAAACACGTGGGCAGATGTATACAGATTTTACTGCCTATTTTATATCTCTGCATTCCCCGCGTGCGTGTTTACGTATTATCGCCGCGGGGGAACACAAAGTTTAGAGAATCAAAGGACAATAATGAAATCTATTTTAACTTCCGTGCAACGTGCACGACGTTACGTAGATGGAAATAAAGACTCACCGGAAGGTCTAGAATTTACTCCAACTCGACAATTCACGCGTCCCTGGTTCTGAAAAAAGATCGAAAGATATACGTTATGAATGTGTCGTATAATTAAAGCAGTATTAATATCAACCAAAAATTGCACTCGGGAAAGACGGCCAAAGAATTCTTTCCTTCCTCCCTCTCCCTTTCTCTCTCTATCTCTCTGTCTCGGAAAAGCCATCAATGTAGAAAAATATAAAGATGAGAGGAGGAATGTCACGTCGGTTACATGCTAAGTGTTTACTTTATACGTAATGTGTTTCCACAGGTAAGAGCGAGAATTTTCGTTGAGGACGTCCCTCGCTCGATAGAAAATTGAAGTCGCATCACCCATGATACCCACGGAGAAGGGAAGAAAAATATATTCTCATCGAGCTGAGTCGGTGGCCGCGACTCCCAAGCGACAAGTCTCGTCACCGATTCGTTACAAAGGAATCCCTGAACTACTTGAGCGTCTACGCGCCCCATAAAAATGCGCGCGGCACTTTATATCGAACGAGACCGTTCCCACGACACCCCGTGCGCTTCGCCTATGGGAATATTTTATAGGGGTGAATTCGTACATACGAGCACGGACGCGCGTGTGTGCGTGCGTGCGAGCGACATACGCGCGTATGTGTGTGCGTGCGTCTCGCGAGGCTGATTCTAACGGCAATCAGCGTGCTCGCACTTTCATCGGTGACGTACTGATCCCGATAGTGTTGATCCGGTTTTTCATCCCAAGGCAATTCTGTCTTCATCCGATCGAACGTAGCGGGATTTGTAATCGCGGGCCTAAACGGCAGCCAAAATTAATGCAACTCATTCCCTTCGATAAAGGAATTATATCTGCCATCTGGTGCTCTGCGAATAAACGATTCATCGATCGATGCGAGAATATCGAATAAAACGCGATTAGGAGGATGAAAAAAGAGATGAAAATCTATAGCTACATCGATATCGATGTAGCGGAGATTAGACGGAAATAATTGAACCGATTTATTTCTAGTAAAAGAAATTTGTTGTAATAAGATCACAGGTAAATAATCAAAGTTATATTGAAATTCGTGTCATTAAAATTCGCGGATGATTTCCGAATTATTTTCAAATATTATTTTTCAAACGTCCACTTTTCGATATCCAATATCGTATAATATAATAATCCATCAAGAATCGAATCATTAAGCATTGTGAATTATAAACGTTTCGATTCTGGCATTCTTAATACTCTTCTTCGTACTTTCGATGTGAAAATGGAAACAATTTTTCTGTTGATAGACTACTTGAGACTATTTTTAAACATATATACTTAATAATCAGTAATCGGCGAATGTTATACGAGAATATGATTGATGTGTTTTGCATTTCTTTTCTTTCATAAAGAATCATATTATGTAAAGTTGATCAGAAGGTGACAGTCATGCTTCGAAGATGTTTGCAGTAATAAAATATCTCTTATTTTGTATCTAGATAATGTCGATTTGATTAAAAGGTCAAATATTAATACAAGTGTTTGCAATCTAGATATATATTCACTTAAATTTATCTCAAAGATGTGTTGACATCGATGTGTTATATAAACTCGACTTTTACTGTGAAAAAACATTGTCGTGGATATTAAGAGTCGCAATACGATAAAACGTAAAATATAAGAACAATGTTGAAACTTATTATAATTGTAATCCTGGCTTTAATAAGTATCGCATCAGAGAAGCATCATATGCATATAAATATTTAAATTTACTTTAAAAAAAGGATTAAGTTTTATATTTTCAAAAAATTCAATTATCCTCAATCGGAAAATTCAATCGTCTTTAAAAAAAAGACTTCTACTTCAATCCTTCCAATTTCTAAAAATCTTTATCAAAATTTTTTCGTCATTGACTTTTGTCACGCTACTTACAGGCTAATCTCCAGACAAAAGTAAATGCGACACTCAATTTACCAAAAGAAGATCAGAAGATTTATACGAAATAATGGCCACGATTGTGGAAGCAAAAAATTGAGCATATGAGCAAGTAGAGAGAATTAGCGGCCAATAAACCCGAAGAATTCATTGAGACTGTAAATGGAATGGTGCAAAACGTAAGTTCAAAACAATGCCGAAATAATAATAATGCTTTATTATCAAGTAGTTTATAATTAATTTAATAATTAAGGAATGTCAAGCAGTATCACTTCGTAGTGATAAATTTTATTAATCCACGCATTCATAAAACGATTTCTGCTTAAAGAGGGGACAACTTTTGAACGTTCTCTGCTTAAATCAATTATTTTTCAATTAAATCCTTATTCCAAACTAATTATTTATCGTAGATAAGATGCAGATAAGAAGTGTCGAGTTTTTTAAAACAAAGTATAATTAATACATCTCCTAAGATATCGGTTATCTTAAAATTCGTTTTTATTAGTCCCGGAATGACGTGGAAAAATTAAAGAAGGAATCTGGCAAGATAAACGATGTTTCCTGCGATGACAGGAACAACATAGATGATGCCGCGCTTAAAACCATCTCGCATTATCGAGACTATCTAGAAAAAGTAGTCATCAATGCCGATGCCGACATGAGCTACTTAGCCTCTGATGGCAACGCTCTGATGAAAGAAATAGGATGCGTTACGCTAAGCATTCTGTGAGCGACTTACGATTGCTTCGAGAATTCTTATTGTATACATGAGACCGCAATATCCACGATAAAAAAACAAAATAATACTATTTCCAATCTCCTAACAATTATAGTAAATAAAAGGTCTGCTGAACAATCCTGCAGAGGTTCAATTCGTGGTTCAATACGTTCATTCGGATTTATTTAATGATATTATTGTCACGATAATTGTACTTTATGATTGCGTCACAACTCAGCACAGCTGGTTTATATGTTGTATCTGTAACTGTCATTTCGTTATTTCTGTCGATGCAGAGCAACAACGAAGAGCTGCGTAGCGACATTATCTCCGAATTGCTGACATCGAAGCAAGATCTTACAAATTCGACAAGTACTTGCAAAAACTGGAAAAATATGATACTCAATCGAACCTATCACGACTGAAACGTCAGATCTCCGAAGCTTTAGTCAGAAAGTGCCTTCAGAAAGTATGAGAATGATTCGACGAAAATCGCATCAACGAAAAAATATTTGATTCGCTTAAAGCCGTTCGCTTCCAAAACTATCGCTCTCCTATTCAATGTTTTCAAAGATGTTGAAGCTTAATAATCAATAAAAAGATAACAAGTAATTATCTCTTAAATCTGTAAATAGATAATTATATTTAAATTGTCATATAAATTAAATAAGTATTAATGTTCTCCAATTTTGATCATTTTCTAAAAGTATCTTTAAAAGCATCTTCTTTTTTTATCACGTGTAAATTTACTCTGCTATCACCAATATTCGTTAATGAAAATAGATTTTCGTTAATATTTAACACTCGTTGCGATTATTTCATTCGATAAAATGACATAGAGATAGAGCCCATCTAACAATTGGATCATGCTAATTAAATGTAACGTAACGTAAAAAATATTTTAAGCTAATTAAAATTTGCGATTCCGCAAATAATATATCGCAAGATAATATATCATTATGAAATGTT
Source organism: Eciton burchellii (assembly GCA_020341155.1). NCBI lineage: Eukaryota > Metazoa > Arthropoda > Insecta > Hymenoptera > Formicidae > Eciton > Eciton burchellii. The sequence goes on from JAHMML010000002.1 coordinate 2,210,118, forward strand.
CTAGCGGTAACGATATATCACGGCAATATCCGTTCCAGTAATATATTTCGTTCGATGCTTTCATTTTTTATCCAGACTAATTAAAGCAATTGTAAGCAATGACATAAGCACTCAAGCAAGTGCTTTGATAAGCAGATTTGCATATCTCGACAATGCAAATCTCGCAAAAAGTGGAAGTGGATATCTTATGTAAAACTGAAACTTATATAAACGGGACTTGCGATTTTGAAAAAGGGTAATATCACAGAAGTCCCGAAGAATAATACGTCAAACGATTAGGCTAACAACAATGTCTAAAGTCACCGTCGCAGGTTTCATCGTTCTTGCTTTATGCGTAAGTACGAATTTTTAACGGGAAATATTGCTTGGAAACATTGAATATTGCAAACTGCATACTTGGAACGCTTGAGAGATTCAATTATTGGATACAATTATTGTCATTTGATATTTGCGTTACAATCTACGCACATTAAGAATCATACCGTTGTACGATATCTTGTAATCAATATTTGCATTTACGATACATTTTAAGTTAACTCTTCGTTCGGTTTCAGATAAACTTCGAAATAGCAAGAACAGCTATACTATTCGATAACCCATTGCTTAACAATCCTCTTCTGAAGGGTGCGAAAGATATCACGAATTCACTTAAAAATGTAGCGAAAGAAGGAGAACACATAGTATCACATCTGGGAAATGACGCGTTTAAACTCGGCGAACGCATCGCTTCAGGTTTATCCGGCGAAGCTGGCAAGGTAAGAGTGAAATTATATCATTGAATTGTCCATCGTATTGATCACCGACATCTAGTGCAATACGTAAGTGATTGCTAATTATTTCGTGTACCTATTATAATTATTATATCAAGCAAGCGTACTTTCTCATAAATGACGTAACATTATATTACGTTTCTCCAAAGCGCGTTTATGTCTTGTTCAACGATATACTCAATTAAATATCTCTCAACTTTCGATTATGTATGCTTAATCAACGCGTTGCGAATCCTTCGCACTACACGAGAGTAAGAGCTGCGCGGCAATATTTAGTAACACGTGTCCATGCACGTGTCTAAGTCAAAGCAATAATGTGCGTTCTAAAAATTCGTGTCTGCAGTTAAAAAAGGAGGGGGAGGGACTCCTCAACGGTGCTCATAACAATTCGGCATGCAACAAGCTGTACGACGAGATATTTTCGACAATGTCGCAGATGGCATTGGAGTTTTATTCCTGCGTGCTGAATAAAACTAAATCAATCAGCTCGGATGTCCAAACTCTGACCAACTCGGCAAAGAAGCTGCAGACGGATCTAACGCGAGACTTTCGCTATTTGTCCGAGTGCTTCCAACATCCGATGAACCTAAGCGAATGCGCTATCAAGGTAAGACGTCTCATTTAATCGCGATAATGCATTGGGCTTTACATATTGGGATACTCTTCTTGAGCTCTTTCTCGCTGCTTTGGATACTTGGGATGTTACGTCACAGTTAATCGATTTTATGATTATCGAAAAGAACTTGTGTTCCTAACGTACTTATATGCATATTTTTAGGCAGGGCAGGACATAGGTTACCTGCTACCCGATTTCGAGCGTCTCATCTCCGCGTCCTACGATATCCTCAAGATTCTTCCGGATTTGCGAATATGTTACGTGACGTCTCACTTCAAGTATGGCGAAAGAAATTACAGCGATCTCTTGAACGATCTCATGCAATGCTTGGAAAGTGTTATCTAGACGAATCGTCGATTAATGCGATCTATATATTATTATATATGTCGCATATATTATAATATACACATATATTATTTCTCATTGTTGCTACTTCTCATTGTTGAACGATAGAAAATGTTTGTTTTCTTCCACGTCACGCATACCGATGCATAGCGACGTGTGCGTAATCTTTCTCCTAAAAATTAACACGCTCCTAATAATTTAATCGCTCTTGGCGAGTCAGAATAGAAATCAGAGTACACTGAGTCAACTAAAATTGAGTAAAGACGATCCTGCAAGCAGATTTTACAGTTTTATTACAACTTTTACGATACAAATCGTAAAAGCGATTAATTTAAAGCAGTTGATAAACCTGAGGGATAAATAAGGGGAAACGATAAACTGGAACAGGAAAGATTTATTATTTATAGAATGAAACAAGTTAAGAGCTATATAAATAGAAAATATGATATAAAGAAGAAATAAACGAGGAATGAACGAAAAAAACTTGAGAAATAAAATCACACGAATATCGTGACTCAAAGCAATCCGGCGACAATGCATAAAATCGCTCTTATGAGAAAAGACCGATCGAAGAGACCGATCAATGTCTACCATTGAATCACCACTGTTTCCTGTTACGAGAGGCTACATGATAATCAGACAGCGAAAGCGACGGCTGTTTACTCGCGTTAAGCGTGTCCATGCTAATCGGACGCTACCATCTGACATTGTCTCGCGTCAATACTTATCCCCTGGTCAGACGATGATAATTCTCTCATTCCGCGGCGATTACCCCTCTCGCGTCATCGTGTATTCATGGGAAACACTACGAATGAACAACGATGATCGCCTGTTGGAACAGAGATCAGATGAATCAGAGATCAGTGTTCTCAGCGCGAACGATCCACTCATCGGTAACTGAGTAATCATATTAATTATAATAACATTACTCATTGCGTGCACAGAAAGCAGGAAAAATCCGCTATCAGTCACGAGCGCATTATGAAGATCGGTGACCGCGAGGGAGTATGAAATATTATCGGGAAAGTGAAAAACCATTCGGAAATATGATAGATACATATTCTTGTGCGTTTGACATGAATCTCAAATGCTTAGCCGCACAACGTGAATCACGAAAGAGACATTCGTGCGATCTATGTTCAATCCTTTGTTGTCACAGGGAATTTGTCATCGCATCGCACGAATAACAAAAATGACGGAAAAGACCTTTTAACTACATACTATATACGCTAACTCTATTTTCTGCATACTCGATAACATTTTAATGAATAAAGAAATTCATAGTTTCCCTAATTAACGAAATTATATTAAATTCAGGTATAAAAACAACAATATAAAAATTGCAAAATATAAATATTTTATTTAAAAGAAAAATATATATATATACAAAAGAGAGAGAGAGAGAGAGAGAGAGAGAGAGAGAGAGAGAGAGAGGGGGAGAGCGACATCATAAAGCAATCGCGGACAAAGCGCTTTGTCATAGTTACCACAAGAAGTGGCAACAGAGCGAAGCGTGTGAATAAAGTTCATCAACCTTGTATTCGAGTCGCGCGGCGGCAATTCGAGAAATGCATTTCTCAAATCAACAAGCAATTAATAGCGTTATTTCAATAAGAAATAAAATAACAGAAGCGCGACATTAGCGGTATCGCGTATTAAATTTCTCTAAAGGGGCATTCGTCTCCGTTCGTCGCGGCGACGCGAATTCCCTAGAAATGAATCGAGAGCAATCCTTTAGAGAAGGAATCGTTAATACTTCTCAGCATGGAAAAAACAACACTCGTTCTTCCATCGGAGGACAATATGGCGCGATGCTTGACAGCCGTATCCGAGATACTCGCCGACGAGTTTCATCGAGCGAGAGCGCATGTCTTATGATATCAAAGGATACTGACAAGACGGGAAAACGGAGTAGGGAAAAGGAGTAGCAGAGGTCGCCCTTCGTTCCTCTTCTCGACGATTTCGCAGCATCCGGCCGTACCGAAAATCAATACATCGTGCCTCGACGAATCAGCAGGTGTAAGAAGGCAACAGATCGGCGCAATGAGAATCGGACAACCCGAATGACCCGAATGACCCGAATGAGTCTTGGAACTGAACGCCGAGTTTCGTCGCTTCCGTTTCACCGCAGTCTCTTGTACGCCCAGAAGGATCATATGGTGTCAAATATTGATAGCTTCGCTAAGATCAATGTTTATTAACGAACAGATATCAACGAGCGACATCGACGAGCCTCCACAAGCGGAAGGTGTCCCTTCGCCGAATTGCAAAGACAAAACGAACACTCAACGTGGACCGATCTTGATTCCGACGATTATAAAAATCTCACGATCGGTGAGATCTCGGAAAAGGTCCCCGCAGCAGACCTCAATATACGCATGTTTCGACTTCGGCGGGGCCGCAGGTTATTCGCAACTCGAATGATTCACCGCATTCACGCTTTCTGTTTCCTCTCATCGTCGTTACGCCACGATCTTATCTGCCAGAAATTTTGTCATAAATCCCGCTGGAGAAACATCGGCGTGAAATACGCCGACGTGAATTGTCGCGTCGTGTCGCTCGCATTATTTATACGTCAGATTTAAACTACGGGCTGTTTTTCGAGAAATTACCCACGAAATTTATGATATCGGCGCCCTGGACTAAATAATGGTCCAACCCGCAACGCGCGTAACTTTGCTTCCAATTTTGCCTGCGAATTCCCCATAGCTTCATTCATCCCGACTCCCCAAAGACGCGCACGTGCGTGCGTGACAGACACGAACCCTTCTTTTGAAGCTTAAGACCTTTATCGGACAAGGAGGCAGCGAATAATACAAATGTAACGAACGATAAGACGTCGTAAGGTTGTTGCATGTCGATTGTATATTTCGCGAATGTTTAAAGGAGGATTTCCCTCTCTCTCTCTCTCTCTCTCTCTCTCTCTCTCTCTCTCTCTCTCTCTCTCTCTCTCTCTCTCTCTCTCCCATTTATTATGTTTTGGCTTGGAATATCCGGGACAGCGCGTACGCAGATCCCGACTACCAAAAATTATGCGCTCGACATACCCACGTTAGGAGTATTCGCAAGGGTCAGCCTCACCGTGGTGCAATGGCGAGGCCTCGCCCAGGAGGAACCGCCTTCATGATCACGGTATCCTCCGCGCCAAGTAAGTTATAGAGAAATCCGCCCGAGGCTCAATTTTAATTGTCTCCGTGGCCGATTTTTTCATACGAGAAACAATTTCGCGGATGGTCCTCTAGCGGTTGCGAATCGACGCATTAACATCGCACATTCGCACATTGAATAATCGAAGAAATCGCTTAGCAACGACCACTTTTTCATGTGAACTATCACAGCTGCGTGTGTGTGACGATGAACACGGGCGTTTTCGTATTGGAAATGGAAGATCAGAAATCGAAAGACGCGCAGAGACTTCTGCTGGACCTCTGCCAAACTGCTGTAATTAATTAATCCAAAATCGCGCCCGAATTCTCGATCGCGCGATAATTATGCCGCTCGCAATTAGCAAGATTACTCCCCGCGAGAGGACGCACGGGAATTCGTGCACTTTCGGAAAGACGCGAATCAAAACCACCAGAAATTTTTAAATCTCCGTAGAGCAGCAACAAGCAAACCCGTAATTAACGTTAACGCGCAACTCTGTTATCGCGCACGAAATTTAGCCTCAAAATTAATCTCGGGATCGCTCGGCATTCTTGTCGGCCCTTGATATCTGAAGCTACAAGCCCGTAAGCGGGCATATTAAAAAATCGGGATAGCAGTTCCGCGAATCGGCACTTGAACGCTGCTCTGAAAAATAAAAATATTCCCGCTGAGATAATTCAAAAGAAAACTCGATGATCTAACGAAGAGTATTCTCACTCGCCTTCTTTCCGCCCGAACATAACGCGCAGGGATTTCTCTGAAATCGAGAATCAGAGGCTAAACAATCTCACCTCTGTCATTCAATTTGTATGCTCACTGAGAAAAACAATCGCTTCGTATAATCGAGCGAGTCTCGTGCCGTTTTCCTTTCTGTGATTCTTCCTCATTGGTGGTTTACGCGCGAAACGCGCGTTGCGGCTTTCCTCTTGACGAATTCTCGAAACTTGGAGGATTATTTCTCTTTGTTGCACCCCGCGCAATAGTCCCGCGCGCGCGCGTGCACGCGCACTCGATTCCGATGATGCGTACGGTAAACGGTTTACTCGAAGTAGTTCGCATCGCGTGATCTAGCAGATAACGAATTACTCGAGAAGTGTGGCTTTGCCAGCTGCGTCTCGCGGCCGTTTTAATTACGGCAGATAAATAAATAAGCACAGGCTGCAGCAGGAGGGGACCAACGCGCTCCTCATATCGTAAACATTTACGGACACGCGAAGCTTTTTGTGTCGAGCCGGAGAGTTGATTCGCGTCATACTCTTCGAGTAAAGAGCTGCGATGGATGCTCCTTCCTTCCTGCAACTTTGCGGATTTGTGCTCGAATGGACGTAACGGATTTCCGTTAAGTTCAAGAAGGCTCGCACGCAAAGCGGACTCATTCATTCCGCAAGTCAGATAGACTGACGCTGATTAGATAACGCGGATGAACGTCTAGATAGGCATAGCGTTATTTATCATGACACGAATTGTTATTGCTACGGCCGCATTGCGTTAACGCGGAGAATATTGCGCCGCAAATCTGCCGATCTAGGCAATATCATATGCGACTGTTTGAAGACGCCTCGCCGAGACGGTTCGAGATAGGATAGGATCGAGTTCTCTCTCGAGAAAGCCTCTCGAGTTTCCAGACGGACCGCGATGGCAAAAGTGGAACAGAGGCTGCAGCCTCGCCGCGATCTCGTCCGTCGATTTGTCCGTCGATTTTCCCCTTCGCGCCAAACGCAGAGTTCAAAAGTGCGAGGGAGACCGGGTGAGACCTGGAATCGAACTTTTCGGATTCTCGATTCGTGGGACCGCATTTCGCGCATGCGCTTTCGCGAAAAGCGCTGGCGAACATGTCGAGTGTCTCGCCGAAGAGAACGCATCGATAAGAGAAATCCCGGCGGACTAACGTGATAATGGTTTCAGTATTCGTAATAGTGAAACACCAACACGTCATCGCGTGACGAAACTCACTCGCTCGCCGTAGCCCATGACGAAATCCATGCTCGCCTCTCTCGAACCGGAAGACGTCGGCCTGATCAGCACGCGTGTCGCTTTCGAGAGCACGCGGCCGCTCTCGGCCCGATAAAACGGTCTAATGTAAATTTAATCGAATTAATTGACGGTACACGTGCTGGAGATATTACGTAAGATAAGGCAACGATGGTTCTCCGCGAGAGTTGGCCAGTTGGATTCCGCGATTTCGGCGAAGTAGCCTTGATTCTTGCCGATGATGGAGAATCCGCGTAGGACAAAGAGACGAAGAGCATAGCAAAGCATTGCATTATTTATTATCCAGCTTGGCCTCGCGGTTTCGTATGCTCGCCGCGTTACTATGTAACACTCGGTAGAAGATACTTTGCGTTTGTGTAATACCGGATCGCCGGCCAACAAGGTCAGTGTTTCACGCTGGCCTCGCCAGCACATTTTCGTCAAACGCCACTCCGTTCCAGGCGACGTACGTTTCGCTCTTTCTTGCTCGCGTGCTGCGAGAAGCGCGTGCCAAGAATCGCGGCCCAGCGACTTCTTCATCGCGTGATCGTTCAGCGAATTCGATAACTCGCGAATTTGACAACGCGCGGAGCCGGATTACGCGATGCAACGCAATGCACGTACGCGCTAATATGTCATGATAATTTTCGCAGTTGTGGAAAACACCGCGTCATCGCTGCATCATCAAAACGATATTACGGATTAAAGCGTAAATCGCGTTTAATCAAATTTTCTATGTAGAGCGGAAGAAGCTGTATGGGATAATATCTGTATTTGAGATCTATATACGTGTATCAGTGTTTGCGTTTTATCAGCAGCGGAAAGCGGAAGCTTTCCGGCTTTAATTTTGATATACATTTAATTACTTGTATTATATTTAATTACTCCCCGGAATTATTTTAAACTCGGGTTACTGTACGAGTCAAAGCACTCTCCTCTTTCTCTCCCTCCCTCTCTCTCTTTATATATATATATATATATATATATATATATATATATATAAAATAATTATGAAATATATTTTACATATTTTATTGAATAAATATTATCCTTAAAGAATTCTCGAAATAAAATATCCTAAAATAATCTCTGTTCTCTCGACACTTTTATCAAGCGTTTTCATTATTCTATCCACTTTTATTCGCATTCATTCCCCCTCGAGGTATCATATTATTCCTTAATTATGTCAGCTAATGTCAGCATCAATTGCGTCGGTATCTCTGCCTCGGATCTATTCCGTGAGAAATAGCGAATTTCGACCGATTTCATACCAACTCGCGCGGACGCGCGGACAAGCGTGTTGCTCGACGCTTCTGCGGCACACTTCTAATTTGTCCACGTGGCAAAAAGGAGGGGAGAGAGATGTATCATCCTGATGAGCGTTCTGCGAAATTGCACGAGACTTCGAGGGAAAAGCGTTTGCCGCGTCAAGAACAAAAGTGTCGGCGTTAGGTTCGGCGGTCCGATATCGATTTATCGGCGATTCGATGAACCCGCGAGATGTCCGGAGCTATTCAGAAAGCGGGGAGAGGACGGTAACCCGCGTTTCCGTCACGCTGGTACGATTAGACGGCGATGCGAGGACGCCTCTCGTTACGTAACGCACGAGTGTACATATTGTACATATATACGTACTGTTCGTAGTGTTGTGCGCGCACCGACACGCACCGAAGAAGCCCGAAGCATCATTCGCCCGCGGAGCTCGCCCGATGAAGGGTGCGCTGCGTCCACCCCTCCGTGAAAACGAAGCAGCTCAAAAATCGCGAGGCTGCGAGCCTTGTCTACAATTTCGCGCTCACACTTTGCCGCCAAGCGCGCCGCAATTCACTCGCTCACTGATCGCTTTACTGTTCGCGCGGCCGTTATGAGCGTTATAAGCGGAAGCCGGCTGCTACCGGCGATCCTGTTAGGTCCGTTAAGTCTTAGCTCTGGAGATAGCGTCTGTTTCCCGCTGGGTCTCACTTCGTCGAAAGATCTCGTCTCCCGAGTCACCCATCACCTACTGAAAACCAAGGCCGAACGCTCAACGCCGAATGCCGGACGAGTCGCTTTTGTCGCCCTGAGATCGACCAACGTTGCTCCAGACTTGTCGCGCCCTGCAACCCCGGTGTATCTCCTTCGGAGTGTCACCGCGGAGGAGAGGGAGGATCCTCAGGGGTGCGAGGTGCATTACGTTGCACTGTCGCGCATTTATCACGACGGGTCTGCAAACGCGCAGATAAACGGTGATCATGATATAACCACGTGACCGGCACGAGAAGAAACTGTCGAGTCGATGCAAAGCAGAACCGCCAAACCGGTTCCCTCTGATGCGAGGGGGAGGGGGAGGGGGGACTTTACTGTAGCCGATGTTTTTGTACGAAACGTTCGCTAATGCTGAGCGCCAAAGTTGGATAACGGCGATAACGGCGTTATCGGACTCAAAGTTCTTCGTTCTTCATGCCTGGACTCAGATTACCGGCAAGAGAGAGACAGAGAGAGAGAGAGAGAGAGAGAGAGAGAGAGAGTATCCTGTTTGAACGTGAATCTTAGAAGGGAAGGGCTCCGGCCAAGCGTAGAGCGCTTTCATATGGAACATCGTAAAGCGTCGCCGCGTATCAGTCGCCATGCTCTATTTCATTCAGAGATTTCCTTTCATGCTGTCGAGACACTTTTATTTCGTACGTGCTCCATCGTCGCTCAAGCTAATGGCGTCCATCGAGTGTCGCGCCAGTAATCCGAGACATATCGCTAAACGCAATCAGAGAGACGCGAAGGCATCGCGTGCAAATAGTTTAAACGCGCCTTAGCGCGTAATTTTGTTTTTATGTTATTATGATTCTCGCGTAATAAGCGGTCTTATAATAGACGAACGCTACGCGGTATCTAATCGCCGCGATCTAAGAGATTAACTTATTTTAACGCTCAAATCGCGCCCCGTATATTCCGAATCGCGATCGGAAATTCGGTTTAATCCAAATTCCGTAAGTTCGTGGTTCTGATGACGCGGCACTCGGAAATTTAAGAGCAACATCTGTCCGTTAAAAATAGAGCAGTCCTCGCGGTGTTCTCGATCCTCTGTTGTCCTCTTACATTCAGTCTTCCAAGTGTCAACATAAGCGCAAAAAGATATCACGGAGTAACATGAGACCTGCCAAGTGTTCACGAAGAGAACCCAAGTTCGACAGAAATGACGGCGGTGGTTTAGATTCAATCCCACGATTGAGTTCCGATAAAAATTACCACCTCGCAGCTACGCTTCTTTGAAAGAGCGGCAGGCGTGCCGAGCCCTTCAAGGGCTACGCTTCACGCTCTTCGGCTCTCGCCTAGGACAACGAACCGATTGTTCATGGGGTAACGAACGTTCGCTTCGTTATGGGGCATAATTGCGTTGGTAATTGTGCCACGTGCCGGAACGTGCCTTCGTCTACACGGAGAGAACGCTGTTGATCTATACATAGACACGCGTATTTAAATAATCGATATCGCTGCTAGAAGGATCCCTCGGAGAACTAGTCAAATAACCGTGCGTTGCGCGCGTATGATTTCCAGCAATGAAAACGCGTCTGCAAGCCAACGCGCGAGCACTAAACGTCCGCTGTACAATGACCTCGTCATTATAAAAACGGTAATATCGAGGGAGCCATAGACATGGCAAATTCATGAACGGACATTCGCGAATAATATCTCTGCACGCTAATGCGGCTTTATCGCCGGCATCAATGTCTCGTAACGATTCGAAATCCGTTAAAATCCACAGCAAAGACTTTCGCCCACGTTCCGTTCCGCAGCGCGTTCTCGAGAGCCAATCGAACTCGCGATATATCGCAACGACGCTGGCGGGCGGTTAAAAATCCCCGCGGTGCTTAATCAGAAGAAACGTGCGCCGGCACGATAAAGCCGTCCAACCTTGGGCGAAGCAACGTCGCGAACAGGCGCGTTAACTCGCGCTTGTTAACTCGCGAGCAGCAGATAATGCTCTTCCTCGCTACCATCTTCGGTCAGGTTCGAAGAACCTTCCTTTCGTAATGCTGCCATCAGCTTCCTTTCCCTCGCCCGCGATTCAGCGAGCAGCTTTCCTCAGCGCGTGGGAGGACATCTTGCTTAATGGCACGGCAGGACTCTGCTTCAGACGAAGCGAGCTCTCCGGCTCGTCGAGCCGCATGCAAATACATCATTTCCCGGTGGGCGCGCACCTAACGAGCGCATTAGAGCCAATGAAAGTGTTCCGAGTCCGATGGAGCTGGACGACTCTCACAAGGGAGCTCGATTCCCGATACCGGTGACGGTAATTTCGCGGCGATCGTGGAACCGCTGCCGCACCGCGGGCTATCATTACCCACAATGCCCCGCGTGTCGCGAAGACGAAGATGATGAAGAAAACGACAATCATCGTTCCTCGAGTCGAGGCTCCTTGGAATTGCTCGCGGTGGGGACCCGTGATCCTTGAATCCTTTTCATTCCACGTCACTATCGAATTGCGAAGCAAGCGAAGCAGATGAGCAAATAGCTCGATGCAGACACCTCTCGAAAGTCTCTTCCAACTTGTTGGCCGAGTTAGCGACAGATGCGAGAGCTCGCCAATGAAAGGTCTTTTCTCGCAAATGATTCGTTCTGCATTCCCTGTCACGTCTATCAGCCGTACATCGAACGCACGCGGTAACGCAGCAAGATCCCCTTTCATCTCTCCAGCTGCTTCACCTTGATCGGACCGGCCGGCTGGAGACCGGATTTCTACATCAGCATTCTGGCGCATTCTCCAACGTTATCGCATGGAAAGGGCTAAATAATCGCGGCATTCGGAAAGAATGCCGATGTCCAGGCGAATGCGCGAATGCCGCATTGGCGTGCGACCCGCTGCCCTGATCCCGACAGGTACGTATCCACGTTCACCATCGTCTATCCCCGCCTTCCATGTGCAACTTTTGTGCAACATTTGTTGACTTCGTCGCTGGCACGAGGCAAGCTCACGGTCGCACCGGCGCGCGAGTCTACCTGCGATCGATCGAGAGAGCCGAAACGCCACGGCGGTTTATATGCATCCGCGTGCGCGTGACGGGTGACGTCACGACGAAATAATCCCCATCGCGAAATCAGGCTCGCCGGCATCCCTCACTGTCCGCGAAAGAAGGACAAGGACACGCCGTTTCGTGGCCAGCGAATCGAATTCGCCTCGACTGCTCGAACAATGCGCGCCTTAAGATCGATCGTAAGGCTCGCGCGATGCAGAGAACAATCGAGATACAAAGATCCGCTTTGTCCGCCAAGAGATTCTAATAAACGGCACCTGTCTCAGAAATAGAAGCTAAGAGTTGCAGAGAGCGAGGGAGGCGTGGACGAGGAGAATCGTTCTAAAGTGTCTCCATTCGAAAGAAGAAGACGAGTTGAGAGAATTAGACGCGCCTGGACGCGCTCCTTCGCAGATGAGACTACATAAAAGTATACTGGACGACACGCAGAGCTGTCCGACCGGATCAAGGTCGACAAGACCGCAAAGTTCCGCGGCCGAGTAGAAAAACCTCTAGACGAATACGAAACAGGAAAATTATATAGCGGGAAGACCGCAAGCAGAAGAGATATCGTAGAACCGGCAACTCCAGACATATCAGCAGTTTGCGGTAACGAGCAGAGAGCAGAGAAGCTCCGGAGAAGTACTGAAGGGCAGACTTTGTCGAGCGAGTCTGCGTAAAGCAGGCGCACGAGCGCCTTATTCCGTTCAACGATTGCTGAACGTCGTTTCGGGATTCGCTCACTGAAAGGTTAATCAAGAACTGCGGAGAGTGCGGCATTAAGAACGACCTCGGTCTATGAGCTGCACAAAACTATATACCTTCTAAATGTATTCCCTCAATGACGCACGATGTAGAATCGTGTTAGCAGCGATTCTCATGCTTAAATATAATAGCATCTCGCTATTTAATGACATATCTGATGGCACAAACCCGCCTCGTATTTTTCGACTTTTCCGCTCATCTGGATAGCTCTGACGTACTGGGTACAGAAGTGATACAGAAGTGTCAGAAACGTGCAGTTAAAGCAGTGCATTGACCTGCATTGTCCGAAATGAAGTAAACGTATCCCTTGAAAATTAGGATGCCAGCCAGTCGGCGTTTCGCGTACTAGCGCAAAATAAATCACGACATAAATCACGAACAAGCATACGTGAACGTAAAGCTAAAGAATTGTAGCTTCCCAGGCTTATCCCAGGCTTTATTATCAATCTCTTCGCGATCGATCGATCGGAATTAGCAATTTTACTCGATAGAATAAATGATTTCTCCCCGATCATGATTCGTCGTTGAGAAAAAAAAAGAAAGTCCAGGATTAGTTGGCCCAGATTATCGACAGCGTGGTCGTCCCTAACGGGGATGCAACAAGGATTTTTAATGTAAAACGGATTAATTAAACATTGACAGCTTTGACATTTGTGCCTGATGCCTTACGTTGTTTATTAAGCCGTTACGGTTCGCTCGTTTACCTTTTCAGGATTGCGCTCGGAACAGTTCCATGAATCGAGGGATGCGTCGTCCGAAATTATTAATGAAAGCGTACGGCAAGTATGGATCGCACGCGTGCGGAAGATAAAAGAAACGGCGGGAGGGGCGCGGGGAGGATACGTGACCGTGAACGGACGTTTGGACCGGCGTCCGAAATTGCAGCACGCAATTTCCGCTCCGTACGTGATCTCAGCGCGCTCGCGCGTAAGCGCGCTCACGGTCGAGCTCACAGTTATATTCTTGCACCGTCGTACACGCGCGCACGCACACTCGCGGAACCGGCCCGTTACCGGAAACGGCGAGATTGTACAGTTGTAGAAATAACCGCGAGACGCCGGTCGAAACGCGACCTCTTGTCGATCGAATGAACGCGAGAGCTCGCGGACGACGGAACTTTCTGAGAGAAACCGCGGCCGCACCGGCGGATGAATGATGAACAAGTTGATGGTATTTTCTGATATCGACTACCATTAAACCTTATCACGAGACTGTCGGCAGTCCAATTTAGCTCCGCTGTGATAATAGCACACTCGTGAAAGAAACGGGATCGAGAATTCATGAAGGCCTCTTCCTACGCGAACACCTTTGAGCCGGAGCTCAATCGAGCGAGATATCAATACGAGCCCGGATCAATAGTTGTATCAGTGACAAAACTTGAAGACTAAGGATACGTCGCCGCGCGACGTGCAACGGCCTCGACTTAACGTCGGGATGACGACACGCTGCTGTAGGCGACGTGTGATAAAAAGAAAAAAAAAGAATCCTCACTCTTGCAAATCTGCAGGTAGCGATACGTGGCGAAGCGACGATAAACTCCTGGTCCCTTCGTTATCGTTTGCGTCGTTTCACAGTGTCACAGTGAAATATCTAGTTAAATTGACGATTGATAATAAAGGCACCTGGAATCAATTCGTGAGCAACGAATTCCCCCTCCCCCCTTCTCCTCCTCCTCTCTCGCATTGCACGTATCTCATCGATTACGCGCTATCTGCTTTAAACTTTTCACGATATGACGTCGTAGGTTTGTGGAAGGCAAGGCCGACATCAAGTCCGGCACATCAATTCGCGAATCATACCGCCATTCGTGCCCCGAGACAGCTAAAATATGCCTGCCTGGAACGTCAGCGAGGACCTCGCAGGTAACAAGGAGGTTCTCGGTTAGCGCAGGCTCCTTGAACGACGAGGGATGCAACCCTCGCGCAATCGGCATCCGCGCTCCGAGCGCGTGGCCGGAGCGCGTGTGCGTGAATGTCGCGTGCACGCGCGCGTGACGTCATCGTCGATCATCGATTCGGCACTCGATCGCTCGCACGCAGGCACGCACGCATACACGCACGCACGAGATCGAAGACTCGCGCGGGCTGGCGCGGGGTAGACGAGACGGCGGGTTATACCTGTGCGCGGGGCGCGTTCACACACCGGAATCGATAACGGGGGTAGCGGGCGGCGCGCCGGGACGGCGGGATGCTACCTACTCGACGACGATCGCGATGCACACGTCGTAGGTGCGTAAATGGGTCGCGCGCGCGAGCGCGAGCGAATTCGCCGCGACCGGTAGAATGATTTCCGCGCGAGACCGACGACGGGCTACCTCGCCCTTGCTAGTCCCCGTGGATCGGCGTTGTTGCCACTCTTGTCCCACCCGCGACTCACCTGTGCGCACCTGTGCGCCGTCAAGGCGCACGGTTCCCCGGAAGCGGCGCTCCAAAATCCGCGATCGGACGCGAAACAGACTCGGTCCGTTCCGTGGCACTCGCGCGCGGCCTGTCAAAACCGTGCGCTCGCCGATACACGCACCGCGCGAGATTAAGGGAAGGGGTAAGGAGGCCAGGGGGACAGGGAGACGGTGATAAGGGCCACGGAGATGAGCGGAGCGGGAGAGCAAGAAAGAAGGAAAGAGAGAGAGAGAGAGAGAGAGAGAGAGAGAGAGAGAGAGAGAGAGAGAGAGAGAGAGAGAGAGAGAGAGAGAGAGAGAGAGAGGGAGGGAGAGAGAGAGCAGACGCGCGATGGAAGAGAGAGAAAGAGAACGGTGAGCACGGAGGGAACAGCGGGTGAGAGAGCTCAGGTCACGAGCGAACCAGGGGGTCGAGGAGCCCGTCTCGCCCTTCGATAAGACAGCCGACTCCTTATCACGGGGGGGAGGGCACGACGAGAGCCCGAGGAGAGCACACGACACGCGCGGCTCTCTATCGCGGCGGCATTTTCACTGAGGAAACGGCGGCGAGGAAGCGAGAGAGAGACTCTTCGCTGCCGAGACCCCCCCACAGCCGGAGCCCCGTTTTCGTAAACGCTCGGACTCTGCGCGTATCGGGAGCGACCGGAGCGGACACGCATGCGCCTCCATTCACGTCGGGCGCGCGCGAGCGCAACGTCTCTTATCAGCGAGAACGTCACACGCTTCGGGGTTACGGGGGTGGGAGCGCATTTATTCCCCCCGCCCTGGCGGCCTCGCGGCGGTTCTGCCGTGGCAAGGAGAGAGATAGTGGCTTTCGAGAGCGCTTCGAAGGAAGGAGACCGCGCCAGCGAAACAGGAGCGGAATTGGTTCCACGGATGCCCTTGCAGCTTGCCGAACACCTCGATTACCTTGCCAGAAGAATTTCTAAAGTCACGTTTCTAGTTGATATCCAAACCGAAAGTTGATTTCATCCGGGAAGGACGCGAGATAATTTTTCTTGCGAGGCGGCCAATTTTTCAAGCAATTCGATTCTTAAGAAGATTGATGCCTGATTGGACGAAATTTTTGGACCGACATCAGACTTTGAACGCTTACGATCGATTTGGTTTCTCCGCGTCTTCGTGTCGTATCAAGGAAAAGAGGAAAAAAATTTCGTCCAAAAACTATGCAGCGGAAAGGAAATCCCGATCCCTTGAGGAAGATTAAGAACGATTCAATTTCTGCAAACTTATCCCAATTTCGGAGATTTTTTGCAAACGTGCTTTAAAAATATTTCTTCTAGCAAAACATAAAGAGATGATCGTAA
Organism: Eciton burchellii; assembly: GCA_020341155.1. Lineage (NCBI taxonomy): Eukaryota > Metazoa > Arthropoda > Insecta > Hymenoptera > Formicidae > Eciton > Eciton burchellii. Next base: position 2,226,425 of record JAHMML010000002.1, read on the forward strand.
TTACTTGCTTGCCATATTTCATTCTTCCATTTGCATATATATTTAAAAGTCATCCCAATATATTTCTTCTAAAGAAAGATATAATAGGTGCCAAATGTTGTCTTGCCAATCTATATGCTCTGCTAATCTATATCCTCTAATCTATATCTACTTTTTGTATCTGCACAAATATCTGTAATTCATATCTTTTAATATATTTAGTATATCTAGCTGTTAAAGCAAGATATACTCTCACTATTCTTATCAGTTTACCTTGCTCTCGAGAGAAGTCTAGAGAACGAGAAGTTAGTCATGCTTCTCTTATCTCTATCGTTGATTGTAAGAGAAAATAATACAATGTAGCTTTAGCACGACGTAAAAAGGATTGGAAGGAAATACTGAACTCATCATTTCTTTGTTGCGTTGTATTTCTTCAAAAATATACACATCGCGCTGTCGGGACTTTCGCGCGCGGATTGTGTGTTTATTAGTATCGTACATTATAAATCACGACAAAATAGACGTTTCATAAACCGGCAGTTGTACCCGTCGAAGTATATTTATTTATCGTTCGACCTACGTTGAGTTTTACAAACGTAATAGACGCATAATAGGCACTCGTATATCCTCTAAAGTGGATCCGGCACAGGAATTTTCGGCATGCGACCCTCCATCATGTCGTTCAGTAGTACACTGATTTCCTGACAAAAAACGATTTATTTAGCTATCAATAGAGACGTTTGATTCTAATAAAACTTCTCTACTCTTTCGCGAATTGAAAGCCATTATTCTGAATCTGTATTATCCCAGTTATATAAACAAATATGGTCGGTACGCAATCGATATGTACTTCTTCTCGCTGCATTCTCAGCCTGTCGATAATGGGCTCGTTAAAGTTAGGATCGTTGCTGGGATCTTCCAAAGTGTCTTCGTTGTTTCTCGATGCTTGCGGTATGCGGGAAGCGTAGATCTGTTTGATAGTATCTAAAATTGTCGACGGTCTCATTTGGGGGAATTGCAGATCGATTCGGCTGAACGAATCCGTGCCGGCCGGTATCATTAATGGCTTCTCGTAATCCGTGTACTTCTCCTCCCTTACATTTTATTTTTCTTTTTTACTCGTACACAAAAATAAAACGTCAAAGTTCACCGGGATATGCAATCCCAGATGTAACTTTTTATCAATCAAAATGGAGGATGAGCTCATCGTAAATTATCCGCGTTCGGATAGTTTGAAAACTTACGTAAGTGGCGAACCAAATCCAAAACAGGATAGCAGATCTTTGAGTCGTCGCACGAGAAATTTGTCTTTGGAAGAATAATAACAGAGACTTGCGTCCAAACTGTGTGCTATCGCCCTCAATGCTTTGCCGATAAACTCCTTCTTAGTCTGGTCAAATTCCTATCGCAAGGATTAATATGGAGAACATGTGTAACTTCAGAGCACGGGTCTCTTCCTTCTCGTAAAAGTAACAAATAACTCGCGCTATGATCCCATTGGAAGTCAAAGATTTTAACTTTTAATAAAATTATCATACAGCAATCGAATTAGTTGCGGAATTAATCAGCGATTTCCCTCGATTTTAGATCCGCCATTTCCGCGAAAATACGTAACTTCTCGCTGTACGCTATGTTATGTTAAAAAAATCTAGAATCAAGGAATAAATTAAGAATACCTTGAACTCGTCATATCGCCCACCTATAATACATATTTTCATGGGAAACGGATCGACCCCACGTTCCAACTCCTTTCTTCTGTCTGCTATTCTCTTTTCTCGCAATTCCTGAATCGTGTCGGGGTCATAACTCATTTTCAAGCCGTTTCGTATAGCCGACATGATCTCCTCGAAGGAGGACCACAATTCCTCCGGCCGCGATAGATCCAGCATCATCAATAACGCAGTGTGATGAGGAGAATGCGTTAAAGTAGATCCCGTCATCGCGACGGATACCAAGGAAGAGGCTAGATGACCCACTTCCCACACGTGCACTATATTCTTCACCTGCAGTAACGTATCATTCAGAAATACGATTCAACGCTCACCGTTGAACGGTCAGTGAAAGTTAATGAGAGTTCTGATGAGAGTAACAGAGATATTACGTTAATTATAATAATATCGAGCATGATGTAATCGATACATTACAAGATCTTATTGAAAATCATCATAAACATTACAGTCAAGTAATCTCCTTGTACGAATAAACTTATTTCCCTAAACTCGCGAGTATAATATTCCCGAGACTTTCCAATATTTTCCAAGAAAATGAATTTCTCTCTGTGAACATTCCTTCTACAGATCGGTCCCAACACATCGACCTCGCGCACTTACCAAACTCCTCACGGTTTTGCGACCAAACGAATAATCCATCGCTATAGTCGGTTTCGGCTTTTCATCTTTTTCAAGAAATCGATACACCATCGTCGTCTTACCCTAGAAACGCAGCAGATGCAAAAATACGATAGTGTCATTGAGCCCTTGACTTCATCACTTACAACACCTTTACTACCAAGAATAATAATGGACCGCTCGTGAGTGTCATTTGCATTAGTCTTTCGTCTGCTCTCTTCTTCCACGGCGAGCCGTAATGCAATTTCGCGCATAGATTCCTCACTGTAAAATTAATTTTGCAGTAGGTAATCCTACTATGTTGAAAAGGTATAATAATATACATCGCACGAATAACGCGAATAACACTAATAACAACTAATAACGTATCGCGTCGCGTGTTTATTCAGAGATTAAAGTGTGCGTTTTACTTCCGAATCATTTATTTATCGATTATTCTTACGACATCAATCATCCTAAACGGTAGAAAATATTTCCAAAAATCACTCTTTGTATTAATGACTTGATATAATTATTTAATATATGTTATTAATGGTACATATTTCCTTTACAAAAGATTGACGAATTAATAGTAATATACAATAAATTATTCACCGATTTTCTGCAGACATGTCTCTTGGAACGAGGATTGATACTGGGAACTGTACTTGTATTCGCGTAACTCTACGTTTCTTCAGGTTATGGGTATGTTTTACCCTCCGTTACTAGGGCGACGAACCTTTTCATTCACGCTACATTCTGCACATGAATTTATGTGAATTCTTTTTTTTAAGGTACTTTTTGTGTACCGTTTGTGTATACCGTGCAATAGAGCACAATCTTCGATGCTGTTGATCCTCGAGAAATTACTAACGTGATAAATCATTAATCCCTACCGTGATACTCTCTCGATGTCCAGTTTTGGATTACAAAGTTTAATAGGCATCGTAGAATGTTTATTTAAATAAATAATATGTTATTTATGCTCTCCCAGCTGTCACTAATCCTCTCGTGTTCGCGATACATTATGCGCAAAATGATATAATCTAAATTATGTTAATCGTATCTCTCCTCTACGCGATGCTTCATTTTCTTATGCGATGATCCAACGAGAAATCATCAGTCTTGAGAAAGAAATCCACGAGGATATCTTGTGATCCGCTCTCTGAACCGCTCTGAAAGTTCTTATTTAATCTCGATATTCTTCACGATGAAAACACATTTCCAGAGCATTAACAACATGTCTCTGCCGGATCATGACGCATAATCTAAATTCACAGGTTTATTTACGAATTAAGTCAATTATTATTCTTCATCATATCTCCTTCGCGTATATTATGTACAGCTTGGACTAGATAAAGTCAGGAATGGAATTACAACGCAGTCATTCGACGTCTTCTAAATTAATACATACAAAAAACAGAGCGCAGCTTTCAGGATATTAGACAAGACTTCCCACGAGAACACATTGTCTTTCATGTATATGATAAATTATCAATTACGCAAGAATTACGTTATATAGCCAATCATAAAGAGTACTTTCTCTAAAGAATTTATAACGAGTAGCGAATATATTACCGTTACAATTCTCTGGACGCGGATCAGACATTTATTTTCTCCATCTCTTGTACGCAATGTATCAATCATGATCAATACATAACATCGACATTTATATAACAAATTTATAACAATTAACAGAATCGCATTTATCTTTCTTCGTTTATATATATATACATTGCATCTTTCACAAAATTCAATTTCTAACTCGAAAGCCGTCCAACTCTCAAAAGAGTTGAAAGAAGAAAAGAAAAAAAAATATTTTGTATAACATCGGAAGATATACAAAACCATGCTAAAAGTATAAGCATTGTAGAAAAAAATTCCAATACGCTCCTACGTTTGATCCTGCTACGATATCGTGTCACATCGAAATTGTAAGAGGCAATGTGTAAAGGGCAAAAGTAAATGAATGGTTCCCTCTGCATCTGCATTTACTAAAATATAACATTCGTATAATCCCCATGAACATATCCCTACGATTCCCTCTCCCTCTCTCTCCCTTTCTGTGTATGTATAAATGTGCTATAGAAATTTTCTTTTTGAACACTATGATCGATAAAAATAGTCATTGAATTAGCACGGTTAGGAATTGTCACGAGGTTGAACACGATTCGTTAATTGTGACTGCTTTTAACATTCGATTGCCTTTTGCCCGTGGAAATATTTGTTGTTATCCTTACGTTAAACTGCCGACACACATCACAATTTGCTAACGCACATTTTTATAAATAACCATAATGATTATCATTAATTGTTTCTAACGTAGTTCTGCAGAACATTAAAGAATCACAAATCCAGTGCCAAGTACTATTTCTCGTAAAGTCGATCGAGCGATGGATGAACATTCATATCGTGTATGTTTTCTATTTTTTAGACATAATGAATGATACAAAGGAAGACGAATGTACGGATTAGTCACCTCTTTCTATAATGTTTCATTGCTTCTATGATGCAGTATATCACGCGCTCTGCATGTTATCTAGTCCATATATCGCTCATCCAATTATCGTTTAACTCTTCGCTCGGCAGAACCTTCAATTTTCTTAAGGCTTCGAGATAAAATGTGAGTTCCGACGTGACTACGCCGTGTTGCGGCCCACCATTGTTCACTATATTCATCTTAACTAGCTGTTCCCTAAGTTTCTCTTTGAAGGACGAATTCACGGTGCGGTAGAGGGATTGCACTTCAACGATAGGCAAAATTCCAGAGACGGCTTCGTGAAGTTTCATTAGATAACTGTTGGCGGAACGCATTTTTAAGGAGATCAGAAAGATGAAGCTGGAAAATCGCACGATTGTTCCGCGCAATATATTTACCTAGAAATATTTCGAAAAGATTTGGATGGCACCGGTGGTCTCGCTGTCCACTTGGATATTTGTCCCCCCAGCAAATTGTCCACAATAGTGAGAATCTTCCCCTCGATCTCACGCACGTGCGCGCGGATGTCTCTCTCGACGCTATCCAACAAAGCTACTCCGCCGCTCATACCAGACGTGCCAACAAGTCCTCGGCTAGGATTCTGTTCTGTAAGCGCTGTATAATAAACGAACAAGTATCATATCCATGAGTATTTGTCTCCTTTCTCCGTTGAAGTTAAGCTAAAGTAGCCGAATTATGAAACTGCGAAATTAAGTGTAATTGCGCAGTTTCTAAATCTTACTTATTTCATACAAACTCGCTTCATATCGAATTGCGAATCTCTCCAATTACCTTGGAAATGTGCCTTAACAAAAGGCATAAACCATAGTATAAGTTTGAGACTTCGCGCCGCCAGCACAAGAATCGTGCTCGTAATGGTTTTCAGACCTGCGACTTGCATCGCGCCCGCGCCCAGGACTAGTTGACAACATCGAGAATTGTAATGTCTTAGCAGCTCGGCTAATTGTCTTCCTATGGTTCCAGACAAGGCGACTAATTCGCTACTGGTTCTAAGAAAGGAATATTATACTGTGCAAAGTTTGCGATTGGGATTCTCTTTAGTATCTATTTTTACAATATTCATGTACCTGCAATATTCATGTATCATCTGTATGAGCATCAAAGCAGTCCCGACAACAGCAAACTTCTCATCGCCTACCATAATAAAATTATTTACACCTTCGCTCTTCGTATCGCCCTCGCGTGTCGTCGGTATCTTGACCGGAAAGCTTTTTTTCTCGTATACATATGTTACCAGCGATTGAAACTCTAGCGGCACATCAGCTTGCTTCCATCTTTCGGATTCTAGTAGCAATGTCAGTTTCGTTTTGCGCTCGTTATGGAAGCGCAATACGAACTTACTCGCTTGCGCCTTCGTAAAGAAAAGGAATCATAATTTGTAAACTCGCAATAGAATCGATCCACTTGGCAACAAAGAAATCAATTTCGCGATACCATGATATCTATAAATAATAATTACCTTAAATGCCGATCGTAATGCAGTACATTGCTTGCCGCAGAGCTTCTCGCAAGCATGTGTGAATTCTTCAACCATATTGGCCAACTGGCAAACTTGAACTGTCGTTGCTCTCTCGCTCAGCCAGGAGCTTTTGTCGCTCCATGTTTGGTTTTCCTTTTCCTCCAATTTGCTCTGTGGAACATCCGCAATGATCTTATCCTTATCATTATGAAATTTATCCTTTTCGTTTGTCCCTGCCGAAAGCAGATTGCCCATACGTTCATGGCAATAATCACAAACGGACGTGATCATGTCAGCAAGTTTCGTGATCACTCGCGAGTGCTCCTCTTGAGTCAGTAATCGATCAGGTACCGATTCGTCGTACGTGCCGTCGCACAAACGTCCCGCTGATAAATCTGCAGTGTCTCTCATCACATCATGAACTGCCTAATAAAATTATTTAATTATTATTAGCGAGAATACTTGATATATTGATATAGAGAGAAAAAGAAATAAAGAAAACATTTTGATTGATGCGTCGTTTTATTAACTCCGAAATTTCGATAGTCAAAACATAAATAACGAGTGAATCTGATGATTCGAACTAATTTGGAGAGACTAGCATGAATTTATTACTGGCTCGTACCTTAACTCGTAATAAAAGATGCGTGAAGGACTGTATAGTATTATGCAACAATGTTAATCTTTCTGTCAGAGAGAGACCTCCAATTTCGAGAGCTGCTGCTTGTTGATCGCTGCAACAATCGCTCGCTGCCAAAGCTTCTATCACCCGTTGCTTCGTTAAGGCTCTTATCGTGGTCACAGCTTCTTCTTTGTACGTGTCCACGAATTGAAAATGCTTCTGACGCAGTAGGCCAGAAATAATGGAAACCAGTTTATCCTGTTCGTTGAGGATGTACAAATGATCTCACTGGGAAGAGATGTACGTTTGTTTGCTACGAACTAGGGACACGATGCGATGCAAAACTGCGTGCGTATACTTACGCCATCCAGCACGATATTCTCGCCACCTAACGGCCTATTGAGATCCGCTGTCGCATATCTTTGGAACTCGGTCGACAGCATCTTGTCCACGAGTTTCTCCATCTCAGTTAATTGAGAACTTAAATGTCTGAATAACAAAGAAGAGCATGATCGATATGCTAAGCTACAAATTCATTAATTTATTGTTGAAAATAATAAATCGTAAAAATATATGTAATACATGAAAATAATACGGGTTAATGTAATACGAAAAATAATCTTTTTCTTATACTCCAAGTACTCTCTCAATAAGCTTTACCTAAAGCTATGTATTCCGTTCAACTCTTGCAGGAGAATCTCCTGCGTCGTAGAAATAAGATCCAATGCCGCAACGTAATCGGGAGTAGACAATAATAATTGTATCATGGGTTGACTTTGATGTACGGTTGCCATAAGTTTTAATTTTTCTTGGACCAATAATCTGTTAGATCTGGCACGTTCCAAACTTAACAGAAAAAAGAAATATCAATTTAACGTTATTGATTCATTCCTATATAATTTATTGATTCCCATATAACTTTCATGATACTTTTATATTAGTTTAAATTGCATTCTTGCAAATAAATAATGTACATACTACATATAAACTTACCGTAAAATTTCTAAAGAATTTTTGACTAGATGTTGATCGACTTGATGAATATTTTTCCTGAGAGCTTTTAGAACCGTAATGGTTTGCGTGAGCTGTTCCATGAGCACATCATGAGATGTCATCGCATGGAAGAAGGCTTGCGATTTGGACGCGACTTGTTCCGCTATTCGAACTTCCACAACGTCCAGATAGTGACTAAGCTATTATGAAATAGGCATTAAATAATTTTACAGCAATTAGCGAACCTTGAAAATACAACGTATAATGCAACGAATTATTCGATTATTTATCAATACGTTTCTTACATTTACAGTCATACCTTCTCTTGCATTTGCTTCACGTGCAAAACGATGTTGCATTCTTCGGTTAATAAACCGTTTTTCGCAAACGGAAAGACAGCATCAAAATTATCTCTTTGTGATAGATCTAAACTCGGCATTAAGAAGATCTTTGGAATACTAGCTAAATCAAATTGCAGTCGATCTAAAGCAAAAATATACGTTAATTTTTTAATGAGAAAAGACTTGGTAGCATTATATTTGATAGCTCAGAAAAAAATAAAAATAAAAGATATAAATCACATTAAAACATTTATTCTTAAAAAAACAAATATAGCGTATAACATAGAAACAGAAAACTTTAAGCTACAATAGTAAGTTTATTCTTATGTTTATTTACACATAATCAATATCTTTATTATATATTTTAATCTTTTCTGAGTTTCTCTCTCTCTCTCTCTCTCTCTCTCTCTCTCTATATATATATATATATATATATATATATATATATATATATATATATATATGAAATATCAAGTAACATTACCTAATGATTTTACTTTCCTGAGATTTGGGAAATTTTGGAGCAGTTCGTTCGGTGTCGTTGGCCTGCTTGCATTTGAGTTCATACGCGAATGTTTGCGATATCTCTGGAAAAGAAAACACAAAATATAAAATAACATTTGCAGCGAATGAAGTATTACAATAAGGTGACATTCATCACCGAGGCGTATGGTTACCCTGGCAATCTTCTTCAGATACATCTCAAAATGCTGCATCGTGATCTCAGGAAGATACGGACTCTTTGGTATATCCACCTTCTCCACGAATCCATCGCCCCATGTACGAGTCAAAAAGTTACTTTGCTTCCCCTTGAACGGATCATTCAGGACAGCAGGCAGATTTTGTATCGCGGAATACACCGTCCACGACGAGCCAGCCTCTGATAACTGACCGTTGCTCTTCCGTTGCTGTTGCATAGCTGCGTGCTTGCTGGCATGTGCTATGTAATCCTTATCGGAGACACCTTCCACAGGAAGACTGGTGCACACTCCATTATAGCCATAGAGACACACAAAGGAGCCACCTTCCCGGGAACAGTGCTGATCCCTCAAGTGCCTGGAACAAGTGCGGAACAGCGCGGTGTTACGATGTTATTAACGCTAATTGCGCTAATTAGACCGACAGATATCTCGAAGCGAACGCGAATACATTTCCCGTCCGTCGTCATCGACGTGTTTGGATCATCAACGAGCTACAACGGGCGAGCGTTAGAGCTCAGGACGGTAACGGCGCGGTCAGAGGGAGCATCCTATCGACTGACAGGCATCGGGCAGATGGACCCACCTAACGAAGTCTTGTATCTGCTTGAACGTCTGGTTGGTGCAATGCTCGCACACCAGGACCATGGGCACCGAGTCGGACACTCTCGCGATCTTCGCCATTGCCCGTGTGTCAGCTCAGCTCACCATCGTGACGTCGACAAGCGGAGCACCTTCCGGAGCACGGGGCCTCCCTCGGCAGCTCGTCCAACGCGACCACTTGGCGATTACACGTCTCCGCTTACAAATACACGTTTCACCGCGCGCACGTTGGCCAACCGAGGCAACGAGACGGTCGAGCCGGCTCGGTTACTAACACTGTCCGATCCGGCAATATCCGATACGAGTTAATTATCCGAACCAAGTGTCTGGTTCGCGCGTGTGAATCATCAGCTTTATGGCCACGCGTCTCCGATGACTCGCGATTAATTCCGCGGGCGATATTTAAAGTATTCACATGACACACTCATGTCTCCAGTAACACGCGCGAGACTAAATCCGGTACCAGAGCGCAGCATCGGAGCATCGTGTACCAATCTCTTTGGGACTAGCCGTTACCAGATGTCGCGGTTGGCGAACGAAAGCGCTATCACTTGGTCGCGTTCCATTCTATCTTAGTTCCGTTCTCAAAATCTCCCTGAGACTCTACAGGCTGCTGCAGATAATGCGGCCGCGCTGGCGCTGCCGCATCGGTCACGGATGGCGGACGTAAGAGAGAGCGGCATATGTCCGATGTAATTAAATCCAACCGACTTGCGATCTGCTGTCCGATGACTCAATCACATCTTACAAGTTGCTCATTTTACAATCGATGTTACGCAATCATTCAATATTTATTTGTGTGTTGTCTCGATCTTATCACTGAATATTTAATAAGTATTAATCCTTGAAGAAAGAAACATGAGATTAATGTTTCAATTCAATACGACAGTATAATTGGAGTTGACTGGATCTGGATTTGACTTTAATTTTCTCTAAGTCACATCTAATAATACGCGTTACCATCTTTATTTCTTTCTCTATTCTTTACAGATTTCATTCATTTTTAATATCGAATATTTAATCAAATTTAATCATGAATTTAACATCCCTGTCTGTTTAAAGAGCCTCTTTAAAAGACAGGAGAAGAAAAATGCGATAATGGAAGATTTTTAGATGGAGATATTTCCTCCAGCTACATTTCCCGAAGCAATCCGTTTATAATGTCCGGAGTAATAACAGGCTTCTATTTGCATGGTGGACCGCAGATGAATCGAAAAGAGCCGACTGGAGTTAGTGCAACTTTATTTTCTTGTCATGTGCAATTACGATGCAGAGTCGTTAGAAAATCAGTCCGCGGTACATAAATGCTTTCTTGGACAAGCGGTTTGTCATATTTATCACAGAATTATCTCGTAAGACTTTGCATTCATTTCCTGCATTCCGCGCCTCATTGTACATCTACTTTTGTTTACTTGCGGCGCTGACGACAATAATTGTCCGTCGACCCTGCAACATTGTTATGTCTAATATTGGATATCGCATACGCGGCAAGGAGCATTTATTTCGGGGTTACTGAACTCGTTCTGATCATTCGACGCACAGCACATGTAAAATCGCATCACAAAAAGATTCAATATAAATATTTCGCAGTATCAAAAAAGATTTGATTTAATAAAGCTGAGTAAATGGCAGTCTCTCTGAAAATACTCTCCTCACGCAAGTAGATAATAATCATAATGGCGTGTATAATAAGCGGTCGCCTTGCGGTCGCTGTTGCAATTAACGATTGATCTCGTAGCTGCTGTTGGCCGCAAATTTATTTTCTCGATCGCCGTCTCCGGATCTAAAATTTGCATCGGCGATCGATGAGATTGAGACAGATGTTGCGTGTGGCTGATGGATACGCGTGGCAAGCGATCTCTCTTTAACGTGACTTCCTTAACGCCGGCGATTGTTGTTGCTGTCGTTCTCGTTTGTGTGCGGTAGGGGTGGCGGTGTCGGGATCGTCGGGCCGATCTGCGGATTTTGCCTCATTTGTCCCTGTTCCTGCTGCTGATGCTGAGTCCGGCGTACCTCGTGGGCTAATAATTTCTGGCGTTTCTCCTCCATCAGCCGCTCGCGGTGCTTGTGTATGTAGTCGTAAACATTTGGCAGACCCATGATCACGCAGGCGGACAACGCTGATCTGCATATGTTCATGTCCGTCGCCTCGTACCTACGTTTTTCGATACGATAATTCAACGCTAACGCGGAAAGTACGATCGTGGAACAGATCGAAGTGGCTAGATTACCATTCGTTCGTCTTCTCATCGTAGCATTCCACCTGGTACGTCGTGGTGACACCGTTGAAGCCACCGATAGCGAAGATCATGTCGTCGATTACCTCGATGGCGAAGTTGCTGCGCGGATTATACATATCGGGAATGTGGCTCCAACTGTTCGTCGAGGGCTTGTATTTCTCCCCGCTGCACATCCTTGATATGCCGTTGAAGCCTCCTTTGTAAACCAGATATACCACTTGCTTACTCGCGCAATCTGTGTCTGATCTCCCGATAGAGTAGGAAAGAGGAAAAGGAAGAGAGGACCCCGCAAGATTCAGACCTCGCAGTCCTGATCCTTACGCGCGACTCGTAAATCTGATTGCCCGCGTGACGTGTGCATCGCACACACAGTCGCGACATGATCGCGAAGAACGCGCGACCCGGACCCGTTCGCGTGAATCGGTGAACCCGTAAATCACGCAGGTGCCATAATCGGATTTCTAATAAGTGTACATGTCAGTACCAATAACGTAAACGCAGCCGTGATAAGATATGCATGACACACCGCTCCTGCGGGACCTCATTGCAGTTATCATCGTCCACTGGTTGATGTTCGGATCATATACCTCGGCCGTGTTCATGCAGTCGTGTCCGTCGAAGCCGCCCGTGATGTATATCTTATCTATGGTGCATGGGAAATTATTAATAGGAATATCATGATGCTCTTTATCGCGCGAGGAAAGGATCAATAGAGATCTTTACGGATGTTCAGAATTCGTCTGAGATCTAGTGGACGTTTATGCAGCGCGACTACTTGTATCTGACAATAAATAACTTTGACACGTTCATTGTGTTGCTCGAAAGTCTTACTGTCTTAACTCTCAAAACAAAATAAAAAGAAAACGCATCTCAGTGAGGGTGGACGTAAAATGAGACCGTTTAAAGTGGTTGCACTCGCGTCGGATCTCTGCACATTCATTGGAGCAATAAGAGACCACTGATTCGTCTTGTAGTTGTAACGTTCCGCTGTTTTTTGCCGATGATATCCGTCGTATCCGCCCATCGCGTAGACGAGATTGTTCAGGACCGCCACGCTAACGTAACATCTGCAATGAATGAAAATTTATTTCCGATGCGAGCTTTCGTTATTGACGACACTACCGAGGAGCTAGTCACTAAATTCTCCCTTTGTATTTGTACGATATTCACGCTGCGCTCTGTTTTTTACATGATATTCCTCAACGTGCCACGTTGCAACTGTCCAATTAATGGACATCTACATTCAAACGTGATTATATATTATATATCCTCGACGCAATGTGTTTGCATATACTGAGCTATACTTTATTTTAGAAAACATCTGATCATTGCAACTAAATGGATAATTCAGAGATCGTTCAAATCGCAATGGACTAGTGACTAGCCCCCCTGAAATATATTCGACCTTCTAGCATTCATGGGAGCAACCTCTCGCCACACCTTGGTCACGGCGTTGAAGCAACGGCAACTGTTGAAATAATCGACCCCGTCGAATCCACCGATGACGTAAATGTCAAAACCAACTACCGCGAGTCCGTGGTAAGCTCGCGGACCGGTTGGATCTGTTTCTTCGATCTGCGAAACTCGAGACGGCACATGAATAATTATTTTAAAACATAAACATGATTATCGGCTGTAAGATGTCTGGTTGTAAGATATCTTTAATACTACCGGGATCCATCGATCTGCTCTCGTATCGTACGTCTCGATGTAATTCGTCGGTGAGCCACCGCTCCAACCACCAATAGCGAACAGAATCTCATGCGGCACTCTGGGCCGCGCGATTTCCGGTGTTGGCACTTCTCCGTCTTTCTGCGTGATCATCTCCAAATCGTACAGGAATTTTAGGGTCTCGATGATGATGGGCCGACAGGCGTCGTTGCCCACGACATACGGATGATCCTTGACATTCTCCAGGAAGAACTGCGTGTCTAGCAAGCCCAGTCGGATGTTCTTCATTAAGTCGACTATATGCTCCTTCCTAGAGTCTGGATTGTAATTTATCCATCTCAGGACCAGCTCCCAAACTGTCTGCTCGCTCTTAACATTTAATTCATCGGCACCGACTAACGGTCTCAGTTCCTCGATGGGTAAATGCAAGATCTCTTCGCTTCTTTGAGATACCTGGTGTCAATCGGACGGTACAAAATAGTATTGAAGAAAGAAGCGAACAGAAAAGTAAACAAATCGTCGACCGCACCTCAACGAAATGCCCCACGATGAAACGATAGGCGTCGTTCTCCAATTTCTTGCAGAAATGTTGACGGGCGAATCTCATCACCCCGATACAGTTCTCCGGCGCTAAATTGTCCCTCAGATAGTCGCAACACAATTCAAGGACTCCCAGAATACTCAGATAATCCGCCGTGGTTAACAATTCACAAACATTCTCACGGTTCACATCGATCGATCGCAAATACGCGTATTCGAGCAACAGATTCATCATAGGGCTCGTCACGCCCGGCAGAAGGACATCGGTTTTCTCACGACAATGCAACGTGGTCGTGAATAATGCCCTGAAAAATTAATTGAACGATACAGATCGCTTTATTGGCATTGACGATCAACGTAACATTAATCCTGACTCATCGAGCAAAAATTTCTGATCGCCAGCTCGGCTTAGCTTTGCACGATGATAAATGAATTCACTCTCCTTCTTTCGGATAATTGCAATGCAATTATCATGATACTTGCCAAGTCAAGAAAGGATATGCCGGGTGAAATTAAACCTGAAATAAGTACTGCATGCCGAAAGTATGGCTCGGTGAATCGGAAAGATACCACCGTCCTCCAGTCTCAACACCGCGTCGCACAGCAGATTATTCTGTCGGAAATCGTATAGTGATTGCATTGCCTGCGTGCTCATACAACGACCACCACTTTCAGCTATCAAACGTTGGTTATTCGCGTTGCATTTTTCAGTTTTTCTGTTACTGGTGCTTGGTTCAACATCCATATCAAAACTTGAATAATCGAAGCATATAAGATGCCGCAACGATTATGATATACAACGAGTACACAACATCTAAATATCTGTCTTGAAATAAGCAGGTCTTTCAGTAAGCCTGTATACGGGAAAACGATATTTCATTAATTCCAGGAAATAGAATTCAGTCATAGTCTTAAAAATACATATATATGTAACGTATATGTAACGTAGATAACGACGGAGAAATTTTATAGTCACAGAATTTAAATTATTTGGCCGATAAAAGCTAGAATCAGATTAATATTACGATATTTTAATCGTGACAAAATAATATAATAAGCACATTGGTTATAAGTATACGCGGATAGAAAGAATATTTTTATCATACGCCTGATAATACAATTTCGCAATTTGAGTACATCAAATCACTAAAATCGTGCAGCTGATATAGTAATAATTTATCTTACATTTATATATAATACCGAGTGAAATAACTGTTTCTTGAAAATTTAACAATTTTCCGGAAGGTTAGAAGTTTGTTTTAATCTTGCAGTGTAATCTCCACAATTTGCGACTTGATAATTTTTCGATCTGGGATGAAGACGTGGTTACGATAGGCTCTTGCTCGCTGTTAGTTGCTGATGATGATTATCAATGATTGAAATGTGCTGCGGTGTGTCGAGTTCATATGTACCGGAATTTAGAATGTGTCAAAATTGTGACACGTGGGCCGAGGGATTGAAGACCGATTCGTAAACTGAAGAAATGCAGGCGAGCGTGAAGGGAAATGTCAGCGGTGAGGGGATTGTAAGAGGAATACAAATTATTTTGTGTGATTTTAAAAGCGAATAAATGTCGCGTCTGGCTGTGACATGTGGTCTTACATGTCCGCCGTTCGATCAGAGACTGCTGCTCGACAAAAGAGATCCTTCTGTTTCCGCTTCAAAGCGAGCTTGGTATATTAATTACGAATATTAATTACGTACGATCTTAAAGTATTCTAGAACTATGAATCGTAAAAATTTATTAAATATATCAACTCCGATGTCTCAATTTTGATCACGCGAATTTTCTGTAATTTTACCAAAAATTAATTCAGACTATACGCAATCTATTTAATGTATAACGACTGTTTTTAATTGCAGTATTTATTTAATCCATAAATTTTATCTTATAATCTACGTGTGCACGCGCGTGTATGTAAATTCATAACTAATGAAATCAAATGTTAAAAAAATATTTGTATAAAGCATGGATGTTGTTTCTTCTTTATTTTCACAAGGCATTTTATTGCAGCGATGTGTTATACGACGAAGGCACTTCTCGCAACAGTAACATTGGCTATTATTCAACTACAAGACACCAAGTGCGCATTGGAAAGTACAAGTGCAATCTATGCTATTGTCTCGACGTCGATCAGCTTTTCGTCGAGATGTTTGTCCTCTCTATCTTTATCTCACATCTCCATTTTCTCCCTTCCCAATCCACAAACATGCTTTTCTGCTTCAGTGCTTCGTAAATGCAATTCTTTGCTATCGTGAAAGAAACAGATTCTTTTGTTCTGCACGTCATTGATCGACAAGATAGGATATGATAAAACGGTGGTAAGACTATTCCTCGGAATATCCAAGAATGACTTCTTGCTTATAAAGATCTCGTATTCCTTTAGCGACATATTACGTTTCTTCGTCGACGTAGTCTCCTCTTTCTTCGGCGCCTGGTTCGGTTCCTCGCCGAACAATTGGAACGTCCATGTGAACACCGCGAAGGTCGCTGCGTTGGCTGGGAATGCTCGCAGGATCGTCGTACTCAAGCCACGGACCAAGCACTTGTATCCTTCAGCGCGCACCGACTTCTTCAGACAGTCCAAAGCTCCGGAGTAACGATTAGTATTCTCCGCTTGTATGCGCGACTTGATGACGTCGATGGGATAGGAAATGACCCAGGAAGCTATGCCGGCAAAGCCACCGGCCAACAGCACCTGAAGCGTCGAGGCTGGCTGCTTCGAGGATGTCGTGGTCAGGATCTTATAGGTCACGAAGTATACGCCGTAACTTGGTCCTTCACGGAGAAACGTGATACCTAATCCCTTAAAGATGCCACGATAACCCTCCTGCTTGTAGATGTTCTTCAGGCACTGCATCGGTCCGTAAGAGCTGCCTTGGGACGAAGCTATCAGCTGTACACGCGTTTTCGCTAATTCGATCGGACTCGTGACGACAGTTTGAGCAAGCCCAGCGAATACGCCGGCTGTAAAGTGCGCCGACAATCGATCAGGTTCAGGCAGGCACTTGAGAGTGTTTCCGTAAATGCCGAAGACAATAGCGTTTACTCCAGCCACTCCTGCGATCGGCGAAGACATACCTTTATAAAGGCCCCTCACCTGAAATAGCAAAAAAATAACAGAATATCAACAGATTTTATACGTTATGCATGTGATGGAAGAAATTTTTTTTCATGTTTTTTAGAATCTTCATCTCTGCGACACGCAACGTTTCAAAGAATTCTTTTCTCATTAAAGTATAAGGAACTGTTAAGTTCGATTTAATGAATTTTGCTTGCAAATGAACGAAAGGAAACTTAGATTTATTCTGTTAACTTCATACGCTTGATCTGTCTATAAATACCGATTCTTTTGCGACTATACTGCGTAGACAGTGCCAGGTACCCCGATATTTTGGGTTACGACAATCCTGCGTTTGCATGTGGACCTTGATTGTGTCAAAAGGATATCCGACTACAACACTGGCGCATCCTGAAATTTGAAAAATAGTTTTTATCAAAGAAAAACCTTAGATATGCTTGTGTGATTTAAATTTGCACGACGCTGTTATTTAAAAATTCAATAGTCGATTTAATAACAGGTTTGTTTACAATACTTTCATGAAATGATAAAGAAATAAATAAAGATAGGAATGTTAACTCAGAATTTCAGATTTCTATGTAAATTCGATAAACTTTTTTAAACGAGAAACATTTAAAAAATCGTTCCTTCTATATGCCATATCTTTGATTTGCAATAATAAAATGCAACGAAACAATCTCTTTATTGCTTTATTTTTTGTGGATTTATGAAACAGATCTATTATCATGATCGAAAATATCATGAAACGACAAAAAATAACAAATTTGAAAATCAATAAATAATTTTGCAATCGATAAGAAAAATTATGCGAAAAATGGTTTAAAAGCAATTAAATTTAGGTAGAATATGTTTACCTGCTAAACATCCAGCGAAAAAATCAAGTGACCAAGACATTTTTATCTCGTATTATCTGCTAATGATCTTCCACTTGCAAAATCGCCTACTTTTGTAAAAACTATTCCAAAGTCTCGTTTCTCTCAAGTGCGCACGAAAGAAAGTGCAAGTTGTAAATCTATCAATCGTATTAGCTGATAAATTTGAATCCATGAAAGGTCAACTGATTTTTGAAACTTCAGTGATAATATCCGTTTGTTTCTTAAAAAAAAAACCAAATAATTAACAATAAAAAGATTATATCTTAAATCTAAAACTGAGATTACAAAAATGCTTTAACGCTATTGATCTCATGTTCACAATTCGCTAATCAATATTTATTGCAAAAACACAGTTATATTTTCTAAAATCGAGTGACAAATGAATAAAGATCACAAGAAACAAAATATTTTTGCACTATTACTTTACCCGATTATGAAATATTTGTTTATGACGCTATATATTAGAGACAAATACGCGTATACTTATTTCTAACAAATCAATTTCTACTAGTTTACAATTTCTAACAAATGAAATACATATTTTAAATATAATTTCATAATTACGTAGTTTTCATCATAATTATACAGCGATTTAATCGATAATAATACATTATCAAAATTTCGTTATACGGTTCTTATCCCGAAAGATACGATATTGGAAGTTTCACTTCACAGATAACAAACTCTGCAAAACAAACTCTGTTTTTCTCAATGCACTTTTTCGATATACTTTTCTTTCTTTCTTTTCTTTTCTTTTCTCTTTTTTTTTTTTTTTACCGAGAATTACATGCGTATGTCTAGACGAAAGAAACTGTTTTCGCGTGCTTCCCTCGTCAAATCTTCTTTCTTACTGAAACTGGCGTTTCTTCCATCTTCTTCTTAATGCAAAGATTATGGTTTTCATTATCAAATCGCTATTCACACAGTTGCAAAAGTGTGTCGTTGCTATATTGTTGTATAAAAATTTTAGTTACATTTACGTATATCTCATCATGACCTATTATCGTGATCGTGCAACGTACAGGTCAATTACGATAATGCATTGGTTGCGCTTTATAATAGTCAGCATGAATACTTTGCATTATCACTGTTTGCACATTGCATATGTTTACGTGCATATTCGTGACATAAAAATGGTAACGTGAGCTATCTTGCTCATTGTAAAAGAGATGAAACATGTAAGAGAGATCAATACATCCCATTGATATGTCAACTTAGGGTAACAATTGCTATTTTAAGATCGTCGCAATCTCGCTAAGTAAAAATCGCTTTAAAAGCACTGAAAAATATGGATATATAATAATACAAATAAGAGAGAGAGACAGAGAGAGAGAGAGAGAGAGAGAGAGAGAGCAATAATTGAAAATTTCAATCTAACATTGATTTTCTATAATAAGAAAAAGAAAAAGAAAATAATAATTCGCAAGAAAGAGACACCAAGTCACTTAAACTGGCGCATGGCACGATAAACGAAAGTCGACTTTACCGATGCTGACTAAAGTCGCATAACATTAAAAAAAATTTTTTTGCGCACGTATCTATTGTTACTTTATTATTTCGCGCTCTCATTTTACATCTGATTCTGTATCGCACAGTATACGCAAGAAATTATATTATATTTCTTTTCATTATATCTCTCTTTCGAGATGATTTTATCATTATGTGTTCATAGTAATTTTTGCACACGAACTTTTAATTCTAAATTCAAATATAAGAAGAAACGATAGGACAGTTAATAAAAAAATGTTTACAAACATTTTTTCAAATATTTGTAATAATTTGTAAGTAACTTTAAATATACAAGAAGATTAATTTATTTATGCTGATAATGTAATTAATAATGCTTATAATTATATATATATAGTAAACATAATTAATTATTATATATAATTATATTATTCATATAATTATGTTATATTATTAATTGCATTATCAGCATAAATAAATTAATCTCTTAGCATATATAAATATGTATATATATATATATATATGCTTTCACGCTATATTAGAAGATTTTCTACACTTGAAAAGATTGAATACAGTCTTAATACTAAATACAGCTTCGCATTATCTTTTCGTAATATATAGATTATTCCACGTCAACATTCGATAACTCTTCGACCCATTGTCATACATTACAAAATCTTGTTACACTCATTTCAAATGTATTAGTTTTCATTTACGTCTCCACTCAGGAATGTTCTTTCGTGAAATAATTTATTAAAAGCGATAATCCGCGATAAACGTATATATTCTTTTATGTTACTGAGGGAGTAGGGGGAGCAGCTAAATAGTTTCAAGAAAAGTGATCATTTCAGTAGAAGTCATCGTTTGGAGGGGTCAGCTAGCACCTCTGCCTCTGAATAGAGAGCTAAATCATAAAGGCTATTTCAATAAAATTTAGTCAAAAATCTGTGTCTTCGGATTTTTTGACACAACAATGTACGCGCACATATCGAATGCCGAGAAGGAAAGAAACAGTTCATTTCTTAATAATTTACCTCCTAATACGGTAAGATAGTAAAATTGTTATTACTAACAAATGATACCGAACAATTGACAAATAATAACTGCACATATTATTGCTTCTTATAATTTAGGAAATATTATTGTAGACGATTTTTCTCGGGTACGTTTCTTTTAAAACACTCTCTCTTTCTCTCTCCCTTTCTTTCTCTCTCTCTGTTTTTTTAAAAAATACAAATATAAAAAAATCATAGAAATTAAAAAAATCACAGAAATGATCATTGATCAGCAAATAAAGAAACAATTTTTAAAGTCACGGTGAAGCAATATCTGTGTATGATGCATAATTCATCTGACATCATTTAATGTTAGATATTTAATGCGTATTTTCTCGTGTATCGTGCGTTTAAGTAATGCATGTGCGTACATACATGTACGTACGCGTATGCTATGCTCCAATGCAAGCAATTCGCACAGAATAAGAATCACGAGAGTTTAATGCTAAAAATATATTTATGAATACTAAGAATATATTTGAAAATTAATAATTAATACGAAATTGGAAAAGAAATGTTTGTTTCATAATAGATCCTAAAATATATAAGGAAGGAGATAATTTTATTTAAATTCCGTACAAGAGAGAAAAATAATCGTTCCTCGTATGTATGCATAAAAATTGATAGCCGATAGTTTTGACAAACAATATTTTTATATTACACAGAAAGTGCCAAAATCATTACCAAAATTTCAATATCCGCACGGAAGATCTTTATCCCATGTATAATCTTCTCTGTCGCACTTGAATATATATATATATATATATATATATATATATATATAAATATATTTTTTTGAAATCAACCTTAACTGATTCGCTTTCCATGTCTCCATATTTTAAATAATAGGTACATAATAACAGATACATTAGGAACGAAATAGTTCTTAAATACCGAGATTAATGACAGAAATCCCATATTGAGAATGCTGATGCATAAAACTGTCCTGAACAATAACGAAATTGATTTTTTAGATTTGTGTGATAAGGCACACAATGGAATGCATAACGGCATATTGCCGTAATAATGCTATTAACGCATGACGCATACATTCTTTTCGATATCAGATAGACATGACGAAATCGACCTTACTTCCAAATTGCTATACGATTGAAATGCTGCAAAACCGCTCACGGATTACGCTTATTCAGTTCTTTCTTTTTTCTTGCTACACGCAAAAAGCATTTAATAATGTGTTAATAGTGTCGTATCGCGCGTTTAATTATACGTATGCATAAGATATGTAAATAAGGAAAAAATTGCGCACGTTATTTTCCATAATTGATATATTGAGATTTTCTCGTATAATTAGGCCACTCAACGGAAAGAGGGGAGTTCTTGCATATATATGAATGAAAAGTGACTTGATCATGTAGTTATAAAGTGTCGATTTATCTTGTGACTTATCTATATCACATTGGCTCTCAAGAACACGGGAACGATGGAAGTAATGGAATTGCCGATGAATTATAATAAATAATAAATTAATAAGTTTGTGCGATATATTTTTTCTAATAGAGATTAGATTAATAAACAGGTCTGTAGATTTCTAATTCTACATTTTTAACTAAACATGATTTTATATATATATATATATATATATATATATATATCGCGTATTATAAAATATTTCTTAAATCATATTTGCTCTCTCATAAACTTCACGTTTGCTCTCTCATAAATTTCACGTTTAATTTCAACAAGTTTAATAAGGAAAATGTACATAAAATGACTGTCATTGTAATTATGATACATTTTCCTATTATAATCAATTTGAATTACATGATCTTCTAGCCAAAACTCATGCATGGCGGAAATTATATCAAAGAAGCTAGAGACTCGGCTAAGAGCACCTGTTTGATTTTCTCTCCTAAAGAAGAAGATCAAGTTGGCTCGCTCGGGAATTATCTTCAGCTTTTCGCCGTGAGTAGAATTAACTAATTTAGGTATTATTTATTATCTATTAATTAATTAATTTACACACCGATCTTATTGGAACATTATCATTTAAGAAACACAAGATTAATCTTCTATATATCGAGTCTAGAAGCTCTCTACGACGAACAAATAGCTACGAATTTATGGTGGAATGTGCACCAGGCGGTAATATAGCTTCCGTCATCGAGTGCTTACAGAACAAATGCAACTACTTCTCAATTATTTCCAGGTAATTTTTCAAATTAAATTAATTTTACAAATTAAATATATATCCTATTATATATGAAAAGAAGGAAGTAAGGCAAACACTAAGAAACTTCTATTGAAATATGGTTTTACGTACCTATGATGCTACGATGTAAACTCTCACACGGATGACATGAGTCTGACTGAGATTCTAGAAACCTATTTCGAATAGTGCCGAATTGTCACTATTTCGGTGACATCAAAGGGCAGTGGCTTTTCGTATATCAAAGGGCGGGCGATCAAGAGCTTATTAACAAACGATAACAATAGTACAGCTATCTCTATTATTATCTTATTCTGCTTTTATTATCTTATTATCTTATTCTGCTTAGAGTTTCATAGTTTTTTTTGCTATAGTTTTTAATTGATTCCTATAAGCGTTTGACTATGCCGCTCTAAATTGCCAATCTTTGCTATTCCTTACTTAGTCATCATGCGCACGCATATATATTATATATATATATATACATATGCGCGCGCATGGACACACGCTCTATGTATATTCTATATATGTGATATAATACATTATATTATGTTACACATATTATAAATATTATATTGTGCATATTAATTATCTTCGATACATTTTATTTATTAAAAAGAAATTAAATTTTTATATTTTTTTATTTTCCTTATTATTATTATTTAACTGAAAACGCTCAAAACGCTCAGATTGGAAGACGCATTAACTTTTCTCTTGACTCTTAATTCTTAACTCTTTCAGAAATCACAGAGACAATTTGAACACGGTACCATGGTTTCCGAGAAGGATGCGCGATCTTGATAAATTCGCTAATCAGATTCTATCCTACGGCGCTGAACTCGACAGCGATCATCCTGGTTTCACGGATCCTGTATACAGAAAAAGAAGAAAATATTTCGCCGATATTGCTTATCATTACAAATAGTAAATCACATGATCATGATAATTTATCAGGAAAAAATAAATGGATATTTATAAGGAGATATATCGTGCGAAGATACACAAGCACATTGTAATATTGTTATTCTAGTGGACAACCCATCCCAAGGGTGGAATATACGCCCGAAGAAATAGCTACATGGAGTGTAGTCTTTAAAAATCTGACTAAACTTTATTCCAAGTACGCTTGCAGAGAACACAATCACGTTTTTCCGTTGCTCATTGAAAATTGCGGCTACCGAGAGGACAATATACCTCAACTTGAAGATATCTCCAACTTCTTGAAAGGTAACACTTTTCTCTAAGAAACAGTCAATCGTAGATTTCAAATTATCAGTATTAACTCTAATCAAGCGGCTTCCCGTTTTATACCCATGATAATAAAGGCGAATGATTTCCGATTTTCTTAGATTCCACAGGTTTCACGCTTCGTCCAGTAGCGGGGCTGCTATCTTCGCGCGATTTTCTGGCTGGATTGGCCTTCCGAGTGTTTCACAGCACCCAGTATATACGGCATAGCAGCAAGCCGCTCTATACCCCGGAACCGGACGTATGTCACGAGATTTTGGGTCATGTACCACTACTTGCCGATCCTTCTTTTGCGCAATTCTCGCAAGCTATTGGTCTGGCATCCCTTGGAGCTCCGGACGAGTACATAGAAAAACTCGCAACGGTAGCAGATCTAATTTATTTATTTAGTCCTACCATTTACTACTTTATTTTAATCTGAAGATTTTCTTTAGTCTAAAGCACTTGGTGCACAAATCTATTTGCGAAAGTCCACGTATCATACAGATCCAAATTTAAAGGTAGCATGATTCAGGGGAAAAATGATAAGAAGTAATAATGCATTGCCTTAGTGCTTCTGGTTTACTGTGGAATACGGAATATGCCGGCAAAATGGGGAATTAAAGGCATACGGTGCCGGTCTGCTCTCATCCTTCGGCGAATTGGAATACTGTTTGAGTGGCAAGCCAGAACTCCGATCTTTCGAGCCTCAAAAAACAGCGTTGCAGAAATATCCGATAACGGAGTATCAACCCGTGTACTTTATCGCCGAGAACTTTGAAGACGCCAAAGAGAAAATGACGTAAGATGACGAGCAGATTTGTCTTATCTTTCGTTTTAGAAAAAAAAATTCTATTATTGAAGGCAGCATTAATATAACTTCTATGGAATGTTTCTCAGTTGGCGCCTGTATTTTGAGATAAATACTGAGTAATTTCCTCAATGTCGAATTAAGAAATTAATACTGTTAATATGATCAATGCTCGCTATTATTATATATTATATATATTCGACAATTTGGATTTCAGGAAATTCGCCCAGACCATACCAAGGAAATTCGGCGTCAGATATGACCCTTACACGCAGACTATCAGCATTATCGATAGTAAACAACAAGTGGAGGATCTCATAAACAATGTAAATCAAGAAGTACAGATTTTAATGGACGCTTTAAAAAAACTGCAGCATTAATTTTAAACTTAAGCAATATATATCTCATATTATTCCAATACATACTTCCTGTATAAATGTTACGTTCTTATACTCTTCGCACTGAATGTTAAACTTATATATCACAAAATGATTAAATAGTCTCTGCGACTAGAATATTATTTACAATAATCAGCACAAAACTCGCACAGTACAAAGCCCATACAGTACAAAACTCATTAGTAAAAATTTTCTTTTTATATAACTTCTACATGTCATAAGAATATTGCCTTAACATATAATATATAACATATAACATATAATATATAATATTGTTCCAATAAATAATCAATTTTATCGAATAATTTTATCATAGAAACTTTTGTAAAGGTAATAATTAAAAAGATTATATGTGATGTGTCTCTTAATCTCAATTTATTAAATAAACATCGTACAAATATATTCGGAGCACTTTATTTCTACCGTTTTTCTTTCCCCTCTCTTTTTCTTGAAAGTATCGAATTCATCAAATTGTTCGTGAAAACGGAAGGAATAAATTGAATGTCAGAAAATATGAAATGTTTTATAGACATACTTCAAATGATCAGAAATAGATTATTTAATGCACATTTACTTGAAACTTGATTACGCGATATAAAACTATTAACTGTTTTTCTGTCAACAATTATTGATGTTATTTATATTACATGTTCGATGCAATTGCCTAGAAAACATTAATATCACATCAACATTTGAACATTTTATGACATCATATTTCCAATGTTATCAGAATGTTTTTCATCTTGTGTTTACGACATCTTCTCATCAAGCAACAATAATGAAATACATTATAAAGATTTACATACATTCGTAATTATGGTACATTAGATGTATATGAAAGTGATAACGTTATACATGTACAACTATGTGACTTTAACCCGTTCTAGAAAACGCGGAGTTTGGTCCCTTCCCCGATGACTTCATGTATGTGAGAAATCTTTATTAAAAAAATAATCTCAATAAGTATATGCACAAGTGTGACCTACTTTCGATACGAATTCTTCCGATTTTTTACATTTCATCGGAACAACCAAATCATTTTTCTTAAAATATCATAATAATTTTTACATAAAAATTTTACATAAATACATTTTACACGTTCTCTCAATAACGCATTCGTAGATTCCTTGCAGATTTTCATATACATACACATATAAAAAAATTCATATAATATTTCTAATTTTATACAATACATATATACAATAACGTGGTAACTTCAAGTTTGTCATTATATTTTTTCTTATTTACATTTTGTATAGAAAATATAGTATAGAAAATATTCTATAGAAAATAAAATCCTTCCGAAAAGTTGAATCGGCATATGTCTCTATAGTTTCAAAAAATTATTAAAATAGATGCGATTATAGAAAAATATAAATAATTAATAATCATAGAACGGCGCGCAATTAATTTCATTGCACAATTAAATTGCTGCTAATTGTTGTGCATTCTATACGAAAGTAAAATGTAAACATATCAATGTAAAAACTACATACGCTGTCGCTCTATGAAACAGAGTTCAAGTTCATAGATCGTCAGCTATGTTAAGTTACAGTTTATTCAATACATCCGTTGCAATGTTCAATATCCGTTCAATATCCATGTTAGAAATATACAATCGCATTTCTCGTATAAATAGAAAAACAATGTATATGTTTACAATTATAGCGATAACTATTGTCTGCTAATTCCTTCACTGCAATAAATGAACAGGACAAAGTTGGAAGAATTCCCCTCTCGCGATTGAAAGCACTAAAAAGGAGAGAAGGTCTATTTAGTTTTGCGACGATCTCTGTGACTGACTCGTGGACGTCTCCATATTACTGTAGATCATTTCGGTCTGTTGCGGGCAGATCTGGAAAGGCACAATATCGGGATTGCTACCTTCCTGCTGCGGCGGACCCTGTTGCTGTTGTGATTGCTGCTGCTGTTGTTGCTGCTGTTGCTGTTGTTGAGTCTGAATTATAGTGCCTACGTTGTTATGTGTCGAACTCAGTGATGGGCTCATTTGCAAAGAATGCGAAAACAACTCTGTAGACACTATAGGTACAGTGATCGGTATGGGAAGAACATTCACGCCTTGTATGTTACTGGATGTAGGTAACTGCACATTGGTATTGTTAGTGTTGCATCGATTCGTCTGCTGACATGGATTCGATGAACTGTACGATATACCCGTCTGAAATGATGAATATCGATCAAACGTGTAATTCATGATCAAATGTACGATAAAATATGCAATCTGCAAATCTTCTCATGTTTGAAAAATATAAATCATGTAATAAATAACGTAAAATAAATGAATAGATAAACGACGCTTCTCAAATGCGAATTATCAATTGTTAATTGTCAATTATCAATTATGCGTAAGACGCAAATGATGACATCAGAGAATACAATGATGAAATCGGAGAACGATTGAGCAATGATTAAGTAACAATTCAAGAGAATCTTCAATCAGAAAACATACGAACATACGAAAACATACATTGAGTAATGGAGTGAGAATCCCGTATCGAGCAATAAACAATTGCTCCGACACTCTTCTCAGCTCCTCTTGCTGATGGACGATCAACTGTTGCAATTCTTCGTGCTTCCGTTGCAATTCGTCCTGTATTTGATTCTGCGCCGGAGTCATCACTATACTTTGCTGATGCAACATCTGGAATATCAAAAATAAAACAAAATAGGGATTTTAACGTGTAAATATAATTGAATTGTTAAATTTACGTTTAATCTGTATACTTGATTCAATTAAAATTAAATAACTTGCGAAAGTATAATAATCCCTAATTATTTATTTATTTTACTATTTACCTCGTGAGTAGGCACAGTTGAAAGAATAGGAGTGGCCGGTGTTGTAAAACCAGCTGTAACAACTGATTGCAGATTAACCGTTGCATATTGCGCAGAATCTATGAAATTAATACGCGATTGATTGACATCCAATTGTTGTTGTTGTTGTTGCTGCTGTTGCTGCTGATGTTGCGATTGCGATTTTTGTTGCTGTTGTCTACCATCCACTGATGTTATGGATTTCGATATCACTGAACTACTTGCAGAAGCTGCGTTCGATTGTGATCCATGCGTTATGTGCGACTGTGGAGAACTTCGTAAGGAAACGGACAGTGAAGATGCATTGGAACTGTTACCACGATGTCGGATATTGGAAGCGAGTGACATTGACTTCGACGTCTTCGATGACTTGTTTGGCCACTGCGTCAAAGGCGTTTGACAAGATGTTGTCACCTATGAGAATACGGAAATATGTCATGCTTTAAGCATAAGAAGAGAAAAACCAGACAAACAGAAATAAGATCTTTTAATGGCATTACAGGCAAAGCTTTGTTTTCCTTATTTTTTAAAATTTATTTATTATATTATATTATTATATAATATAATATATTATTATATATAATTAAAAGAAAAGATTTCTATGATGATACGATCATTATTATAATCCGTTCACGACGATTATTATTATGTTATAATAATTAATAGAAACAATTATTGCAACTACGTGAAACCTACTTCGTAAATATCACTTTCTCGCGTTAATAGCTATCCAATCATTTATAGTCTTAAAATAAAATCGATAATTACAAAGTTATATGATTGCATCTTACTTGCTTTACATGCAGTAAAATATCCTGATTTTGAACCTTATCGTAACCTCCCAATTCTGCGCGTAATTCCTTCATTACGTCAACGTAACTGATCACGTAATGCGTACACACGATAAATTCAGGCTTTGAATTCCATTGATTGTACGTAATATAGAATCTGGTTTGCAACCAAATCCATTGCTGTCCCTTCGTGAGGAATCTGTAGTAGCAAGATGTGCCCTCTCCTTTCTGCATCACTTAAAATTAATAAAAGATAGGAAAGAATTCTTAATTGTTTGTACATTACATGCTTGCATATATTCTTGTAAGAAACTTACACGATTCGTGGCACGTAACTACATTATCCAAATCGTCTACGTGATAATAATCGTAACCGGAAGTGCCCAATACTTCAAAAGGCAGGTAGCCGATAATGGGTGGCGCTCTATGGTCCAAAAATAAGAACTTCCACTCGAGACTGTGACGAGAGGTGAATTCGGACTTTGCGTTATCCGTTACGGACAATTCTCGGATAAGTTGAGGCGTTTGGAGGCGGCCGGTACCCACGAAAACTAATCTGCAAAATTAAACGTGAGCGCAATTTCTCTTTTACATTTCGCGCGCGAGCACGCGCGCATAATTAGGGACAATACTTGTTGTCTGATCCGCTGGTATTACTACATTTCTGATTTGGCAGGAGACTGTCAACATCGCTATCCATGGCGGAACCTGTATCAAATTATGTAACACGTAATTTAGCTTGAAACGTAAAGCGATCTCAAATAGGACTTGTCCGCAAACGTGAAATCAACAACGGTAAAATATACTCCACTCACGGAAATATCCGATAAACTGTACAAGTTCGTAGACAGACTCTTCCCGAAAATCAAGACCGCCCCTTTTTATGTGACATATAAAAGATATCTGGTCCTCTGTCAATACATAAAAGAGATTATGGCTCATAAAGAGATTGTTAGAATGTTTAAATCTCGAGCAATCATGGAATGTACCTTTCTTCGTGGCGCGTCTGTCTCGCGTGCTGCCGGGATTCAACAGAATATTATATAAACGTGGTTGGTCCTCTTGATACGTTATATCATAAATGGTCGTATTCTCCAGTTCATTCGGCAGATATCCAAGCAGAGATGTAACGCCTTCGGATACGTAATAGATATGTCCGTTTGAAGAGAAAACCATTATAAAACCGTCCAATGCCTGCATCCGTAAAATAGTTACGTGTAAGTATCAGCGCTATATATTGCAGCATACCATAATGTTTGATGATTGTCCGAGCAGCTTCTTACCTCTAATATAAGATGAGTGAATTCTTCGTTGGAGAGGAAAGACGGTTTCCAATCTTCTTGGATCTCGTGAACTCTTGATCTAACTGCTATCTCTAAAATAGTCGGTTACACACAGCTTACAGTTAAAAAAGTCGAGAGATCTATTAAAAGGTGGCGTCTTATCAATTTAAAAACCAATTCATTTGTTAGTTTGAGAATCTTCGATTGAAAGCAACGAGAAAATCTATATTTACAGATATTTACAGATTTATATTTACAGATATAACGCTGCAAAAGTTTGACCCTACCATTGTGATTTTTCAGAAACAAAATTGTCGATTTCAATACTGTGGATTTGTCCATCTTTCGTGTATTTGCGCTAACCATGCTGCCGAGCTCGTTTACAAGCATGTTGAATTGATCTCTGCGTTTCTTCTCGCTAAGATTACGCGATTTGCTAAAACACATTGACACGTTGAACATTTAGAACGAACATTTTCCTCGTTGACGAATCTTGTATCTAATATGTGCTCTTACCGCTTCGTATCATCTTTATCATCGATATCATCATCCATGGTGTCACTCCGGGGACGATATACTTTAATTTTAAGTGGCCAATCTTCTCAGAGAACCGTAGTTGATAAATCGCTCAGATAGTAATGCCCTTCAGGAGAGAAGGTAATCGAGAGAGAGATGATATATTCATATAGAGATTTATACTTTAGGTACCATTTAATATCAGCATTTAAGTGTCCCTGTAATATTTAAATTAATATGCTGTAATCTTTCAAGGATGTTGAACTCTTGAATTTTTCTATCACGAATGATTCTTGAGACAAGCATAATATTAATCCAATTGTTTGAAAAGGATAGGAAAAATATATGTTATCATACGATAAATCAAGCGAAACTAAAGACATCGAGGCGCATTGAAAAACTACAATAATTATTTTAGATATAAAAGTGTCGATAGAAATATTAAAAATCATTATTTATAATTTGAGAATTATTATAAAAATACTATAAGAATATTATTATAAGTTACAGCACACAGAAAAGATAAGTTATATCAGTTACAATAAATTAAACCATCAACGAAGTACTAGATTGCGTAATTTATGATACACTATTATCGTATTAAGCATAACGGCCTTTATTTTTCGAGAGAGAAAAAAAGAAGATACCGACAGGTAAGGAAGCAAACTAGTGCGATCGAACCGCATCGCATGACAGACTCAAGTGGAAACAATCGCGTACCGCTTCAGGCGAAGTTGGCAAGCTGTCGATGCACGACGAGCACGTGATCCTCTCTCTCTTCTGAAATCGTCTCGTGCTCGATCCGAGGATGCGTCTGCATTTCATCTGTTACTTATTATCGATGCGCGTTAAGAAATCGACGTTGATCCCACGTTACATATTGCTGCGAATGTCCGCAACGCTGACGGCCGCGGCTTGATTACGCTCAAGTCCTAGTATCGCACATTTAGACAAACAGATTTTCCCGCAGCGCGACTCTCACCGATCGACAACGTTGTAGTCGCAATAATCAGCGCACAACAACGCTGCAGCCTTGGCATGGGAAAAGTATCTCGGGGAGTAACACCTTATTCTCCGCACAGTGCTCTCGGCTACCTCAACGGAAGTGCCCGTTTCTAGAGGGATCCGCAGGAGGGAGATCCTGGCTGATCGCTGATCGCGATGCTGTGGATCCGGGACGGTCCCTCCGGATGCAAGAGCCCGGAATTGAAAGCCCGGCGCATTTAGCAATCGCCAGGAAATCGTTGACCTGCGTTGACTCGCGATCAAGCGTCTTCAGGTCGTTCCTCTCATTCCCGCCGATGCGGGAGGCACGTCCTCGTAAATGGACCGATCACTACTGCTGTGCCCGCGATGGGGCATGCCCAGACTGTGGGGGCACGTTGGACCCCGCGGGTCTTCCAAGGTTCCTCGCTCGTCGCGCGGGGTGGCGTCCCTATATCCGACACATCTTGAAGGAAGGAGTTATACTCGCGGGTGTATCCACTTGGTCGAGCGGAGCGCTGCCTCCGGTTTTCACGGCGCTTCCTTCGTTTAGACGATTACGCGATTAACGATTGCCGCAGGTGGACCGCCGCGATGTTGTGTGACGACGCGCCGCCTTGCATCGTTGCACTCAGATTCATTAGCCGCGTTGCGCCTGATCGATCGTGAAGTGCCGTCGCGAGTTCTTACGCGCGATTCCGCGCGGCGATTGCGAAAACGCCGTGCGGAACGCGGGGAGTAGGCCAAGTAGAGACGGACGAGCCAGAACTGCCAACCGCCTTGGTAAAAGTCCCCTTCCGCTCCAAGAACCGCTCGCCGACGAACGCGGCAGTCCATCTGATGAGGCTCTATCATTTCCCGGCGAAGATCACGCGAACTGCCGCCTCCTGCTGCATCAGATACCGCGCACTCGATTCCGGAGCAACAGAGCCGATTTTCGGTATCACGATCTCGGACCGTGTCTCGGATCATGGAAACGACAATTGGGAAACGACAATCGTACCTTTTATTCCGCGCCTGACGATATTTCTCCCTGGGATAAAAGTAATCGCGACTCCGGCAGAAATTCAAGTCCAGACGGCAACAAGAATCGTAGCGGTTCCTCTTGCGGGCGCTCTTCACGAATTCATGTTACACTTCTGCGAATCACCATCGACGAAACGGAACGCGAAAGGAACAAAACCACCGATGTCTCCAGAATCTGCGCGATTGTTCCCTCATTTGCCGTCTCCGGCCTCCCCCAGCCTGTAAAAGGATTTTCTTCGAGCGAGGATTTCCTCCCGGCTTTTCTCCCGTGTATCACGAGAATCGAACGAGTCTATACAATGCCCTGCCTCTTATCCCGTAGCGGAGAAAATTCCGCTTATATTGCCCATACTGCATCCTATCGCTGCCAGCTTCACGATGGATTTTCACGTAGCGAAAATGGCAGGAGAGCCGTTTTCCGGCAGTGCGCAAACGCGGCCGCCGCCGCGCTCCGCGGCCTTTATCGCCGCACTGCGATCGCGCATTCGCGGACACCGCGGTGAATGCGCGCGCGCGCGCGCGCGCGTTGCATTACCTCGCGGTGCACGTTCAAAGCGCCGCGCGGATTGGCCGATCCGCGGTACCTGCGTTTACTTCAAACGCACTCGATCCACGCCGCAACGCGAACAACGGCTGAACATCGCTGAGCGCACGTAATGTAATTCGCGGTGACATCTGATATCGTCGCGGCGCAATAGAAATTCCCCGCAATATTCGCGACGAGCGAGCTGCCGGCTCGACGAGGAGGGGGGAGGGGGGAGGGGGGAGGGGGGAGTAGGAGGGAGAGGAGATACCGGTTGTAGCGATTTTTCGCGCTGCCGCGGAGCGGGCACGGGCCTTCCAATCGCGAGACTCCGTCCGCGTCTTCGGGCAAGGGAAGCGCGAGGGTGAACATCTCGGAGCTGTTAACGTCGCGTTTCCGGCGTGATGCAGATTTATCGGCCGATTCAAGATCGATCCGACGAAACGCCTCGTTTGCCTCGACATGCCAATCGTCCTGCCGAGTTTTCGAAACGGCAAATTCGGAAGATCTCATGACCGGTCCGTTATTCCCGATCGTTGTCGCTCGTCATTCGTGATTGCAATCGGGGGCCTCGAGCAGGAGAAAATCGGAGGCACTCGATGCGTAGGACGCGTAAGGGTGCGTGAGGTTTCGTAGAATGAAATGTAATGCGTGCGTGCGCACGAGGTGTTCAATAAATTTTACATAATGTTTATTATTTATAGTGTACTCAGAAATGTCGGGCCTCAACCAGTGGGCCTCCTTCTTTTGACATATTTGATCAATGAACATCACAATGTTAATTTTCCCCTAGTCCGTATAATTATCTTCTCTTCTCTATTAAGAGCGACGCGCAATCTGCTCGTGCCGCCGCGACGAGATAAGCGCTACAATCGCGTCTCTCTCTCTCTCTCTCTCTCTCTCTCTCTCGTTCGCATTCTCTCTCTCTCTTTCTTTCCCTTTCTCTCTGTCTGCAATTGTACGAAATACGCACTCAACACGCGCTCGCTGCGCCGAACAGAGGCTGCAACGAAACCACCGATCAGATTCGCCCGCGCGGGTGGGATGGGAGAGCGTGAGGAGGGGAGGGGAGGGGATATGGACGATGGACAAAGTTGGATCGCCGCGAGCGCTAATCCAACGCCGCTGATTACGTAAACTAGTTCCGCTAGTGAACTTAAGCACGCGTAACGAGCGGGATTGCGCCTCACAAAAAATAGATATGTCCAGCTTCTTGGTTCTCATCCACGATTCAACATGCCAGCATATTCGTACCTTAACAAAATAATCGATTAACAACTGCATATAAAAAAAGAAGAAAAAACAAAACGAAAGGAAAGAGGTCTATTCTTCAACTCGTGTCGAGGGTTTCTTCCTTCTTTCTCTTTTCTTTTCTTTCTTTTCTCTTTTTTTTCTTTTTTTGAATTTTTCCAATCGGCCCGCGCGTGTGTATATATATATATATATATATATATATATATATATATATACACATACATATACATACGCAACAACCAATTACATTATCCGACAGGTATAGGTATGTTAAGACACACAACGTATCAGCGAACTTGGTTACTTCTTTACGTATTACGTAAGTCGTCGCCAGATTTACACAGTCGTTTTCGACTCGCAGTCGGAAAAACGCTTACCGCCTTTATGCTGTCCATCTCGGGCCGACATTCGAGGAGCTCCCAAAAGCGACAGGGTTTTCAAACGGGGAGATGGGAGGAGGATGGGAGGAGGATGGGAGGAGGGGGGGAAACGGGGGGAGCGTGAGTTTTGACTTTTCTTTTCTCTTTTTACTCGTATTATACGGCAATCAATCATTCTCGCTGTACACACATCATTCTCTCTCTCTCTCTCTCTCTCTCTCTCTCTGCTCGATTCTTCGTCCGTCTGCGGACAATGAAGAATTAAGATACGCAGGTGCCGCGTCGGGAAACGAAACGATCGGACGAGGAACAGATCTTACCGCTTCGTTCCGCGCGTTCGATCGCGCGCGACGATCTTCAGCTCGTCCGTGCCATTTCGATCGCCGATGTGACAAATTGAAAATTCTCCGCCGGCCAGACGCCAAGAATCCAAAAATTATACATTGAACTGCGATACATTGAGATACATGATCTATCCACGTTCTATCCTCCAATCATCGTCCTTCGCAATCGTCCTTCACCACGAGATCGGAACAATCGACGCAATCTCGAGTTGCAAATAACCATTAACAATAAGTATCACATATATTTGAACAAGCACCTTGGAGAGGGCGGAAAGAGAAAAAGAAAGATAATTGTGTGATCTGGACATTGCAATCTGGACATCGAATATCGCGGCGACGAAGCGTAGCTTTGCGGTGTTCGTATTGTTTCTCAAGAGATACATATCCTTCGATCTGTTTTCAATCTGTTGGACGAAATCGCAGGACACGCACAGGCGCTATTATAAACAAAGTGACGAATGTATCGTCTCAAACGCAAAAGCCGATTCGCTAGAATATCGTCGATTGCTCCCGTCAGTGTGTAAACGTTCAGTCCGCGTACACGAGAATCGCTGTTCCAGGTCGCGGTTTCACGTTGACGTTCGTGGCTTAATTTCTATCAGAATCGCACTGTACTTCCGAATACAAACATACGAATCTCAACGTCTGGCTGGCGGGCGCTCGCTAATAAATGGCGCGGAGACGGCAGTGGCGCGAGGATACATTCATTCAAGTTCTCGTTATGTATAGGAATCGAGGGGGCGACTGAATGCTCGAAAAACTTGGTAAAAATATCGGTGTGGCCTCGCGCCGCTCGGCACGTCCGCCCGCTTCTGGCCCACCTTAATTGATTCTCTGAAACCTTCGAAAACACCTCGTCCAGCCTAGCGCTATACGAAATGATCGTTACGATACGGTAATATATATATATATATATAGATATACACATATATATATACATATATATACATATATATATATATATATAAATATATATATTATATTCTACATTACACCTTTTTTTTCTTACTATGTTCGAAAAATAATATTACAATATATAGTGTGTGTTGTTACGTGTATTATCATTTTTGTTTTTCTCCTTATTCCTCCTCTGCTCCATGAGTAGTTCGCCTCGTTTTCTTATTTATCGTTATTTTCTCTCTCTCTCTCTCTCTCTCTCTCTCTTATTATTATTATACGCGCGGTAATATCTAAAATTTACAGTTAGTTATACATGGCGGTCGACGCTGCTGACAGGAGACCGTGCGACGTGATTGGCGTTGTTTCGGATTTGTTATAAAAAATTATACGCTGCAGCGAGTAGAAATGACTCCGGCATGATGTACGCATATAAAATCGTCATGTTAATGATAAAGAATCAAAGTTGGTAGAGAAGAACAGTTTGCTCGTTGCCTCTTCAAAGGAACGCCCGGTCGTCGTGTGATGGCAGATCTCGGTCTACCATCAACGACCGTTCAATCGAAGGTCTCATTTTCGAAAAAATAAGCTAACGATAGCTCCAATCTCCGAAGCAACGGTTGCCAATTTCATCAGTCTTTAGATTAGACAAGATCTCGAGCTCTGTAATAAGCAAAGGAGAGAACGCCGAGAGCGAAGAATCCAAAGATATTTATTAAACAGGCTTACCAGGCTAAATAGGTGTAATTAATTCTTGGGAACCTTGCTCTCGGTTTCACAGCTTCGTAAATGGGTAAGATTGGCTCTCTCGTCGCGCCATTATAAAATGATTTTAATTTAATTTTTGGATTATCTCAAACCTCATTGATTGACCACTCGTCATGAGCGCCCTTTAAAATCGCATAAATCACGAATTACTTTGAAGAGCAACCTCCCGCTTGCCTGTCATCTACCACGGAATGCCCTTTAAGAGATTTGTTTTCAGCGTTTAGACGCATCGGAAGTCGCTCTCAGCAGCGCGCGCAGTTATACTACCAAATCCTTTTGGTGTGTAAATGTGTGGATGTAAAACCGCTAGGCGCTTTTCTTTTTTCTTTCTCTCTCTCTCTTTCTCCTCCTCTCGCTCTTGCTTGCATTCACTCACTCGTTCGATCGTTCACTCACTCACTCACTCACTCATTCTCTCTCTCTCTCTCTCCCTCCCTCTTTCTATCTCTTCCGCTCTCTCTCATCCGCTCTCTCTCTTTCTCTCTCTCTTTCTCTCTCTCTCTCTCTCTCTCTCTCTCTCTCTCTCGCTCGCTCTCGCTCTCGCTCTCGCTTTCTTCTTCTTTTTTTAATTTGAATAACAACCATTTTTTAAATTTGTTTTACTAAATATATCACAAACTGCCGGCGGCTAGTGCGGCTCCCGGATTTTCGCTAGACGCTAAGACGCTTGGCAGTTGAATCGATCCTTTTCTAAGGGACGCTCGCGCACCGGACAACCGGAAGCGTGGCGTTTAGCGATCAACGCGAGAGCTACCGCCGGAAAAATATAACGTTAAGGGATTACATGTTAATAGTTACATCACACATTGCCGGAAGACGCAGCGATCCGAAGGATCGTCGGGATACTACGCTTACGTCGTCTACGTATCCAGAGAATCCTTCGTCCTGGTCCCCGACATACGGTAAGTTTAAGTTTCGAACTAGCAATTTTCCGTATATTATGCTGCCACAGAAGATTCTCTTTATTCTTAAAGTGTAAATATCTTTATAAATCCATGACCTTAAATATTATGCGATTTTTCATTCTCTCCCTCCCTCTCTCTCTCTCTCTCTCTCTTTCTCTCTCTCTCTCTCTCTCTCTCTCTCCCTCTCTTTCTTTTTTTTTTCCTTTATGTTCCTTAATCTCGATATAGATTCCCGATATAGATTAAATCTCAATTTAGTCTTTACGCGTCTCCGCTTATTGTTGATCTTGCGTTCTTTTTTTCTGCGTTTTTTCTTTTTTTTCTTTTGTTTCTCAAAAACTTGTAGTCAAGGGGGGGGGCGACCGTGTTATATTACCGTTCGGAGGAGCATGATGGCGGCGAGGGTGTAGGGGGCGAGGGGACAGGGGTGGGGGGAGGGGGAGCAGTACAGGGATCAGAGATCAGGCCATCGTCGTAAGATGTAAAGTAAAACGTAACATCGAGTCACTCTTCTTTCCGAGGATAAAGGCACCGGGAAACTAATACTGCGAACAAAGAGCGTCTCTCACGTCACAATACGGGGAAGAACGTTTAAGAACGCGGGGGTACGGAGTATCGTAACGAGGAAAAAGAACGCTCGATATTAATCGAGCGACAATGGTGCGGTCGTTACCGTCGATTTAAAGAGACATCGAGCTGCAGGCGATTCCCGCAGATTTTCGTGATCGGTTATATCGAGATCGATGAATTAGCGACATTTCTTGCAACGCGGGACTGATCGCTTTAATAATCTTTTGGACTTGATTGCCGTAGAGTTCTCAATGTAGAATTCTCGACGAAGAAATCTGGATCTATTTTTCTCCGCATACGCGTGAAATTTAAGATTGTGAAAATGTCACATTATCATATTAAATCGACGGCTGGAACCACCGCGCAGCACAGAAGAGAATTGCCAATGCGATAAACAGCAAGGGGTCGGGGGCGGGGGCGCATCGTCTTAAAGCAGCTTGATTTTAGCTACGCGCGCGTTAATAAGACACTTTATATACACATGGTTATCCTTAGTGTGGCTTCTGGAACATGCAAATGTTATTTATCCGGTGCATAGGTTGAAATGCGTTATCTGAGATATTCGCGTACGTGCGTGTGCGTGTACGTGTGTGTCTTGTTGTATTTCTGTATCATCTTGTGTCCAGATGCATATATATGCGTGTGCGTGTCCTCTCTCTCTCTCTCTCTCTCTCTCTCTCTCTCTCTCTCTCTCTCTCTCTCTCGCTCTCTCTCTCGCTCTCTGTCCGTGTGCGCATGTAAATGTGTGGGAAGGGAGGCGGCGGGAGTTCGAGGGTCTAAGAAGCGTTTCGCAAGAGGCGCAAAGCTCTCTCTCTCTCTCTCACACACACACACACACACACACACACACACACACACACACACACACACACACACAAAAGCGGGGAAGAAACACGCTCGGCTTTATATCTTTTTTTTAATCGACTTCGACACGGAGATGACGACTCGGGGACAATGAGGCAGGTGGGGAGGGGAGCGGTGAGAAGGGGACAGGGGGGATGGGGCGAGATCGCTAATTATCCAAGTGTCGATCCGGATGCGAAACGAACACTCTGTGCTACTTCCTAATACGTTTATACGTTGGAAATCGTTGATTAAAAGTGCGACTACATCGTTTCTCAAGCCGTAAGTAGTACGTAGGTGTTTTCCCTATACGAACTCTATATGCATATTTAAAAGTTAACCAGTAGTGGAGACCCTCTTATGTGGTCGGACAAACGGAGTAGAATCTAATACAGGAAGTCGGAGAATGGAATCGGGGCGGGGAGGGTACCTTGGACGCCTCTCTTCGATTCCGGGCCGAAGATGCATACGAACGTTTCCTCTCCTTTTCTTTCTCTTTTTTGTCCTATTTTTCCCCAAGGCAGGTATGTCACTTCTGGTTTGTCTCCAGAGCGAAATGAGATACATATTTCCCAATATATATATATAGAGATATCCATTTTTTCTTTTCATCAGAGCGTGCCTCCTGAAGGTAGGTTCGCCGCGAGAGCTCGAAAGAAGCGTTCCGTTTTGTTCGTTTAGTGTTTCGCCTTGAATACCTTACTTCACCTAAATCATTCTATATAGAATACGTTCGCGTATAATATCATATAAGACTAAGCGTTACTAGCGCGAGATTAAAAACCGTCTCTCTCCTCCTCTCTCTCTCTCTCTCTCTCTCTCTCTCTCTCGCACTTTCTCTCTTTCTCGCTCGCTCGCGGGTGAGGGGGACAAGAGGGGAGAAGCCACAGGGAGGGCACGAAAAGCGGTAACGGGGGGGAGGGGGGGGGTAACGAAACGGCAGCGCGAGAATGTCCGCGGGCTTCTGCTCTCGAGATCTCCCGTCGCGGCGAATCGAAAGGATCGCAGAGGGGAAGCCCGCAAGGGCCGACAAGTAGCAGCAACGGTCTATCTAAACTACTAAAGCCATTAAGCTTAGGCTGATACATCGACATGCAATTAGTTCGTGAGTAAAACTCTCATCCTAAGTCGCGGGCTACAATGTTACACCGCTACGGTGTTAATAAACCTAATTCAAAAATACTATAGGAGTGTCCTCGTTAGCTTAGTCAAAAAGTTAATATTCATCAACATCGAACTACCAATGTCGAGGCTCTTTACCTAAGAAAGTCGCTTAAGTGGTTTTTTTTTTCCCTTTTCTTTTTTCTCCCTTACCGTTAGACAGTTTCCCATTACGTTCGCAAGTAGTTCAAGTTAATCGCATTACCGGGGCCGTTTCCTCTACCGTTGGCAATCCTCGATAGAAGACCGTTTCCATGACACGTGCGTTTCCGGCACGAAAAATACGTTTTTCTTCTCCTCCCCCTTATTTCTTTTTTTCTCTCCTTCCTTTACCATTTTTTCGATTTGCATTGCACGCCAGCTGGAGGAAAATCGCCCGCGCATGTTCGGGAAAAAGTCCATATACGCGTATATATACATGTAGTAGTACTCTGAATAAAAGGAACTCTCTTGAAGAATCGCGTGCAGCACCGTGGGAGCGATTGCTCAATCTCGAGATTTGTCCACATACACGCGCGCGCGCGTAGCTGTACGTGTATGTAAAACAGCATCCGGTCGCTTCTCATGTGTTCCATAAAATCCATCTCGTTCCTATTCCTACTTCTATTTCTCCTATTCTCTTCGTATTTCTCCTTCCTACTTCTATTCCTCTCACTCCCCAGTCATTTCTGTTTGTCATGACTCCGCGCTACTCCCAACAAGGCGCGCGCCCGCGCGAAGTCATCCACGCGACTCTGCGAAGAAATCCAGTCGCGCTTCCGGGATTATCTCGGGATCACCTTGCGACAACGTTCCTCACGTTTCTCATTACCGTGCCGATCGAGATAATTGCCCGCCTCCAATTAGGCATCATCGAGTCGACTTACGACTTATCGTAGAATAAAAATAAAAAATATATGTGTGTGTATATATATATATATATATACATAGATATCTTTATATATATTCTGTTGTCTCTGCTACGTCTACGAGCAACAATTCGTTATGACACTATACGCTCTTTTCTCAGATTACACGAATTATACGAACTCGAATCACGAATCCAGAACAAAATGTCCTCTCGTGTCGTCAGTTACTTGCACAGTTAAATTGCACAGTTAAACATTGTTTATTACTGCGAATCATCTGCGAAAGACGCTTAGCAAACATAAAGCAACGCGCGTTAAGTAGCCTCTCGACTATTGCCATCTCCGTTTATAAAAATCTGTGAATTCAACAAATCTTTTTTTTTTCATGAAGCTATTATGACGTCAAGTCAATTTTGCATCAACAAATTTCGCAGATATAAACACCAAGCGAAATTCTGCTCGAACGATTAAATCAGATTTAATTCTTCTACTCGTCAATCAGCGATTAAAAGCCTATCCCTGACGTGATCGATAAATTTCTAATGTACATATATCTTTACATTTTGCGTCCCGTTCCATTCGAAGCTTCCCGCTTCTATATTTTCTCTAAATCTCTATATCTCCTCCACCAACAATCGTTTCGAGAAAGCAGTCAAATCTGGTCTGACGTTTCCCGCATCGTGTTAATGCTCTCCTCCTGATTTTTCATCGAAAAAATTCTTCGTCTCTGCTACGTAAAAGTGAAGCTTAAACTCGGTTCCTCGCACCGATATTTTCACTGAACGTCTCGTGCCAATTGCGTCGGCTGAGATATGTTTGTAGACACAATTTTCCTTTCCCGATTTGATTTTCCCTCCGAACATTGTATCGCGTCTTAACATTGCAGAGAAAGTACCGTCTCCCTCCTACATTTTCTCTGATGGTTCTTACGATCCGACCGCAGCCGATCGAAAATGATATTCCCATAAATCCTGCCGAGACTTCGTGCACGTGATTTCGGGCATACGATCAACATGATGGTCGACGGGCAATTCGATCGAGCGAATTAATGTCCGATTAGTAAGCAGATTAATAAACGCGACGAGAGTTGGTGCTCTCGTTTTCCCTTTCTCGTCGTCTATCGCGACTACAAGTGGGAACACTGACCAGTTTCTCCGCAGAGTAAACACACCTCGCGTTCTAATTTCTATTTCTAATGGACTATCACCCCTTTCTCTCTCTCTCTCTCTCTCTCTCTCTCTCTCTCTCTCTCTCTCTCTCTCATTTTTGCCTTTCGCATTTCCGTTTCCTTCTGCTGGCAGAGTCAAAAATGCATAGCGCGCAAGAAGCTAGGTAGGTACACACGAGCATATCCGGCCAACGGAACGAGAGAGCGCATGAGAACGGAATCGAGCATTTTCGGCATGTTTTTGCCGGCATGTTTCGCTTGGTTTTGCCATCCTGGAAGTCGAGAAAGGGATGTTTCACCATGATGCTTTTTTCACCGTGGAACGTGTTCGAAACGCAACGAGGTCTCCCGAGTTCGCCGCAACGGTTGCTCTCGTCAACACTCGAGTGCGGCAATTATGTTAAAGATTCGGATCGACACTCCTCAAGGATTAAGGGTTTAAAGAAGAATCCGGAGGATATAGCGCGCGCGCGCGTTGGCGATCGATCGCGTTTCTCATGCGGTCCGGCGAGCGATCGTTGGCCGTGCGAAGCAGCATTCTGTTTTTAAGCGGCAGCATATATAAATCGCCTGCCGAATTCGGCTGGACGCCACGCGACGCGGTACGTTTATCGTCGACGTTTACACCCTTCCAGAAATCACGAGGATTGATGACGCCGACGCTGAACGACGGCGATCGCGGCGGCGGCGGCGAATCCGCGCGGGCGAATCCCTTATTCGATTACAAATAATTGTTTTGCTTTGTGATTGCTTATTGCAGCAGCTAAAACCCTTGACTCAAGTTGGGAAGCTCAAACTCCAGTGGATTCGTCACAAAGTTTTCGTCGTGTTTTCATTGTCTTATCTTTTTTTTCATTTTTTTCTTTTCTTTCTTATTAGTATTTCTCGCTTTTTAGAATGACCTTCGTGATGATTTACGTCCATAAGTCGGAGTAGCGAAAGTAGTGAAGTTCCTTCTCCATTTTTTATCCATTTTCTCCTTTTCTCTTTGCTCATATACTTTGTTCACTTTGTTGTTGTTGTTATTATTATTATTATTATTATTATTATTATTATTATTATTATTACTATTACTACTACTAC
Source organism: Eciton burchellii (assembly GCA_020341155.1). Taxonomy (NCBI): domain Eukaryota; kingdom Metazoa; phylum Arthropoda; class Insecta; order Hymenoptera; family Formicidae; genus Eciton; species Eciton burchellii. The sequence continues at coordinate 2,269,660 of JAHMML010000002.1, forward strand.
CACTATTATTATTATTATTATTATTATTATTATTATTATTATTATTATTATTATTATTATTAATTACAATATTCGTTTATCTCGTGTGTGTTTTACTAAAGGATCTGTGGTGTGTGGTATTAAAGGGAAAGATGGGTAGTACTGTCCGACGTCGATTTCGCGCGCTCGTTAGATGCGTTGTCTGTACGTGACCGTTTATCTAAAACTAACTTCACTGTTTTAGCGATTTGGAGAGAAAAATCTGTTCGAAAATAAGCCGAAGGCGTCCCGACCGTTCCTCTGATTCTCGAGCGCGTCGGGATCAGGGCGTACCTGAGCTTTAACGAACTGCACCATCGCGACGGCGACACGAAAGAAGGAATTGTTATCGATAACTTCTCGAAGGACTTTGCTCGTCTAAGCAGGCTGAGCGGCTGGCAGCGAGTGGGACGAATCTGAATATCGTTCCTACTCTTGGTGTCTCTCCGTAGACGAAGACATCGTGGTAAACGGATCTAGTTTCACGGTTTACCGATACCAAAGAAGAAGAAGAAGAAGAAGAAGAAGTAATAATCCGAAGACAAGGAGCGCGAGCTCCGGGTCTCTAGAAAGTATCGAGTATACACTAAGTGGAATCACAATTGAAAATATCTCGCTCGCCTCTCCGTGGTGTCACTGAATCACTTAAATGGACATTCATATGTGTATATATATATATATATATATATATATATATATATATACACATATATATATACACACATACATATATATATATATATATACATACACATATATATATATATAGATTATTGTACTTAATTTTATATAATATAATGTATCTCTTTCTTTCTCCCTTCTATACGTACCTAATTAAATCTATGTACACGCTAGGTGTGTATGGGCACGGAGGAACTCGTCCGTCACATATCTTTCCCTGTTCGTTTGGCGCGTATTACGCGTACATCCCTCTCGAGTCGCGTTTCACACAGACATCGCTTGCGTACTCATCGTTGTCAAAGACGGAAAGTCGTAAATGAAAGTCGCGCATCATGGCATTACGAATGTTAAAAGGCGACAGTAAAGGAAAGAGAGTACAATTAAATGATTCCGAGCTCATGACTAGAATCGCGATGTCGAGAAAGGCATGTCGGAAAAGAAGAAACGACACACTTATGTACGGCGAACGTTCTGAAGACTAAACGAACGGGCACGCGCAAGTTACGGAAGAACGGATCAACAAACGCCGCTCGTCCGTGGACTTGTTTAACGAACGAAAATTCAAAATCAGGATGACAATCTTAGGATCTCCAGTACTTTTATTCTGTCTAACGCTAATCGAGTTGCTCCTCACGCGATAATATTACTTTATGTACACGAATAATTTACAAGATTGAACTCTTCCAGCTATTCGCGCCTACTGGCAGCCTCGGATCTTTCCCTTGTAATACCAAAGATGTGTGTGTGTGTGTGTGTGTGTGTGTGTGTATGCGCGCGCGCGCGCGCGTGTGTGTAGTATCTTTTTCATTTTTGCTTTGATAAGAGTGTCCTTTGATTCTTAAATGCTGTACAGGAACATTTACTTGCTTAATTCTTTAATCACTCATTTAATGTTCTTTTATTTATTACTTTATATCCGTAGACTTATGCTTATTTTATCGTTAGATTAATTTGTTATGCCTAGATTCCGTTTAAATAATTATACTATCGTCAAGATGATCGATTAAACGATTAACTTAAACTTAAAAAAGAAAAAAGAGGGATATATATATATAATACGATACATTTAGCAGTAGTAAAAAAGAAGTGCGCGAAGGACCCTGACCCATCATCATGACTAGTTCAAAAGTGCATTTTTCATTAGGTGACGATTTATCACGGTACGAAAATTCGATAGATCATATCGTATCGTTGGTCGGGAAAGTTGGTGTGAGCCTCTCCTGGACGGTAAAGTGTCTTTCAGAACTTGCATATACATACACGTATGTCGTCGGAACATGTGTAGCGAAATAGCGGAGTCTTACGCCGGTCGCAGACTCGGAAGTCGCAGCTTCTCCGAGAGCCAAGCGATTGTCTCGAACGAGCACGCGCCCGCCGAGGCGTTTTTCGAGAAAATCAGGTCCATAAGCGTGCCTTAACGTTAATATTTATCTTTCTTCTCTTTTTCTTTTTTCGACGTATATATATGTATACCATGTAAAAAAATATTGCTCGGAACATTTGTTTTCTGGACGCGAGAATGTTTGAATTCTTTTTTCGTCTTTCCTTTCGTTTCTTTTTTTTTTCCTTTTTTTTTTTTTAGATTACTATGAAAAGAAACGCGTGTGAGATTTATTCGCAGGTGCGACAAAGCGTACGCAACGTGTAACACACGCGTAATCGTGAGAAACACCGCTTCGCAATTCAAGCGCGCATGAAAAAGAATTCATCATGAAGAATGCATTTAATCACGAAAGACTCGATCGATGGAGGTGGGCCCTTCACGCGGTACCACGGTAAATAAATGGTAATTATCGATTAAAGAATATTAATGTAACGATTAAAAGTATTCCTCAAGAGTCGCGTTCCTCCTTTAAGACTGAAACAACGTACAAACTTATTCTCTATCGATCATGTAAACCTAAACACGCGATCCGGAGAGAAGGATCGACTGTTTCTTTTTTGCCTTTTTCGTTTGTTCGAAGAGCAGATATAAAATGATTTCTCTTTCTTTCTGCCTAACACACACACACGCACATACCACACACACACACACACACACACACACTCTCTCTCTCTCTCTCTCTCTCTCTCTCTCTCTCTCTCTCTCTCTCTCTCATTTTCTCTCTCTCTCTTTCTCTCTCTCTCATCTTCTTCAGCAGCTTTCGTTTCTGCATCGATTAGTACTACGCGATTATTTCCACTCGCGATTGCTCTCTCGACTGTTCCAAAAGTCTCTCCATCGTTAGTTAAATATAATTTCTTACCGTATGCATATAAATTTGTCATATACATTTGTGAAGTAATTAGATAGTGTTTACCCGCCTATAGAATGTGCAATTTTTGGCGTATGCCCGTTTCCTCGCGAATCAAGCAAGAACAAGTCAAAAGTCAAATAGTCGGCGTAAACCGCGTCCTAAGGCTTCCTGTTCCTCTCGTGCGAGACAATCGATCGCATCGCAATTCCTGACATTCCAACGTCCCATTTTCGATCATTATTTCGCTCCGCTTACCTAATTGTCGCAATCAATTCATCGATAAACTGTTATGCTCTCCTTCGCGAAATTTCTCGTTACATCGTCTCGCATATGCATACATACACATCTCTCCCGCGTATGTATATATAACACACGTGTTTATATTATCATATCATTAAAAACAAAATATAATTGAGATTTGTTATATACGAGTATAAAAAACTTCGTTATTCGCGTCCGCCGCGTTTTCTATCATATCTCATGTAAATTATTCCCCTCTCTTTCTCTCTTTTTTTCTCTTCCTTTCTCCCTCTCTCTCTCTCTCTCTTTCTCTGTTCCGCTCACGCACGCATACACACGCACGCACATTCTCTTCATCTCTCTTTCGCTCTCTCACTCTTTCTCTTTTCCTTGTCCTCTTTCGCTCGGTGTGATATTTATCGTCGTTATATATTGCATTTTGCATTTCTCTTCATCTCCAAGATTAGCATCCTTCGATCATTCATCGCCTTGAATCGCGGCCCCTAGCTAGTCTACTTATGCGATATAATTACGATTTCTCTCACGCCAATCTGGCATGAATATATAATTATATATACACATATGTATATATGTGTATACATATACGTATATATATATATATATATATATATATGTGAGTGTGTGTGTTATGTATAATATTTATACGCCATTATAGAACAATATTTTTCAAGACGTACTATCTCCGGGTCTCCTCGCGAATATATCTCGCACTACGCGAACGTGCATCGCACGTCACGACGAATGAAGACACTGAATACATGCGGCGAGCCGGGAAAAGGAAGAAAATTGCGCTGACATGGTGTGGAACGTAGCTTTCCCGGACATGAATAAATGAAAATATAAAATTTACGATGTAAATATTAACGGATAGCTCTTCCCTCGTTTTTCTTTTTAAAAACGGAACAATCGTTTTATTTCGTCAACGAAACGGGGAAAAGATACCTCTCACAATTGCACAGTTACGTTCCCTCCACGTTTTCCAACGAAATAAAATCGCTCGTACATTAATACGTACGGCGATGAAACGGATATCCGAAAATAACGACAAGAACTTTTCTCAACGTTATCTCACTGCTCTCGAGGAAACTGCTGTTCACCGATCGTCGACGGAGATCGGGAAAGAAGCTCGACTCTGTGTGTGACTGCGCCGCGCCAACGAGAAAGTTGTCGAAGCTCGAACGACGCTGAATCGCGGCTCATTGTTCGCTAACTCGCTCGATCGCAGGAAGAATGGTCCCCGACGTATTTCAGTTTGACGTTTACCCGCGGGGACGAAGCGTCGTCGTTGTTCAACCGCCGGTACTTCGCGCTCGATCCGCGAGAGATGTACACTACGCGAGCGAGTTAACGAAAAAGAAGGAAATCGTGGAAGTTGAAACGCTACCACCGGGCTTGTCCGGCTTTGTTCCGAAGTACCGCGAGCATCTCTCGAGATTCGCCTTACGCGCGACACGATACGGCACGATATAGGAAGCCAAATACAAGTCGAAAGAAGAAGAGACAACGTTAGGGAAGACTTTGTTCACTAGCTCACTGTGACCGTAACGGTTCGATGATCGTGTCATCCTTGCGGCGACGCGATCGGTTTCGTTCACCGATCTTCGCCCGACCTTCCAGCCTCCACGATCGCCCGTGCCGAATCTTTCCCTGTGAGACTTTCAGCCTTCTCTTTCCGCGTGGCAAATGAAAAGGAGCAGATTTCGGGTATTTTCTTCCTTTCCCGTTTCAACTTGGCGCGACGGAAGAACTCCAGCCTTCCCCTCTCCCACTCCCACTCTCTCTCTCTCTCTCCCTCTCTCTCTCTCTCTCTCTCTCTCTCTCTCTCTCTCTCTCTCTCTCTCTCACTCTCACTCTTCCTCTTCCTGCGGGACTCCGTGTCCCCTCCCCTCCTCTCCTGGCCCCCCCCCTCCCGCTTTCCGTCACCTGAAGAACGTGCATCCGCGCACCCCCGTGCGCGTGCATCGCGTGCGCGCGCGAGGACGTCGGAGAGGAGCGTCGCGGAGGAATATCGACGTGCCGTTGGAGCACCAAATCGAATCCGTCGACAGGAACGACGACGCTCCTCGCAACGGTGCCCTGCCTCCTTCTTCTCTTCCCGCTTCGTCGCCCTGTTCGCCATCGCAGCGCGCTGATGCCACCCCGATGTCGCCAAGACGATCCCGACACGAGCCCCCGGAGATGCCTGTTCGTGCAAGCTTTATCGAGTCTTCCTCCTCGCTACCCCATGCGATCCCGGCGCGCGTTAACGTCGCTGGCAGAGAGCGATCCTAAGGCGAGGCAAACGATGCGATCGCCATCAGAGGCGCCGGCGGTAACGCGACCGGTATGTGATAATATTTACACTGGGGTCGCATGCACGCGCCCTTCACTGCGTCCCTGCACACCGTTACGCGGTTCTCGATCACCTCCACGTTTCCTGAAAATTTCAAAAGAGATCGGATTAGTCGTATCCTCCATCGTCACTCTCGCGGCTAGGATTTTGCTCCCTTTTTCCTGCCAATCATGGAGATTACGGTGTCAAAGAATGTTCCAATATCGAGACGTCGATCGTTATTGAGCCGGTGATGACAAAGCATTAAAGCCCGTTCTTCGTGTATCGACTTTAACGTTGATTGCAATGAATTTCGAGAGATCGTTATCGACTCTTGGACTTTCCGCCGAGCTACGCGTAAATTATAAACACGACCATCGAATCGATGCAGCGATTCGCAGATAACGCTCGTTACTCGCTCGCTGTATATCAATCATGCGACTGATCGCGCAAAGAGATTAAGATCGCTAATTATTTCGAGAGTTGCTTCCCCTTTCGAGTTTTCCGCGGAGCGGAGCAACACTCGGCTCGCTCATTATCGCGAGCGGAGTCTAATTGACGGCGGCACGACAAAAGAGAGATTCTCGTTACATCCACGTAGATCAGTCGCGCGTTGAACGCGGAAGCGAGTCGTGCTGTGACATTTAATAAACGCGCCGGCGATAATGAGGGCGATCGACAACCGCCGGCGATGTCGCAGGATGGGAAGCAAAGGAAAGGGGAGGGGAAAAAGGAGGATAAAGCGCGAAACGACAATCGGGCCTCTCGGGCGATAAAACCGCGAGTGATTTATCGCGCTTGTAATTGCGGACGCGTCCCGCGGCGCAGGAAATTGCCGAATTCACGGCGGCTTGAACGACGGATGAAAGACAAGGCACATAATTCCGTCGGGCTCTCGCTGTCTAGCCGAGGACGTAGTTACGTCAGCCAAGAATTTCAATAGCCGAATTTCCGCCGTCGCTTCTGATACGCTTACTTACAGGTGAAACGGCCGATTTTGCCGGAAACTTCATTACAGCGGCAACACGGCGGTGATTCCCGATCGTCGCCAGGCGAAATTCGAAAATCGCCAAGGTGGACGAATATCAGTCGGATCAAATGGACGTCCTCCCGTGCTGAGATATTGCTTCCGCGATCTCGTATTCGGTGCATCCGGCTGTCGCTAAACGCGATCGCGCGATTCAATGGGGCTTAATCTCTTTCCTCTCTTTTTCCTTTCTCCTTTTACTTTCCTTTTACTTTCGCGCAAGACAAGTATCCGATTGAAACGCGAGTACGGGCACGTAGTTTCGGTGGAAATGGAAGTCAACAGATTTCCCACGGAATCCAATTTGGAAAATGGAAAAAAAAAGAAAAGAGAGAGAGAGAGAGAGAGAGAGAGAGAGACCGGCAACCAGAAATCCGATATATATTTTCGATATTATTATTTTTCTTCGTCCAATCTCGACAGACTTTTGCTTTCTTCCCCCGTGCTCAGCTGACATTCTGAGATTGATCATGATCAAAAACGAGCGCGCATGGAACATTCCTCTTCACCGATTTATTCTCAATTTAGCGTTCCCGTCCTAGACGCTAGCGTGCTATCTTCGCCGATACGCGCGAATAACTCACCATCACTGAGATGAATAAACTTGCAGGCGGGACGGTTGCACACTTGTCGATTAAAATCTTGGCACACCGGGAGGGTGTCCAGTAACTGAAAGAAAATGTGCCAGATACCCTTATAGCGAATGATTATCGGCGAACGGCGACTGATTTGCGGAAGAGAGAGAGGAAAAAAAAAAGAAAAAGAAAAAAAGGGGGGGAAAGGGCGGGGGCGAAAAAACAAAGAAAGAAAAAGAGGAACTTATGATAGTCACAGACACACGCGCATGCATTCCCGCGAGTGTACCCCTCACACTGGCATGCGCGCGCGCGCGCGCGCGCACACGCACACTCACACGCACGCGCACGCGTGTGCGCGAAACCATTTCTCACTTCACTTTCTCACTCGAGGATGCTCGAGGATACCGCAAGCACTCGACAATACGTTTCCCCCCCCTCCCCTCCCCAATTCTTCAGGCCGAAACAAACATAAAACGTCACGGTAACATGACGCATACGTATGTTACGCACGTTATATGCTCGTTAATTGGCATTAATCTTCTTCGTCCGTGTATGCGAGGCGAATACCGATTAGGGGATAAATGAAAAATAAATATTCCTGCCGAGCGATACTCCCCGCGGAGCGATCTCCGTCCATGCGTTAATTAAGAGTGCTTCCTTTTTTTTTAATGCATCTCAGAGCATCCTCCTTCTCTCACCGAACTCTCTCGCGCAACCATACACTCAGGATCTTTCAATGTTGCAGAGCACATCCACGGCTCGTTACGTGCTCTCTGCAAGATCGCTTCATGTATGGATATATTAATTAATTGCTACTGATGTACGAATAATCGGCACGATCGTGTCGGCATCCGGCACGCGGGATCCGAGATGGCAAATGTCTCGGGTGACGTTCCGTTCGCGACCCCTCGTGAGCGATTAAATCACGAGGAAGGAGACGGAGAGCGACAGACGTGGTGGTAGCATTCGGCCGAGTATTCGCACATACGAATTAATTATAGTAGATTTGCAGTAGAACTTTTTCGTTTTTCACAAACAGGGCATTTCCTATTGCTGATACGTATTGCTGCACGCTTTGGCGTGGAATTGAAATGACTTGCGGATCCGCGGATCGAACGCAAGCGAGTCTTGCGTCCGGTGTTGATATCGTCGAGTGGATATATTTACGGTATGCCGGGATTTGCTTGAAAATTGGCTTGACTGGGCATGAATTGAGGGAATCACTTCTATAACGCGAGCCGGTCGCGTGTATGTGTATGCGCGTGTGTACGTGTGTATGCGTGCGTGCACGCGCGCGTGTGTATATGTCTGTACGTGTATGCGTGTGACAATTTCTCGTTACGCTAATCACCGTGACATTCCTTGACACGCTCTGTGCATGGAACCGCGTCTACAAACAAGGATCTCCGATTCGCAAATCTCGTCTCGGAAAATTCGAGAGTGTCGCGCGACGAGTGCCCGCGAATTCGATCAAAATGCTTCAGCGTAGCCGGATGATGGATTCCGCGAATATTCGGGATTCGAAACGCGCCCTTCCCCCGTACGCTTCCCGGAAAAGCGTCGTACTGTCGATGAATTCGGTCACGCAGACGAAATCGGCCTGGAAGCCCTCTTCTCGGCGGGCCATTGAGCGCAATGACTAGACTGAAGCTAAACACGGCGAGGAGTAACGGAAAGATCTGGCAGGAGCATTCGGGATTCTTTGCTCCGCTTTTTCTCTCTCTCTCTCTCTCTCTCTCTTTCTTTCTCGTTTCTTCCGGTCGTTCGCGAAAACGGTGTCGGACATGGAATTAATGTAAACACGATCCCCGATCTACAACGGGACAACTGCGACGATTACATATAATGTGTGCATGTATATATATATAACACGTACGCATATATATATATATATACTTTATATGACTGCACTTATGTGCGAGATCGCAATCCCGGATGACGCCACCGCCGAAAGCGGCGCCAAAGAGAAGAGGAATCTTTCGCGTCTCGGAGTCGCTCACCGGAATCGTAAACGGGCATAAATGATTGCACTCACGGGCGCGGATATATAACTCCACATTTAACAAAACGGCAAAACGGAGAAGAGAGACACAAATGCTAGCCGCAGAACATTGGCCCATCGAAAGAACACGAATAAGAGGACCCAAGTGAAGCGGAGAAACTCCACCCAGCTACAGCTACTATCCGTTCCTTGAATTACCCATCGGCAAGAGATGTATGCATATTATATGTACACACACACGGAAACACACACGTACACTCGTATCTAAGAGAATTATATTCGTATATCCGAAATATATAAGAAGACAAATGCAGCAAATAGATTAAACATCAAATTCCAGAGAATGGTTTTCGTGTTAGCAAAACGTTAGATCAAAGCATTAACAACCTACCAGACAGATATGTATATATGATTAAAAAAAAAAAAAGAAAAAAAAAGAAAAGGAAAAGAAGAACAAACGAGACGAAAAATAACGTGAATTGAGGTATCGTCGCGCAAAAGTATATACCATAGGCTCACCATAGAAGCGTGCAAATTATATGAAAATGTATCACGGTAAATGATAACGATAATCGCTCCGCTTAACGTATCGTCCGCGGCGATATCTCGACGGGAAAATCATTCCGCGCACTCGCGACCGCGACAACGCGCGATAAAGTGGCAATAACGCAACTGTCAGAAACGAAAGTTACACAGAGGCCTCGAGACAACGGTAACGAGAACGACCATATCGTATATAGCAGCATTAATAGCAGGAATAATGATAATAATCATAATAAAAAATGCTGGTAATAACAAGTGATGGTAACCATAATATTATAATAAACAATTCTTGCAATTGCGTAAGAGATAACTCGCTACGAACACAGAGTCTGGTCATGCAAATAATGGCCCGGGAGAAGGGGGATCGTTGCTTGGGTGATTATTGGTGGTGCCCGAAAGATCCTGCGGACGCGATTACAAAAGGACCGACGAGGGCGCGTATGTCTCGGCGATGATAACGCGACGATAATCATCACCCAAGCGTTAGTGTGCTACCGAGGACCGACTCGTCGCCGGCTTTGCGTCAGCGTGCATGGATCGCAGGACCGTAATACGCACACATCCACTCGCTACTGAAGCTGCGAAGAAGAGGTCCACCCGCGAGCGATCCACACCGGCGAGCGCGAAGTCGAGCGAGAGCGGCCGTCGTGGCGAAAAGGGGGCGGGGGCGGCGGACGGGAGGGGGAGGCGGAGCTCGGATAATCAGCGGTTATATCGGCAATATCGTATAATAATAATATGTGGATGTGGGATGTCGTAAGCCGTCAAATTAATAATATTCTACTGCAAATAAGTTCAACACTATGTCAACTGCAACTCCGCAACCATAACGACAGAGCCGGCCACAGGTAGTGTGTGATAGATTAAAAAAAGAGAGAGAGAGAGAGAAAGAGAGAGAGAGAGAGAGAGAGAGAGAGAGAGAGAGAGAGAGAGAGAGAGAGAGA